>CM030834.1:20353421-20993421 GCA_018105865.1 Metaphire vulgaris
ATAATAATAATAATAATAATAATAATAATAATAATAATAATAATAATAATAAGTAAAAGAAGGTTATAACTAACTTTCGTTGCATATATTCAAAGCTTCTTCAGAAATAACCGATCTTCTCATTTCATTGGCCATTGCTTCCGTTATTTGTGGCATAAGAGTTCTCTTTTCCACTCGTGAATTGACAGAAGGTTTTGCTTTAAGCCTAACACAAAATAGCAAAAGACTCAAGTCTCAAGGTTACATTCAAAATTTCAATGACACTGTAGGCCAGGAGCATTCAACTATATTTCATGAAGGGCCGAATTTTTATACGACTGGTGCAAAAATATTTTAGTTGAAAATATAGTTCACAAATAATATAAAACAGGTAAGTGGAAAACAATGCATTAAAAAATTATTTTATGTATTAGAAGAAAGTTAATTATTGATTCGCAATTTACACTCCTTTTCTTAGCAAGCTCCGGAGTTCTTATCTCCTGCCTCTTCCAATATTAAGGGCCGATCGTGCTAGGCTATTGCCCAGCGTCCGGAACGATCGTTTTCTGGTGAGCCTTGCAAACTCTCCAGTCCCAGGCTAAGGCCTGTGGCATTACATACACGGCTGCGGCCTCTCGGTGTCCTTGCGAGGTCACCCATTCAGCATACATACACGGCTGCGGCCTCTCGGTGTCCTTGCGAGGTCACTCATTCAGCATACATACACGGCTGCGGCCTCTCGGTGTCCTTGCGAGGTCACCCATTCAGCATACATACACAGCTGCGGCTACTCTGTGCCCTTGCGAGGTCACTCATTCAGCATACATACACGGCTGCGGCCCCTCGGTGCCCTTGCGAGGTCACCCATTCAGCATACATTACACAGCTGCGGCTTTTCTGTGTCCTTGCGAGGACACTCACTGACTTCGGTCAATTCTTGTGACAGGTAGTCGCCGTGAAACTCTTGTTTTGCGTTAGGTCGACTATTTAAAGGTCATGACATTGCTCTCTAAATCTTTATGTATTGCTTATTAACATTGTTTAGTGCTTAAAGGTCATTGTAGAAAAGTCGTAACATATCTTTTGCAGGTCAAGGACGTTCTCGACCTTGATTCGGACTATTCATTAAGCCTGTTGCGACCTCTGGACGCGCGTTCTGTTCGAATCGTTAGTTGAAGGTTAAACTCGTTATTGACACTCGTTATCGACCTCTAGAATAAGACGTAGAGAATTAAGGTTACATTTCTTAGGTTTCTGTTCTTCGTCGTCATTCGATATCATTGGTTAGTGTTTAAAGGTCATCGTAGGAAGGTCGTACAGATCTTTCGCCAATCAAGGACGCTCTCGACCTTGATTCGGATCATTTATTAAGCTCGTTGCGACCTCTGGACGCTCGAATCGTTAGTTGGAGGTTAAACCCGTTATTGACACTTGTCATCGACCTCTAGAATAAGACGTAGAGAATTAAGGCTGCATTTCTTAGGTTTCGGTTCTTCATCGTCATTCGATATTAATTTCGCCTTGAAGTTGATTACTTGAAGGTCACACTCATAAATTTAACCTCTGATTAATCGTTCACAGTGGATGTCGTACTGACTAGCGATGCATTATTCCAGTGTTAGTTATGTTAACCTTCAAATGCCCTCCTCCAATATCGAGCACTCTAATGTGTTGTTATTTGAATGTTGACTTATATAGAGTTAAGTCTTTGTTTTGTCGACTGCCTTACCTGACGTTGCCTCCTTGTCCTCCGGGATCACTCATGATCATTTGTATTTGTCCTTCGCCAAGGTTACTTGCATAATCGTTGGAAGTCGTGTTCTTGATTAAGTTCGCCAGTAAATGACCTTCTTATTGTTATGTTTTTAATAAAGTTAAGTTCTTAAATTAAAAGGTCGTTCTGTCTTTCACAAGCACGGGCTGTCTCAGACCGGGACGGGGGCCCAAGTTTAACGCACGATTTCCCTCTTTGTCCTTAACCTTTAAACAGGGGTCAATTAGCGGATTTCGCAACAATTGGTACCAGAAGTGGGGTCCAGTGCTTGTGAATTTTTTGTGCACTAGTTCAAGGTGACATTGAAACTAGTGTCACCTTCTATTGTCCTCTAACATTTGTTTTGCTGACATTCATTTGTGTGAACTTGTTAATAAAATTGAACTATAATCATCTGCATTATGGAGTCTCGAAGGTCAGCCACGAGATACAACCTTCTGGACATCGATGACGGGTTCTTCGCTGGAAGTCTCCTCAAGGAAGAGCCGCTGAATTCGCCCTCGACCTTGGAACCTCCGATGATCGATCGCATATCGACCCTCGAGAGGATGCATCCGTTGGACTCACCGATCGATGAGACGCCAGAGTCCTCTGGCAAATATCTTCGTGCGACCTTACCTCGCACGGATCGTCCTTCAACCAAACGACAGTTCATGAAGCCTGGCAAGTTCGATGGTACGGGCTCCTTGGAATCATTTCTACGTCAATTCGAAGTGTGCGCCGAGCATAATCAGTGGACGACGAAGGAGAAGACAGACTTTCTTCAATGCTCGCTGGAGAGGTCAGCTGTCCAGCTCCTCTGGGACTTTGGGTCACGCGCGGACGTTGCGTACGAGGACTTAGTAGAACGGTTGCGACAAAGGTACGGCCTTGAATCGCAGGCTGAAACGTTTCGTACACAGCTAAGGTGTAGACGACAGAAGGACAGGGAAAGCTTGGCGGACTTGTTACACGACATTCGAAGGCTGGTGACCTTGGCCTATCCAGCTCCAGCTAGCGAGACGACAGAGGCCATAGCTCGCGACGCATTCTTAGATGCCATGCGTGATTTTGACCTCTCGTTGAAGGTGCGTGAGAGGGAGCCAAAGTCTTTGGACGAGACCTTCAGGACAGCCGTTCGCCTCGAGACTTACAAGAAGTCCTTCGATATGCAGGACGCTCGGGACAATACACGACGTGAACCCAGACGCCAAGTACGTTCTACCAGACAGGACGACGCGGTGGCAGAACTCACCGCTCAAATGAAAGACTTTATGGAAGTCCAGAGAAGGAATCAGGAACAATGGATGAAATCTATGGAGGAGAAGTTGTTGGCAAGGTCAAACCCTTTCGAGAGCCGACGTCCGACTGCAGAGGTCGGCAACCAAGGACGCAGACGTGACCTCGCCATGCCCTTGGCAACACAGCAAGTTGGGGGCACACCCGCGAACGACCCCCCAGAGGCAGGTCATCGTACTGTACGCTGCTACAATTGCCAGCGTCAAGGTCACCTAAGCAAAAACTGTCGTCAACCTCGCCGGCAAGAACGAGGTGGAGCATCTGTTAATTTTAATACGACCTCTAGATCGACTGGAACAAGCGGACTGCGGTCATTGTATGTGCGATGTCGTATAAACGGTCAAGGTTGTTTATGCCTTTTGGACACAGGGTCAGAGGTGAACTTGATACCTGCTTCCGTAGCAGAAGGGTTGTCACTTGACCACTCAGCCCGCGAACTGTACGCCGCGAACGGTAGTGTTATTAATGTATTGGGAGAAGTGACAACCGAGGTCAAATTCAACGAGCGTTGCAAGAGGAAGGTCACCTTCATAGTCTCAGAGCAAGTGAACGAGGTCATGCTCGGTATGGAATTCCTCACGACCTTCAAGTGTGGTTTAAGTTTTGCGAAGAAGAAGCTCTTCATTGGGCATAGCCAACTGCCCTTGATCAAGAGAGACGGTGTTGGGTGGTGTCGACGTGTACAGGTGTCAAGTCGCATCGAGATCCCACCACTCGCTCAACTTGACGTGCCCTCTAAAATCTTGTGGAGAGGTGAAAATCCTAAAGAGTCTAACACGTGGATGCTCGAACACAAAGAACTGCGGCCCGGAGTTCACGCCGCTCGCGTTCTGCTCGCGGAAGGAACCACCGATTCCGTGGTGCGGTTGGTGAACACGAGAGAGGAACCGACTGTCATTGACGAAAACGAAGTCCTTGGGATCCTACAACCGGTAGAGGTCATTGAATGTCAACCGAACTGCGAAGAGACCGTCAAGACTGCCTTGAATCAAGCTGTGGATACTTTGCTCTCCACAGTGGACGAAAGTCTTCCCGGAGATACTAGGGCACATCTTGAGGCGCTCGTGCGCGAGTTTCGCGACGTTTTCTCTTTAGAAAAGAATGACCTTGGTCATTGCACGATCACGAAGCATCGCATCGATACGGGGTCAGCGAGACCCGTGCGGCAACCTCTACGTCCTCAACCAAGGGCGTACCGAGAGGTGATCGACAGTGAGGTAGATCAAATGTTGAGTGGAGGTTTAATCGAACCCGCCAAGAGCGAGTGGGCCTCCAACGTTGTACTAGCGAAGAAGAAGGACGGGACCTTGAGATTCTGTCTAGATTATCGTTCATTGAATGCAGTCACTAAGGAGACGCCTATCCCCTACCTAAGATTAATGATTGCTTGGATGCACTCAGTGGCGCTCGTTGGTTCAGCACGCTAGACTTAAAGAGCGGCTACCATCAAATAGCTATGGACTCGACGGACGCAGATAAGACTGCCTTCGTTACTAGAAGAGGTTCATTTCGTTGGAAGCGCATGCCGATGGGACTGTCCGGGGCCACGGCGACCTTCCAAAGGACAATGGATTTAGTGCTCTCAGGGTTAAATTTCAGCATGTGTCTCGTCTACTTAGACGATGTGATCGTGTTTAGCGATTCGACAGAACAGCACCTCCTCCGTTTGCGAGAAGTCTTTGAACGGTTGCGGAGCGCTCGCCTCAAGCTCAAGGTCGAAAAATGTCGGTTGATGAACCGCAAGGTTAATTTTTTGGGACATGTAATTTCCGACGAAGGGGTTGCTATGGACGAGGGAAAGATCGAAAGGGTCATGTCTTGGCCCGCCCCCACTAACTTGAAGGAGCTGCGTGCCTTTCTAGGACTCTGCTCCTATTATCGCCGTTTCATCCCCAACTTCGCCGGTATAACTGACAATCTCAGTCAACTCACACGCAAGAATGTGAAGTTCGAATGGAATTCCGAAAGACAAGCGTCCTTCGACTTCCTCAAGCAAAAGTTAGGATCCGCACCAATATTAGGGCTGCCTAACGACAATGACGAATTCGTCCTTGACACAGACGCGTCCGAATTCGCTATCGGAGCTGTCCTCTCCCAGAGACAAGACGGACGGGAAGTGGTCTTGGCGTATGGGAGCAGGTTATTGTCGCGCGCTGAGAGAAATTATTGTACTACGAGGAGGGAACTCCTCGCAGTTGTTTATTTTCTCAAGTACTTTAAGACGTACTTATTAGGGAGACCTTTCTGTCTAAGAACAGACCACGCCGCATTGCAATGGCTCCAGAGGACGCCTGATCCTATCGGTCAACAGGCCAGATGGCAAGAACGCTTGTCTGAGTTCAGATTTAAGATTTTACACAGACCAGGTAGATCCCATCAGAACGCCGACGGGATGTCTCGACGACCTCCACCATGGGAAGAAGTCGTCGTCGTCGCCGCAGTAACATCAGCTCCGCCTATGGTAGAGAACGACCTTCACCTGGCCGAAGAGCAAGGTAAAGATCCGTTACTGATGAAGGTTCGCGATTGGATCGCCTACGGCGCTCCCAATTTGGTCGATATATTAACGGACGACGAAGCTACCAAGACTCTTTGGCATGTCCGTGAACAAATGTCCTTGGAGGATGGAGTGCTCTGCCGTACTCGACCCGATGGGATACGGCAGATCATCCTTCCTAAATCGTTGCGTCGGAACTTTCTTCATCTTTGTCACACCGGAATGACTGGAGGTCATATGGGTGTACGTCGCACCCGTGCTCAAGTTCGACGACGAGCCTTTTTGGCCAGGGTGGTCCAAGGACACCCATTTATTTTGTAAATCCTGTGAAGAATGTTCCAGGTATCGTCAGGGGAAACCCCGAAACAAGGTAAACTTCACCCAGTGTTGTGTGGGGCCCCTGGGAAGTGTTGTCAGTAGACGTGACTGGACCTCACCCAAGGTCAAGTAGAGGTCACGTGTACATTCTAACTATGATGGACTACTTCACGAAGTTCGTGGAGGCAGTTCCCATACGTAATCAAGAGGCTACCACGTTGGCTAGAGCGATAGTTGAGAAGATCTGCGCCGTGTATGGAACGCCGCTTAGAATCTTGTCCGACCGTGGACCGTCGTTCGAATCTGAGGTATTCCAAGAGATGTGTCACATGTTAGGCATAGAGAAGGTTCGTACTACCAGTTACGAGCCAAGGACAAACGGTCTTGTCGAGCGATACCACCGAACCATGAATACCATGATAGGGAAAATGGTGTCGGATAACCATCGTGACTGGCACGAGGTCCTCCCCATGGTCACAGCCGCCTACCGCGCCTCCGTGCACGAAAGCACTGGGTTCACTCCCAACTACTTGATCTTCGGGAGAGAGAACCTTATGCCGGTGGATGTCGTTTACAGAGTGCCTTCATCTAGCGAGACTCCTGACCTTAATGAGTTCGTGCAGAATCTGAAGGACACGCTGACCTACTCCTACGAACTCGTTCGTCGTAACCTTGGGGTCGCTACAGAACGTCGGAAGAGGAAATACGACATGAACGTACGCACGCAACGTTTTACAGTAGGCGACAAGGTGTGGGTATTTATACCGCGGAGACGCCGAGGTCATTACCCTAAGTGGGAGCGGTATTATCAAGGTCCCTTCGAGATCATCGAGCAAACTGGCCCTTTGAACTTTAAGGTGCGCAAGTTGCCCAGAGGGCGTACGTTCGTGACACATGTTGATAAGCTCACGCCCTACCGAGCAATTACAGATGAAGAATCGTCCAATCCGAGTTCGGGACAACCGGAGGACGTGGTGCCAAGGAGAACGATTTCCGAGTCCGATTGCGGGGAACCACCGTTGAACCAGGTCCCCAGAATAGAGGAAGAAGCTGTAGTGGGCCCCGACGAAACGCGGTCGCCCGAAGCCACCACCGAAATCGATGAGGCACGCCACTCGCCTGGACGACGTAATGTGTTGCGTCCACGCATTAATCTTCGTAAACCTCATCGATATCGCGACGACTAACAAGGCGATGACCTGTTGACCTTCGCTTCAGCTGACGGCCTAGTACTCACGATGTTCGACAGCAAAAGAAGGCCGCAACATTCAAAATGAATGGATGTTTCTAGCGTACTCACCCATATTTAACTTTCTGATTCATCTACCTGTGACGATCCCACCTCACATAGGATCTCTTGTATCAACCGAGGGCGGTTGATGTCCTAAGTTGGGGGCATTGTGGCGAATTTTTATTTTTAAAGCTTGATACGCTGGCATTATAGCGAAATCAGTCGCTACGCGGCGCCACGATTCATTATTCTCGCTTAACGTTCGTCCTCTTCATAACTTTCCCCGTTCGAAGAATTTTGTACTCGAACGCACGCTCATAATTAACTCCACCTGGAAAACTAACGGAAAATCCTCCTTTCCGTCGCACTGCACTAACCTGATCGAATCGCCAAAGGCTGGAACTCGCCATGCACACACCTCGCGTTAACCAACTCAGACTATGGCCATTTCCTTGCATTGGCGCTTCGTCGTTTATTCGGTAGGCGTCGCCTTTAACTGATTTACACGGAATGAATAGGCCTCAAAGAAGAATGTTCCTTCGGATTCGAACCCTCACCCTACGGAGGACTATTCGACCACTATTATGTGACAAAAAGTCGCCAGTAACTATGTATATAGTGCTCACTAGGTGGCACTACGCGTTACGAAACAGCAACGAATTGGATATTCGCAAATTGCACTCCTTTTCTTAGTAAGCTCCGGAGTTCTTATCTCCTGCCTCTTCCAATATTAAGGGCCGATCGTGCTAGGCTATTGCCCAGCGTCCGGAACGATCGTTTTCTGGTGAGCCTTGCAAACTCTCCAGTCCCAGGCTAAGGTCTGTGGCATTACATACACGGCTGCGGCCTCTCGGTGTCCTTGCGAGGTCACCCATTCAGCATACATACACGGCTGCGGCCTCTCGGTGTCCTTGCGAGGTCACCCATTCAGCATACATACACAGCTGCGGCCTCTCTGTGCCCTTGCGAGGTCACTCATTCAGCATACATACACGGCTGCGGCCTCTCGGTGCCCTTGCGAGGTCACCCATTCAGCATACATACACAGCTGCGGCTACTCTGTGCCCTTGCGAGGTCACTCATTCAGCATACATACACGGCTGCGGCCTCTCGGTGCCCTTGCGAGGTCACCCATTCAGCATACATACACGGCTGCGGCCTCTCGGTGCCCTTGCGAGGTCACCCATTCAGCATACATTACACAGCTGCGGCTTTTCTGTGTCCTTGCGAGGACACTCACTGACTTCGGTCAATACTTGTGACAGGTAGTCGCCGTGAAACTCTTGTTTTGCGTTAGGTCAAATATTTAAAGGTCATGACATTGTTCTCTAAATCTTTATGTATTGCTTATTAATTGCTGCTTAAAGGTCATTGTAGAAAAGTCATAACATCTGTTGCAGGTCAAAGACGTTCTCGACCTCGATTTGAATAGCTTATAAGCCTGTTGCGACCTCTGGACGCTCGTTCTGTAGTTGAAGGTTAAACTCGTTATTGACACTTGTTATCGACCTTTAGAATAAGACGTGGAGATTCAAGGTTACATTTCTTAGGTTTCTGTTCTTCGTCGTCATTCGATATCATTGTTTAGTGCTTAAAGGTCATCGTAGAAAGGTCGCCACATATCTGTCGCCGGTCAAGGACGTATTCGACCTCGATTTGAATAGCTTGTAAGTCTGTTGCGACCTCTGGATGCTCGTTCTGTAGTTGAAGGTTAAACCTGTTATTGACACTTGTATTCGACCTCTAGAATAAGACGTAAAGAATTAAGGTTGCATTTCTTAGATTTCTGTTCTTCGTCGTCATTCGATATTAACTTCGACTTGAAGTTGATTACTTGAAGGTCACTCATAAATTTAACCTCTGATTAATCGTTCACAGTGGATGTCGTACTGACTAGCGATGCATTATTCCAGTGTTAGTTATGTTAACCTTCAAATGCCCTCCTCCAATATCGAACACTCTAATGTGTTGTTATTTGAATGTTGACTGATATAGAGTTAAGTCTTTGTTTTGTCGATTGCCTTACCTGACGTTGCCTCCTTGTCCTCCGTGATCACTCATGATCATTTGTATTTGTCCTTCGCAAAGGTTACTTGCATAATCGTTGAAAGTCGTGTTCTTGATTAAGTTCGCCAGTAAATGACCTTCTTATTGTCATGTTTATAATAAAGTTAAGTTCTTAAATTAAAAGGTCGTTCTGTCATTCACAAGCACGGGCTGTCTCAGACCGGGACGGGGGCCCAAGTTTAACGCACGATTTCCCTCTTTGTCCTTAACCTTTAAACAGGGGTCAATTAGCGGATTTCGCAACAATTGGTACCAGAAGTGGGGTCCAGTGCTTGTGAATTTTTTGTGCACTAGTTCAAGGTGACATTGAAACTAGTGTCACCTTCTATTGTCCTCTAACATTTGTTTTGCTGACATTCATTTGTGTGAACTTGTTAATAAAATTGAACTATAATCATCTGCATTATGGAGTCTCGAAGGTCAGCCACGAGATACAACCTTCTGGACATCGATGACGGGTTCTTCGCTGGAAGTCTCCTCAAGGAAGAGCCGCTGAATTCGCCCTCGACCTTGGAACCTCCGATGATCGATCGCATATCGACCCTCGAGAGGATGCATCCGTTGGACTCACCGATCGATGAGACGCCAGAGTCCTCTGGCAAATATCTTCGTGCGACCTTACCTCGCACGGATCGTCCTTCAGCCAAACGACAGTTCATGAAGCCTGGCAAGTTCGATGGTACGGGCTCCTTGGAATCATTTCTACGTCAATTCGAAGTGTGCGCCGAGCATAATCAGTGGACGACGAAGGAGAAGACAGACTTTCTTCAATGCTCGCTGGAGAGGTCAGCTGTCCAGCTCCTCTGGGACTTTGGGTCACGCGCGGACGTTGCGTACGAGGACTTAGTAGAACGGTTGCGACAAAGGTACGGCCTTGAATCGCAGGCTGAAACGTTTCGTACACAGCTAAGGTGTAGACGACAGAAGGACAGGGAAAGCTTGGCGGACTTGTTACACGACATTCGAAGGCTGGTGACCTTGGCCTATCCAGCTCCAGCTAGCGAGACGACAGAGGCCATAGCTCGCGACGCATTCTTAGATGCCATGCGTGATTTTGACCTCTCGTTGAAGGTGCGTGAGAGGGAGCCAAAGTCTTTGGACGAGACCTTCAGGACAGCCGTTCGCCTCGAGACTTACAAGAAGTCCTTCGATATGCAGGACGCTCGGGACAATACACGACGTGAACCCAGACGCCAAGTACGTTCTACCAGACAGGACGACGCGGTGGCAGAACTCACCGCTCAAATGAAAGACTTTATGGAAGTCCAGAGAAGGAATCAGGAACAATGGATGAAATCTATGGAGGAGAAGTTGTTGGCAAGGTCAAACCCTTTCGAGAGCCGACGTCCGACTGCAGAGGTCGGCAACCAAGGACGCAGACGTGACCTCGCCATGCCCTTGGCAACACAGCAAGTTGGGGGCACACCCGCGAACGACACTCCAGAGGCAGGTCATCGTACCGTACGCTGCTACAATTGCCAGCGTCAAGGTCACTTAAGCAAAAACTGTCGTCAACCTCGCCGGCCAGAACGAGGTGGAGCATCCGTTAATTTTAATACGACCTCTAGATCGACTGGAGCAAGCGGACTGCGGTCATTGTATGTGCGGTGCCGTATAAACGGTCAAGGTTGTTTATGTCTTTTGGACACAGGGTCAGAGGTGAACTTGATACCTGCTTCCGTAGCAGAAGGGTTGTCACTTGACCACTCAGCCCGCGAACTGTACGCCGCGAACGGTAGTGTTATCAACATATTGGGAGAAGCGACAACCGAAGTCAAATTCAACGAGCGTTGCAAGAGGAAGGTCACCTTCATAGTCTCCGAGCAAGTGAACGAGGTCATGCTCGGCATGGACTTCCTCACGACCTTCAAGTGTGGTTTAAGTTTTGCGAAGAAGAAGCTCTTCATTGGGCGTAGCCAACTGCCCTTGATCAGGAGAGACGGTGTTGGGTGGTGTCGACGTGTACAGGTGTCAGGTCGCATCGAGATCCCACCACTCGCTCAACTTGACGTGCCCTCTAAAATCTTGTGGAGAGGCGAAAATCCTAAAGAGTCTAACACGTGGATGCTCGAACACAAAGAACTGCGACCCGGAGTTCACGCCGCTCGCGTTCTGCTCGCGGAAGGAACCACCGATTCCGTGGTGCGGTTAGTGAATACGAGAGAGGAGCCGACTGTCATTGACGAAAACGAAGTTCTTGGGGTCCTACAACCGGTAGAGGTCATGGAACGTCAACCGAACTGCGAAGAGACAGTCAGGACTGCCTTGGATCAAGCTGTGGATACTTTGCTCTCCACAGTGGACGAAAGTCTTCCCGGAGATACTAGGGCACATCTTGAGGCGCTCGTGCGCGAGTTTCGCGACGTTTTCTCTTTAGAAAAGAATGACCTTGGTCATTGCACGATCACGAAGCATCGCATCGATACGGGGTCAGCGAGACCCGTGCGGCAACCTCTACGACCTCAACCAAGGGCGTACCGAGAGGTGATCGACAGTGAGGTAGATCAAATGTTGAGTGGAGGTTTAATCGAACCCGCCAAAAGCGAGTGGGCCTCCAACGTTGTACTAGCGAAGAAGAAGGACGGGACCTTGAGATTCTGTCTAGATTATCGTTCGTTGAATGCAGTCACTAAGGGAGACGCCTATCCTCTACCTAAGATTAATGATTGCTTGGATGCCCTCAGTGGCGCTCGTTGGTTCAGCACGCTAGACTTAAAGAGCGGCTACCATCAAATAGCTATGGACTCGACGGACGCAGATAAGACTGCCTTCGTTACTAGAAGAGGTTCATTTCGTTGGAAGCGCATGCCGATGGGACTGTCCGGGGCCACGGCGACCTTCCAAAGGACAATGGATTTAGTGCTCTCAGGGTTAAATTTCAGCATGTGTCTCGTCTACTTAGACGATGTGATCGTGTTTAGCGATTCGACAGAACAGCACCTCCTCCGTTTGCGAGAAGTCTTTGAACGGTTGCGGAACGCTCGCCTCAAGCTCAAGGTCGAAAAATGTCGGTTGATGAACCGCAAGGTTAATTTTTTGGGACATGTAATTTCCGACGAAGGGGTTGCTATGGACGAGGGAAAGATCGAAAGGGTCATGTCTTGGCCCGCCCCCGCTAACTTGAAGGAGCTACGTGCCTTTCTAGGACTCTGCTCCTATTATCGCCGTTTCATCCCCAACTTCGCCGGTATAACTGACAATCTCAGTCAACTCACACGCAAGAATGTGAAGTTCGAATGGAACTCTGAAAGACAAGCGTCCTTCGATTTTCTCAAGCAAAAGTTAGGATCCGCACCAATATTAGGGCTGCCTAACGACAATGACGAATTCGTCCTTGACACAGACGCGTCCGAATTCGCTATCGGAGCTGTCCTCTCCCAGAGACAAGACGGACAGGAAGTGGTCTTGGCGTATGGGAGCAGGTTATTGTCGCGCGCTGAGAGAAATTATTGTACTACGAGGAGGGAACTCCTCGCAGTTGTTTATTTTCTCAAGTACTTTAAGACGTACTTATTAGGGAGACCTTTCTGTCTAAGAACAGACCACGCCGCATTGCAATGGCTCCAGAGGACGCCTGATCCTATCGGTCAACAGGCCAGATGGCAAGAACGCTTGTCTGAGTTTAGATTTAAGATTTTACACAGACCAGGTAGATCCCATCAGAACGCCGACGGGATGTCTCGACGACCTCCACCATGTGAAGAAGTCGTCGTCGCCGCAGTAACATCAGCTCCGCCTATGGTAGAGAACGACCTTCACCTGGCCGAAGAGCAAGGTAAAGATCCGTTACTGATGAAGGTTCGCGATTGGATCGCCTACGGCGCTCCCAATTTGGTCGATATATTAACGGACGACGAAGCTACCAAGACTCTTTGGCATGTCCGTGAACAAATGTCCTTGGAGGATGGAGTGCTCTACCGTACTCGACCCGATGGGGACACGGCAGATCATCCTTCCCAAATCGTTGCGTCGGAACTTTCTGCGTCTTTGTCACACCGGAATGACTGGAGGTCATATGGGTGTACGTCGAACCCGTGCTCAAGTTCGACGACGAGCCTTCTGGCCAGGATGGTCCAAGGACACTCAATTGTTTTGTAAATCCTGTGAAGAATGTTCCAGGTATCGTCAGGGGAAACCCCCAAAACAAGGGAAACTTCACCCAGTGTTGTGTGGGGCCCCATGGGAAGTTCTGTCAGTAGATGTGACTGGACCTCACCCAAGGTCAAGTAGAGGTCACGTGTACATTCTAACTATGATGGACTACTTCACGAAGTTCGTGGAGGCAGTTCCCATACGTAATCAAGAAGCCACCACGTTGGCTAGAGCGATAGTTGAGAAGATCTGCGCCGTGTATGGAACGCCGCTTAGAATCTTGTCCGACCGTGGACCATCGTTCGAATCTGAGGTATTCCAAGAGATGTGTCACATGTTAGGCATTGAGAAGATTCGTACTACCAGTTACGAGCCAAGGACAAACGGTCTTGTCGAGCGATACCACCGAACCATGAATACCATGATAGGGAAAATGGTGTCGGATAACCATCGTGACTGGCACGAGGTCCTCCCCATGGTCACAGCCGCCTACCGGGCCTCCGTGCACGAAAGCACTGGGTTCACTCCCAACTACTTGATCTTCGGGAGAGAGAACCTTATGCCAGTGGATGTTGTTTATAGAGTGCCTTCATCTAGCGAGACTCCTGACCTTAATGAGTTCGTGCAGAATCTGAAGGACACGCTGACCTACTCCTACGAACTCGTTCGTCGCAACCTTGGGGTCGCTACAGAACGTCGAAAGCGGAAGTACGACATGAACGTGCGCACGCAACGTTTTACAGTAGGCGACAAGGTGTGGGTATTTATACCGCGGAGACGCCGAGGTCATTACCCTAAATGGGAGCGGTACTATCAAGGTCCTTTCGAGGTCATCGAGCAAACTGGCCCTTTGAACTTTAAGGTGCGCAAGTTGCCCAGAGGGCGTACGTTCGTGACACATGTTGATAAGCTCACGCCCTACCGAGCAATTACAGATGAAGAATCGTCCAATCCGAGTTCGGGACAACCGGAGGACGTGATGCCAAGGAGAACGATTTCCGAGTCCGATTGCGAGGAACCACCGTTGAACCAGGTCCCCAGAATAGAGGAAGAAGCTGTGGTGGGCCCCGACGAAACGCGGTCGCCCGAACCCACCACCGAGATCGATGAGGCACGCCACTCGCCTGGACGACGAAATGTGTTGCGTCCACGCGTTAATCTTCGTAAACCTCCTCGATATCTCGACGACTAACAAGGCGATGACTTGATGACCTTCGCCTCAGCTGACGGCATAGTACTCACGATGCTCGACAGCAAAGAAGGCCGCAACATTCAAATGAATGGATATTTTCTAGCGTTCTTGCCCACATTTAACTTTCTGATTCATCTACCTGTGACGATCCCACCTCCCATAGGATCTCTTGTATCAACCGAGGGCGGTTGATGTCCTAAGTTGGGGGCATTGTGGCGAATTTTTATTTTTAAAGCTTGATACGCTGGCATTATAGCGAAATCAGTCGCTACGCGGCGCCACGATTCAATATTCTCGCTTAACGTTCGTGCTCTTCATAGCTTTCTCCGTTCGAAGAATTTGTACTCGAACGCACGCTCATAATTAACTCCACCTGGAAAACTAACGGAAAATCCTTCTTTCCGTCGCACTATACTAACCTGGTCGAATCGCCAAAGGCTGGAACTCGCCATGCACACACCTCGCGTTAACCAACTCAGACTATGGCCATTTCCTTGCATTGGCGCTTCGTCGTTTATTCGGTAGGCGTCGCCTTTAACTGATTTACACGGAATGAATAGGCCTCAAAGAAGAATGTTCCTTCGGATTCGAACCCTCACCCTACGGAGGACTATTCGACCACTATTATGTGACAAAAAGTCGCCAGTAACTATGTATATAGTGCTCACTAGGTGGCACTACGCGTTACGAAACAGCAACGAATTGGATATTCGCAAATTGCACTCCTTTTCTTAGTAAGCTCCGGAGTTCTTATCTCCTGCCTCTTCCAATATTAAGGGCCGATCGTGCTAGGCTATTGCCCAGCGTCCGGAACGATCGTTTTCTGGTGAGCCTTGCAAACTCTCCAGTCCCAGGCTAAGGTCTGTGGCATTACATACACGGCTGCGGCCTCTCGGTGTCCTTGCGAGGTCACCCATTCAGCATACATACACGGCTGCGGCCTCTCGGTGTCCTTGCGAGGTCACCCATTCAGCATACATACACAGCTGCGGCTACTCTGTGCCCTTGCGAGGTCACTCATTCAGCATACATACACGGCTGCGGCCTCTCGGTGCCCTTGCGAGGTCACCCATTCAGCATACATACACAGCTGCGGCTACTCTGTGCCCTTGCGAGGTCACTCATTCAGCATACATACACGGCTGCGGCCTCTCGGTGTCCTTGCGAGGTCACCCATTCAGCATACATACACGGCTGCGGCCTCTCGGTGCCCTTGCGAGGTCACCCATTCAGCATACATTACACAGCTGCGGCTTTTCTGTGTCCTTGCGAGGACACTCACTGACTTCGGTCAATACTTGTGACAGGTAGTCGCCGTGAAACTCTTGTTTTGCGTTAGGTCAAATATTTAAAGGTCATGACATTGTTCTCTAAATCTTTATGTATTGCTTATTAATTGCTGCTTAAAGGTCATTGTAGAAAAGTCATAACATCTGTTGCAGGTCAAAGACGTTCTCGACCTCGATTTGAATAGCTTATAAGCCTGTTGCGACCTCTGGACGCTCGTTCTGTAGTTGAAGGTTAAACTCGTTATTGACACTTGTTATCGACCTTTAGAATAAGACGTGGAGATTCAAGGTTACATTTCTTAGGTTTCTGTTCTTCGTCGTCATTCGATATCATTGTTTAGTGCTTAAAGGTCATCGTAGAAAGGTCGCATACATATCTGTCGCCGGTCAAGGACGTATTCGACCTCGATTTGAATAGCTTGTAAGTCTGTTGCGACCTCTGGATGCTCGTTCTGTAGTTGAAGGTTAAACCTGTTATTGACACTTGTATTCGACCTCTAGAATAAGACGTAAAGAATTAAGGTTGCATTTCTTAGATTTCTGTTCTTCGTCGTCATTCGATATTAACTTCGACTTGAAGTTGATTACTTGAAGGTCACTCATAAATTTAACCTCTGATTAATCGTTCACAGTGGATGTCGTACTGACTAGCGATGCATTATTCCAGTGTTAGTTATGTTAACCTTCAAATGCCCCTCCTCCAATATCGAACACTCTAATGTGTTGTTATTTGAATGTTGACTGATATAGAGTTAAGTCTTTGTTTTGTCGATTGCCTTACCTGACGTTGCCTCCTTGTCCTCCGTGATCACTCATGATCATTTGTATTTGTCCTTCAAAGGTTACTTGCATAATCGTTGAAAGTCGTGTTCTTGATTAAGTTCGCCAGTAAATGACCTTCTTATTGTCATGTTTATAATAAAAGTTAAGTTCTTAAATTAAAAGGTCGTTCTGTCATTCACAAGCACGGGCTGTCTCAGACCGGGACGGGGGCCCAAGTTTAACGCACGATTTCCCTCTTTGTCCTTAACCTTTAAACAGGGGTCAATTAGCGGATTTCGCAACAATTGTTAATTCACTTGAAGGTCACTCATAAATAAATTGTGACTGGACCCCACTTCTGGTACCAATTGTTGCGAAATCCGCTAATTGACCCCTGTTTAAAGGTTAAGGACAAAGAGGGAAATCGTGCGTTAAACTTGGGCCCCTGTCCCGGTCTGAGACAGCCCGTGCTTGTGAAAGACAGAACGACCTTTTAATTTAAGAACTTAACTTTATTAAAAACATAACAATAAGAAGGTCATTTACTGGCGAACTTAATCAAGAACACGACTTCCAACGATTATGCAAGTAACCTTGGCGAAGGACAAATACAAATGATCATGAGTGATCCCGGAGGACAAGGAGGCAACGTCAGGTAAGGCAATCGACAAAACAAAGACTTAACTCTATATCAGTCAACATTCAAATAACAACACATTAGAGTGCTCGATATTGAGGAGGGCATTTGAAGGTTAACATAACTAACACTGGAATAATGCATCGCTAGTCAGCGAAACGACATCCACTCTAGAGGTGAACGATTAATCAGAGGTTAAATTTATGAGTGTGACCTTCAAGTAATCAACTTCAAGGCGAAATTAATATCGAATGACGATGAAGAACCGAAACCTAAGAAATGCAGCCTTAATTCTCTACGTCTTATTCTAGAGGTCGATAACAAGTGTCAATAACGAGTTTAACCTTCAACTAACGATTCGAGCGTCCAGAGGTCGCAACGAGCTTAATAAATGATCCGAATCAAGGTCGAGAGCGTCCTTGACCGGCAAAAGATATGTACGACCTTCCTACGATGACCTTTAAACACTCACCAATGATATCGAATGACGACGAAGAACAGAAACCTAAGAAATGTAACCTTAATTCTCTACGTCTTATTTTAGAGGTCGATAACGAGTGTCAATAACGAGTTTAACCTTCAACTAACGATTCGAACAGAACGCGCGTCCAGAGGTCGCAACAGGCTTAATGAATAGTCGAATCAAGGTCGAGAACGTCCTTGACCTGCAAAAGATATGTTACGACTTTTCTACAATGACTTTAAGCACTAAACAATGTTAATAAGCAATACATAAAGATTTAGAGAACAATGTCATGACCTTTAAATAGTCGACCTAACGCAAAACAAGAGTTTCACGGCGACTACCTGTCACAAGAATTGACCGAAGTCAGTGAGTGTCAGAAAAGCCGCAGCTGTGATGTATGCTGAATGGGTGACCTCGCAAGGACACCGAAAGGCCGCAGCCGTGTATGTATGCTGCTGAATGGAGTGACCTCGCAAGGGCACAGAGTAGCCGCAGCTGTGTATGTATGCTGAATGGGTGACCTCGCAAGGGACACCGAGAGGCCGCAGCCGTGTATGTATGCTGAATGAGTGACCTCGCAAGGGCACAGAGTAGCCGCAGCTGTGTATGTATGCTGAATGGGTGACCTCGCAAGGGCACCGAGAGGCCGCAGCCGATGCTGAATGAGTGACCTGTAGCCGCAGCTGAATGTATGCTGAATGGTGACCTCGCAAGGACACCGAGAGGCCGCAGCCGTGTATGTATGCTGAATGGGTGACCTCGCAAGGACACCGAGAGGCCGCAGCCGTGTATGTAATGCCACAGGCCTTAGCCTGGGACTGGAGAGTTTGCAAGGCTCACCAGAAAACGATCGTTCCGGACGCTGGGCAATAGCCCAGCACGATCGGCCCCTTAATATTGGAAGAGGCAGGAGATAAGAACTCCGGAGCTTGCTAAGAAAAGGAGTGTAAATTGCGAATCTCAATTCGTTGCTGTTCCGTAACGCGTAGTGCCACCTAGTGAGCACTATATACATAGTTACTGGCGACTTTTTGTCACATAATAGTGGTCGAATAGTCCTCCGTAGGGTGAGGGTTCGAATCCGAAGGAACATTCTTCTTTGAGGCCTATTCATTCCGTGTAAATCAGTTAAAGGCGACGCCTACCGAATAAACGAGGAAGCGCCAATGCAAGGAAATGGCCATAGTCTGAGTTGGTTAACGCGAGGTGTGTTCATGGCGAGTTCCAGCCTTTGGCGATTCGACCAGGTTAGTGTAGTGCGACGGAAAGAAGGATTTTCCGTTAGTTTTCCAGGTGGAGTTAATTATGAGCGTGCGTTCGAGTACAAATTCTTCGAACGGGGAAAGCTATGAAGAGCACGAACGTTAAGCGAGAATATTGAATCGTGGCGCCGCGTAGCGACTGATTTCGCTATAACGTGAGCGTATCAAGCTTTAAAAATAAAAATTCGCCACAATGCCCCCAACTTAGGACATCAACCGCCCTCGGTTGATACAAGAGATCCTATGTGAGGTGGGATCGTCACAGGTAGATGAATCAGAAAGTTAAATGTGGGTGAGTACGCTAGAAAACATCCATTCATTTGAATGTTGCGGCCTTCTTTGCTGTCGAACATCGTGAGTACTATGCCGTCAGCTGAGGCGAAGGTCATCAAGTCATCGCCTTGTTAGTCGTCGCGATATCGAGGAGGTTTACGAAGATTAACGCGTGGACGCAACACATTTCGTCGTCCAGGCGAGTGGCGTGCCTCATCGATCTCGGTGGTGGGTTCGGGCGGCCGCGTTTCGTCGGGGCCCACCACAGCTTCTTCCTCTATTCTGGGGACCTGGTTCAACGGTGGTTCCTCGCAATCGGACTCGGAAATCGTTCTCCTTGGCATCACATCCTCCGGTTGTCCCGAACTCGGATTGGACGATTCTTCATCTGTAATTGCTCGGTAGGGCGTGAGCTTATCAACATGTGTCACGAACGTACGCCCTCTGGGCAACTTGCGCACCTTAAAGTTCAAAGGGCCAGTTTGCTCGATGACCTCGAAAGGACCTTGATAGTACCGCTCCCATTTAGGGTAATGACCTCGGCGTCTCCGCGGTATAAATACCCACACCTTGTCGCCTACTGTAAAACGTTGCGTGCGTACGTTCATGTCGTACTTCCGCTTCCGACGTTCTGTAGCGACCCCAAGGTTACGACGAACGAGTTCGTAGGAGTAGGTCAGCGTGTCCTTCAGATTCTGCACGAACTCATTAAGGTCAGGAGTCTTGCTAGATGAAGGCACTCTGTAAACGACATCCACCGGCATAAGGTTCTCTCTCCCGAAGATCAAGTAGTTGGGAGTGAACCCAGTGCTTTCGTGCACGGAGGCGCGGTAGGCGGCTGTGACCATGGGGAGGACCTCGTGCCAGTCACGATGGTTATCCGACACCATTTTCCCTATCATGGTATTCATGGTTCGGTGGTATCGCTCGACAAGACCGTTTGTCCTTGGCTCGTAACTGGTAGTACGAACCTTCTCTATGCCTAACATGTGACACATCTCTTGGAATACCTCAGATTCGAACGACGGTCCACGGTCGGACAAGATTCTAAGCGGCGTTCCATACACGGCGCAGATCTTCTCAACTATCGCTCTAGCCAACGTGGTAGCCTCTTGATTACGTATGGGAACTGCCTCCACGAACTTCGTGAAGTAGTCCATCATAGTTAGAATGTACACGTGACCTCTACTTGACCTTGGGTGAGGTCCAGTCACGTCTACTGACAACACTTCCCAGGGGCCCCACACAACACTGGGTGAAGTTTACCTTGTTTCGGGGTTTCCCCTGACGATACCTGGAACATTCTTCACAGGATTTACAAAATAAATGGGTGTCCTTGGACCACCCTGGCCAAAAGGCTCGTCGTCGAACTTGAGCACGGGTACGACGTACACCCATATGACCTCCAGTCATTCCGGTGTGACACAGATGAAGAAAGTTCCGACGCAACGATTTAGGAAGGATGATCTGCCGTGTCCCATCGGGTCGAGTACGGTAGAGCACTCCATCCTCCAAGGACATTTGTTCACGGACATGCCAAAGAGTCTTGGTAGCTTCGTCGTCCGTTAATATATCGACCAAATTGGGAGCGCCGTAGGCGATCCAATCGCGAACCTTCATCAGTAACGGATCTTTACCTTGCTCTTCGGCCAGGTGAAGGTCGTTCTCTACCATAGGCGGAGCTGATGTTACTGCGGCGACGACGACTTCTTCACATGGTGGAGGTCGTCGAGACATCCCGTCGGCGTTCTGATGGGATCTACCTGGTCTGTGTAAAATCTTAAATCTAAACTCAGACAAGCGTTCTTGCCATCTGGCCTGTTGACCGATAGGATCAGGCGTCCTCTGGAGCCATTGCAATGCGGCGTGGTCTGTTCTTAGACAGAAAGGTCTCCCTAATAAGTACGTCTTAAAGTACTTGAGAAAATAAACAACTGCGAGGAGTTCCCTCCTCGTGGTACAATAATTTCTCTCAGCGCGCGACAATAACCTGCTCCCATACGCCAAGACCACTTCCTGTCCGTCTTGTCTCTGGGAGAGGACAGCTCCGATAGCGAATTCGGACGCGTCTGTGTCAAGGACGAATTCGTCATTGTCGTTAGGCAGCCCTAATATTGGTGCGGATCCTAACTTTTGCTTGAGAAAATCGAAGGACGCTTGTCTTTCAGAGTTCCATTCGAACTTCACATTCTTGCGTGTGAGTTGACTGAGATTGTCAGTTATACCGGCGAAGTTGGGGATGAAACGGCGATAATAGGAGCAGAGTCCTAGAAAGGCACGCAGCTCCTTCAAGTTAGTGGGGGCGGGCCAAGACATGACCCTTTCGATCTTTCCCTCGTCCATAGCAACCCCTTCGTCGGAAATTACATGTCCCAAAAAATTAACCTTGCGGTTCATCAACCGACATTTTTCGACCTTGAGCTTGAGGCGAGCGCTCCGCAACCGTTCAAAGACTTCTCGCAAACGGAGGAGGTGCTGTTCTGTCGAATCGCTAAACACGATCACATCGTCTAAGTAGACGAGACACATGCTGAAATTTAACCCTGAGAGCACTAAATCCATTGTCCTTTGGAAGGTCGCCGTGGCCCCGGACAGTCCCATCGGCATGCGCTTCCAACGAAATGAACCTCTTCTAGTAACGAAGGCAGTCTTATCTGCGTCCGTCGAGTCCATAGCTATTTGATGGTAGCCGCTCTTTAAGTCTAGCGTGCTGAACCAACGAGCGCCACTGAGGGCATCCAAGCAATCATTAATCTTAGGTAGAGGATAGGCGTCTCCCTTAGTGACTGCATTCAACGAACGATAATCTAGACAGAATCTCAAGGTCCCGTCCTTCTTCTTCGCTAGTACAACGTTGGAGGCCCACTCGCTTTGGCGGGTTCGATTAAACCTCCACTCAACATTTGATCTACCTCACTGTCGATCACCTCTCGGTACGCCCTTGGTTGAGGACGTAGAGGTTGCCGCACGGGTCTCGCTGACCCCGTATCGATGCGATGCTTCGTGATCGTGCAATGACCAAGGTCATTCTTTTCTAAAGAGAAAACGTCGCGAAACTCGCGCACGAGCGCCTCGAGCTGTGCCCTAGTATCTTCGGGAAGACTTTCGTCCACTGTGGAGAGCAAAGTATCCACAGCTTGATCCAAGGCAGTCTTGACTGTCTCTTCGCAGTTCGGTTGACATTCAATGACCTCTACCGGTTGTAGGATCCCAAGGACTTCGTTTTCGTCAATGACAGTCGGTTCCTCTCTCGTGTTCACCAACCGCACCACGGAATCGGTGGTTCCTTCCGCGAGCAGAACGCGAGCGGCGTGAACTCCGGGTCGCAGTTCTTTGTGTTCGAGCATCCACGTGTTAGACTCTTTAGGATTTTCACCTCTCCACAAGATTTTAGAGGGCACGTCAAGTTGAGCGAGTGGTGGGATCTCGATGCGACTTGACACCTGTACACGTCGACACCACCCAACACCGTCTCTCTTGATCAAGGGCAGTTGGCTATGCCCAATGAAGAGCTTCTTCTTCGCAAAACTTAAACCACACTTGAAGGTCGTGAGGAATTCCATACCGAGCATGACCTCGTTCACTTGCTCTGAGACGATGAAGGTGACCTTCCTCTTGCAACGCTCGTTGAATTTGACCTCGGTTGTCACTTCTCCCAATATGTTGATAACACTACCGTTCGCGGCGTACAGTTCGCGGGCTGAGTGGTCAAGTGACAACCCTTCTGCTACGGAAGCAGGTATCAAGTTTACCTCTGACCCTGTGTCCAAAAGACATAAACAACCTTGACCGTTCATACGGCACCGCACATACAATGACCGCAGTCCGCTTGCTCCAGTCGATCTAGAGGTCGTATTAAAATTAACGGATGCTCCACCTCGTTCTGGCCGGCGAGGTTGACGACAGTTTTTGCTTAAGTGACCTTGACGCTGGCAATTGTAGCAGCGTACAGTACGATGACCTGCTTCTGGAGGGTCGCTCGCGGGTGTGCCCCAACTTGCTGTGTTGCCAAAGGGCATGGCGAGGTCACGTCTGCGTCCTTGGTTGCCGACCTCTGCAGTCGGACGTCGGCTCTCGAAAGGGTTTGACCTTGCCAACAACTTCTCCTCCATAGATTTCATCCATTGCTCTTGATTCCTTCTCTGGACTTCCATGAAGTCTTTCATCTGAGCGGAGAGTTCTGCCACCGCGTCGTCCTGTCTGGTAGAACGTACTTGGCGTCTGGGTTCACGTCGTGTATTGTCTCGAGCGTCCTGCGTATCGAAGGACTTCTTGTAAGTCTCGAGGCGAACGGCCGTCCTGAAGGTCTCGTCCAAGGACTTTGGCTCCCTCTCACGCACCTTCAACGAGAGGTCAAAATCACGCATGGCATCTAAGAATGCGTCGCGAGCTATGGCCTCTGTCGTCTCGCTAGCTGGAGCCGGATAGGCCAAGGTCACCAGCCTTCGAATGTCGTGTAACAAGTCCGCCAAGCTCTCTCTGTCCTTCTGTCGTCTACACCTTAGCTGTGTACGAAACGTCTCGGCCTGTGATTCAAGGCCGTACCTTTGTCGCAACCGTTCTACTAAGTCCTCGTAGGAAACGTCCGCGCGTGACCCAAAGTCCCAGAGGAGCTGGACAGCTGACCTCTCCAGCGAGCATTGGAGAAAGTCTGTCTTCTCCTTCGTCGTCCACTGATTATGCTCGGCGCACACTTCGAATTGACGTAGAAATGATTCCAAGGAGCCTGTACCATCGAACTTGCCAGGCTTCATGAACTGTCGTTTGGCTGAAGGTCGATCCGTGCGAGGTAAGGTCGCACGAAGATGTTTGCCAGAGGACTCTGGCGTCTCATCGATCGGTGAGTCCAACGGATGCATCCTCTCGAAGGTCGATATGCGATCGATCATCGGAGGTTCCAAGGTCGAGGGCGAATTCAGCGGCTCTTCCTTGAGGAGACTTCCAGCGAAGAACCCGTCATCGATGTCCAGAAGGTTGTATCTCGTGGCTGACCTTCGAGACTCCATAATGCAGATGATTATAGTTCAATGTTATTAACAAGTTCACACAAATGAATGTCAGCAAAACAAATGTTAGAGGACAAAAGAAGGTGACTTCAGTTTCAATGTCACCTTGAACTAGTATACTAAAAATTCACAAGCACTGGACCCCACTTCTGGTACCAATTGTTGCGAAATCCGCTAATTGACCCCTGTTTAAAGGTTAAGGACAAAGAGGGAAATCGTGCGTTAAACTTGGGCCCCCGTCCCGGTCTGAGACAGCCCGTGCTTGTGAATGACAGAACGACCTTTTAATTTAAGAACTTAACTTTATTATAAACATAACAATAAGAAGGTCATTTACTGACGAACTTAATCAAGAACACGACTTTCAACGATTATGCAAGTAACCTCGGCGAAGGACAAATACAAATGACCACGAGTGATCACGGAGGACAAGGAGGCAATGTCAGGTAAGGCAATCGACAAAACAAAGACTTAACTCTATATCAGTCAACATCCAAATAACAACACATTAGAGTGCTCGATATTAGAGGAGGGCATTTGAAGGTTAAAATAACTAACACTGGAATAATGCATCGCTAGTCAGTACGACATCCACTGTGAACGATTAATCAGAGGTTAAATTTATGAGTGTGACCTTCAAGTAATCAACTTCAAGTCGAAGTTAATATCGAATGACGACGAAGAACAGAAATCTAAGAAATGCAACGAGTTTAATTCTTTACGTCTTATTCTAGAGGTCGAATACAAGTGTCAATAACAGGTTTAACCTTCAACTACAGAACGAGCATCCAGAGGTCGCAACAGACTTACAAGCTATTCAAATCGAGGTCGAGTACGTCTTTGACCGGCAACAGATATGTGGCGACCTTTCTACGATGACCTTTAAGCACTAAACAATGATATCGAATGACGACGAAGAACAGAAACCTAAGAAATGTAACCTTGAATCTCCACGTCTTATTCTAAAGGTCGATAACAAGTGTCAATAACGAGTTTAACCTTCAACTAACAGAACGAGCGTCCAGAGGTCGCAACAGGCTTATAAGCTATTCAAATCGAGGTCGAGAACGTCTTTGACCTGCAACAGATGTTATGACTTTTCTACAATGACCTTTAAGCAGCAATTAATAAGCAATACATAAAGATTTAGAGAACAATGTCATGACCTTTAAATATTTGACCTAACGCAAAACAAGAGTTTCACGGCGACTACCTGTCACAAGTATTGACCGAAGTCAGTGAGTGTCCTCGCAAGGACACAGAAAAGCCGCAGCTGTGTAATGTATGCTGAATGGGTGACCTCGCAAGGGCACCGAGAGGCCGCAGCCGTGTATGTATGCTGAATGAGTGACCTCGCAAGGGCACAGAGAAGCCGCAGCTGTGTATGTATGCTGAATGGGTGACCTCGCAAGGGCACCGAGAGGCCGCAGCCGTGTATGTATGCTGAATGAGTGACCTCGCAAAAATACAGAGTAGCCGCAGCTGTGTATGTATGCTGAATGGGTGACCTCGCTGAAAGGACACCGAGTAGCCGCAGCCGTGTATGTATGCTGAATGGGTGACCTCGCAAGGACACAGAGAGGCCGCAGCTGTGTATGTATGCTGAATGGGTGACCTCGCAAGGACACCGAGAGGCCGCAGCCGTGTATGTAATGCCACAGGCCTTAGCCTGGGACTGGAGAGTTTGCAAGGCTCACCAGAAAACGATCGTTCCGGACGCTGGGCAATAGCCTCAGCACGATCGGCCCTTAATATTGGAAGAGGCAGGAGATAAGAACTCCGGAGCTTGCTAAGAAAAGGAGTGTAAATTGCGAATCTCAATTCGTTGCTGTTTCGTAACGCGTAGTGCCACCTAGTGAGCACTATATACATAGTTACTGGCGACTTTTTGTCACATAATAGTGGTCGAATAGTCCTCCGTAGGGTGAGGGTTCGAATCCGAAGGAACATTCTTCTTTGAGGCCTATTCATTCCGTGTAAATCAGTTAAAGGCGACGCCTACCGAATAAACGACGAAGCGCCAATGCAAGGAAATGGCCATAGTCTGAGTTGGTTAACGCGAGGTGTGTGCATGGCGAGTTCCAGCCTTTGGCGATTCGACCAGGTTAGTATAGTGCGACGGAAAGAAGGATTTTCCGTTAGTTTTCCAGGTGGAGTTAATTATGAGCGTGCGTTCGAGTACAAATTCTTCGAACGGGGAAAGTTATGAAGAGCACGAACGTTAAGCGAGAATATTGCATCGTGGCGCCGCGTAGCGATTGATTTCGCTATAACGTGAGCGTATCAAGCTTTAAAAATAAAAATTCGCCACAATGCCCCCAACTTAGGACATCAACCGCCCTCGGTTGATACAAGAGATCCTATGTGAGGTGGGATCGTCACAGGTAGACGAATCAGAAAGTTAAATGTGGGTGAGTACGTTAGAAAACATCCATTCATTTCGATAGTTGCGGCCTTCTTTGCTATCGAACATCGTGAGTACTAGGCCGTCAGCTGAGGCGAAGGTCATCAAGTCATCGCCTTGTTAGTCGTCGCGATATCGAGGAGGTTTACGAAGATTGATGCGCGGACGCAAGACATTACGTCGTCCAGGCGAGTGGCGTGTCTCATCGATCTCGGTGGTGGCTTCGGGCGACCGCGTTTCATCGGGGCCCACCACAGCTTCTTCCTCTATTCTGGGGATCTGGTTCAACGGTGGTTCCTCGCAATCGGACTCGGAAATCGTTCTCCTTGGCATCACGTCCTCCGGTTGTCCCGAACTCGGATTGGACGATTCTTCATCTGTAATTGCTCGGTAGGGCGTGAGCTTATCAACATGTGTCACGAACGTACGCCCTCTGGGCAACTTGCGCACCTTAAAGTTCAAAGGGCCAGTTTGCTCGATGACCTCGAAAGGACCTTGATAGTACCGCTCCCATTTAGGGTAATGACCTCGGCGTCTCCGCGGTATAAATACCCACACCTTGTCGCCTACTGTAAAACGTTGCGTGCGTACGTTCATGTCGTACTTCCGCTTCCGACGTTCTGTAGCGACCCCAAGGTTACGACGAACGAGTTCGTAGGAGTAGGTCAGCGTGTCCTTCAGATTCTGCACGAACTCATTAAGGTCAGGAGTCTCGCTAGATGAAGGCACTCTGTAAACGACATCCACCGGCATAAGGTTCTCTCTCCCGAAGATCAAGTAGTTGGGAGTGAACCCAGTGCTCTCGTGCACGGAGGCACGGTAGGCGGCTGTGACCATGGGAAGGACCTCGTGCCAGTCACGATGGTTATCCGACACCATTTTCCCTATCATGGTATTCATGGTTCGGTGGTAACGCTCGACAAGACCGTTTGTCCTTGGCTCGTAACTGGTCGTACGAACCTTCTCTATGCCTAACATGTGACACATCTCTTGGAATACCTCAGATTCGAACGATGGTCCACGGTCGGACAAGATTCTAAGCGGCGTTCCATACACGGCGCAGATCTTCTCAACTATCGCTCTAGCCAACGTGGTGGCTTCTTGATTACGTATGGGAACTGCCTCCACGAACTTCGTGAAGTAGTCCATCATAGTTAGAATGTACACGTGACCTCTACTTGACCTTGGGTGAGGTCCAGTCACGTCTACTGACAAAACTTCCCAGGGGGCCCCACACAACACTGGGTGAAGTTTCCCTTGTTTCGGGGGTTTCCCCTGACGATACCTGGAACATTCTTCACAGGATTTACAAAATAAATGGGTGTCCTTGGACCACCCTGGCCAAAAGGCTCGTCGTCGAACTTGAGCACGGGTGCGACGTACACCCATATGACCTCCAGTCATTCCGGTGTGACAAAGACGCAGAAAGTTCCGACGCAACGATTTAGGAAGGATGATCTGCCGTGTCCCATCGGGTCGAGTACGGTAGAGCACTCCATCCTCCAAGGACATTTGTTCACGGACATGCCAAAGAGTCTTGGTTGCTTCGTCGTCCGTTAATATATCGACCAAATTGGGAGCGCCGTAGGCGATCCAATCGCGAACCTTCATCAGTAACGGATCTTTACCTTGCTCTTCGGCCAGGTGAAGGTCATTCTCTACCATAGGCGGAGCTGATGTTACTGCGGCGACGACGACTTCTTCACATGGTGGAGGTCGTCGAGACATCCCGTCGGCGTTCTGATGGGATCTACCTGGTCTGTGTAAAATCTTAAATCTGAACTCAGACAAGCGTTCTTGCCATCTGGCCTGTTGACCGATAGGATCAGGCGTCCTCTGGAGCCATTGCAATGCTGCGTGGTCTGTTCTTAGACAGAAAGGTCTCCCTAATAAGTACGTCTTAAAGTACTTGAGAAAATAAACAACTGCGAGGAGTTCCCTCCTCGTGGTACAATAATTTCTCTCAGCGCGCGACAATAACCTGCTCCCATACGCCAAGACCACTTCCTGTCCGTCTTGTCTCTGGGAGAGTACAGCTCCGATAGCGAATTCGGACGCGTCTGTGTCAAGGACGAATTCGTCATTGTCGTTAGGCAGCCCTAATATTGGTGCGGATCCTAATTTTTGCTTGAGGAAGTCGAAGGACGCTTGTCTTTCGGAGTTCCATTCGAACTTCACATTCTTGCGTGTGAGTTGACTGAGATTGTCAGTTATACCGGCGAAGTTGGAGATGAAACGGCGATAATAGGAGCAGAGTCCTAGAAAGGCACGCAGCTCCTTCAAGTTAGTGGGGGCGGGCCAAGACATGACCCTTTCGATCTTTCCCTCGTCCATAGCAACCCCTTCGTCGGAAATTACATGTCCCAAAAAATTAACCTTGCGGTTCATCAACCGACATTTTTCGACCTTGAGCTTGAGGCGAGCGTTCCGCAACCGTTCAAAGACTTCTCGCAAACGGAGGAGGTGCTGTTCTGTCGAATCGCTAAACACGATCACATCGTCTAAGTAGACGAGACACATGCTGAAATTTAACCCTGAGAGCACTAAATCCATTGTCCTTTGGAAGGTCGCCGTGGCCCCGGACAGTCCCATCGGCATGCGCTTCCAACGAAATGATCCTCTTCTAGTAACGAAGGCAGTCTTATCAGCATCTGTCGAGTCCATAGCTATTTGATGGTAGCCGCTCTTTAAGTCTAGCGTGCTGAACCAACGAGCGCCACTGAGGGCATCCAAGCAATCATTAATCTTAGGTAGAGGATAGGCGTCTCCCTTAGTGACTGCATTCAACGAACGATAATCTAGACAGAATCTCAAGGTCCCGTCCTTCTTCTTCGCTAGTACAACGTTGGAGGCCCACTCGCTTTTGGCGGGTTCGATTAAACCTCCACTCAACATTTGATCTACCTCACTGTCGATCACCTCTCGGTACGCCCTTGGTTGAGGTCGTAGAGGTTGCCGCACGGGTCTCGCTGACCCCGTATCGATGCGATGCTTCGTGATCGTGCAATGACCAAGGTCATTCTTTTCTAAAGAGAAAACGTCGCGAAACTCGCGCACGAGCGCCTCAAGATGTACCCTAGTATCTTCTGGAAGACTTCCGTCCACTGTGGAGAGCAAAGTATCCACAGCTTGATCCAAGGCAGTCTTGACTGTCTCTTCGCAGTTCGGTTGACATTCAATGACCTCTACCGGTTGTAGGACCCCAAGAACTTCGTTTTCGTCAATGACAGTCGGCTCCTCTCTCGTATTCACTAACCGCACCACGGAATCGGTGGTTCCTTCCGCGAGCAGAACGCGAGCGGCGTGAACTCCGGGTCGCAGTTCTTTGTGTTCGAGCATCCACGTGTTAGACTCTTTAGGATTTTCGCCTCTCCACAAGATTTTAGAGGGCACGTCAAGTTGAGCGAGTGGTGGGATCTCGATGCGACCTGACACCTGTACACGTCGACACCACCCAACACCGTCTCTCTTGATCAAGGGCAGTTGGCTATGCCCAATGAAGAGCTTCTTCTTCGCAAAACTTAAACCACACTTGAAGGTCGTGAGGAATTCCATACCGAGCATGACCTCGTTCACTTGCTCGGAGACGATGAAGGTGACCTTCCTCTTGCAACGCTCGTTGAATTTGACTTCGGTTGTCGCTTCTCCCAATATGTTGATAACACTACCGTTCGCAGCGTACAGTTCGCGGGCTGAGTGGTCAAGTGACAACCCTTCTGCTACGGAAGCAGGTATCAAGTTCACCTCTGACCCTGTGTCCAAAAGACATAAACAACCTTGACCGTTTATACGGCACCGCACATACAATGACCGCAGTCCGCTTGCTCCAGTCGATCTAGAGGTCGTATTAAAATTAACGGATGCTCCACCTCGTTCTTGACGGCGAGGTTGGCGACAGTTTTTGCTTAAGTGACCTTGACGCTGGCAATTGTAGCAGCGTACAGTACGATGACCTGCTTCTGGAGGGTCGCTCATGGGTGTGCCCCCAACTTGCTGTGTTGCCAAAGGGCATGGCGAGGTCACGTCTGCGTCCTTGGTTGCCGACCTCTGCAGTCGGACGTCGGCTCTCGAAAGGGTTTGACCTTGCCAACAACTTCTCCTCCATAGATTTCATCCATTGCTCTTGATTCCTTCTCTGGACTTCCATGAAGTCTTTCATCTGAGCGGAGAGTTCTGCCACCGCGTCGTCCTGTCTGGTAGAACGTACTTGGCGTCTGGGTTCACGTCGTGTATTGTCTCGAGCGTCCTGCGTATCGAAGGACTTCTTGTAAGTCTCGAGGCGAACGGCCGTCCTGAAGGTCTCGTCCAAGGACTTTGGCTCCCTCTCACGCACCTTCAACGAGAGGTCAAAATCACGCATGGCATCTAAGAATGCGTCGCGAGCTATGGCCTCTGTCGTCTCGCTAGCTGGAGCCGGATAGGCCAAGGTCACCAGCCTTCGAATGTCGTGTAACAAGTCCGCCAAGCTCTCTCTGTCCTTCTGTCGTCTACACCTTAGCTGTGTACGAAACGTCTCGGCCTGTGATTCAAGGCCGTACCTTTGTCGCAACCGTTCTACTAAGTCCTCGTAGGAAACGTCCGCGCGTGACCCAAAGTCCCAGAGGAGCTGGACAGCTGACCTCTCCAGCGAGCATTGGAGAAAGTCTGTCTTCTCCTTCGTCGTCCACTGATTATGCTCGGCGCACACTTCGAATTGACGTAGAAATGATTCCAAGGAGCCTGTACCATCGAACTTGCCAGGCTTCATGAACTGTCGTTTGGCTGAAGGACGATCCGTGCGAGGTAAGGTCGCACGAAGATATTTGCCAGAGGACTCTGGCGTCTCATCGATCGGTGAGTCCAACGGATGCATCCTCTCGAAGGTCGATATGCGATCGATCATCGGAGGTTCCAAGGTCGAGGGCGAATTCAGCGGCTCTTCCTTGAGGAGACTTCCAGCGAAGAACCCGTCATCGATGTCCAGAAGGTTGTATCTCGTGGCTGACCTTCGAGACTCCATAATGCAGATGATTATAGTTCAATGTTATTACCAAGTTCACACAAATGAATGTCAGCAAAACAAATGTTAGAGGACAAAAGAAGGTGACTTCAATTTCAATGTCACCTTGACCTAGTATACTAAAAATTCACAAGCACTGGACCCCACTTCTGGTACCAATTGTTGCGAAATCCGCTAATTGACCCCTGATGAAAGGTTAAGGACAAAGAGGGAAATCGTGCGTTAAACTTGGGCCCCCGTCCCGGTCTGAGACAGCCCGTGCTTGTGAATGACAGAACGACCTTTTAATTTAAGAACTTAACTTTATTATAAACATAACAATAAGAAGGTCATTTACTGACGAACTTAATCAAGAACACGACTTTCAACGATTATGCAAGTAACCTCGGCGAAGGACAAATACAAATGACCACGAGTGATCACGGAGGACAAGGAGGCAATGTCAGGTAAGGCAATCGACAAAACAAAGACTTAACTCTATATCAGTCAACATCCAAATAACAACACATTAGAGTGCTCGATATTAGAGGAGGGCATTTGAAGGTTAAAATAACTAACACTGGAATAATGCATCGCTAGTCAGTACGACATCCACTGTGAACGATTAATCAGAGGTTAAATTTATGAGTGTGACCTTCGAGTAATCAACTTCAAGTCGAAGTTAATATCGAATGACGACGAAGAACAGAAATCTAAGAAATGCAACTTTAACGATTTAATTAATAAATGATTTACGTCTTATTCTAGAGGTCGAATACAAGTGTCAATAAAAGATAGGTTTACGATGACCTTAAACAATGATATCGAATGACGACGAAGCAGAAACCACGTCTTATTCTAAAGGTCGATAACAAGTGACTTATAACGAGTTTAATTCAAATCAGAGCGTCGAGGTCGCAACGTCTTTGACTAGTCTGAATGCAGGTCGAGATGTTATGACTTTTCTACAATGACCTTTAAGCAGCAATTAATAAGCAATACATAAAGATTTAGAGAACAATGTCATGACCTTTAAATATTTGACCTAACGCAAAACAAGAGTTTCACGGCGACTACCTGTCACAAGTATTGACCGAAGTCAGTGAGTGTCCTCGCAAGGACACAGAAAAAAGCAGCAGCTGTAATGTATGCTGAATGGGTGACCTCGCAAAGGGCACCGAGAGGCCGCAGCCGTGTATGTATGCTGAATGAGTGACCTCGCAAGGGCACCGAGGGCCGCAGCCGTGTATGTATGCTGAATGAGTGACCTCGCAAGGACACCGAGGGTGTATGTATGCTGAATGAGTGTAGGGCCAGAGTAGCCGCAGCTGTGTATGTATGCTGAATGGGTGACCTCGCAGAGGCCGCAGCCAGCCGTGTATGTACCGAGAGGCCGCAGCCGTGTATGTATGCTGAATGGGTGACCTCGCAAAGGGCACCAGAGAGGCCGCAGCCGTGTATGTATGCTGAATGGGTGACCTCGCAAGGACACCGAGAGGCCGCAGCCGTGTATGTAATGCCACAGGCCTTAGCCTGGGACTGGAGAGTTTGCAAGGCTCACCAGAAAACGATCGTTCCGGACGCTGGGCAATAGCCCAGCACGATCGGCCCTTAATATTGGAAGAGGCAGGAGATAAGAACTCCGGAGCTTGCTAAGAAAAGGAGTGTAAATTGCGAATCTCCAATTCGTTGCTGTTTCCGTAACGCGTAGTGCCACCTAGTGAGCACTATATACATAGTTACTGGCGACTTTTGTCACATAATAGTGGTCGAATAGTCCTCCGTAGGGTGAGGGTTCGAATCCGAAGGAACATTCTTCTTTGAGGCCTATTCATTCCGTGTAAATCAGTAAAAGGCGACGCCTACCGAATAAACAAGGAAGCGCCAATGCAAGGAAACGGCCATAGTCTGAGTTGGTTAACGCGAGGTGTGTTCATGGCGAGTTCCAGCCTTTGGCGATTCGATCAGGTTAGTGTGCAGTGCGACGGAAAAGGAGGATTTTCCGTTAGTTTTCCAGGTGGAGTTAATTATGAGCGTGCGTTCGAGTACAAATTCTTCGAACGGGGAAAGTTATGAAGAGGACGAACGTTAAGCGAGAATAATGAATCGTGGCGCCGCGTAGCGACTGATTTCGCTATAATGCCAGCGTATCAAGCTTTAAAAATAAAAATTCGCCACAATGCCCCCAACTTAGGACATCAACCGCCCTCGGTTGATACAAGAGATTCTATGCGAAGTGGGATCGTCACAGGTAGGTGAATCAGAAAGTTAAATGTGGGCGAGAACGCTAGAAACATCCATTCATTTTGAATGTTGCGGCCTGCTTTGCTATCGAGCATCGTGAGTACTAGGCCGTCAGCTGAGGCGAAGGTTATCAAGTCATCGCCTTTTTAGTCGTCGCGATATCGAGGAGGTTTACGAAGATTAACGCGTGGACGCAAGACGTTACGTCGTCCAGGCGAGTGGCGTGCCTCATCGATCTCGGTGGTGGCTTCGGGCGACCGCGTTTCATCGGGGCCCACTACAGCTTCTTCCTCTATTCTGGGGACCTGGTTCAACGGTGGTTCCCCGCAATCGGACTCGGAAATCGTTCTCTTGGCACCACGTCCTCCGGTTGTCCCGAACTCGGATTGGACGATTCTTCATCTGTAATTGCTCGGTAGGGCGTGAGCTTATCAACATGTGTCACGAACATGCGCCCTCTGGGCAACTTGCGCACCTTAAAGTTCAAAGGGCCAGTTTGCTCGATGATCTCGAAGGGACCTTGATAATACCGCTCCCACTAGGGTAATGACCTCGGCGTCTCCGCGGTATAAATACCCACACCTTGTCGCCTACTGTAAAACGTTGCGTGCGTACGTTCATGTCGTATTTCCTCTTCCGACGTTCTGTAGCGACCCCAAGGTTACGACGAACGAGTTCGTAGGAGTAGGTCAGCGTGTCCTTCAGATTCTGCACGAACTCATTAAGGTCAGGAGTCTCGCTAGATGAAGGCACTCTATAAACAACATCCACTGGCATAAGGTTCTCTCTCCCGAAGATCAAGTAGTTGGGAGTGAACCCAGTGCTTTCGTGCACGGAGGCCCGGTAGGCGGCTGTGACCATGGGGAGGACCTCGTGCCAGTCACGATGGTTATCCGACACCATTTTCCCTATCATGGTATTCATGGTTCGGTGGTATCGCTCGACAAGACCGTTTGTCCTTGGCTCGTAACTGGTAGTACGAATCTTCTCAATGCCTAACATGTGACACATCTCTTGGAATACCTCAGATTCGAACGATGGTCCACGGTCGGACAAGATTCTAAGCGGCGTTCCATACACGGCGCAGATCTTCTCAACTATCGCTCTAGCCAACGTGGTGGCCTCTTGATTACGTATGGGAACTGCCTCCACGAACTTCGTGAAGTAGTCCATCATAGTTAGAACGTACACGTGACCTCTACTTGACCTTGGGTGAGGTCCAGTCACGTCTACTGACAAAACTTCCCAGGGGGCCCCACACAACACTGGGTGAAGTTTACCTTGTTTCGGGGGTTTCCCCTGACGATACCTGGAACATTCTTCACAGGATTTACAAAATAAATGGGTGTCCTTGGACCACCCTGGCCAAAAGGCTCGTCGTCGAACTTGAGCACGGGTGCGACGTACACCCATATGACCTCCAGTCATTCCGGTGTGACAAAGACGCAGAAAGTTCCGACGCAACGATTTGGGAAGGATGATCTGCCGTGCCCCATCGGGTCGAGTACGGTAGAGCACTCCATCCTCCAAGGACATTTGTTCACGGACATGCCAAAGAGTCTTGGTAGCTTCGTCGTCCGTTAATATATCGACCAAATTGGGAGCGCCGTAGGCGATCCAATCGCGAACCTTCATCAGTAACGGATCTTTACCTTGCTCTTCGGCCAGGTGAAGGTCGTTCTCTACCATAGGCGGAGCTGATGTTACTGCGGCGACGACGACTTCTTCACATGGTGGAGGTCGTCGAGACATCCCGTCGGCGTTCTGATGGGATCTACCTGGTCTGTGTAAAATCTTTAAGGCCGATCGTGCTAGGCTATTGCCCAGCGTCCGGAACGATCGTTTTCTGGTGAGCCTTGCAAACTCTCCAGTCCCAGGTTAAGGCCTGTGGCATTACATACACGGCTGCGGCCTCTCGGTGTCCTTGCGAGGTCACCCATTCAGCATACATACACAGCTGCGGCTACTCTGTGCTTTGCGAGGTCACTCATTCAGCATACATACACGGCTGCGGCCTCTCGGTGTCCTTTTTGCGAGGTCACCCATTCAGCATACATACACAGCTGCGGCTACTCTGTGCCCTTGCGAGGTCACTCATTCAGCATACATACACGGCTGCGGCCTCTCGGTGCCCTTGCGAGGTCACCCATTCAGCATACATACACAGCTGCGGCTTTTCTGTGCCCTTGCGAGGTCACTCATTCAGCATACATACACGGCTGCGGCCCTCGGTGCCCTTTGCGAGGTCACCCATTCAGCATACATTACACAGCTGCGGCTTTTCTGTGTCCTTGCGAGGACACTCACTGACTTCGGTCAATACTTGTGACAGGTAGTCGCCGTGAAACTCTTGTTTTGCGTTAGGTCAAATATTTAAAGGTCATGACATTGTTCTCTAAATCTTTATGTATTGCTTATTAATTGCTGCTTAAAGGTCATTGTAGAAAAGTCATAACATCTGTTGCAGGTCAAAGACGTTCTCGACCTCGATTTGAATAGCTTATAAGCCTGTTGCGACCTCTGGACGCTCGTTCTGTAGTTGAAGGTTAAACTCGTTATTGACACTTGTTATCGACCTTTAGAATAAGACGTGGAGATTCAAGGTTACATTTCTTAGGTTTCTGTTCTTCGTCGTCATTCGATATCATTGTTTAGTGCTTAAAGGTCATCGTAGAAAGGTCGCCACATATCTGTTGCCGGTCAAAGACGTACTCGACCTCGATTTGAATAGCTTGTAAGTCTGTTGCGACCTCTGGATGCTCGTTCTGTAGTTGAAGGTTAAACCTGTTATTGACACTTGTATTCGACCTCTAGAATAAGACGTAGAGAATTAAGGTTGCATTTCTTAGATTTCTGTTCTTCGTCGTCATTCGATATTAACTTCGACTTGAAGTTGATTACTTGAAGGTCACACTCATAAATTTAACCTCTGATTAATCGTTCACAGTGGATGTCGTACTGACTAGCGATGCATTATTCCAGTGTTAGTTATGTTACCCTTCAAATGCCCTCCTCCAATATCGAACACTCTAATGTGTTGTTATTTGAATGTTGACTGATATAGAGTTAAGTCTTTGTTTTGTCGATTGCCTTACCTGACGTTGCCTCCTTGTCCTCCGTGATCACTCATGATCATTTGTATTTGTCCTTCGCCAAGGTTACTTGCATAATCGTTGAAAGTCGTGTTCTTGATTAAGTTCGCCAGTAAATGACCTTCTTATTGTTATGTTTATAATAAAGTTAAGTTCTTAAATTAAAAGGTCGTTCTGTCTTTCACAAGCACGGGCTGTCTCAGACCGGGACGGGGGCCCAAGTTTAACGCACGATTTCCCTCTTTGTCCTTAACCTTTAAACAGGGGTCAATTAGCGGATTTCGCCACAATTGGTACCAGAAGTGGGGTCCAGTGCTTGTGAATTTTTAGTATACTAGGTCAAGGTGACATTGAAATTGAAGTCACCTTCTTTTGTCCTCTAACATTTGTTTTGCTGACATTCATTTGTGTGAACTTGGTAATAACATTGAACTATAATCATCTGCATTATGGAGTCTCGAAGGTCAGCCACGAGATACAACCTTCTGGACATCGATGACGGGTTCTTCGCTGGAAGTCTCCTCAAGGAAGAGCCGCTGAATTCGCCCTCGACCTTGGAACCTCCGATGATCGATCGCATATCGACCTTCGAGAGGATGCATCCGTTGGACTCACCGATCGATGAGACGCCAGAGTCCTCTGGCAAATATCTTCGTGCGACCTTACCTCGCACGGATCGTCCTTCAGCCAAACGACAGTTCATGAAGCCTGGCAAGTTCGATGGTACGGGCTCCTTGGAATCATTTCTACGTCAATTCGAAGTGTGCGCCGAGCATAATCAGTGGACGACGAAGGAGAAGACAGACTTTCTTCAATGCTCGCTGGAGAGGTCAGCTGTCCAGCTCCTCTGGGACTTTGGGTCACGCGCGGACGTTGCGTACGAGGACTTAGTAGAACGGTTACGACAAAGGTACGGCCTTGAATCGCAGGCTGAAACGTTTCGTACACAGCTAAGGTGTAGACGACAGAAGGACAGAGAAAGCTTGGCGGACTTGTTACACGACATTCGAAGGCTGGTGACCTTGGCCTATCCGGCTCCAGCTAGCGAGACGACAGAGGCCATAGCTCGCGACGCATTCTTAGATGCCATGCGTGATTTTGACCTCTCGTTGAAGGTGCGTGAGAGGGAGCCAAAGTCTTTGGACGAGACCTTCAGGACAGCCGTTCGCCTCGAGACTTACAAGAAGTCCTTCGAGATGCAGGACGCTCGGGACAATACACGACGTGAACCCAGACGCCAAGTACGTTCTACCAGACAGGACGACGCGGTGGCAGAACTCACCGCTCAAATGAAAGACTTTATGGAAGTCCAGAGAAGGAATCAAGAACAATGGATGAAATCTATGGAGGAGAAGTTGTTGGCAAGGTCAAACCCTTTCGAGAGCCGACGTCCGACTGCAGAGGTCGGCAACCAAGGACGCAGACGTGACCTCGCCATGCCCTTGGCAACACAGCAAGTTGGGGGCACACCCGCGAACGACACTCCAGAGGCAGGTCATCGTACCGTACGCTGCTACAATTGCCAGCGTCAAGGTCACTTAAGCAAAAACTGTCGTCAACCTCGCCGGCCAGAACGAGGTGGAGCATCCGTTAATTTTAATACGACCTCTAGATCGACTGGAACAAGCGGACTGCGGTCATTGTATGTGCGATGTCGTATAAACGGTCAAGGTTGTTTATGCCTTTTGGACACAGGGTCAGAGGTGAACTTGATACCTGCTTCCGTAGCAGAAGGGTTGTCACTTGACCACTCAGCCCGCGAACTGTACGCTGCGAACGGTAGTGTTATCAACATATTGGGAGAAGCGACAACCGAAGTCAAATTCAACGAGCGTTGCAAGAGGAAGGTCACCTTCATCGTCTCCGAGCAAGTGAACGAGGTCATGCTCGGTATGGAATTCCTCACGACCTTCAAGTGTGGTTTAAGTTTTGCGAAGAAGAAGCTCTTCATTGGGCGTAGCCAACTGCCCTTGATCAGGAGAGACGGTGTTGGGTGGTGTCGACGTGTACAGGTGTCAAGTCGCATCGAGATCCCACCACTCGCTCAACTTGACGTGCCCTCTAAAATCTTGTGGAGAGGTGAAAATCCTAAAGAGTCTAACACGTGGATGCTCGAACACAAAGAACTGCGGCCCGGAGTTCACGCCGCTCGCGTTCTGCTCGCGGAAGGAACCACCGATTCCGTGGTGCGGTTGGTGAACACGAGAGAGGAACCGACTGTCATTGACGAAAACGAAGTCCTTGGGATCCTACAACCGGTAGAGGTCATTGAATGTCAACCGAACTGCGAAGAGACCGTCAAGACTGCCTTGAATCAAGCTGTGGATACTTTGCTCTCCACAGTGGACGAAAGTCTTCCCGGAGATACTAGGGCACATCTTGAGGCGCTCGTGCGCGAGTTTCGCGACGTTTTCTCTTTAGAAAAGAATGACCTTGGTCATTGCACGATCACGAAGCATCGCATCGATACGGGGTCAGCGAGACCCGTGCGGCAACCTCTACGACCTCAACCAAGGGCGTACCGAGAGGTGATCGACAGTGAGGTAGATCAAATGTTGAGTGGAGGTTTAATCGAACCCGCCAAAAGCGAGTGGGCCTCCAACGTTGTACTAGCGAAGAAGAAGGACGGGACCTTGAGATTCTGTCTAGATTATCGTTCGTTGAATGCAGTCACTAAGGGAGACGCCTATCCTCTACCTAAGATTAATGATTGCTTGGATGCCCTCAGTGGCGCTCGTTGGTTCAGCACGCTAGACTTAAAGAGCGGCTACCATCAAATAGCTATGGACTCGACAGATGCTGATAAGACTGCCTTCGTTACTAGAAGAGGATCATTTCGTTGGAAGCGCATGCCGATGGGACTGTCCGGGGCCACGGCGACCTTCCAAAGGACAATGGATTTAGTGCTCAGTGGGTTAAATTTCAGTATGTGTCTTGTGTACTTGGACGATGTTATCGTGTTCGGCGACTCAACAGAACAGCATCTCCTACGTTTGCGAGAAGTCTTCGAGCGGTTGCGGAACGCTCGCCTCAAGCTCAAGGTCGAAAAATGTCGGTTGATGAACCGTAAGGTTAATTTTTTGGGACATGTAATTTCCGACGAAGGAGTTGCTATGGACGAGGGAAAGATCGAAAGGGTCATGTCTTGGCCCGCCCCCACTAACTTGAAGGAGCTGCGTGCCTTTCTAGGACTCTGCTCCTATTACCGCCGTTTCATCTCCAACTTCGCCGGTATAACTGACAATCTCAGTCAACTCACACGCAAGAATGTGAAGTTCGAATGGAACTCCGAAAGACAAGCGTCCTTCGACTTCCTCAAGCAAAAATTAGGATCCGCACCAATATTAGGGCTGCCTAACGACAATGACGAATTCGTCCTTGACACAGACGCGTCCGAATTCGCTATCGGAGCTGTACTCTCCCAGAGACAAGACGGACAGGAAGTGGTCTTGGCGTATGGGAGCAGGTTATTGTCGCGCGCTGAGAGAAATTATTGTACCACGAGGAGGGAACTTCTCGCAGTTGTTTATTTTCTCAAGTACTTTAAGACGTACTTATTAGGAGACCTTTCTGTCTAAGAACAGACCACGCAGCATTGCAATGGCTCCAGAGGACGCCTGATCCTATCGGTCAACAGGCCAGATGGCAAGAACGCTTGTCTGAGTTCAGATTTAAGATTTTACACAGACCAGGTAGATCCCATCAGAACGCCGACGGGATGTCTCGACGACCTCCACCATGTGAAGAAGTCGTCGTCGCCGCAGTAACATCAGCTCCGCCTATGGTAGAGAACGACCTTCACCTGGCCGAAGAGCAAGGTAAAGATCCGTTACTGATGAAGGTTCGCGATTGGATCGCCTACGGCGCTCCCAATTTGGTCGATATATTAACGGACGACGAAGCTACCAAGACTCTTTGGCATGTCCGTGAACAAATGTCCTTGGAGGATGGAGTGCTCTACCGTACTCGACCCGATGGGGCACGGCAGATCATCCTTCCCAAATCGTTGCGTCGGAACTTTCTGCGTCTTTGTCACACCGGAATGACTGGAGGTCATATGGGTGTACGTCGCACCCGTGCTCAAGTTCGACGACGAGCCTTTTGGCCAGGGTGGTCCAAGGACACCCATTTATTTTGTAAATCCTGTGAAGAATGTTCCAGGTATCGTCAGGGAAACCCCCGAAACAAGGTAAACTTCACCCAGTGTTGTGTGGGGCCCCCTGGGAAGTTTTGTCAGTAGACGTGACTGGACCTCACCCAAGGTCAAGTAGAGGTCACGTGTACGTTCTAACTATGATGGACTACTTCACGAAGTTCGTGGAGGCAGTTCCCATACGTAATCAAGAGGCCACCACGTTGGCTAGAGCGATAGTTGAGAAGATCTGCGCCGTGTATGGAACGCCGCTTAGAATCTTGTCCGACCGTGGACCATCGTTCGAATCTGAGGTATTCCAAGAGATGTGTCACATGTTAGGCATTGAGAAGATTCGTACTACCAGTTACGAGCCAAGGACAAACGGTCTTGTCGAGCGATACCACCGAACCATGAATACCATGATAGGAAAATGGTGTCGGATAACCATCGTGACTGGCACGAGGTCCTCCCCATGGTCACAGCCGCCTACCGGGCCTCCGTGCACGAAAGCACTGGGTTCACTCCCAACTACTTGATCTTCGGGAGAGAGAACCTTATGCCAGTGGATGTTGTTTATAGAGTGCCTTCATCTAGCGAGACTCCTGACCTTAATGAGTTCGTGCAGAATCTGAAGGACACGCTGACCTACTCCTACGAACTCGTTCGTCGTAACCTTGGGGTCGCTACAGAACGTCGGAAGAGGAAATACGACATGAACGTACGCACGCAACGTTTTACAGTAGGCGACAAGGTGTGGGTATTTATACCGCGGAGACGCCGAGGTCATTACCTAAGTGGGAGCGGTATTATCAAGGTCCCTTCGAGATCATCGAGCAAACTGGCCCTTTGAACTTTAAGGTGCGCAAGTTGCCCAGAGGGCGCATGTTCGTGACACATGTTGATAAGCTCACGCCCTACCGAGCAATTACAGATGAAGAATCGTCCAATCCGAGTTCGGGACAACCGGAGGACGTGGTGCCAAGGAGAACGATTTCCGAGTCCGATTGCGGGGAACCACCGTTGAACCAGGTCCCCAGAATAGAGGAAGAAGCTGTAGTGGGCCCCGATGAAACGCGGTCGCCCGAAGCCACCACCGAGATCGATGAGGCACGCCACTCGCCTGGACGACGTAACGTCTTGCGTCCACGCGTTAATCTTCGTAAACCTCCTCGATATCGCGACGACTAAAAAGGCGATGACTTGATAACCTTCGCCTCAGCTGACGGCCTAGTACTCACGATGCTCGATAGCAAAGCAGGCCGCAACATTCAAAATGAATGGATGTTTCTAGCGTTCTCGCCCACATTTAACTTTCTGATTCACCTACCTGTGACGATCCCACTTCGCATAGAATCTCTTGTATCAACCGAGGGCGGTTGATGTCCTAAGTTGGGGGCATTGTGGCGAATTTTTATTTTTAAAGCTTGATACGTTCGCATTATAGCGAAATCAGTCGCTACGCGGCGCCACGATTCATTATTCTCGCTTAACGTTCGTCCTCTTCATAACTTTCCCCGTTCGAAGAATTTGTACTCGAACGCACGCTCATAATTAACTCCACCTGGAAAACTAACGGAAAATCCTCCTTTCCGTCGCACTGCACTAACCTGATCGAATCGCCAAAGGCTGGAACTCGCCATGAACACACCTCGCGTTAACCAACTCAGACTATGGCCATTTCCTTGCATTGGCGCTTCCTCGTTTATTCGGTAGGCGTCGCCTTTAACTGATTTACACGGAATGAATAGGCCTCAAAGAAGAATGTTCATTCGGATTCGAACCCTCACCCTACGGAGGACTATTCGACCACTATTATGTGACAAAAAGTCGCCAGTAACTATGTATATAGTGCTCACTAGGTGGCACTACGCGTTACGAAACAGCAACGAATTGGAGATTCGCAATTTACACTCCTTTTCTTAGCAAGCTCCGGAGTTCTTATCTCCTGCCTCTTCCAATATTAAGGGCCGATCGTGCTAGGCTATTGCCCAGCGTCCGGAACGATCGTTTTCTGGTGAGCCTTGCAAACTCTCCAGTCCCAGGTTAAGGCCTGTGGCATTACATACACGGCTGCGGCCTCTCGGTGTCCTTGCGAGGTCACCCATTCAGCATACATACACAGCTGCGGCTACTCTGTGCCCTTGCGAGGTCACTCATTCAGCATACATACACGGCTGCGGCCTCTCGGTGTCCTTGCGAGGTCACCCATTCAGCATACATACACAGCTGCGGCTACTCTGTGCCCTTGCGAGGTCACTCATTCAGCATACATACACGGCTGCGGCCTCTCGGTGCCCTTGCGAGGTCACCCATTCAGCATACATACACAGCTGCGGCTTTTCTGTGCCCTTGCGAGGTCACTCATTCAGCATACATACACGGCTGCGGCCCCTCGGTGCCCTTGCGAGGTCACCCATTCAGCATACATTACACAGCTGCGGCTTTTCTGTGTCCTTGCGAGGACACTCACTGACTTCGGTCAATACTTGTGACAGGTAGTCGCCGTGAAACTCTTGTTTTGCGTTAGGTCAAATATTTAAAGGTCATGACATTGTTCTCTAAATCTTTATGTATTGCTTATTAATTGCTGCTTAAAGGTCATTGTAGAAAAGTCATAACATCTGTTGCAGGTCAAAGACGTTCTCGACCTCGATTTGAATAGCTTATAAGCCTGTTGCGACCTCTGGACGCTCGTTCTGTAGTTGAAGGTTAAACTCGTTATTGACACTTGTTATCGACCTTTAGAATAAGACGTGGAGATTCAAGGTTACATTTCTTAGGTTTCTGTTCTTCGTCGTCATTCGATATCATTGTTTAGTGCTTAAAGGTCATCGTAGAAAGGTCGCCACATATCTGTTGCCGGTCAAAGACGTACTCGACCTCGATTTGAATAGCTTGTAAGTCTGTTGCGACCTCTGGATGCTCGTTCTGTAGTTGAAGGTTAAACCTGTTATTGACACTTGTATTCGACCTCTAGAATAAGACGTAGAGAATTAAGGTTGCATTTCTTAGATTTCTGTTCTTCGTCGTCATTCGATATTAACTTCGACTTGAAGTTGATTACTTGAAGGTCACACTCATAAATTTAACCTCTGATTAATCGTTCACAGTGGATGTCGTACTGACTAGCGATGCATTATTCCAGTGTTAGTTATGTTACCCTTCAAATGCCCTCCTCCAATATCGAACACTCTAATGTGTTGTTATTTGAATGTTGACTGATATAGAGTTAAGTCTTTGTTTTGTCGATTGCCTTACCTGACGTTGCCTCCTTGTCCTCCGTGATCACTCATGATCATTTGTATTTGTCCTTCGCCAAGGTTACTTGCATAATCGTTGAAAGTCGTGTTCTTGATTAAGTTCGCCAGTAAATGACCTTCTTATTGTTATGTTTATAATAAAGTTAAGTTCTTAAATTAAAAGGTCGTCCTGTCTTTCACAAGCACGGGCTGTCTCAGACCGGGACGGGGGCCCAAGTTTAACGCACGATTTCCCTCTTTGTCCTTAACCTTTAAACAGGGGTCAATTAGCGGATTTCGCCACAATTGGTACCAGAAGTGGGGTCCAGTGCTTGTGAATTTTTAGTATACTAGGTCAAGGTGACATTGAAATTGAAGTCACCTTCTATTGTCCTCTAACATTTGTTTTGCTGACATTCATTTGTGTGAACTTGTTAATAACATTGAACTATAATCATCTGCATTATGGAGTCTCGAAGGTCAGCCACGAAATACAACCTTCTGGACATCGATGACGGGTTCTTCGCTGGAAGTCTCCTCAAGGAAGAGCCGCTGAATTCGCCCTCGACCTTGGAACCTCCGATGATCGATCGCATATCGACCTTCGAGAGGATGCATCCGTTGGACTCACCGATCGATGAGACGCCAGAGTCCTCTGGCAAATATCTTCGTGCGACCTTACCTCGCACGGATCGTCCTTCAGCCAAACGACAGTTCATGAAGCCTGGCAAGTTCGATGGTACGGGCTCCTTGGAATCATTTCTACGTCAATTCGAAGTGTGCGCCGAGCATAATCAGTGGACGACGAAGGAGAAGACAGACTTTCTTCAATGCTCGCTGGAGAGGTCAGCTGTCCAGCTCCTCTGGGACTTTGGGTCACGCGCGGACGTTGCGTACGAAGACTTAGTAGAACGGTTACGACAAAGGTACGGCCTTGAATCGCAGGCTGAAACGTTTCGTACACAGCTAAGGTGTAGACGACAGAAGGACAGAGAAAGCTTGGCAGACTTGTTACACGACATTCGAAGGCTGTGAAGATGCGATGAATTTATTTGGAAAGACTTGTCTTTGTCCCATGATGACTTAGTTAGGTTGCAACAGACTGATGAGAGTCTGAAGATGTTATTTGAGGAAGTTGTCCTGTTTGATACTCCAGGGCATAAAATCTCATACTGTGTTTATGATGGTCTTTTGGTACAAAGATTTGTGGAATCTGAGTGTCCACAGGAAGCGGATGTAGGTCGTTTGCAGATCGTTGCCCCATTGCAAATCTGTAGGCGTCTTTTAGAATTGTCACATGACATTCCGGCGTCCGGACAAATAGAAATACACAAAATCAAACAAAGAATCATTAAATATTTTTATTGGCAATCAATTAACAAAGATGTTAAGGAATATGCACGCACATGCGATATATCCCAGAAACTCAATGCAAGTAAATACGGTAGCATTGAACAATCCCAAAGCTTACCAAGAATGACCTATGTGTTTGACCGTATTGCTGAAGACGTCGTAGAATCAGTTCCAGAGTACAGCAAGTCAAGCAACAGGTGGTTGTTGATAAAAATGGACTTGTGTGCTCATTACCCAGATGCAATTCCCATTCCCGTGCATACAGGACAGATAGTATGTAAGATGTTGACAGATGTTTCTGTTCGGTGTTGTTTGCCTAAGGAGTTCATTAGAGTCCCAGGTAGTGATGTCATGTCAGAAATCAGGCAGAACTACGTTGACTTCATCCCAGTCAAGAAAAAACAAATGCTGTTGTGGCATGTAAATCTTTTGAAGTTTCATGTTGGTAGAAAGAAAATGTTTCACAATGAAAGTGAACAAGAATTTGTTAAAACTGTTGTATACACAGTTAGAAACCAACTTGAAACTGCCAATACAATAGAAACAACAGAGAATGTCCAGTGTTCTTTTGAAGAACTGGTACTGGACAAAGCAAAACATTTGGGGTCAGGTCTAACAGAGGAATTGAAATCTCTGATTATGCAACATGAACAGATGTTCAACAAGAAACCTAAACAGATTGATCTTATCGCATATGAGATCTTGCTTAAACAATATGCTCAACCCGCATATGTTTCACCACATAGACTAAGTCCTGACAACACAAAAGTTGTCAAAGGGGAACATACCCAATTGTCAATTGATTGCATGATTAAACATAGCATCTCAGTGGAAGCTGCTGGAAAGTCAGTTGTCTATAATTTAGAGGATTATGGTCTCAATGATTCAGTATTGTTGGGTCAAGCCCCTTTGAAGCGCATAATTACGGAAATGCCAAAGACATTCTCATGTGTGAGATATGTAAGTCCCTTGAGACCCGATAGGAAGCCTATATATTTTTCAGTACAGTGCAGTAGTTTTGCTGAGTTTCTTAGGTTATGCTTAATACAGCATCGAATGATTATGAGTTTTGCTCATAGACTGATTTACTCTTGTACTTTATTGATACTTAAGTATGTATGGATGTCCTATAGATTTAAGTTGACCATCAGAATAGGTAGGATAAGTAACTAGTTTAGGCGTTGTAAGTAAGTGTTGGAAGTAAAAATAGAATGTAAGTGTTACTGTAGCTTAAGCTAAGTTAGGATAGTTTTGTTATATAACCACTTAGATAGCATAATTTTTGCAGTTGTTCTCGGTGGTTGGTTCTTGTTTTATTCCTTTGTAATATTAATTCCATTTTGGATAAGTCGAAATTGGTGAAAGCCAAAGTTTGCTTCGCAATTTCCTTTTGATGTCGTCACTGCCACTGCATCTGAGTTGACGTGGTAATCCACCACGTAGGCTCGAGTGCTAGGGGTGTGATAAAGGGGTAGATTGAAGCATAGATAGCAAATGATTGGAATGTTGGTAGGTTTGTATGTGAAGTTTATTATGTTTGCTCTATGTTTATGTGAGCAAATAGGAATTCACGTTATAGAAGGCGTGATGAGACAACGAGCGTCATTGGTCGAAAGAGCCGTTGCTGAAGGCAGTTACGTTTTGAAAGTGCGTCTTTTTGGAAGAAGAGAGTTCGACGGTGGCCGAAGAAGAAGGCGGACGTTCGATTGCAGCGATTCGTTTCTGCTCTTCGTTGTTTTAGTTTAAATTGCTTTTATTTAAATCTGAACCGAGATTTCAGTTCGCTTAATATTCGTGAATTAGTATATCGAATTGGTTTTCGTGCAAGGGCACATTTGTTTCATTTTCATTGATTTTGTGTGGAAGCTGTTATCAGCTGTTATTTATATTAGTAACTAGTTGCTAAGATAGTTGCTGTCGCTGGACGTTTTAAAACATTGATTAGAGTTATATAGCACTGCCTATTGATAGCCGCTATGGCGGAAGAGTTGAATGTTTAATTAAGATTAAAGCGAGATTTTATAAGAAGAATAGTTTTGTCAGTTAAAATGTGCGAGTTAGTGCCAAAGTAGTTTCCCCTAGACAAGTAAGTAAGTAAACGAGTCAGAGTTAGGTGCAGCTCGTCACATTAACAATTAACAACGATTACTTAATACTGTCAGATATGTTACCCCTAGCACTCGAGCCTACGTGGTGGATTACCACGTCAACTCAGATGCAGTGGCAGTGACGACATCAAAAGGAAATTGCGAAGCAAACTTTGGCTTACACCAATTTCAACTTATCCAAAATGGAATTAATATTACAAAGGAATAAAACAAGAACCAACCACCGAGAACAACTGCAAAAATTATGCTATCTAAGTGGTTATATCACAAAAACTATCCTAACTTAGCTTAAGCTACAGTAACACTTACATTCTATTTTTACTTCCAACACTTACTTACAACGCCTAAACTAGTTACTTATCCTACCTATTCTGATGGTCTGCTCAGAATATCAGGCAGTAAATTGTCTTTACCTGGTCTGTGTTTTATCTCAAGAGAATACTGTTGCAACTCTAAAGACCAACGCAACAGCTTGGCGTTATGCCTACCCATCTTGTGGATGAACATAAGAGGGCTGTGGTCAGAGTATATCACTGTCTTTTGAGTACCGAAATACACACTAAAAGTTCTGACCGCAGACACAAGAGCTAATGCTTCCTTCTCAACGGTCGCATATCTTCGCTCATGTATATTCAACTTCCTGCTATAATAGCAAACCGGATGCTCAATATTTTCATGAACTTGAAAAAGTACCGCACCTATCGCTTGGTCGCTTGCATCCACAGCAACTGAAAATGGTCGAGTGAAATCTGGCGTCTTAAGAATTGGCCGGGACGCTAGTCTCGACTTAATATCTATAAAGGCATTCTCAGCCTCCACTGTCCAATGAAATTTCACATTTTTCTTAAGAAGGTTAGTCAATGCGATCGATAAATGCGCATAATGAGGCAAAAATTTGCGAAAATAGCCGCAGACGCCTAGAAAAGATTGCAACTGCTTTCTAGTGTTTGGTCTGGGAAAGTTCTGGATGGAGGTTATCTTGTGTTGCAAAGGCTGGACTTGACCTAAGCCAACACGGTGTCCTAGATAATCTATCTGGGCATTAGCAAACTCACATTTGCTCAGCTTTAACGTCAATCCTGCCCTACCAATTTTATTTAACACAAGGTTAAGATGGTGCAGGTGCTCGTCCCAGGAGTTACTAAAGATGATAATATCATCTAAGTACGCATCTGCGAACTCTTCTAAGCCGCACAAAACTTTTTTAACTAGTCTAGAAAAGGTTGCAGGGGCATTTCTACATCCAAAAGGCATATATTTCCAATGGAAATGGCCGTTTTGGGTCACGAAACCAGTCAGCGGTATTGATTCTGGGTGCATTTGGATTTGCCAATAGCCACAAGTCATGTCGACTTTGGTCAGGTATTTGCTGCGGCCTACTTTATCAATGAGTTGCTCTATCCTAGGCATGGGAAAAGGATCTGGAATAGTTTGGTCACTTCTGGTACCAATTGTTGCGAAATCCGCTAATTGACCCCTGATGAAAGGTTAAGGACAAAGAGGGAAATCGTGCGTTAAACTTGGGCCCCCGTCCCGATCTGAGACAGCCCGTGCTTGTGAAAGACAGAACGACCTTTTAATTTAAGAACTTAACTTTATTATAAACATAACAATAAGAAGGTCATTTACTGGCGAACTTAATCAAGAACACGACTTTCAACGATTATGCAAGTAACCTTGGCGAAGGACAAATACAAATGATCATGAGTGATCCCGGAGGACAAGGAGGCAACGTCAGGTAAGGCAATCGACAAAACAAAGACTTAACTCTATATCAGTCAACATTCAAATAACAACACATTAGAGTGTTCGATATTGGAGGAGGCATTTGAAGGTTAACATAACTAACACTGGAATAATGCATCGCTAGTCAGTACGACATCCACTGTGAACGATTAATCAGAGGTTAAATTTATGAGTGTGACCTTCGAGTAATCAACTTCAAGTCGAAGTTAATATCGAATGACGACGAAGAACAGAAATCTAAGAAATGCAACCTTAATTCTTTACGTCTTATTCTAGAGGTCGAATACAAGTGTCAATAACAGGTTTAACCTTCAACTACAGAACGAGCATCCAGAGGTCGCAACAGACTTACAAGCTATTCAAATCGAGGTCGAGTACGTCTTTGACCGGCAACAGATATGTTGCGACCTTTCTACGATGACCTTTAAGCACTAAACAATGATATCGAATGAAGAACAGAAACCTAAGAAATGTAACCTTGAATCTCACGTCTTATTCTAAAGGTCAATAACAAGTGTCAATAACGAGTTTAACCTTCAACTACAGAACGAGCGTCAGAGGTCGCAACAGGCTTATAAGCTATTCAAATCGAGGTCGAGAACGTCTTTGACCTGCAACAGATGTTATGACTTTTCTACAATGACCTTTAAGCAGCAATTAATAAGCAATACATAAAGATTTAGAGAACAATGTCATGACCTTTAAATATTTGACCTAACGCAAAACAAGAGTTTCACGGCGACTACCTGTCACAAGTATTGACCGAAGTCAGTGAGTGTCCTCGCAAGGACACAGAAAAGCCGCAGCTGTGTAATGTATGCTGAATGGTGACCTCACCCAAAGGGCACCGAGGGGCCGCAGCCGTGTATGTATGCTGAATGAGTGACCTCGCAAGGGCACAGAGTAGCCGCAGCTGTGTATGTATGCTGAATGGGTGACCTCGCAAAGGGCACCGAGAGGCCGCAGCCGTGTATGTATGCTGAACGGCTGCGGCCTCTCGGTGTCCTGCGAGGTCACCCATTCAGCATACATACACGGCTGCGGCCCTCGGTGCCCTTTGCGAGGTCACCCATTCAGCATACATACACAGCTGTGGCTACTCTGTGCCCTTGCGAGGTCACTCATTCAGCATACATACACGGCTGTGGCCCTCGGTGCCCTTTGCGAGGTCACCCATTCAGCATACATTACACAGCTGCGGCTTTTCTGTGTCCTTGCGAGGACACTCACTGACTTCGGTCAATACTTGTGACAGGTAGTCGCCGTGAAACTCTTGTTTTGCGTTAGGTCAAATATTTAAAGGTCATGACATTGTTCTCTAAATCTTTATGTATTGCTTATTAATTGCTGCTTAAAGGTCATTGTAGAAAAGTCATAACATCTGTTGCAGGTCAAAGACGTTCTCGACCTCGATTTGAATAGCTTATAAGCCTGTTGCGACCTCTGGATGCTCGTTCTGTAGTTGAAGGTTAAACCTGTTATTGACACTTGTTATCGACCTTTAGAATAAGACGTGGAGATTCAAGGTTACATTTCTTAGGTTTCTGTTCTTCGTCGTCATTCGATATCATTGTTTAGTGCTTAAAGGTCATCGTAGAAAGGTCGCCACATATCTGTTGCCGGTCAAAGACGTACTCGACCTCGATTTGAATAGCTTGTAAGTCTGTTGCGACCTCTGGATGCTCGTTCTGTAGTTGAAGGTTAAACCTGTTATTGACACTTGTATTCGACCTCTAGAATAAGACGTAGAGAATTAAGGTTGCATTTCTTAGATTTCTGTTCTTCGTCGTCATTCGATATTAACTTCGACTTGAAGTTGATTACTTGAAGGTCACACTCATAAATTTAACCTCTGATTAATCGTTCACAGTGGATGTCGTACTGACTAGCGATGCATTATTCCAGTGTTAGTTATGTTACCCTTCAAATGCCCTCCTCCAATATCGAACACTCTAATGTGTTGTTATTTGAATGTTGACTGATATAGAGTTAAGTCTTTGTTTTGTCGATTGCCTTACCTGACGTTGCCTCCTTGTCCTCCGTGATCACTCATGATCATTTGTATTTGTCCTTCGCCAAGGTTACTTGCATAATCGTTGAAAGTCGTGTTCTTGATTAAGTTCGCCAGTAAATGACCTTCTTATTGTTATGTTTATAATAAAGTTAAGTTCTTAAATTAAAAGGTCGTCCTGTCTTTCACAAGCACGGGCTGTCTCAGACCGGGACGGGGGCCCAAGTTTAACGCACGATTTCCTCTTTGTCCTTAACCTTTAAACAGGGGTCAATTAGCGGATTTCGCCACAATTGGTACCAGAAGTGGGGTCCAGTGCTTGTGAATTTTTAGTATACTAGGTCAAGGTGACATTGAAATTGAAGTCACCTTCTTTTGTCCTCTAACATTTGTTTTGCTGACATTCATTTGTGTGAACTTGGTAATAACATTGAACTATAATCATCTGCATTATGGAGTCTCGAAGGTCAGCCACGAGATACAACCTTCTGGACATCGATGACGGGTTCTTCGCTGGAAGTCTCCTCAAGGAAGAGCCGCTGAATTCGCCCTCGACCTTGGAACCTCCGATGATCGATCGCATATCGACCTTCGAGAGGATGCATCCGTTGGACTCACCGATCGATGAGACGCCAGAGTCCTCTGGCAAATATCTTCGTGCGACCTTACCTCGCACGGATCGTCCTTCAGCCAAACGACAGTTCATGAAGCCTGGCAAGTTCGATGGTACGGGCTCCTTGGAATCATTTCTACGTCAATTCGAAGTGTGCGCCGAGCATAATCAGTGGACGACGAAGGAGAAGACAGACTTTCTTCAATGCTCGCTGGAGAGGTCAGCTGTCCAGCTCCTCTGGGACTTTGGGTCACGCGCGGACGTTGCGTACGAAGACTTAGTAGAACGGTTACGACAAAGGTACGGCCTTGAATCGCAGGCTGAAACGTTTCGTACACAGCTAAGGTGTAGACGACAGAAGGACAGAGAAAGCTTGGCAGACTTGTTACACGACATTCGAAGGCTGGTGACCTTGGCCTATCCGGCTCCAGCTAGCGAGACGACCGAGGCCATAGCTCGCGACGCGTTCTTAGATGCCATGCGTGATTTTGACCTCTCGTTGAAGGTGCGTGAGAGGGAGCCAAAGTCCTTGGACGAGACCTTCAGGACAGCCGTTCGCCTCGAGACTTACAAGAAGTCCTTCGAGATGCAGGACGCTCGGGACAATACACGACGTGAACCCAGACGCCAAGTTCGTTCTACCAGACAGGACGACGCTGTGGCAGAACTCACCGCTCAAATGAAAGACTTTATGGAAGTCCAGAGAAGGAATCAAGAACAATGGATGAAATCTATGGAGGAGAAGTTGTTGGCAAGGTCAAACCCTTTCGAGAGCCGACGTCCGACTGCAGAGGTCGGCAACCAAGGACGCAGACGTGACCTCGCCATGCCCTTGGCAACACAGCAAGTTGGGGGCACACCCATGAGCGACCCTCCAGAAGCAGGTCATCGTACTGTACGCTGCTACAATTGCCAGCGTCAAGGTCACTTAAGCAAAAACTGTCGCCAACCTCGCCGTCAAGAACGAGGTGGAGCATCCGTTAATTTTAATACGACCTCTAGATCGACTGGAGCAAGCGGACTGCGGTCATTGTATGTGCGGTGCCGTATAAACGGTCAAGGTTGTTTATGTCTTTTGGACACAGGGTCAGAGGTGAACTTGATACCTGCTTCCGTAGCAGAAGGGTTGTCACTTGACCACTCAGTCCGCGAACTGTACGCTGCGAACGGTAGTGTTATCAACATATTGGGAGAAGCGACAACCGAAGTCAAATTCAACGAGCGTTGCAAGAGGAAGGTCACCTTCATCGTCTCCGAGCAAGTGAACGAGGTCATGCTCGGTATGGAATTCCTCACGACCTTCAAGTGTGGTTTAAGTTTTGCGAAGAAGAAGCTCTTCATTGGGCGTAGCCAACTGCCCTTGATCAGGAGAGACGGTGTTGGGTGGTGTCGACGTGTACAGGTGTCAAGTCGCATCGAGATCCCACCACTCGCTCAACTTGACGTGCCCTCTAAAATCTTGTGGAGAGGTGAAAATCCTAAAGAGTCTAACACGTGGATGCTCGAACACAAAGAACTGCGGCCCGGAGTTCACGCCGCTCGCGTTCTGCTCGCGGAAGGAACCACCGATTCCGTGGTGCGGTTGGTGAACACGAGAGAGGAACCGACTGTCATTGACGAAAACGAAGTCCTTGGGATCCTACAACCGGTAGAGGTCATTGAATGTCAACCGAACTGCGAAGAGACCGTCAAGACTGCCTTGAATCAAGCTGTGGATACTTTGCTCTCCACAGTGGACGAAAGTCTTCCCGGAGATACTAGGGCACATCTTGAGGCGCTCGTGCGCGAGTTTCGCGACGTTTTCTCTTTAGAAAAGAATGACCTTGGTCATTGCACGATCACGAAGCATCGCATCGATACGGGGTCAGCGAGACCCGTGCGGCAACCTCTACGTCCTCAACCAAGGGCGTACCGAGAGGTGATCGACAGTGAGGTAGATCAAATGTTGAGTGGAGGTTTAATCGAACCCGCCAAAAGCGAGTGGGCCTCCAACGTTGTACTAGCGAAGAAGAAGGACGGGACCTTGAGATTCTGTCTAGATTATCGTTCGTTGAATGCAGTCACTAAGGGAGACGCCTATCCTCTACCTAAGATTAATGATTGCTTGGATGCCCTCAGTGGCGCTCGTTGGTTCAGCACGCTAGACTTAAAGAGCGGCTACCATCAAATAGCTATGGACTCGACGGACGCAGATAAGACTGCCTTCGTTACTAGAAGAGGTTCATTTCGTTGGAAGCGCATGCCGATGGGACTGTCCGGGGCCACGGCGACCTTCCAAAGGACAATGGATTTAGTGCTCAGTGGGTTAAATTTCAGCATGTGTCTCGTCTACTTAGACGATGTGATCGTGTTTAGCGATTCGACAGAACAGCACCTCTTCCGTTTGCGAGAAGTCTTTGAACGGTTGCGGAACGCTCGCCTCAAGCTCAAGGTCGAAAAATGTCGGTTGATGAACCGCAAGGTTAATTTTTTGGGACATGTAATTTCCGACGAAGGGGTTGCTATGGACGAGGGAAAGATCGAAAGGGTCATGTCTTGGCCCGCCCCCACTAACTTGAAGGAGCTGCGTGCCTTTCTAGGACTCTGCTCCTATTATCGCCGTTTCATCCCCAACTTCGCCGGTATAACTGACAATCTCAGTCAACTCACACGCAAGAATGTGAAGTTCGAATGGAACTCTAAAAGACAAGCGTCCTTCGATTTTCTCAAGCAAAAGTTAGGATCCGCACCAATATTAGGGCTGCCTAACGACAATGACGAATTCGTCCTTGACACAGACGCGTCCGAATTCGCTATCGGAGCTGTCCTCTCCCAGAGACAAGACGGACGGGAAGTGGTCTTGGCGTATGGGAGCAGGTTATTGTCGCGCGCTGAGAGAAATTATTGTACCACGAGGAGGGAACTTCTCGCAGTTGTTTATTTTCTCAAGTACTTTAAGACGTACTTATTAGGGAGACCTTTCTGTCTAAGAACAGACCACGCAGCATTGCAATGGCTCCAGAGGACGCCTGATCCTATCGGTCAACAAGCCAGATGGCAAGAACGCTTGTCTGAGTTCAGATTTAAGATTTTACACAGACCAGGTAGATCCCATCAGAACGCCGACGGGATGTCTCGACGACCTCCACCATGTGAAGAAGTCGTCGTCGCCGCAGTAACATCAGCTCCGCCTATGGTAGAGAACGACCTTCACCTGGCCGAAGAGCAAGGTAAAGATCCGTTACTGATGAAGGTTCGCGATTGGATCGCCTACGGCGCTCCCAATTTGGTCGATATATTAACGGACGACGAAGCTACCAAGACTCTTTGGCATGTCCGTGAACAAATGTCCTTGGAGGATGGAGTGCTCTGCCGTACTCGACCCGATGGGATACGGCAGATCATCCTTCCTAAATCGTTGCGTCGGAACTTTCTTCATCTGTGTCACACCGGAATGACTGGAGGTCATATGGGTGTACGTCGCACCCGTGCTCAAGTTCGACGACGAGCCTTTTGGCCAGGGTGGTCCAAGGACACCCATTTATTTTGTAAATCCTGTGAAGAATGTTCCAGGTATCGTCAGGGGAAACCCCGAAACAAGGTAAACTTCACCCAGTGTTGTGTGGGGCCCCCTGGGAAGTGTTGTCAGTAGACGTGACTGGACCTCACCCAAGGTCAAGTAGAGGTCACGTGTACATTCTAACTATGATGGACTACTTCACGAAGTTCGTGGAGGCAGTTCCCATACGTAATCAAGAGGCTACCACGTTGGCTAGAGCGATAGTTGAGAAGATCTGCGCCGTGTATGGAACGCCGCTTAGAATCTTGTCCGACCGTGGACCGTCGTTCGAATCTGAGGTATTCCAAGAGATGTGTCACATGTTAGGCATAGAGAAGGTTCGTACTACCAGTTACGAGCCAAGGACAAACGGTCTTGTCGAGCGATACCACCGAACCATGAATACCATGATAGGGAAAATGGTGTCGGATAACCATCGTGACTGGCACGAGGTCCTCCCCATGGTCACAGCCGCCTACCGCGCCTCCGTGCACGAAAGCACTGGGTTCACTCCCAACTACTTGATCTTCGGGAGAGAGAACCTTATGCCGGTGGATGTCGTTTACAGAGTGCCTTCATCTAGCGAGACTCCTGACCTTAATGAGTTCGTGCAGAATCTGAAGGACACGCTGACCTACTCCTACGAACTCGTTCGTCGTAACCTTGGGGTCGCTACAGAACGTCGGAAGAGGAAATACGACATGAACGTACGCACGCAACGTTTTACAGTAGGCGACAAGGTGTGGGTATTTATACCGCGGAGACGCCGAGGTCATTACCCTAAGTGGGAGCGGTATTATCAAGGTCCCTTCGAGATCATCGAGCAAACTGGCCCTTTGAACTTTAAGGTGCGCAAGTTGCCCAGAGGGCGTACGTTCGTGACACATGTTGATAAGCTCACGCCCTACCGAGCAATTACAGATGAAGAATCGTCCAATCCGAGTTCGGGACAACCGGAGGACGTGGTGCCAAGGAGAACGATTTCCGAGTCCAATTGCGGGGAACCACCGTTGAACCAGGTCCCCAGAATAGAGGAAGAAGCTGTAGTGGGCCCCGATGAAACGCGGTCGCCCGAAGCCACCACCGAGATCGATGAGGCACGCCACTCGCCTGGACGACGTAACGTCTTGCGTCCACGCGTTAATCTTCGTAAACCTCCTCGATATCGCGACGACTAAAAAGGCGATGACTTGATAACCTTCGCCTCAGCTGACGGCCTAGTACTCACGATGCTCGATAGCAAAGCAGGCCGCAACATTCAAAATGAATGGATGTTTCTAGCGTTCTCGCCCACATTTAACTTTCTGATTCACCTACCTGTGACGATCCCACTTCGCATAGAATCTCTTGTATCAACCGAGGGCGGTTGATGTCCTAAGTTGGGGGCATTGTGGCGAATTTTTATTTTTAAAGCTTGATACGTTCGCATTATAGCGAAATCAGTCGCTACGCGGCGCCACGATTCATTATTCTCGCTTAACGTTCGTCCTCTTCATAACTTTCCCCGTTCGAAGAATTTGTACTCGAACGCACGCTCATAATTAACTCCACCTGGAAAACTAACGGAAAATCCTCCTTTCCGTCGCACTGCACTAACCTGATCGAATCGCCAAAGGCTGGAACTCGCCATGAACACACCTCGCGTTAACCAACTCAGACTATGGCCATTTCCTTGCATTAGCGCTTCCTCGTTTATTCGGTAGGCGTCGCCTTTAACTGATTTACACGGAATGAATAGGCCTCAAAGAAGAATGTTCATTCGGATTCGAACCCTCACCCTACGGAGGACTATTCGACCACTATTATGTGACAAAAAGTCGCCAGTAACTATGTATATAGTGCTCACTAGGTGGCACTACGCGTTACGAAACAGCAACGAATTGGAGATTCGCAATTTACACTCCTTTTCTTAGCAAGCTCCGGAGTTCTTATCTCCTGCCTCTTCCAATATTAAGGGCCGATCGTGCTAGGCTATTGCCCAGCGTCCGGAACGATCGTTTTCTGGTGAGCCTTGCAAACTCTCCAGTCCCAGGTTAAGGCCTGTGGCATTACATACACGGCTGCGGCCTCTCGGTGTCCTTGCGAGGTCACCCATTCAGCATACATACACAGCTGCGGCTACTCTGTGCCCTTGCGAGGTCACTCATTCAGCATACATACACGGCTGCGGCCTCTCGGTGTCCTTGCGAGGTCACCCATTCAGCATACATACACAGCTGCGGCTACTCTGTGCCCTTGCGAGGTCACTCATTCAGCATACATACACGGCTGCGGCCTCTCGGTGCCCTTGCGAGGTCACCCATTCAGCATACATACACAGCTGCGGCTTTTCTGTGCCCTTGCGAGGTCACTCATTCAGCATACATACACGGAGTATTAAGAGCGGTGTGATAGTCGAAACTGTGGCGACTGACGCCGCGAAAGATAGTACAGACTTAAACCCCATCCCCTCCCCACCGCACATAAACCTCGTGGACCGATTTTTTTTACTTTTTACTCCACGCAAGTCCCGAGATTTCCGTTTAAGCCCGTTTTTTTTGTGTGTGGCAGGTCGTGGACGTACTTTACCATTGATTCACGTGTTGTTGTTGTAGACTATGGAAGCGACCCGCAGATCACGCGTGTGTTCCCTATGCGATGAAGTGTGCGAAGACTCGACCTGTTTGTCTATGCATCTGTTAGCCTCTCATAAAGTGAAGAACCTGGCAGCATTTCTCCAGGGCCCATCTTCCAGCCACGACGACTATGCAGCCAAGGGAGTTTTTCCGGTTCGCTCACCCCCAAAATCGTGTCGCGCCGACGTTCCGCCGCCGACCAAGAGACCCAGGGATGCACCGCCCGCTACTCCGGTTAGACCTCGTCTCTGCACCGATCAGCCCGTGAGGAAGCCGACGCGACCCTCCCTCCCTCCGACCTCCAAGCGCACGTATCCACTCGTTCCGCGCGCTTCCGCCCCAACTGCAGCCACGGTCAAGGCTCTTAACGGTACCACGGATGAGGCCACCGTCGAGCCTTCTGAAGACGAAGGAACCGGTGCGAAAAGACCCGCTTCGGCACTCGAGGAACTGCTTCGCGATCCTCCTATAGCCAGCGTCAAGGCCATAACCAAGGTGGACGCGCCTGCGACTCTCCGCAGCGCTTCGGAAGAGAAATCCCACAAGTCCAAAGGTTCTAGATCCTCTTCCCGAGGTCGGGACTCTTCCAGTAAAAGACCTAGCAGTGCCAAGGCGTCTCCGGGATCCTCGCCTGGAGTGCTCAACGTCACAAAGGAGAAGTCCCTCTCGCCTAAGGACCCTCCGAGACTCCCGGTAGAAAAAAGCGGCGTCTCGAAAGAAAAATCCCTCCCTACCAAAGAACCATCAAGAGCATCATCCCGAACACATGAACCTTCTAAGAGAACGTCCCGCGATGCCGAGGACCCTTCTAAAAGACACGGCGCCCCAAGTGAGAGCCTCCACGGCGCCAAGGATCCGTCAAAATCCTCGTCAGTCGGACGTAGTGCCTCGAAGGAGATACCTCCCGCCTGGAAAATCCCTCGCATCTCTGAATCGAAAACCTATCGTAAGGAGCGCCGAGACGACCCTGCATCCGGTCCTGATCACTTCACCGTGCCTCACGACGTAGTGGAGCCTCCAGCGGACCTCCCCAATACCAAGGACCAATCAGGATCCTCAGCCAGAGAACCCTATACCTCGATAAAAGAATCTCGGACCGCCCAGGGGCCGCCCCCGACCGAGACCTCCAGACAAGGTTCCGCGAAAGAGACTCCTTATAATAGAAGACCCCCTCTCCTCGCCGATCCGAGACCTCTCCGCAAGGAACACGAGGCCTCCTCGTCTAGTAGTTTAGATTGCTACATCGTGGTGCCTGATGAATTGGAACCACGCCCAGACCTTCACGCCCGTGACAAAGAGAAGAACTTGGCCGTTCCTCCGGGCCCTCTTTTTAAGCGGCAAGAACTCGCTGGGAAGCTACGGCAGATAGCAAAGGAGCGGGAAACCTCCCCTAAACAAGCCGTCTTGTACGGTTGTTGGCGCAGTGACGCCCTGATTGATTCGCCCGACGACGCCGCCGACGGGTACGGAACCAAGAGACCCCCCGGGGTCACGTGGCCTCCTAAGGATATAAGGTCACGCCGCACAGATCCGTTCGTGCCTGATTACAACCCGGAAGGATATGCTGCTTCGAAGATGAAACGAGCTCCTCTTCCAGTTCTACCCTTTCCCGTGAACGACGTAGAAATGCTACGGGTGGGTAAACTCCCCATCCACTTCCAGGCGGAATATCTTGTGCGCACTTGTCAGATGTGGGCCCCTCTTCTTCCGCCTGTGGTGATTTACAAGCGCCTCTGCAAAGGCTTGGACAAGCTGGGCGCTCCCCTCATGGCCTCAATCATTACGGCACACTATCCAGGCGAATGGCGCGACTTACCATCGAGGATCCCTATCCGACAGGACGCCTCTCCTGAGGACGCGCTGTGCTATCAGCTGCGCGCATTCCGCCTTCGCCCCAAGCCCGCCGTGTCGGATGCCGATGTTTATCAGATGCATCATCCACCGGACGTAACCGAGTGAAACGACAAGCGGACCATTCCCGCCTTCAAACTGTGCGCAGGTGAATAGTTTTTTTTTTACATTTCCTTAATCAACCGAGGGCGGTTGATGTACTAAGTTGGGGGCATTGTGACATTTTTTTTGCTTTTATTCAACTATTACGGCGACTACTAGAAATCGCAGTGGCAACCAAGCACTCTTCTCGGTCCGCCGGTCACCACGTGACCATAGCCCAGAACCCCAATTAAAACAACACGAGATTCTTCTGCTTCAGCAGCCCCACGGAGTTTCTTCCCATGCACAAACCTTTCGTAATTAATTAAGTCACGACCGGCATCCTACAACATTTCCTTGTAGCGACCACAAGGTTAATTGTTTAGCATACACGTTGTGCCTTGACAAGATAATCGCCGGGAGGCGCCACACGCTCGTTTTCTTTCACGTCGTCGTTCTCGCTTGCAAGGTATTATTTATTGTTTAACAGTACTTTTAACAGAACAACTTAAACCCTAGCTACGCCTTTGAAATCGACTACTATATAGGCTTATCGTCGCTCATACTAGGGATCCGGCTCCACTAATTTTCAATCGAATTTCGGTGACGACTTCTCCCTTTCTCTGAAGCCTCTGTGCTCGCGATGAGAGAATCAGTCGCTACGCGGCGCCACGATTCATTATTCTTGCTTAACGTTCGTCCTCTTCATAACTTTCCACGTACGAAGAATTTGTACTCGAACGCACGCTCATAATTAACTCCACCTGGAAAACTAACGGAAAATCCTTCTTTCCGTCGCACTGCACTAACCTGATCGAATCGCCAAAGGCTGGAACTCGCCATGCACACACCTCGCGTTAACCAACTCAGACTATGGCCATTTCCTTGCATTGGCGCTTCCTCGTTTGTTCGGTAGGCGTCGCCTTTAACTGATTTACACGGAATGAATAGGCCTCGAAGAAGAATGTTCCTTCGGATTCGAACCCTCACCCTACGGAGGACTATTCGACCACTATTATGTGACAAAAAGTCGCCAGTAACTATGTATATAGTGCTCACTAGGTGGCACTACGCGTTACGAAACAGCAACGAATTGGAGATTCGCAATTTACACTCCTTTTCTTAGCAAGCTCCGGAGTTCTTATAAAAGGCCTCTTCCAATATTAAGGGCCGATCGTGCTAGGCTATTGCCCAGCGTCCGGAACGATCGTTTTCTGGTGAGCCTTGCAAACTCTCCAGTCCCAGGCTAAGGCCTGTGGCATTACATACACGGCTGCGGCCTCTCGGTGTCCTTGCGAGGTCACCCATTCAGCATACATACACGGCTGCGGCCTCTCGGTGCCCTTGCGAGGTCACCCATTCAGCATACATACACGGCTGCGGCCTCTCGGTGTCCTTGCGAGGTCACCCATTCAGCATACATACACAGCTGCGGCTACTCTGTGCCCTTGCGAGGTCACTCATTCAGCATACATACACGGCTGCGGCCTCTCGGTGCCCTTGCGAGGTCACCCATTCAGCATACATACACAGCTGCGGCTTTTCTGTGCCCTTGCGAGGTCACTCATTCAGCATACATACACGGCTGCGGCCCCTCGGTGCCCTTGCGAGGTCACCCATTCAGCATACATTACACAGCTGCGGCTTTTCTGTGTCCTTGCGAGGACACTCACTGACTTCGGTCAATACTTGTGACAGGTAGTCGCCGTGAAACTCTTGTTTTGCGTTAGGTCAAATATTTAAAGGTCATGACATTGTTCTCTAAATCTTTATGTATTGCTTATTAATTGCTGCTTAAAGGTCATTGTAGAAAAGTCATAACATCTGTTGCAGGTCAAAGACGTTCTCGACCTCGATTTGAATAGCTTATAAGCCTGTTGCGACCTCTGGACGCTCGTTCTGTAGTTGAAGGTTAAACTCGTTATTGACACTTGTTATCGACCTTTAGAATAAGACGTGGAGATTCAAGGTTACATTTCTTAGGTTTCTGTTCTTCGTCGTCATTCGATATCATTGTTTAGTGCTTAAAGGTCATCGTAGAAAGGTCGCCACATATCTGTTGCCGGTCAAAGACGTACTCGACCTCGATTTGAATAGCTTGTAAGTCTGTTGCGACCTCTGGATGCTCGTTCTGTAGTTGAAGGTTAAACCTGTTATTGACACTTGTATTCGACCTCTAGAATAAGACGTAGAGAATTAAGGTTGCATTTCTTAGATTTCTGTTCTTCGTCGTCATTCGATATTAACTTCGACTTGAAGTTGATTACTTGAAGGTCACACTCATAAATTTAACCTCTGATTAATCGTTCACAGTGGATGTCGTACTGACTAGCGATGCATTATTCCAGTGTTAGTTATGTTACCCTTCAAATGCCCTCCTCCAATATCGAACACTCTAATGTGTTGTTATTTGAATGTTGACTGATATAGAGTTAAGTCTTTGTTTTGTCGATTGCCTTACCTGACGTTGCCTCCTTGTCCTCCGTGATCACTCATGATCATTTGTATTTGTCCTTCGCCAAGGTTACTTGCATAATCGTTGAAAGTCGTGTTCTTGATTAAGTTCGCCAGTAAATGACCTTCTTATTGTTATGTTTATAATAAAGTTAAGTTCTTAAATTAAAAGGTCGTCCTGTCTTTCACAAGCACGGGCTGTCTCAGACCGGGACGGGGGCCCAAGTTTAACGCACGATTTCCCTCTTTGTCCTTAACCTTTAAACAGGGGTCAATTAGCGGATTTCGCCACATTTAACTTTCTGATTCACCTACCTGTGACGATCCCACTTCGCATAGAATCTCTTGTATCAACCGAGGGCGGTTGATGTCCTAAGTTGGGGGCATTGTGGCGAATTTTTATTTTTAAAGCTTGATACGTTCGCATTCGATGTAACGTTTTCTGTATACTAGGTCAAGGTGACATTGAAATTGAAGTCACCTTCTTTTGTCCTCTAACATTTGTTTTGCTGACATTCATTTGTGTGAACTTGGTAATAACATTGAACTATAATCATCTGCATTATGGAGTCTCGAAGGTCAGCCACGAGATACAACCTTCTGGACATCGATGACGGGTTCTTCGCTGGAAGTCTCCTCAAGGAAGAGCCGCTGAATTCGCCCTCGACCTTGGAACCTCCGATGATCGATCGCATATCGACCTTCGAGAGGATGCATCCGTTGGACTCACCGATCGATGAGACGCCAGAGTCCTCTGGCAAATATCTTCGTGCGACCTTACCTCGCACGGATCGTCCTTCAGCCAAACGACAGTTCATGAAGCCTGGCAAGTTCGATGGTACGGGCTCCTTGGAATCATTTCTACGTCAATTCGAAGTGTGCGCCGAGCATAATCAGTGGACGACGAAGGAGAAGACAGACTTTCTTCAATGCTCGCTGGAGAGGTCAGCTGTCCAGCTCCTCTGGGACTTTGGGTCACGCGCGGACGTTGCGTACGAGGACTTAGTAGAACGGTTACGACAAAGGTACGGCCTTGAATCGCAGGCTGAAACGTTTCGTACACAGCTAAGGTGTAGACGACAGAAGGACAGAGAAAGCTTGGCAGACTTGTTACACGACATTCGAAGGCTGGTGACCTTGGCCTATCCGGCTCCAGCTAGCGAGACGACCGAGGCCATAGCTCGCGACGCGTTCTTAGATGCCATGCGTGATTTTGACCTCTCGTTGAAGGTGCGTGAGAGGGAGCCAAAGTCCTTGGACGAGACCTTCAGGACAGCCGTTCGCCTCGAGACTTACAAGAAGTCCTTCGAGATGCAGGACGCTCGGGACAATACACGACGTGAACCCAGACGCCAAGTTCGTTCTACCAGACAGGACGACGCTGTGGCAGAACTCACCGCTCAAATGAAAGACTTTATGGAAGTCCAGAGAAGGAATCAAGAACAATGGATGAAATCTATGGAGGAGAAGTTGTTGGCAAGGTCAAACCCTTTCGAGAGCCGACGTCCGACTGCAGAGGTCGGCAACCAAGGACGCAGACGTGACCTCGCCATGCCCTTGGCAACACAGCAAGTTGGGGGCACACCCATGAGCGACCCTCCAGAAGCAGGTCATCGTACTGTACGCTGCTACAATTGCCAGCGTCAAGGTCACTTAAGCAAAAACTGTCGCCAACCTCGCCGTCAAGAACGAGGTGGAGCATCCGTTAATTTTAATACGACCTCTAGATCGACTGGAGCAAGCGGACTGCGGTCATTGTATGTGCGGTGCCGTATAAACGGTCAAGGTTGTTTATGTCTTTTGGACACAGGGTCAGAGGTGAACTTGATACCTGCTTCCGTAGCAGAAGGGTTGTCACTTGACCACTCAGTCCGCGAACTGTACGCTGCGAACGGTAGTGTTATCAACATATTGGGAGAAGCGACAACCGAAGTCAAATTCAACGAGCGTTGCAAGAGGAAGGTCACCTTCATCGTCTCCGAGCAAGTGAACGAGGTCATGCTCGGTATGGAATTCCTCACGACCTTCAAGTGTGGTTTAAGTTTTGCGAAGAAGAAGCTCTTCATTGGGCGTAGCCAACTGCCCTTGATCAGGAGAGACGGTGTTGGGTGGTGTCGACGTGTACAGGTGTCAAGTCGCATCGAGATCCCACCACTCGCTCAACTTGACGTGCCCTCTAAAATCTTGTGGAGAGGTGAAAATCCTAAAGAGTCTAACACGTGGATGCTCGAACACAAAGAACTGCGGCCCGGAGTTCACGCCGCTCGCGTTCTGCTCGCGGAAGGAACCACCGATTCCGTGGTGCGGTTGGTGAACACGAGAGAGGAACCGACTGTCATTGACGAAAACGAAGTCCTTGGGATCCTACAACCGGTAGAGGTCATTGAATGTCAACCGAACTGCGAAGAGACCGTCAAGACTGCCTTGAATCAAGCTGTGGATACTTTGCTCTCCACAGTGGACGAAAGTCTTCCCGGAGATACTAGGGCACATCTTGAGGCGCTCGTGCGCGAGTTTCGCGACGTTTTCTCTTTAGAAAAGAATGACCTTGGCCATTGCACGATCACGAAGCATCGCATCGATACGGGGTCAGCGAGACCCGTGCGGCAACCTCTACGTCCTCAACCAAGGGCGTACCGAGAGGTGATCGACAGTGAGGTAGATCAAATGTTGAGTGGAGGTTTAATCGAACCCGCCAAAAGCGAGTGGGCCTCCAACGTTGTACTAGCGAAGAAGAAGGACGGGACCTTGAGATTCTGTCTAGATTATCGTTCGTTGAATGCAGTCACTAAGGGAGACGCCTATCCTCTACCTAAGATTAATGATTGCTTGGATGCCCTCAGTGGCGCTCGTTGGTTCAGCACGCTAGACTTAAAGAGCGGCTACCATCAAATAGCTATGGACTCGACGGACGCAGATAAGACTGCCTTCGTTACTAGAAGAGGTTCATTTCGTTGGAAGCGCATGCCGATGGGACTGTCCGGGGCCACGGCGACCTTCCAAAGGACAATGGATTTAGTGCTCAGTGGGTTAAATTTCAGCATGTGTCTCGTCTACTTAGACGATGTGATCGTGTTTAGCGATTCGACAGAACAGCACCTCTTCCGTTTGCGAGAAGTCTTTGAACGGTTGCGGAACGCTCGCCTCAAGCTCAAGGTCGAAAAATGTCGGTTGATGAACCGCAAGGTTAATTTTTTGGGACATGTAATTTCCGACGAAGGGGTTGCTATGGACGAGGGAAAGATCGAAAGGGTCATGTCTTGGCCCGCCCCCACTAACTTGAAGGAGCTGCGTGCCTTTCTAGGACTCTGCTCCTATTATCGCCGTTTCATCCCCAACTTCGCCGGTATAACTGACAATCTCAGTCAACTCACACGCAAGAATGTGAAGTTCGAATGGAACTCTAAAAGACAAGCGTCCTTCGATTTTCTCAAGCAAAAGTTAGGATCCGCACCAATATTAGGGCTGCCTAACGACAATGACGAATTCGTCCTTGACACAGACGCGTCCGAATTCGCTATCGGAGCTGTCCTCTCCCAGAGACAAGACGGACGGGAAGTGGTCTTGGCGTATGGGAGCAGGTTATTGTCGCGCGCTGAGAGAAATTATTGTACCACGAGGAGGGAACTTCTCGCAGTTGTTTATTTTCTCAAGTACTTTAAGACGTACTTATTAGGGAGACCTTTCTGTCTAAGAACAGACCACGCAGCATTGCAATGGCTCCAGAGGACGCCTGATCCTATCGGTCAACAGGCCAGATGGCAAGAACGCTTGTCTGAGTTCAGATTTAAGATTTTACACAGACCAGGTAGATCCCATCAGAACGCCGACGGGATGTCTCGACGACCTCCACCATGTGAAGAAGTCGTCGTCGCCGCAGTAACATCAGCTCCGCCTATGGTAGAGAACGACCTTCACCTGGCCGAAGAGCAAGGTAAAGATCCGTTACTGATGAAGGTTCGCGATTGGATCGCCTACGGCGCTCCCAATTTGGTCGATATATTAACGGACGACGAAGCTACCAAGACTCTTTGGCATGTCCGTGAACAAATGTCCTTGGAGGATGGAGTGCTCTGCCGTACTCGACCCGATGGGATACGGCAGATCATCCTTCCTAAATCGTTGCGTCGGAACTTTCTTCATCTGTGTCACACCGGAATGACTGGAGGTCATATGGGTGTACGTCGCACCCGTGCTCAAGTTCGACGACGAGCCTTTTGGCCAGGGTGGTCCAAGGACACCCATTTATTTTGTAAATCCTGTGAAGAATGTTCCAGGTATCGTCAGGGGAAACCCCCGAAACAAGGTAAACTTCACCCAGTGTTGTGTGGGGCCCCCTGGGAAGTTTTGTCAGTAGACGTGACTGGACCTCACCCAAGGTCAAGTAGAGGTCACGTGTACGTTCTAACTATGATGGACTACTTCACGAAGTTCGTGGAGGCAGTTCCCATACGTAATCAAGAGGCCACCACGTTGGCTAGAGCGATAGTTGAGAAGATCTGCGCCGTGTATGGAACGCCGCTTAGAATCTTGTCCGACCGTGGACCGTCGTTCGAATCTGAGGTATTCCAAGAGATGTGTCACATGTTAGGCATTGAGAAGATTCGTACTACCAGTTACGAGCCAAGGACAAACGGTCTTGTCGAGCGATACCACCGAACCATGAATACCATGATAGGGAAAATGGTGTCGGATAACCATCGTGACTGGCACGAGGTCCTCCCCATGGTCACAGCCGCCTACCGCGCCTCCGTGCACGAAAGCACTGGGTTCACTCCCAACTACTTGATCTTCGGGAGAGAGAACCTTATGCCGGTGGATGTCGTTTACAGAGTGCCTTCATCTAGCGAGACTCCTGACCTTAATGAGTTCGTGCAGAATCTGAAGGACACGCTGACCTACTCCTACGAACTCGTTCGTCGTAACCTTGGGGTCGCTACAGAACGTCGGAAGAGGAAATACGTTGCTATTTTTAGTATACTAGGTCAAGGTGACATTGAAATTGAAGTCACCTTCTTTTGTCCTCTAACATTTGTTTTGCTGACATTCATTTGTGTGAACTTGGTAATAACATTGAACTATAATCATCTGCATTATGGAGTCTCGAAGGTCAGCCACGAGATACAACCTTCTGGACATCGATGACGGGTTCTTCGCTGGAAGTCTCCTCAAGGAAGAGCCGCTGAATTCGCCCTCGACCTTGGAACCTCCGATGATCGATCGCATATCGACCTTCGAGAGGATGCATCCGTTGGACTCACCGATCGATGAGACGCCAGAGTCCTCTGGCAAATATCTTCGTGCGACCTTACCTCGCACGGATCGTCCTTCAGCCAAACGACAGTTCATGAAGCCTGGCAAGTTCGATGGTACGGGCTCCTTGGAATCATTTCTACGTCAATTCGAAGTGTGCGCCGAGCATAATCAGTGGACGACGAAGGAGAAGACAGACTTTCTTCAATGCTCGCTGGAGAGGTCAGCTGTCCAGCTCCTCTGGGACTTTGGGTCACGCGCGGACGTTGCGTACGAGGACTTAGTAGAACGGTTGCGACAAAGGTACGGCCTTGAATCGCAGGCTGAAACGTTTCGTACACAGCTAAGGTGTAGACGACAGAAGGACAGGGAAAGCTTGGCGGACTTGTTACACGACATTCGAAGGCTGGTGACCTTGGCCTATCCGGCTCCAGCTAGCGAGACGACAGAGGCCATAGCTCGCGACGCATTCTTAGATGCCATGCGTGATTTTGACCTCTCGTTGAAGGTGCGTGAGAGGGAGCCAAAGTCTTTGGACGAGACCTTCAGGACAGCCGTTCGCCTCGAGACTTACAAGAAGTCCTTCGAGATGCAGGACGCTCGGGACAATACACGACGTGAACCCAGACGCCAAGTACGTTCTACCAGACAGGACGACGCGGTGGCAGAACTCACCGCTCAAATGAAAGACTTTATGGAAGTCCAGAGAAGGAATCAAGAACAATGGATGAAATCTATGGAGGAGAAGTTGTTGGCAAGGTCAAACCCTTTCGAGAGCCGACGTCCGACTGCAGAGGTCGGCAACCAAGGACGCAGACGTGACCTCGCCATGCCCTTGGCAACACAGCAAGTTGGGGGCACACCCGCGAACGACACTCCAGAGGCAGGTCATCGTACCGTACGCTGCTACAATTGCCAGCGTCAAGGTCACTTAAGCAAAAACTGTCGTCAACCTCGCCGGCCAGAACGAGGTGGAGCATCCGTTAATTTTAATACGACCTCTAGATCGACTGGAACAAGCGGACTGCGGTCATTGTATGTGCGATGTCGTATAAACGGTCAAGGTTGTTTATGCCTTTTGGACACAGGGTCAGAGGTGAACTTGATACCTGCTTCCGTAGCAGAAGGGTTGTCACTTGACCACTCAGCCCGCGAACTGTACGCTGCGAACGGTAGTGTTATCAACATATTGGGAGAAGCGACAACCGAAGTCAAATTCAACGAGCGTTGCAAGAGGAAGGTCACCTTCATCGTCTCCGAGCAAGTGAACGAGGTCATGCTCGGTATGGAATTCCTCACGACCTTCAAGTGTGGTTTAAGTTTTGCGAAGAAGAAGCTCTTCATTGGGCGTAGCCAACTGCCCTTGATCAGGAGAGACGGTGTTGGGTGGTGTCGACGTGTACAGGTGTCAAGTCGCATCGAGATCCCACCACTCGCTCAACTTGACGTGCCCTCTAAAATCTTGTGGAGAGGTGAAAATCCTAAAGAGTCTAACACGTGGATGCTCGAACACAAAGAACTGCGGCCCGGAGTTCACGCCGCTCGCGTTCTGCTCGCGGAAGGAACCACCGATTCCGTGGTGCGGTTGGTGAACACGAGAGAGGAACCGACTGTCATTGACGAAAACGAAGTCCTTGGGATCCTACAACCGGTAGAGGTCATTGAATGTCAACCGAACTGCGAAGAGACCGTCAAGACTGCCTTGAATCAAGCTGTGGATACTTTGCTCTCCACAGTGGACGAAAGTCTTCCCGGAGATACTAGGGCACATCTTGAGGCGCTCGTGCGCGAGTTTCGCGACGTTTTCTCTTTAGAAAAGAATGACCTTGGCCATTGCACGATCACGAAGCATCGCATCGATACGGGGTCAGCGAGACCCGTGCGGCAACCTCTACGTCCTCAACCAAGGGCGTACCGAGAGGTGATCGACAGTGAGGTAGATCAAATGTTGAGTGGAGGTTTAATCGAACCCGCCAAGAGCGAGTGGGCCTCCAACGTTGTACTAGCGAAGAAGAAGGACGGGACCTTGAGATTCTGTCTAGATTATCGTTCATTGAATGCAGTCACTAAGGGAGACGCCTATCCCCTACCTAAGATTAATGATTGCTTGGATGCACTCAGTGGCGCTCGTTGGTTCAGCACGCTAGACTTAAAGAGCGGCTACCATCAAATAGCTATGGACTCGACGGACGCAGATAAGACTGCCTTCGTTACTAGAAGAGGTTCATTTCGTTGGAAGCGCATGCCGATGGGACTGTCCGGGGCCACGGCGACCTTCCAAAGGACAATGGATTTAGTGCTCAGTGGGTTAAATTTCAGCATGTGTCTCGTCTACTTAGACGATGTGATCGTGTTTAGCGATTCGACAGAACAGCACCTCTTCCGTTTGCGAGAAGTCTTTGAACGGTTGCGGAACGCTCGCCTCAAGCTCAAGGTCGAAAAATGTCGGTTGATGAACCGCAAGGTTAATTTTTTGGGACATGTAATTTCCGACGAAGGGGTTGCTATGGACGAGGGAAAGATCGAAAGGGTCATGTCTTGGCCCGCCCCCACTAACTTGAAGGAGCTGCGTGCCTTTCTAGGACTCTGCTCCTATTATCGCCGTTTCATCCCCAACTTCGCCGGTATAACTGACAATCTCAGTCAACTCACACGCAAGAATGTGAAGTTCGAATGGAACTCTGAAAAACAAGCGTCCTTCGATTTTCTCAAGCAAAAGTTAGGATCCGCACCAATATTAGGGCTGCCTAACGACAATGACGAATTCGTCCTTGACACAGACGCGTCCGAATTCGCTATCGGAGCTGTCCTCTCCCAGAGACAAGACGGACGGGAAGTGGTCTTGGCGTATGGGAGCAGGTTATTGTCGCGCGCTGAGAGAAATTATTGTACCACGAGGAGGGAACTTCTCGCAGTTGTTTATTTTCTCAAGTACTTTAAGACGTACTTATTAGGGAGACCTTTCTGTCTAAGAACAGACCACGCAGCATTGCAATGGCTCCAGAGGACGCCTGATCCTATCGGTCAACAGGCCAGATGGCAAGAACGCTTGTCTGAGTTCAGATTTAAGATTTTACACAGACCAGGTAGATCCCATCAGAACGCCGACGGGATGTCTCGACGACCTCCACCATGTGAAGAAGTCGTCGTCGCCGCAGTAACATCAGCTCCGCCTATGGTAGAGAACGACCTTCACCTGGCCGAAGAGCAAGGTAAAGATCCGTTACTGATGAAGGTTCGCGATTGGATCGCCTACGGCGCTCCCAATTTGGTCGATATATTAACGGACGACGAAGCAACCAAGACTCTTTGGCATGTCCGTGAACAAATGTCCTTGGAGGATGGAGTGCTCTGCCGTACTCGACCCGATGGGATACGGCAGATCATCCTTCCTAAATCGTTGCGTCGGAACTTTCTTCATCTGTGTCACACCGGAATGACTGGAGGTCATATGGGTGTACGTCGCACCCGTGCTCAAGTTCGACGACGAGCCTTTTGGCCAGGGTGGTCCAAGGACACCCATTTATTTTGTAAATCCTGTGAAGAATGTTCCAGGTATCGTCAGGGGAAACCCCCGAAACAAGGTAAACTTCACCCAGTGTTGTGTGGGGCCCCCTGGGAAGTTTTGTCAGTAGACGTGACTGGACCTCACCCAAGGTCAAGTAGAGGTCACGTGTACGTTCTAACTATGATGGACTACTTCACGAAGTTCGTGGAGGCAGTTCCCATACGTAATCAAGAGGCCACCACGTTGGCTAGAGCGATAGTTGAGAAGATCTGCGCCGTGTATGGAACGCCGCTTAGAATCTTGTCCGACCGTGGACCATCGTTCGAATCTGAGGTATTCCAAGAGATGTGTCACATGTTAGGCATTGAGAAGATTCGTACTACCAGTTACGAGCCAAGGACAAACGGTCTTGTCGAGCGATACCACCGAACCATGAATACCATGATAGGGAAAATGGTGTCGGATAACCATCGTGACTGGCACGAGGTCCTCCCCATGGTCACAGCCGCCTACCGGGCCTCCGTGCACGAAAGCACTGGGTTCACTCCCAACTACTTGATCTTCGGGAGAGAGAACCTTATGCCAGTGGATGTTGTTTATAGAGTGCCTTCATCTAGCGAGACTCCTGACCTTAATGAGTTCGTGCAGAATCTGAAGGACACGCTGACCTACTCCTACGAACTCGTTCGTCGTAACCTTGGGGTCGCTACAGAACGTCGGAAGAGGAAATACGACATGAACGTACGCACGCAACGTTTTACAGTAGGCGACAAGGTGTGGGTATTTATACCGCGGAGACGCCGAGGTCATTACCTAAGTGGGAGCGGTATTATCAAGGTCCCTTCGAGATCATCGAGCAAACTGGCCCTTTGAACTTTAAGGTGCGCAAGTTGCCCAGAGGGCGCATGTTCGTGACACATGTTGATAAGCTCACGCCCTACCGAGCAATTACAGATGAAGAATCGTCCAATCCGAGTTCGGGACAACCGGAGGACGTGGTGCCAAGGAGAACGATTTCCGAGTCCGATTGCGGGGAACCACCGTTGAACCAGGTCCCCAGAATAGAGGAAGAAGCTGTAGTGGGCCCCGATGAAACGCGGTCGCCCGAAGCCACCACCGAGATCGATGAGGCACGCCACTCGCCTGGACGACGTAACGTCTTGCGTCCACGCGTTAATCTTCGTAAACCTCCTCGATATCGCGACGACTAAAAAGGCGATGACTTGATAACCTTCGCCTCAGCTGACGGCCTAGTACTCACGATGCTCGATAGCAAAGCAGGCCGCAACATTCAAAATGAATGGATGTTTCTAGCGTTCTCGCCCACATTTAACTTTCTGATTCACCTACCTGTGACGATCCCACTTCGCATAGAATCTCTTGTATCAACCGAGGGCGGTTGATGTCCTAAGTTGGGGGCATTGTGGCGAATTTTTATTTTTAAAGCTTGATACGTTCGCATTATAGCGAAATCAGTCGCTACGCGGCGCCACGATTCATTATTCTCGCTTAACGTTCGTCCTCTTCATAACTTTCCCCGTTCGAAGAATTTGTACTCGAACGCACGCTCATAATTAACTCCACCTGGAAAACTAACGGAAAATCCTCCTTTCCGTCGCACTGCACTAACCTGATCGAATCGCCAAAGGCTGGAACTCGCCATGAACACACCTCGCGTTAACCAACTCAGACTATGGCCATTTCCTTGCATTGGCGCTTCCTCGTTTATTCGGTAGGCGTCGCCTTTAACTGATTTACACGGAATGAATAGGCCTCAAAGAAGAATGTTCATTCGGATTCGAACCCTCACCCTACGGAGGACTATTCGACCACTATTATGTGACAAAAAGTCGCCAGTAACTATGTATATAGTGCTCACTAGGTGGCACTACGCGTTACGAAACAGCAACGAATTGGAGATTCGCAATTTACACTCCTTTTCTTAGCAAGCTCCGGAGTTCTTATCTCCTGCCTCTTCCAATATTAAGGGCCGATCGTGCTAGGCTATTGCCCAGCGTCCGGAACGATCGTTTCTGGTGAGCCTTGCAAACTCTCCAGTCCCAGGCTAAGGCCTGTGGCATTACATACACGGCTGCGGCCTCTCGGTGCCCTTGCGAGGTCACCCATTCAGCATACATACACGGCTGCGGCCTCTCGGTGTCCTTGCGAGGTCACCCATTCAGCATACATACACGGCTGCGGCCTCTCGGTGTCCTTGCGAGGTCACCCATTCAGCATACATACACGGCTGCGGCCTCTCGGTGTCCTTGCGAGGTCACCCATTCAGCATACATACACAGCTGCGGCTACTCTGTGCCCTTTGCGAGGTCACTCATTCAGCATACATACACGGCTGCGGCCTCTCGGTGTCCTTTGCGAGGTCACCCATTCAGCATACATACACAGCTGCGGCTACTCTGTGCCCTTGCGAGGTCACTCATTCAGCATACATACACGGCTGCGGCCTCTCGGTGCCCTTGCGAGGTCACCCATTCAGCATACATACACAGCTGCGGCTTTTCTGTGCCCTTGCGAGGTCACTCATTCAGCATACATACACGGCTGCGGCCCCTCGGTGCCCTTGCGAGGTCACCCATTCAGCATACATTACACAGCTGCGGCTTTTCTGTGTCCTTGCGAGGACACTCACTGACTTCGGTCAATACTTGTGACAGGTAGTCGCCGTGAAACTCTTGTTTTGCGTGAGGTCAAATATTTAAAGGTCATGACATTGTTCTCTAAATCTTTATGTATTGCTTATTAATTGCTGCTTAAAGGTCATTGTAGAAAAGTCATAACATCTGTTGCAGGTCAAAGACGTTCTCGACCTCGATTTGAATAGCTTATAAGCCTGTTGCGACCTCTGGACGCTCGTTCTGTAGTTGAAGGTTAAACTCGTTATTGACACTTGTTATCGACCTTTTAGAATAAGACGTGGAGATTCAAGGTTACATTTCTTAGGTTTCTGTTCTTCGTCGTCATTCGATATCATTGTTTAGTGCTTAAAGGTCATCGTAGAAAGGTCGCCACATATCTGTTGCCGGTCAAAGACGTACTCGACCTCGATTTGAATAGCTTGTAAGTCTGTTGCGACCTCTGGATGCTCGTTCTGTAGTTGAAGGTTAAACCTGTTATTGACACACTTGTATTCGACCTCTAGAATAAGACGTAGAGAATTAAGGTTGCATTTCTTAGATTTCTGTTCTTCGTCGTCATTCGATATTAACTTCGACTTGAAGTTGATTACTTGAAGGTCACACTCATAAATTTAACCTCTGATTAATCGTTCACAGTGGATGTCGTACTGACTAGCGATGCATTATTCCAGTGTTAGTTATGTTACCCTTCAAATGCCCTCCTCCAATATCGAACACTCTAATGTGTTGTTATTTGAATGTTGACTGATATAGAGTTAAGTCTTTGTTTTGTCGATTGCCTTACCTGACGTTGCCTCCTTGTCCTCCGTGATCACTCATGATCATTTGTATTTGTCCTTCGCCAAGGTTACTTGCATAATCGTTGAAAGTCGTGTTCTTGATTAAGTTCGCCAGTAAATGACCTTCTTATTGTTATGTTTATAATAAAGTTAAGTTCTTAAATTAAAAGGTCGTTCTGTCTTTCACAAGCACGGGCTGTCTCAGACCGGGACGGGGGCCCAAGTTTAACGCACGATTTCCCTCTTTGTCCTTAACCTTTAAACAGGGTCAATTAGCGGATTTCGCGACAATTGGTACCAGAAGTGGGGTCCAGTGCTTGTGAATTTTTAGTATACTAGGTCAAGGTGACATTGAAATTGAAGTCACCTTCTTTTTGTCCTCTAACATTTGTTTTGCTGACATTCATTTGTGTGAACTTGGTAATAACATTGAACTATAATCATCTGCATTATGGAGTCTCGAAGGTCAGCCACGAGATACAACCTTCTGGACATCGATGACGGGTTCTTCGCTGGAAGTCTCCTCAAGGAAGAGCCGCTGAATTCGCCCTCGACCTTGGAACCTCCGATGATCGATCGCATATCGACCTTCGAGAGGATGCATCCGTTGGACTCACCGATCGATGAGACGCCAGAGTCCTCTGGCAAATATCTTCGTGCGACCTTACCTCGCACGGATCGTCCTTCAGCCAAACGACAGTTCATGAAGCCTGGCAAGTTCGATGGTACGGGCTCCTTGGAATCATTTCTACGTCAATTCGAAGTGTGCGCCGAGCATAATCAGTGGACGACGAAGGAGAAGACAGACTTTCTTCAATGCTCGCTGGAGAGGTCAGCTGTCCAGCTCCTCTGGGACTTTGGGTCACGCGCGGACGTTGCGTACGAGGACTTAGTAGAACGGTTGCGACAAAGGTACGGCCTTGAATCGCAGGCTGAAACGTTTCGTACACAGCTAAGGTGTAGACGACAGAAGGACAGGGAAAGCTTGGCGGACTTGTTACACGACATTCGAAGGCTGGTGACCTTGGCCTATCCGGCTCCAGCTAGCGAGACGACAGAGGCCATAGCTCGCGACGCATTCTTAGATGCCATGCGTGATTTTGACCTCTCGTTGAAGGTGCGTGAGAGGGAGCCAAAGTCTTTGGACGAGACCTTCAGGACAGCCGTTCGCCTCGAGACTTACAAGAAGTCCTTCGAGATGCAGGACGCTCGGGACAATACACGACGTGAACCCAGACGCCAAGTACGTTCTACCAGACAGGACGACGCGGTGGCAGAACTCACCGCTCAAATGAAAGACTTTATGGAAGTCCAGAGAAGGAATCAAGAACAATGGATGAAATCTATGGAGGAGAAGTTGTTGGCAAGGTCAAACCCTTTCGAGAGCCGACGTCCGACTGCAGAGGTCGGCAACCAAGGACGCAGACGTGACCTCGCCATGCCCTTGGCAACACAGCAAGTTGGGGGCACACCCGCGAACGACACTCCAGAGGCAGGTCATCGTACCGTACGCTGCTACAATTGCCAGCGTCAAGGTCACTTAAGCAAAAACTGTCGTCAACCTCGCCGGCCAGAACGAGGTGGAGCATCCGTTAATTTTAATACGACCTCTAGATCGACTGGAACAAGCGGACTGCGGTCATTGTATGTGCGATGTCGTATAAACGGTCAAGGTTGTTTATGCCTTTTGGACACAGGGTCAGAGGTGAACTTGATACCTGCTTCCGTAGCAGAAGGGTTGTCACTTGACCACTCAGCCCGCGAACTGTACGCTGCGAACGGTAGTGTTATCAACATATTGGGAGAAGCGACAACCGAAGTCAAATTCAACGAGCGTTGCAAGAGGAAGGTCACCTTCATCGTCTCCGAGCAAGTGAACGAGGTCATGCTCGGTATGGAATTCCTCACGACCTTCAAGTGTGGTTTAAGTTTTGCGAAGAAGAAGCTCTTCATTGGGCGTAGCCAACTGCCCTTGATCAGGAGAGACGGTGTTGGGTGGTGTCGACGTGTACAGGTGTCAAGTCGCATCGAGATCCCACCACTCGCTCAACTTGACGTGCCCTCTAAAATCTTGTGGAGAGGTGAAAATCCTAAAGAGTCTAACACGTGGATGCTCGAACACAAAGAACTGCGGCCCGGAGTTCACGCCGCTCGCGTTCTGCTCGCGGAAGGAACCACCGATTCCGTGGTGCGGTTGGTGAACACGAGAGAGGAACCGACTGTCATTGACGAAAACGAAGTCCTTGGGATCCTACAACCGGTAGAGGTCATTGAATGTCAACCGAACTGCGAAGAGACCGTCAAGACTGCCTTGAATCAAGCTGTGGATACTTTGCTCTCCACAGTGGACGAAAGTCTTCCCGGAGATACTAGGGCACATCTTGAGGCGCTCGTGCGCGAGTTTCGCGACGTTTTCTCTTTAGGGAGGACAAGGAGGCAACGTCAGGTAAGGCAATCGACAAAACAAAGACTTAACTCTATATCAGTCAACATTCAAATAACAACACATTAGAGTGTTCGATATTGGAGGAGGGCATTTGAAGGGTAACATAACTAACACTGGAATAATGCATCGCTAGTCAGTACGACATCCACTGTGAACGATTAATCAGAGGTTAAATTTATGAGTGTGACCTTCAAGTAATCAACTTCAAGTCGAAGTTAATATCGAATGACGACGAAGAACAGAAATCTAAGAAATGCAACCTTAATTCTCTACGTCTTATTCTAGAGGTCGAATACAAGTGTCAATAACAGGTTTAACCTTCAACTACAGAACGAGCATCCAGAGGTCGCAACAGACTTACAAGCTATTCAAATCGAGGTCGAGTACGTCTTTGACCGGCAACAGATATGTGGCGACCTTTCTACGATGACCTTTAAGCACTAAACAATGATATCGAATGACGACGAAGAACAGAAACCTAAGAAATGTAACCTTGAATCTCCACGTCTTATTCTAAAGGTCGATAACAAGTGTCAATAACGAGTTTAACCTTCAACTACAGAACGAGCGTCCAGAGGTCGCAACAGGCTTATAAGCTATTCAAATCGAGGTCGAGAACGTCTTTGACCTGCAACAGATGTTATGACTTTTCTACAATGACCTTTAAGCAGCAATTAATAAGCAATACATAAAGATTTAGAGAACAATGTCATGACCTTTAAATATTTGACCTCACGCAAAACAAGAGTTTCACGGCGACTACCTGTCACAAGTATTGACCGAAGTCAGTGAGTGTCCTCGCAAGGACACAGAAAAGCCGCAGCTGTGTAATGTATGCTGAATGGGTGACCTCGCAAAGGGCACCGAGGGCCGCAGCCGTGTATGTATGCTGAATGAGTGACCTCGCAAGGGCACAGAAAAGCCGCAGCTGTGTATGTATGCTGAATGGGTGACCTCGCAAAGGGCACCGAGAGGCCGCAGCCGTGTATGTATGCTGAATGAGTGACCTCGCAAGGGCACAGAGTAGCCGCAGCTGTGTATGTATGCTGAATGGGTGACCTCGCAAGGACACCGAGAGGCCGCAGCCGTGTATGTATGCTGAATGAGTGACCTCGCAAGGGCACAGAGTAGCCGCAGCTGTGTATGTATGCTGAATGGGTGACCTCGCAAGGACACCGAGAGGCCGCAGCCGTGTATGTAATGCCACAGGCCTTAACCTGGGACTGGAGAGTTTGCAAGGCTCACCAGAAAACGATCGTTCCGGACGCTGGGCAATAGCCTAGCACGATCGGCCCTTAATATTGGAAGAGGCAGGAGATAAGAACTCCGGAGCTTGCTAAGAAAAGGAGTGTAAATTGCGAATCTCAATTCGTTGCTGTTCCGTAACGCGTAGTGCCACCTAGTGAGCACTATATACATAGTTACTGGCGACTTTTGTCACATAATAGTGGTCGAATAGTCCTCCGTAGGGTGAGGGTTCGAATCCGAAGGAACATTCTTCTTTGAGGCCTATTCATTCCGTGTAAATCAGTTAAAGGCGACGCCTACCGAATAAACGAGGAAGCGCCAATGCAAGGAAATGGCCATAGTCTGAGTTGGTTAACGCGAGGTGTGTTCATGGCGAGTTCCAGCCTTTGGCGATTCGATCAGGTTAGTGCAGTGCGACGGAAAGGAGGATTTTCCGTTAGTTTTCCAGGTGGAGTTAATTATGAGCGTGCGTTCGAGTACAAAATTCTTCGAACGGGGAAAGTTATGAAGAGGACGAACGTTAAGCGAGAATAATGAATCGTGGCGCCGCGTAGCGACTGATTTCGCTATAATGCCAGCGTATCAAGCTTTAAAAATAAAAATTCGCCACAATGCCCCCAACTTAGGACATCAACCGCCCTCGGTTGATACAAGAGATCCTATGTGAGGTGGGATCGTCACAGGTAGATGAATCAGAAAGTTAAATATGGGTGAGTACGCTAGAGAACATCCATTCATTTTGAATGTAGCGGCCTTCTTTGCTGTCGAACATCGTGAGTACTAGGCCGTCAGCTGAAGCGAAGGTCAACAGGTCATCGCCTTGTTAGTCGTCGCGATATCGATGAGGTTTACGAAGATTAATGCGTGGACGCAACACATTACGTCGTCCAGGCGAGTGGCGTGCCTCATCGATTTCGGTGGTGGCTTCGGGCGACCGCGTTTCGTCGGGGCCCACTACAGCTTCTTCCTCTATTCTGGGGACCTGGTTCCACGGTGGTTCCCCGCAATCGGACTCGGAAATCGTTCTCCTTGGCATCACGTCCTCCGGTTGTCCCGAACTCTGATTGGACGATTCTTCATCTGTAATTGCTCGGTAGGGCGTGAGCTTATCAACATGTGTCACGAACGTGCGCCCTCTGGGCAACTTGCGCACCTTAAAGTTCAAAGGGCCAGTCTGCTCAATGACCTCGAAAGGACCTTTGATAATACCGCTCCCACTTAGGGTAATGACCTCGGCGTCTCCGCGGTATAAATACCCACACCTTGTCGCCCACTGTAAAACGTTGCGTGCGAACGTTCATGTCGTATTTCCGCTTCCGACGTTCTGTAGCGACCCCAAGGTTACGACGAACGAGTTCGTAGGAGTAGGTCAGCGTGTCCTTCAGATTCTGCACGAACTCATTAAGGTCAGGAGTCTCGCTAGATGAAGGCACTCTGTAAACAACATCCACTGGCATAAGGTTCTCTCTCCCGAAGATCAAGTAGTTGGGAGTGAACCCAGTGCTTTCGTGCACGGAGGAACGGGCAGGCGGCTGTGACCATGGGGAGGACCTCGTGCCAGTCACGATGGTTATCCGACACCATTTTCCCTATCATGGTATTCATGGTTCGGTGGTATCGCTCGACAAGACCGTTTGTCCTTGGCTCGTAACTGGTAGTACGAATCTTCTCAATGCCTAACATGTGACACATCTCTTGGAATACCTCAGATTCGAACGATGGTCCACGGTCGGACAAGATTCTAAGCGGCGTTCCATACACGGCGCAGATCTTCTCAACTATCGCTCTAACCAACGTGGTGGCTTCTTGATTACGTATAGGAACTGCCTCCACGAACTTCGTGAAGTAGTCCATCATAGTTAGAATGTACACGTGACCTCTACTTGACCTTGGGTGAGGTCCAGTCACATCTACTGACAAAACTTCCCAGGGGGCCCCACACAACAATGGGTGAAGTTTCCCTTGTTTTGGGGTTTTCCCTTGACGATACCTGGAACATTCTTCACAGGATTTACAAAACAATTGGGTGTCCTTGGACCACCCTGGCCAAAAGGCTCGTCGTCGAACTTGAGCACGGGTGCGACGTACACCCATATGACCTCCAGTCATTCCGGTGTGACACAGATGAAGAAAGTTCCGACGCAACGATTTAGGAAGGATGATCTGCCGTGTCCCATCGGGTCGAGTACGGTAGAGCACTCCATCCTCCAAGGACATTTGTTCACGGACATGCCAAAGAGTCTTGGTTGCTTCGTCGTCCGTTAATATATCGACCAAATTGGGAGCGCCGTAGGCGATCCAATCGCGAACCTTCATCAGTAACGGATCTTTACCTTGCTCTTCGGCCAGGTGAAGGTCGTTCTCTACCATAGGCGGAGCTGATGTTACTGCGGCGACGACGACTTCTTCACATGGTGGAGGTCGTCGAGACATCCCGTCGGCGTTCTGATGGGATCTACCTGGTCTGTGTAAAATCTTAAATCTGAACTCAGACAAGCGTTCTTGCCATCTGGCCTGTTGACCGATAGGATCAGGCGTCCTCTGGAGCCATTGCAATGCTGCGTGGTCTGTCCTTAGACAGAAAGGTCTTCCTAACAAGTACGTCTTAAAGTATTTGAGAAAATAAACAACTGCGAGAAGTTCCCTCCTCGTGGTACAATAATTTCTCTCGGCGCGCGACAATAACCTGCTCCCATACGCCAAGACCACTTCCTGTCCGTCTTGTCTCTGGGAGAGGACAGCTCCGATAGCGAATTCGGACGCGTCTGTGTCAAGGACGAATTCGTCATTGTCGTTAGGCAGCCCTAATATTGGTGCGGATCCTAACTTTTGCTTGAGAAAATCGAAGGACGCTTGTCTTTTAGATCTGAGACAGCCCGTGCTTGTGAAAGACAGAACGACCTTTTAATTTAAGAACTTAACTTTATTATAAACATAACAATAAGAAGGTCATTTACTGGCGAACTTAATCAAGAACACGACTTTCAACGATTATGCAAGTAACCTTGGCGAAGGACAAATACAAATGATCATGAGTGATCCCGGAGGACAAGGAGGCAACGTCAGGTAAGGCAATCGACAAAACAAAGACTTAACTCTATATCAGTCAACATTCAAATAACAACACATTAGAGTGTTCGATATTGGAGGAGGCATTTGAAGGTTAACATAACTAACACTGGAATAATGGCGATTCGATCAGGTTAGTGCAGTGCGACGGAAAGGAGGATTTTCCGTTAGTTTTCCAGGTGGAGTTAATTATGAGCGTGCGTTCGAGTACAAATTCTTCGAACGGGGAAAGTTATGAAGAGGACGAACGTTAAGCGAGAATAATGAATCGTGGCGCCGCGTAGCGACTGATTTCGCTATAATGCGAACGTATCAAGCTTTAAAAATAAAAATTCGCCACAGGAACTTAATCAAGAACACGACTTTCAACGATTATGCAAGTAACCTCGGCGAAGGACAAATACAAATGATCATGAGTGATCACGGAGGACAAGGAGGCAACGTCAGGTAAGGCAATCGACAAAACAAAGACTTAACTCTATATCAGTCAACATTCAAATAACAACACATTAGAGTGCTCGATATTGGAGGAGGGCATTTGAAGGTTAACATAACTAACACTGGAATAATGCATCGCTAGTCAGTACGACATCCACTGTGAACGATTAAGCAGAGGTTAAGGTCATGAGTGTGACCTTCAAGTAATCAACTTCAAGGCGAAATTAATATCGAATGACGATGAAGAACCGAAACCTAAGAAATGCAGCCTTAATTCCCTACGTCTTATTCTATAGGTCGATGACAAGTGTCAATAACGGGTTTAACCTTCAACTAACGATTCGAGCGTCCAGAGGTCGCAACGAGCTTAATAAATGATCCGAATCAAGGTCGAGAGCGTCCTTGACCGGCAAAAGATCTGTACGACCTTCCTACGATGACCTTTAAACACTAACCAATGATATCGAATGACGACGAAGAACAGAAACATTTCTGGCCAGTTTGCTCGATGATCTCGAAGGGACCTTGAATATACCGCTCCCACTTAGGGTAATGACCTCGGCGTCTCCGCGGTATAAATACCCCACTTCTGGTACCAATTGTCGCGAAATCCGCTAATTGACCCCTGTTTAAAGGTTAAGGACAAAGAGGGAAATCGTGCGTTAAACTTGGGCCCCCGTCCCGGTCTGAGACAGCCCGTGCTTGTGAAAGACAGAACGACCTTTTAATTTAAGAACTTAACTTTATTATAAACATAACAATAAGAAGGTCATTTACTGGCGAACTTAATCAAGAACACGACTTTCAACGATTATGCAAGTAACCTTGGCGAAGGACAAATACAAATGATCATGAGTGATCACGGAGGACAAGGAGGCAACGTCAGGTAAGGCAATCGACAAAACAAAGACTTAACTCTATATCAGTCAACATTCAAATAACAACACATTAGAGTGTTCGATATTGGAGGAGGGCATTTGAAGGGTAACATAACTAACACTGGAATAATGCATCGCTAGTCAGTACGACATCCACTGTGAACGATTAATCAGAGGTTAAATTTATGAGTGTGACCTTCAAGTAATCAACTTCAAGTCGAAGTTAATATCGAATGACGACGAAGAACAGAAATCTAAGAAATGCAACCTTAATTCTCTACGTCTTATTCTAGAGGTCGAATACAAGTGTCAATAACAGGTTTAACCTTCAACTACAGAACGAGCATCCAGAGGTCGCAACAGACTTACAAGCTATTCAAATCGAGGTCGAGTACGTCTTTGACCGGCAACAGATATGTGGCGACCTTTCTACGATGACCTTTAAGCACTAAACAATGATATCGAATGACGACGAAGAACAGAAACCTAAGAAATGTAACCTTGAATCTCCACGTCTTATTCTAAAGGTCGATAACAAGTGTCAATAACGAGTTTAACCTTCAACTACAGAACGAGCGTCCAGAGGTCGCAACAGGCTTATAAGCTATTCAAATCGAGGTCGAGAACGTCTTTGACCTGCAACAGATGTTATGACTTTTCTACAATGACCTTTAAGCAGCAATTAATAAGCAATACATAAAGATTTAGAGAACAATGTCATGACCTTTAAATATTTGACCTCACGCAAAACAAGAGTTTCACGGCGACTACCTGTCACAAGTATTGACCGAAGTCAGTGAGTGTCCTCGCAAGGACACAGAAAAGCCGCAGCTGTGTAATGTATGCTGAATGGGTGACCTCGCAAGGGCACCGAGGGGCCGCAGCCGTGTATGTATGCTGAATGAGTGACCTCGCAAGGGCACAGAAAAGCCGCAGCTGTGTATGTATGCTGAATGGGTGACCTCGCAAAGGGCACCGAGAGGCCGCAGCCGTGTATGTATGCTGAATGAGTGACCTCGCAAGGGCACAGAGTAGCCGCAGCTGTGTATGTATGCTGAATGGGTGACCTCGCAAGGACACCGAGAGGCCGCAGCCGTGTATGTATGCTGAATGAGTGACCTCGCAAAGGGCACAGAGTAGCCGCAGCTGTGTATGTATGCTGAATGGGTGACCTCGCAAGGACACCGAGAGGCCGCAGCCGTGTATGTAATGCCACAGGCCTTAACCTGGGACTGGAGAGTTTGCAAGGCTCACCAGAAAACGATCGTTCGGACGCTGGGCAATAGCCTAGCACGATCGGCCCTTAATATTGGAAGAGGCAGGAGATAAGAACTCCGGAGCTTGCTAAGAAAAGGAGTGTAAATTGCGAATCTCCAATTCGTTGCTGTTTCGTAACGCGTAGTGCCACCTAGTGAGCACTATATACATAGTTACTGGCGACTTTTTGTCACATAATAGTGGTCGAATAGTCCTCCGTAGGGTGAGGGTTCGAATCCGAATGAACATTCTTCTTTGAGGCCTATTCATTCCGTGTAAATCAGTTAAAGGCGACGCCTACCGAATAAACGAGGAAGCGCCAATGCAAGGAAATGGCCATAGTCTGAGTTGGTTAACGCGAGGTGTGTTCATGGCGAGTTCCAGCCTTTGGCGATTCGATCAGGTTAGTGCAGTGCGACGGAAAGGAGGATTTTCCGTTAGTTTTCCAGGTGGAGTTAATTATGAGCGTGCGTTCGAGTACAAATTCTTCGAACGGGGGAAAGTTATGAAGAGGACGAACGTTAAGCGAGAATAATGAATCGTGGCGCCGCGTAGCGACTGATTTCGCTATAATGCGAACGTATCAAGCTTTAAAAATAAAAATTCGCCACAATGCCCCAACTTAGGACATCAACCGCCCTCGGTTGATACAAAAGATTCTATGCGAAGTGGGATCGTCACAGGTAGGTGAATCAGAAAGTTAAATGTGGGCGAGAACGCTAGAAACATCCATTCATTTTGAATGTTGCGGCCTGCTTTGCTATCGAGCATCGTGAGTACTAGGCCGTCAGCTGAGGCGAAGGTTATCAAGTCATCGCCTTTTTAGTCGTCGCGATATCGAGGAGGTTTACGAAGATTAACGCGTGGACGCAAGACGTTACGTCGTCCAGGCGAGTGGCGTGCCTCATCGATCTCGGTGGTGGCTTCGGGCGACCGCGTTTCATCGGGGCCCACTACAGCTTCTTCCTCTATTCTGGGGACCTGGTTCAACGGTGGTTCCCCGCAATTGGACTCGGAAATCGTTCTCCTTGGCACCACGTCCTCCGGTTGTCCCGAACTCGGATTGGACGATTCTTCATCTGTAATTGCTCGGTAGGGCGTGAGCTTATCAACATGTGTCACGAACGTACGCCCTCTGGGCAACTTGCGCACCTTAAAGTTCAAAGGGCCAGTTTGCTCGATGATCTCGAAGGGACCTTGATAATACCGCTCCCAATTTGGTCGATATATTAACGGACGACGAAGCTACCAAGACTCTTTGGCATGTCCGTGAACAAATGTCCTTGGAGGATGGAGTGCTCTACCGTACTCGACCCGATGGGACACGGCAGATCATCCTTCCTAAATCGTTGCGTCGGAACTTTCTTCATCTGTGTCACACCGGAATGACTGGAGGTCATATGGGTGTACGTCGCACCCGTGCTCAAGTTCGACGACGAGCCTTTTGGCCAGGGTGGTCCAAGGACACCCATTTATTTTGTAAATCCTGTGAAGAATGTTCCAGGTATCGTCAGGGGAAACCCCCGAAACAAGGTAAACTTCACCCAGTGTTGTGTGGGGCCCCCTGGGAAGTGTTGTCAGTAGACGTGACTGGACCTCACCCAAGGTCAAGTAGAGGTCACGTGTACATTCTAACTATGATGGACTACTTCACGAAGTTCGTGGAGGCAGTTCCTATACGTAATCAAGAAGCCACCACGTTGGTTAGAGCGATAGTTGAGAAGATCTGCGCCGTGTATGGAACGCCGCTTAGAATCTTGTCCGACCGTGGACCGTCGTTCGAATCTGAGGTATTCCAAGAGATGTGTCACATGTTAGGCATAGAGAAGGTTCGTACTACCAGTTACGAGCCAAGGACAAACGGTCTTGTCGAGCGATACCACCGAACCATGAATACCATGATAGGGAAAATGGTGTCGGATAACCATCGTGACTGGCACGAGGTCACCCATTCAGCATACATACACGGCTGCGGCCTCTCGGTGTCCTTGCGAGGTCACCCATTCAGCATACATACACGGCTGCGGCCTCTCGGTGTCCTTGCGAGGTCACCCATTCAGCATACATACACAGCTGCGGCTACTCTGTGCCCTTGCGAGGTCACTCATTCAGCATACATACACGGCTGCGGCCTCTCGGTGCCCTTGCGAGGTCACCCATTCAGCATACATACACAGCTGCGGCTACTCTGTGCCCTTGCGAGGTCACTCATTCAGCATACATACACGGCTGCGGCCCCTCGGTGCCCTTGCGAGGTCACCCATTCAGCATACATTACACAGCTGCGGCTTTTCTGTGTCCTTGCGAGGACACTCACTGACTTCGGTCAATACTTGTGACAGGTAGTCGCCGTGAAACTCTTGTTTTGCGTTAGGTCAAATATTTAAAGGTCATGACATTGTTCTCTAAATCTTTATGTATTGCTTATTAATTGCTGCTTAAAGGTCATTGTAGAAAAGTCACAACATATCTGTTGCCGGTCAAAGACGTACTCGACCTCGATTTGAATAGCTTGTAAGTCTGTTGCGACCTCTGGATGCTCGTTCTGTAGTTGAAGGTTAAACCTGTTATTGACACTTGTATTCGACCTCTAGAATAAGACGTAAAGAATTAAGGTTGCATTTCTTAGATTTCTGTTCTTCGTCGTCATTCGATATTAACTTCGACTTGAAGTTGATTACTCGAAGGTCACACTCATAAATTTAACCTCTGATTAATCGTTCACAGTGGATGTCGTACTGACTAGCGATGCATTATTCCAGTGTTAGTTATGTTAACCTTCAAATGCCTCCTCAATATCGAACACTCTAATGTGTTGTTATTTGAATGTTGACTGATATAGAGTTAAGTCTTTGTTTTGTCGATTGCCTTACCTGACGTTGCCTCCTTGTCCTCCGGGATCACTCATGATCATTTGTATTTGTCCTTCGCCAAGGTTACTTGCATAATCGTTGAAAGTCGTGTTCTTGATTAAGTTCGCCAGTAAATGACCTTCTTATTGTTATGTTTATAATAAAGTTAAGTTCTTAAATTAAAAGGTCGTTTCTGTCTTTCACAAGCACAGGCTGTCTCAGATCGGGATGGGGCCCAAGTTTAACGCACGATTTCCTCTTTGTCCTTAACCCCACTTCTGGTACCAATTGTTGCGAAATCCGCTAATTGACCCCTGATGAAAGGTTAAGGACAAAGAGGGAAATCGTGCGTTAAACTTGGGCCCCCTGTCCTGATCTGAGACAGCCCGTGCTTGTGAAAGACAGAACGACCTTTTTAATTTAAGAACTTAACTTTATTATAAACATAACAATAAGAAGGTCATTTACTGGCGAACTTAATCAAGAACACGACTTTCAACGATTATGCAAGTAACCTTGGCGAAGGACAAATACAAATGATCATGAGTGATCCCGGAGGACAAGGAGGCAACGTCAGGTAAGGCAATCGACAAAACAAAGACTTAACTCTATATCAGTCAACATTCAAATAACAACACATTAGAGTGTTCGATATTGGAGGAGGCATTTGAAGGTTAACATAACTAACACTGGAATAATGCATCGCTAGTCAGTACGACATCCACTGTGAACGATTAATCAGAGGTTAAATTTATGAGTGTGACCTTCGAGTAATCAACTTCAAGTCGAAGTTAATATCGAACGACGACGTGAAAGAAAACGAGCGTGTGGCGCCTCCCGGCGATTATCTTGTCAAGGCACAACGTGTATGCTAAACAATTAACCTTGTGGTCGCTACAAGGAAATGTTGTAGGATGCCGGTCGTGACTTAATTAATTACGAAAGGTTTGTGCATGGGAAGAAACTCCGTGGGGCTGCTGAAGCAGAAGAATCTCGTGTTGTTTTAATTGGGGTTCTGGGCTATGGTCACGTGGTGACCGGCGGACCGAGAAGAGTGCTTGGTTGCCACTGCGATTTCTAGTAGTCGCCGTAATAGTTGAATAAAAGCAAAAAAAATGTCACAATATTTTCAAATTCATGAATAATTCTCGAACAGTCGCAAGAAACGTTTCCATATTTATTACTATAGAAAAGCGGCGCTTCGCCGTTCTCGCGGATAAAGCCGACTGTTTCAAAAGTTGTCTACTCTCTATTGTGAAAACGCAAAAATGAGGCAAATTAGCCTGATCAAGACTGAAGCCGCCTGCACGAATAAAAAAATATATCCCCCAACTGCCAACTGCTGTGGCGGCGGCTACATCTGGATTAAGGAAATCCAATCTATTTAGACCCGAGACTGCATTTGCTTCGGTTGCCACTTGCCACCTTTGTAGGCCTACTGGAACAAGACTGAGTGAAGGATGCTGGAATCTCTTGGAACCGACCATTCATCGCTCGTCAAGGGGGAGCAGGATGGGTTTGTAATTTCAGAAGACCTTGTTCATTTGGAAACGGTTGTAATTATTAATTAGTGGTGGTGGTGGTGGTGAGATTGGATGCCAGTTAGGGTTAGGGTTAGGGTTTGGGGTTAGGTTTAGTGTCAGGTTCCTGACCAAAAAGCCATTACACTTCACTGGGCTCCGGATAACGGGAAAGTACCTAAAGCGTTCAAAAATAGGCTACTTTACATCCAATTTTAAAACGATTTACCTAATAAGAACGTTGTTTGCTAATCAGCAACAGCAGGAACGAACGGTATTGAACCCGGGTGGACAGACAATCGCAGCGTGCAGCTGGCGCTCTAGTCTCTAGACTCTCTACTGCGTGAAACGTCCAGGAAGTATCATGTTCGCAAACTAAAAAAAGATTTGAAGATTTCGTGATTTGTTTATTCTTTTACTTTCTTATTATTGACTTTTTCGACTGTATTTTGTATAAAAACAAAATAAACATAAAGTTATGTATTTTGGGTTAAATTTAATTTGACCGTTGAATGCTGCGATGGGAAAATAGGAATTTTAAAGGGAGAATCTCATACGTAAAACACAAATAGAAGGCTGTTTGCTGAATCGTTTACTGCGTTAAAATGCAATCAAGCTTCCATGCCAGCGGCGTTTCTTCGGTAAATCAGCCAGAGGTTCGATACGATTTGTGCAATTTCCGTCGTCATCAGTTATATTTGCGTATAGTTTCAGATTGTATAATTGTCCGCAGGATTGCTCCCACGTATGCGTACCGACCCCTTCTCTGATTCAGCTTGAATTTAGAACTCCATCGGCTGATGCCTAGACATTATGATAGTGGCGCTATAGAAGTTGATTGATTATTGTCATGGCAGCTGATATAGCAGCACAATATAGTTAATCACTAAAGTCAGGGGCAAGTACGTCTTCAGAACATTCTTGAACGCAATCAGTGAGTCAGACTTCTCGATGTACTGGTAATCACAAAGAAGTACCAGGCAATGCGTTGAATACTCAACCAGGCGAAGGTGATCTTCCAGCGGCAATAGAAATGCCTGGCTTCTCCCTCACCCACCCCCACTTATAACAGTCAAACTGCAATTTAAGTCCCCACAAGTTTGGCAGTCATATGTGTAGTACCCCAAGGTTTGGTCCTTAGTTCACTTCTACATTTATTTTATGCTGCTGATGTTTCATGTATTTTGTTCATTTTAACTTTGATATGCATATATTATATGTTATAATATAATATATAATATAACAAGGTTTAAAGTGCTTCAGTAGGGACTGCCCTGTGTGAGAACCACTGTTGTTCCCATCCAATCTAATATCCTAAACTACTGAGGTTTATTTTGAACTCGTTCACAGTTGTGGCCGTTACTATCCTCCCATCCAGTTCATTCCATCTGTCCACTACTCTTGCACTAAAAAAGTGCTGTTTGTGTCTCCCAACCTGGTATTGATGGTATTTATGATATTGAGGTAGGTATATTAGCAGTAGGAAGAGTTTAGTTGTAATTATTTCTTTCAGTTGATCTTAAACTTATGTTTTTAGGACTGGAACTACTTCATGAGACGTGAGATGCAGGTATTATTTTGTTGCATTTCAAAATAGTGTGACTTTCCATTTAATTCGGGTGTGCAACAGAAATTTCTTTACGTTTCTTAATTTTCTACTTTGCTGCATCTCCTAATTTATATCTGATTATTCTCTGTTATAGAGAAGGCATTGTTGTGTGGGCATTATTTTATCACTTCATTTAATCTACAAGAAATTTTATATATATATAAATATATATATATATATATATATATACACACACACACACTTGTGTATATTTACACACTTATTTAATATCGGATTTTACTGATAGAATTATGTCAAAGTGCTTTTGTCGTAGGCCTTAGCCTTGTTTACTGCGCTGGAGAAATTGTCTAGAAATAATAATAATAATAATATTTTATTTCTAGGAAATTTTACCAGGTTTATATCTGGGACCTTATGCCTCTGCAAATAAGTCAAAGGTGAAACAGTTTTATCAATCTTATCTTTTCTTATTTTGGTAGAAATCTAAGAAATTTAAGAAAATTATAGAAATATAACGTGTTGCCAAAATATCTTGTATTTTAAGGCATATACTTGTGTCATCTTAATAATTTTTATATTTAGTTCTATACCAGATGTAATTTCTGTTATTATGAGAAGAATATCAGTTTTGAGTACTGCTAAATATTTGTAGCATTATAATTGTTCATTAAGGTTCTCTATTGATTCAGTCTGCAGGATTTGGGTTCAACGCCACAACTTGTGATGCTAATTTTAAATCATTGCTCATTATGTTAAATAGAGGTTGTGATGGTGTTGGTTGTAAGGCAGATCCATTTGAGTACCGGTAAGTCCTTCCTGAGCTCTCAAGGCCCATAGGGCTAGCCCCAAGGCTCAAAGGGCGGTGCTGATCTCCATTTCAAAGGCCTTCGGCTAGGTGCCGGCCAAACTGCATGGTTGTTTACTTCATAACTGAAGCCGCTACTTGGTTGCTGCTGTCATATGGCGAATGAATGCTGGGTCAACCTTAGGGGCTCGTATGGGCCTTGAGCCTGTTTCTTCAGCGTGCTGTTCCAACGTGTTGACAATCTGCCATCTTCCTGATCCACAGACGTTAAAAAGACTGACACAAATCCAGTCGACACTCCTCCAAACATCTTTGAAATGCTTACACTGAATGATGCACGCGAGTGTTGCTATTTATAATATTTTAGTTATCTACACTACTGGATCACGGCATCACGCACATTGTTTGTATACGACAGACTGCAGATGGTAACTTCGTTCGTCCTAACTTTGAAGAAAACTTCTCGTAAGTGGAGTAGTTTTCGGTAATGCTGAAAGCACGGCCATTTTGAATGTCTTGTTAAGTTAATCGTGAGGCATATAAAAATGTACCGTATTCATCATGCCAAATGTTATGGCCAAACTTTTGTCTGGCTTTGTAAAGTCACAGCTCCTCTTTACACTCATGCATTATCCATATGTTCCTTGGCTTGACTTTGCAAACTTCTTGTGTGAAACTTCTTTATTGATTGTTCCTTGATCAAGGTAAACTGTCATTTGTGTTTACTGTTAGAAATTGTTATGTTGCTGCATTTGTGTGGATTGCACTTTTTCTGTTCATTTGAGCAAAACTTATTTTTTCTTTAAATCTGAATTTGAAGCTTTGTGCTTTGGCTTTGCACATGAGCATTGGTTAACACCTTCTGGATCCAACGGCATAGCTGACCTGCTTTGCATTTTGCATACAGTTTACTTACTTACTCTTCCTCGATCAAAGACAACAGATGAATATTGCAGACTGAGAAGCCATTTATCTTATTAGCTTTATGTTTCAATGATTTAACTATGAATATAAGCCTGAGCTAGTTCATATTAATAAGTAATAATCTATAGCGCTGTTTAGGAATTAAAACACGCCAAACATGAAACCTAGCTTTGCATTTGGTTTAGCAGTTGTGTTATGTCAATATGACAGTCTTAAATTGCTCAAATGACATCTTGTGTTAATGATTTTATTAAATATAACCATTCTTTTAATTATTTTATATTGCTCTTTAACTATTCATGCCTGTGCTTGAATGTCAACATGTTGTTAGTTTTATTCATTTTAAAGGTATTTGGTGCTAAATATTGCTGACAATCCACTTGAGAATATCATCAAGTACATTCCAAAGGTCAGTGACCATACTATTAGCTTTTAGCATTCTGCAGTCTTTATATTTCAAGTGGAAATTGTTGTAATTGTAGCTGTTGTAGATGTTGTTGTTGATGCTGTTGTTGTGGCTGCAGTAATTGTAGTTATAACTAGGAGTAGTAGTAGTAGTTATCACTGTGGTTGTTGTAGTTATATATTTGTTCTGATTGTATTTTTATTGTAGTATTTGTTATAGTTGTATCTGTTGTGATTGTTGTTGTTGTAGTTGTTTTTGTAGTTGATTCAATTTTGCCTTGAAATGTCATGAGGTGATGGTGCTGTATTTCTCGTTGAAGTTAGTGTTTTGCAAAACCTCACGTTACAGATTGTTAGCAGTAGAGCATATCGACAATGCCTTGAGAGAAAAGAATGTTGTATTTGTAAGCACTGAGCATCAGTGGTATTTTCATGTATGCAAGTGATTCTTTTCATTTTCAAGTATTCTCGGGCCAACAACAACTTTCTGAGGCAGTGTAATAAGTTATTTCTTCTCTGTATAGGTCAGTGCATTTTTGGACAGTTGCTTTCACCTGGGAGGTAAATTGTTTTGAATTTAACTAATTTCTAAAATGTGATAGATTGGTAGTATAGTGCATCATGATTTATGTCTAATTACAGTGATATTACTTAACTAATTCTAATTATTTAGCCAGTCATAGATAAAATTTTGATTACCAACATGTTGCTTTCACTTGTTGCACTGGGCTTACAACGTGATTTTGCAAAATTGGTACAGTTGTTTGAGAATAGAGGAGTTTAGAAGAAAGTCTTAGATCTTTTAACCACCGAGTGGATAAAAGTTAACAGTCAAAAAAGATCGTTGACATATTTGTGTAGTATTTTGGAACACCATGCACCAAAACCATGCTTGCAGTCTTTTTGCTTGACCACATCGATTTGTGCTTATTTGCTTGTGCCTTTTTCTGTAATGCACATTAGAAAAGTTTTTCTAGACAGTCAGTCAGCAAACATACTGGGTACAAGTGATAGAATCCCAGTCGATTCGAGATTCCTAGTCTATCTATCTAGCGAATGTGGTTGCCGCAGTAGTGTCCAGCTAGTGAGCCTATGTTACCTAATAATGAATACTTTGAGATTATATTTTTAGAGTATGTGACATTATGTCCTCTCTCCTGAATATTTCTTACACAACCAGTTAGTGCTTGGGTATTTGAATATTAATTTATGTTGAATGTTGCTTGGAAGTTTTGTTATGCTTTTATAGGGAAGGCATTAGTTCATGGCAACACTGGCATTTCTAGAAGGTGAGCCATAATGTTTCTTAATTCTGTTAAATCTGCTGCTAGTTTATGGTTGGGGGTTCCTTGGAGGGGGGGGGGCAGTGGAGTAGTGGTAGGATTCGTGCCATGCAGTTCAGAGGATAGCAGATTTGAATTTGACCCTTGCTACTGTATAGTGACCAACATTATTGTCTTTGAGGAAGACAACAGAAAAACACCTTGCCCATCCCTAGGTGGTGAAAGTCAATTGGACCCACCTTAGGACAGAACTCAATCATCATCATCATCATCATCATCATCATCATCATCATCACCATTTGTTTACTGGTATATAACTATTTCAATTTTTAATCGAATCCAGAGTTTACTTTGGTTATGAGGCCCTCTTGTGGTTATTGCCTTAACGTCCATTGACCACTTGATTTGTTCTGCTTATGAATGGATTGAACTATTTGGGAACCCTAGGCTAAAAGGACATTAGGAGCCCTTGGCTGATAAAGTGATGAGACCCGCTCGACCGAAGTCTGAGACCTGAAGGGATGAACTGTTTTTTCCAGCAAAATGTCCAGTAGGCATCACATGACAACGTCACCAGACTGTATTGGCCATAGCAAAAATACCGTATCTGTAAGCACATTTGCATTTACACTGATTTACATTGCTGCTTAAGCAGTATAACAAGTAGATGGATAAAATATCATTGGCCTTATGTGGCCAAAGGGTTGATAACAGAAGTTATGCTGTTGTGCTTTTCAGTGCTGCGTTTGTGATTGCATATGTGATGCAGAAGAAAAATCTCAGTTATATGTTAGTTGCTTTCAACAAGGCATTTTAATTTTTAATTTGAGATTGTTTTAAATGTAAAATGGCTGAGTTTCTGTTAATATCTGTACTTTAACGACTCAGGCTTAACTTAGTTACTATTGTGTACTGAATAGGGTTTGGTTCATTATCCAGAATTTCGATTGATTTTGAGTGAAATATCTGGAATAGTAGATTTTATTTTCTCGTGCAAGGAAATTGCTCTGGAGCGTAAAGACACTCGAGGAGTTGTCCACTTTGTGGGAATTCTGTATTTGCCATTGGTGCATTTAGGATAGATCGAGTACAACTTAATTCTGTAGCCAGCTTCTATCCTTTTTCGTAATAATTATTTCGATGCTACTTAAAATGTGGCTACATGATGGTCTTCGAGTTATTTCTGTTGTATGTTCACATATGTTAGTTACACCAAATATTTTGTCATGTCTGCTGATTATTCTATGATTATTCTATGAAACAGTTTCATTTATTAGGGTCCATCCATATAGTACGTATGCACTGAGGGGTCGGATTTTGGAGATTTTTCCTATGTACGCTATGTGCAACGGGGACTGAAATATGACTTTTTTGCGTACGTACTATATGGACGAACCCTTATTTGGTCTTAGTTTTGTGTCCTGAGTTGCACTTTCTCTTATTTATGCTGTGTGATTATTTTATAGAAGAGACGCTATATAATATTTGTAATGTAGTGTATTTTTGTCTTCAGTTATTGGTTGTTGTACAGTTGTAATGATGACCGTTGATGTCTTTGGCTTTTAGTGATGCAGTGCAACTGGTGCAACAGAGACGGTTTTGTATCAGCCCCAATGAGGGATTTCTTCACCAATTAAGGGTAAAACAGCCAATGTTCTATTGCTTATTCGTTACATGGTTATACACATACTTCTTTTGCATTAATGTTATTTGGTTATAATTCATGCCTACTTCATTGGAATAAAAAATCAAAATAATATAGCACAATATTAATTTCAATGGTATCAGTACAGTTAGTGGGTTTTGCTTGAAGTGCTTTGTTGTCCGTTATATGTTTTATTGAAAATCAGTGAAAGATGAGTACAAGTAATGTATAATGACCTTTGACCTGGTTTCATTTGGTTATGATTTGAATATTCATCACATCTCTCTCTACCTCTCTGCATGTGTATGTATATGCCTTGTACATCACTGTTTACTAATTAGATTTATAGTTTAGGTTTGACTATGCACCGTAATTGCCCTGTTAGTTTATTTCCTACTTTGTTGGAAAAAAAACTGATGTGCAGATTCATAATTTCATTGATCACTAGAAATTGGGATTTAATTCAAATGTGGAATTATTGTTAGGAGTACGAGTCAATTTATCGAGCGCAACTGATGGTGGAGTGCGGACATCAATCGTCAAAAGCGTGTACGTACGCTGTACCTAGTTCTGTTTGATCATCTTCTAGAAACGTTGTTGTCATATCTGTTCAACTGAAGGCATGCAGTGTGGTTCAAAATGGAATGCTCTTTCACTCTCTCAGTTTTTTTTAAAACTGACATGTCTTGTTGATTAAGTTATCCTGTGGGAAATTTACTTTGCTTACTCTCTTCTAATTTGTAAAACACTACGACCAAATTTGAAAACCAGACTGGATTATTGGATTTGATAATGGGAGATTATATGATTAAAATCTGAAGTGACCATTGACTGGTGCAAATCACTTTACTAAAATGATTCAGTAATAATAATAATAATAATAACAATAATATTAATAATAACAATAATAATTTTTGTGTTTTTCAGATTCATCTAAACGGAAGTTTGTAGAGGATGATGTTGATGTTGAGATGATAGTCTCAGACAGATTTTGATGTCTCTGGAATTTAAAAAACTGAACTGTTTCACTTATTAAATGCCTTTTTTATTTAAAATTTTAAAAACCAACTCTGATTGCCTTGTATTTTTTAAACATTGTGCATCATCTCATTTGCTTCTTTGCAATGTACACAGCTGTATTGCCTTGTTACATTGCATTACAAGCTACCATTGGCTTTCTTATTGCGATTTGAGAATTCTATACAGTATCCATGTCCAACAGTAAAAGTAATTTAATCAACTGAATTTATATAGACTAGAGCGAACTAACATGACCAAACAAGCTAGACTGCCAGATAAGAGTAAGTAAATAAAACCTCGTGAATTTCTATAGTGCTTTCAAAAGCAGCACTGCAGTAGCTCCTTATTCCTATGCAGTGGCGGCTACACAGGGAGGGTGGTCCGAGGGCGTGCCCCCTGTTGGGATCCTATACTTAATTAATGCTGCATACATAAATGGTTGCCCCCATGATTAGAAGTTGCCACCCCAATGGCCCCCCATTTGCCAAATCCTGGAGCCGCCACTGTTCCTATGTGCTTAAAAGGAGGACTGTGGTTCAAACTCGGCCTCGCAAAACGGGGCGTTTTGGTTGTTTCTGCCTCGGGCACTCATTCAGATTACCCCGACTGTTACGGATGCTTAGCATGATGACCCTTTCGATGGATGACATATCAAGTCGAACTCGGTCAGTGGCGTAGCAGCCACTTGGAGAACGCGGCCAAATGCCAAGGGCCCCCCGACCTGCAAAGGGCCCCGACCCGAGTCAAAAAAAGTTCGGTAACAACATTTTCGCGATGCAGACGTCAGATGAAAACATCGAACAAGCAAAAAAAGGTCGTCAACATTTTTTGTAAACTTGTCAGATCGTCTCCTCTGGAAAGGGTCCCCTTCCCCTTTTTTCGCCACGGGCCCCCGAGCATGTTGCTACGCCACTGAACTCGGTCCCGAGCCTAATTTTTTCCAGTGCTATTATTTAGACTTAGAATAACAAAGCAACGATTGCGCACTCTTTCCGCGGGCCATATTTTGAGAACTGCTGTCTTATCGGCCCCTATGGCACGCCTCCTGCGATGAATTTATTTCCAGAATATAATGCGCCACATGAGACTTTAGCGAGGTCGTTCGAATGACCTTTGGCCCTTTCTGTGACGCGCGTTCGTTTGTCGTTTTAAATTGTCGCCGATTTCCGTGTGATTTATATTTATATTAATGAATCGAGGAAGATTACTATTTTGCTGTGGGTAGGCTATATAATTATCTCCAAATAAAATCCTTAATTTATTCTGTTTGACTTTTGTATAGTTTAAATTACGTATTCAAAATGTCATGTTTAGTTATCGATGATAATCTAAAATTTGACAGATTTCCGTTAACGTTGCGAAGGATCGTTAAAAATTTCAGCTTATTTTATTTCTGAGTTAAAAGACTATAGGGCATGCAAAAGGATCAGTTTCTCAGATATTTTCTAGGAATAATTAAAGATTCGAAATTCAATCTACGCCTAGGCCTATAGTTTCCGTATTGGCTACGCTTTTAGGCTTAAGATTTCTTCCTATAAATTCTTCATCCCACAACCGACACTGACCTTGTGATCACTCAATAATTTCTCAGCAGGTGTAACGTGTAGGGTTATTTCAAAATTGGCTGTCACTTTTTACAGAGAAAATATTCTTTTAGTAGGGGCCTAAAGCAGAAAAATTAGTAGGGGCCTAGACAGTGGCGGCTCTAGGATTTGGCAAGTGGGGGGCCGTTGGGGTGGCAACTTCTAATCATGGGGGGCCAACCATTTGTTGTTTAATGTATGTAGCATTAAGTATAGGGTCCCAACTGGGGGACACTGGGGGGGCAGGCTCTCAATAGGGGGCACGGGCCCCCTTGCCCCCCCCGGTGGAGCCGCCACTGGGCCTAGGCCCAATTGATAGTTTGTTGTGTCGACGGAAACTTGAGGCATTAAACTGCACAATTATCCATTCTGAGTAACTGATGGTCGGATGAAATGCATACATTTGTTTCACGACTTCAGAACTATGGAAGCTGAATCAGAAGTTCTTGACACTGATGACGTCACTGATGCTCTATCTGACAACGGGATCAGTGATCCAGTTAGTAACACGTCTGATATGTAATAAGCATGTAGGCCTATGCTGACATTTAAAGGAGTTTTAAAGCAACTGGCACACGTATCTGGCTATCTGCTTCCAAAAGGCTAGGCTTGTACTAAGCTCCACTGTACAGTATTTGGAATAGGTAGGCCTATTAATTGAAAATGATATCATATGGTGTTTATGAAGTCATGATCAAGAACTGCTGCAAATGTGGTCTTTAATGGACAAATGTAAAACTTTTAAGCAACACAGGATGCATTATTGCTCTATTAATATTTTCAAAAATTGCTATACATGCTTGTGCACGTCCCTAGTCTACCAAAAAAGAACCACAACATACACTCCTTGGCATGCTTACTGTTTATTAAAAAATTATAATTGCATATAAATGTATTATAATTATTTGTATCTGGAGCCAATCAGATAGATAATTATCCATGTCATTTTTGCAGTATGCATCAGATCCTGGAGCCAACGTTCTTGAAAATGTTGAGAACTTAGAAGTGGATGATATGTCGGCCTCTGCTTCTCCACGTGCCCAAGAAGAGAATGACGAAGAAGCAGTTTCAAATAATCTGCTTGGAAGTGATGAGGTATTGAGTCTGACAATGTTGGGTTTGTGAGAAAACAAGTCTTTAGTGTTCTGAGCAGGGGCATAGCCAATAATTTGATTTGGGAGGGTATAAATATTTTGTGTGGGTATAAATCTTAACTATAAACCGCATAAACCATATAAACCACATATAACCACATGTAAATCACAAAAAAACTTTAAGGTAGACTGATTTTGGGGGTATATATGCCGATATGCCCCCCTCCCCCGTCGCTACACCCCTGGTTCTGAGCCTGCATCAAATTGTCACTGTGATCTGTTGCAGGACACACCCAACGCAGAGACCACTACTCACGACATTGTCCGAGATGACAACTTTGAAGAGGACGAGTCTCGTGTCCAAGATGACAACTTTGAAGAGGACGAGTTTCGTGTCCAAGATGACAACTTTGAAGAGGATGAGTCTCGTGTCCAAGATGACAACTTTGAAGAGGACGAGTCTCGTGTCCAAGATGACAACTTTGAAGAGGACGAGTCTCGTGTCCAAGATGACAACTTTGAAGAGGACGAGTCTCGTGTCCAAGATGACAACTTTGAAGAGGACGGGTCTCGTGTCGCTACTTCTCAACAGGTGTCAGGTGTAGAAGCAGTTGCTTCAAGCAGTCTCCAGCACTTAAATGAAGAGAATGTGGCAATGAATCCCACAACGGCAAAGGTATTTTTTAAACAAGTCATTCAATTCAGTTCACTGACGAAATTATGTTTGAAATGCACTGAATTTGAAGCTAAATAGGCCTACACTTAATTTGTACCTAGTTCCTGCCCTGCACTCAGCCGCATATCTGGTATGGTTATGATGTTAAACACATAAGTGACTTCCACTTCCACATTTGAATGGTTCACGAGTGGTGGTTTTACTGGTTGGCCATTCATCATCAGCATCATCATCATCATCATCATCATCATGTGCATCCTTGGCAGTCACGATCTATCCCTCTCTGAATCGGTCATCAGCAGTTCTTTTCATCATGCTGTAGTTTTCAATTCTAGATTTCCAGTCCACTTTTTAAATAACACCTTAACCTAAGCTAGTAAGTTTTCTTTCAAGATTTAGCTTACAATAAGAAAAATGAGGTATCATGATGGCCTGGATAATGTGCATATATATGATTACTGTTTGATGCCAGACAGGAAAAACTAGTATACAATATCTGAAATACTTGTATTTGCACCATTGAGTAAGGCCTTGGTCCACAATCTGAAATTGTAGAACAGCAGAATTCCGAAAGACGTACAGGATACTCTGGGTATGGGTAAGTAGCAGTGTATCATAGTTGAAATTTACCATGTGTTGATCTGAAAACCTAATCTATTACTTATAGGCTTTAGCACAAGAAAGGTGCTTTCAAGAAGGATTTGATAGAAACATGCAAAATAATGACTGGGAAAGTAGATGTGCCATACGATCGATTGTTTACATTGGCACACTATAGCAACACAAGAGGCCACAAATGCAAATTGTTTAAGCAGAGGGTGGGTCCAAGAAAGAAAAATTTTTTTAGTGCAAGGGTTGTGGACAAATGGAACAGTTTGGACGAGGTGGGAGTGACAGTTGAAACAGTAAACGGATTCAAAGGCTATCTCGATAAACTAGGTTATTGAATGCAGATGGTTACATCAGTGGTTTTCACACAGGCTTACTTAGCCTCCTAAACCACTTAAAATCACATTATTATTATTATAAGAAAGTTTACTCAGTTGTATAATGGTCTGAAATATCAAGTGGTGTAAAGTAATGTAAAAGTGTAAAAATATATTGTCTGATCTAATTTAAAACTTCTTTTTTCACAGCACACTCATGGTACGGGGATCTTGGCCACAAAGAAGGCCACAATCTAAGAAAACGCCCGAATCCGACTCCTGGTCCATCAGGAAATGCCAAGAAGCAGAGGAATTAAGACCCAAGGAATCGGCAGATACTGTACTAAGCTACAATCTTGATTCTGAACTTTGATCATTTTTAAAACGCATATACATTTTTTAGAATTTTACATATCACAGGATCGATTTGATATTTTTGTATGCCAATTTGATATTTTTGTATAGCCGAATGACTACTTTAAACTTTTACATATAGGTTTCTAATTCTATTATATTTATTTTTTCTTTTTAACTGCTTGAATAGAATTTTTCTCTCCGACTTCCTTCTTATTGTCCAAAGCACATATTCCTGGTAGACTCCCTGTCCTGGGTCAACTCATCCTAAAAGCATCTTACTTGCTTACTAAAATATTTATGAAGGTTCTATAAGTGAACAGTGAACAATACAAGAGCGACATACAGGTCAACGCTCTATTTATTAAATGCAGTATAATTCAACCAAAAAAAACGTGTAATGACAAAATCTTTTATACATAATTTCTTACAAACATGATTGCCATTATTTACACATTATAACAAAAAGATACCAGTTCAATCAACTGTCATAAATACCAATATAGAATAAGTATAAAGTAAGTAAAATCTCATGAATTCATCTATCACTTTCACAAGCACTGTAGCAGCTGCTTATTCTAGCACTTATTTCAATCTAATGTCAAAAAATCAGAATTTGAAGACTACTATTTGCCCATTAATACTTTGAAAATGTGAATTTATTTGTAAGTTCTGGTCTGGTCTCAAATATTAACAAGGAACAGATACAACTCATACACAATTACAGATGTGAATAACTTTGTAATTTTGACAAAGCATTTGCAACAGGGAAAATACTGGATAGCAACAAGTAAGTAAAACAGCATAATTTGTACAAAACTCATCACAGACAACCAATTAACCACACATTCCTAAATTTAGCAGCTGAAGAATAAATGTGTAAAAAGACAAAAGCTACTAGTCGCAAAAGTCACTAATTTATACATAATGTGTGCCCTGTGTTGGTGGGAGTGCAATTTAGGCCTACGGTAAGTTAACAACTTGTATAATTAACTACGCATCGCTTAAATTTTGAACATGATTTCTGAGCGGAAGGCTGGCACAATATAACAGCATTCGATTAAGGCACTGCGCCCACACAGCAGGCACAACTGAGTTTAGGCATCAGTGCTAGTTGCATTGTTGGGAAAATCAGAAGCAAGTGCAAGTGAAACGTCCGTCGCAATGTCTCGTTTCTCTCCAGCACCGACATCGTCTGTAACTATTTTAGAATCAAATCTGTCGGCAATGGAGGTCTCATCGACGTCAATCGCAGAATCAAAATGATCTGAGTCTGAAGTTACAGGTAGGCAAGTCTTCTCTAAAACATCAATCAAAATACAAATTATCAGCACCACAGTGAAGACATTCAATACCCAGAAAAGCCCTTGAACAAAAAATAAAATGAACAGCAAAATTCCTTAAAATATATGACAACTTCATTGGCAAAAACTGATACATAGTAACCAGTGGCATAGCGTGGGTTAGCAGCGCCGGGAGAGGGGGGAAAAGTGGACATATTATGCCCACTTCTGAAAAAGTCTGACGAGCAAAAAAAGGTCCTCGCCAGTTTAATGAGGTATAGAAAGTAATTTGTTTCAATTTTATCACTGGGTCGAGCAAAAAGGTCTTCACTTATTTACTAAGACATAGAAAGTTTATTTCTCAATTTGTTCTTTATTTTAATTTACCATTGAGCAGGTAAATTTTCTTTGGCACCCCTCGTCCTTGGCACCCAATGGCATTTGTCCTCTGCCCCCTTGCTATGCCACTGATAGTAGGCCTAATCTATATTCTGACTGGCAAAAGTTCTGAAATCATCCAAGTCATAGTTGGTCAATTAATGCTTGCATTTTCTATTTTTGGACAGTTACCAAGCAAAAGCATTTTACACAGCTGTCTCTACTGACTTTATTTGACTTCTGCCAGAAAAAAATATATTACTAAAGAAGAGCAGTCACAAGTGATTGAAAGTAGTGGCAGTGACTTTACCATCAAAATCTTCAATCATCTCAGACAGTGCTTGATCCAGAGAATGCTTGGTCCTATGGTCTTGCAAATCTGAAAGCTCCAAACAAGCAAGCTTTTCCTTTGCCAGTCGTAAATCAATTAGTAGTTTTCGTCTTTCCTCATCAGTGTGTATAACAGATTCCTAACAACATTGGCATACAACACCAAGTAGAACACAAAATCCACACACACACACACACACACACACACACATACACAAATTCACACACACTGTTAACCAAGGGCAGAGGTAGTGCATTAGATTGCTCTGAAAAAATAAGATTGAACAGTATTTGGACGGACGTTAAATTTAGCCGGGGTTGCAGATTTGGATAATTTTGGCTGTCTAACACATGTGCTCAACTGGTCATGTTTTGTCAACCCTGGTGCAGGCACCAACGACAATTACCAGCGTTCTAGAGTCTGCAAACGTTGGTAAATTTCCATATTTAGATTTAATGTCAATCCAAAAGGACAAAGCCATGGTTGCCTTTTAAAACTCACCAATAAAAGCATTAGATGCTGGTGAATGCTGTTGTTCAACTCCATGATTTTGGGAATGGGAAAAGACACTTGGGTGTCGCGTTGAAAGTCCTCCGCAATGGCCGCTGTTATTCCACTACTGTTGTGTAATGCTTTATCTAAAAGTAATCGAGACACAACTGCATGTTAACAGTTTCAGTCTTGTAAAGTAATGAAGATTCAGATATTGGAAACAGTGAAGAACAGATTCCAGACAAAATGTCAGTGAATCTAGACAACTGGACTTACTCAGACTAGTGGACTAATTGGACTTTTCAGTGACTTGTGCTGCATACAAAAATTTTTGGACAAAAGCTAAAATGCCTTGCACATACTATAGGGAACACTGTTCATAAGTATGGTCTATTCCAACAACAACTTAAACTATATTTCTACCCACAACCATGTATCAATTCTAAACCTGAGGCAAATCAGAAGCTCTCCCACTACAGAAAAATAATCGCTTGAAAGCAATAATATGCACCCTTCTAATGTTTCAAAACTTTCTGATTATAGAAAACTTTATTCGCAAACGTAGATAACATAAGATAAACGTAATTCTTAACTAAGAATTACACATTCTGTTGTTATACAATTGACAAAATGAAGTGGTTTCCTAGAGAACCGAAGTGCATAAATATAAAAGCAAGAAGAAGAAAAAAACTGAAGTAGAACGCTTCAGATAAGCTGTAGAATTCACAACGGCAGCACCTGGATCCAGTTGCGGTGTCTCGGGCGAACCTGCGGAGCAGTCCGTCGTTGATTCGCTTCCTGCAACCTCACACCGACTGTTAACAAGGTGCATTAACTGGTTTGTCTTGAGCAGTGTTACGGCCAGATGCTTTCTAAGACTGGAATCCCTCAGCAACTACAACGTAAAGTATCGTAACAAAAGCCGTAATTTACATCCTAAATTACAGGAACGAACAAAATCTCATCAACATGCACTGTGCATTCAGAATTCATACACACATCGTTTCACGATGATTGGAAACTATGACGCTACCAGTAACAATTTCCACGCTAAATGCACACAGACAAATTCAATATGAAGGAAAGACAATGTAACAAGCCCAATCTCAAAACAAAACCAGCGCATAAGTAAAACATTCTGTCTCTTTTCCACCAAAATCGCTGCTCATTCAAGATCAACAGATAAGAGACAGAACTTAATAAATAAAAGAAGTACTTTTGAACATCAAAGAATCTGTTCCAATATGCTACAATATTTTGTATTTCTAAGCAAAGAATGGCATGAATTAAAAGTACTGAAAGCCTTCAGAAACGAACACTAACCTCAGATTTATCATCATCGGTGCCCGAATCATGCCACAGCCGAGACCAAACCTTCATTCTTTCGCACATTTTTTGACGTATTGTGCCATCAACTTGCTTAAGTTGTTCTGAAATGAGAAAAGCTGACATAAGATTACATAACAATCTGAAAAGTTACCTCAAAAAGTTAACAATGCTCAGAAATTAACTATAACAAAAGCACTGAACAACTACCAAACAAATACCAGATCTCATAAATTTTCAATACGATTGTAAAATATTGCATCTGGTCATGGAAAATTATTATTCAAACTGCTGTGTTGTATATCAGAGTAAGACATATACAATTACCGGTAGTATCAGTGAAATAATTAGAAAAGTATGCCAATGAAATAGCTAATTTTAGAACAGATAAAATCATAAACTGGGCAAACAGTAAACAAATACCCTTATTGAATTCAAAAGAGAAAAAACTAACTAAACCAACCAACTAACTGCACTGTTTTCAAAATGCACAGGGTCTGGCATCAGTCAATGGTTGCTTCAAAGTTTAATCATAATCACTCATCGTTACATCCAATAAGAATAAAATAAAACAATAGCATTTATAAGCACAACACAATCACCACATAGTTGCAATAAGTAATCGAAGAGAACTTAAGCGGTCGTTACCGATTGGATCGACGAATGAACCGACCTGAACCTTCGACAATTAAATCGTCGTTACACGGAATTTCAGACGTTTCATAAATTGCGTCAGTTTCTTCGTGTTTCCTATCAAGACTGACAAACAGACAAACAGTTTTCATATTCAGAGCAAGGCACAAATTATTTCATTATCACACTGGTAAAGATGGACAGGCAGTGAAATCATGACAAAGACATTAAGATTCAGAAGTACTTAAATGCCTGACTGTTGATTATGCATTACCGACCGATGCATGACAACAAATGAACAATTAGTCTATTCTTTGGAAACAAAATTAATTAATTAGACAAAACATGATGCTAATTAATCAACCTACTCAGGGTCAATTTGACTCAATTCTGCAGTATGATGCGTTTCGTGGACTGGAATATGGGGAATACGTGGAACAGGAGACTTCAATCCCTCCTTCTTTAGTATCATCTCTGCAGCAATGTTTATGTGGTTGCACCACCTGGATTATAATTAAAAGTAAAAATATGTAAAAATGTATGTATGTATGTGTATATATATATATATATATATATATATATATATATATATATATATATATATATATATATATATATACACACACACACACACATATTATATACACACACACATACATGCACAGACACCATTGAAGATACAGAAGTGAAGTAAAACCTCATGAATTTATATAGTGCTTTTGAGGTGGTACTGCAGTAGCTGCTCATTTTTAATCTTTCTTTGAAATAGCTTTAGCTGAGACGCAATGGTCAGTCAGGCAAAAGTCAGCATATCGATGTCATGGATGTTTTAAACTTTCACAAACTACTGAAATTGCAGATCAACTAAATTCATGAACCTTCCAGCACAACCAATTTTGAATTCCAAAATCTTCCATTCTATAGGATAAATGAACATTTTGATCAAATTGATCAGCAAACATTATTGTTACATAGTGTCTCGTGCATGTAAAACGCTCCAATGAATGGGTGATAAATAAAAAAATAAAATAAAAGCCAAAACCACAATTCTTTAAACAGACAGACACACACACACACACACAGACAAGCATACATTCAATCAAGTTGAAATCAAAAATTACTGCTAATAATGATGCCAAAATTAAGCCACATATTTCTGTCTTTGTTAGTAATTTACTAACCTGTTCTTTTCTTCTTTACTAGAAGCAATAAGATCGTAAATCTGTGAACCGGAACCAGTGCCCGATGAGACGGTGATGAGAAAAAAAGCATATCTGTCTGCAAGAAAATGAAATAATAAATATCATTTTGAAAAAAATATAAACAATTTGTAAACCACAAATAAACTGTGATCATAAAAATTTGTCTCTAACTGGATTTGAAACCAACCCAACAACAATAAGTATAATCACATACTATACTAGGTTTTCTACCCCATAACGTTTCAACACATTCCTTCACAAGACAACCAATCCAACCAAAGTGTGGCTGAACTCATGCTTGGCAATCAAATGGTCAAGTTCTAATTGAAATTCAGCTCATTAAACTAGGATTCAAAATTTTGAAAAAGCAACACAATATAGGCTAATAATCTACACTAAACTAAAAACTAATCTGTGATGTGCACAACAACTGTGTCAACGATCGCAAGAGAACAAAGATTCTCACCTGTCGCAACTGGTCGGACCAGGACATTCGTAAGTTTTATTATGGGACTGTGAGCCATTTTCCGCCTGTCGTCCTTCCCGGCGACGGCAACGTGCGTGTTCTCGCAGCGCAGAACTAGTCTGTCGTCCTGTTTCTGCAGAAGCAGCAGAGTCGAGTCGAGGAGAACGACGTGAATCGGAATTATTCTGTCGCGTCGAATCCGCCACGACAAGAGACCGTCGTGCAATAGTACGTGATTCAAGAGGTTGAAATTCTGCGAGAAATTGACAAAAAACTAACTCCGTTGTCGATCAGGAAAATGAAAAACTAATGACATAAATTATCGCCAAACACGTGAAAGTCAGCTTTGACTTAAAAGACACAATTAAAACCCCACCCGTTGTAGACCCATAATTATAACAACTCAGTGATCAAACAACTTTGCTGCCAAATACTAACCGCCAATAATACCAGCGCCCAACTCTACAGCGGCAGTCAGCTACACAACTTCATTAATTTCTGACACTTGATTCAGCAAACAATACACAAACCAACAAACATCATAAATGAAATTGCCACCTGTTGCATAAATCCCACATGTTGGCAGACCTTGTTAATACCTGACTCACGTGACACAAACACACTCAACACACAACTGAAATTCAACCGGTTTCTTCAGACTCGGCTAATAGGCCTACGCACTTTTGGTTAACGTGGACTTCTTTCCTAGGTACCCCGAAGCAGCAGTGAAATGAACAGTGCTCTCTCTGCAACAAGGAGCCTAAGTATTATTATTATTATTTTATTATTATTTCCAGACAATTTCTCGTAACGCTTCTGTTCATTTCTTTCCTGCCAAACACTTACTTTGTACTCTTTCAGCAACGGATCCGATGAGTTTTCCATCGGACGTGTATCGAGCTTCTTTTCGATCTCGGCTAATTTCATCCGATTCTGATGTTCGCTGACGGTCTTATTGACGAACGACAGGATTTCCCGGCTAAAGCCGAGTGCAGACTGCAATCGAGAATATTCTTCAGACTCGGCTTCAATCAACAAAACATTCCCTCACCTCTATACGGCTTATTCGATTTATGTAAAACCTCTTAGCAAAATCCACAATAAAGTCATCAGAAACACCTATACACAACCGTTAAACTGATACAAGTAGCCAATATAAACAGATTGAAAATAGCAACTGCAATATTTTGGACTGAAAGCACAGACAATAAAATTAGTACTCCATAAAAAACAATTGCATATAAAAACTTATTAGTATTTTGTATTAGAATACAGAAAACTGTGCATGATCAAAATTTGAAATTAACCCTTTTCCCGATTGCCCCAAGAATACTCGTCCATTTGACAGGTAAAGGGTTAATACCTGCAGTATGCTTCATGAGGTTCTCGATAAGCAAAGGATATTTTGTCAGTCGCTGCATTGGTATCGGCAGAAAGTCCTTGAGCATCAGACGTCTGCAGAACGGGTTTGAAGCAGTTGCCTTAACGAAAATTTAACGAAAAAATGTACAAATATTACCAACATTACACAGTGCACGATACTATTCAAACAATATTACTACATATATCGACTTTCGAGGTAATTAATCAAACGTCAACACTTTCAATAGCACTGTATCAATTTAAATTATATTTCTAAGTTTGTATCAAATCCTCATCACAGTAACGGTATTTACCCAATCAATAGTCCAAAACTTTAATTCTTCAATCAATGTAGTGTTCTCTAATGATGATAATAAAAACTTCTAAAATTGGTTTCCTCTATTTTTGGTTGCATGGGGCAATTCGAATGTTAGCCACCCATCCACTTTACAACATCATACCTGCAAAAGTGACACCAGTTTTGGATCTTTGCGCTGTTGTGCTTTAAGCTGTTCTTGTGCCTCTGACTGTTTTTTACAGAACTGTCCACAAGCTCTTTTGAAACTGTCCCCCTTCTCACCTGAAAACTGAAATTCACCGAAAACTTCACTGAGACATTATTATTATTATTATTATTATTATTATTATTATTATTATTTGGTGAATAAGCAATAGCACTAATAATGTTCATCTGATATCAGCTGCAGCTCTATCAGAGCAACAGCAGGTCAACTGCTGAAGAAGCTACATCATAACAAGTCTATAGCCTAACAAGTCATGTCTCTTGAAAATACACCAGAAGGCATATGACATCAGCATAGCATTACAATGAGCATGTCACAATAGCCATAGAATTTCAGACAGTGTCACAATATTTACTCAAGCAGTTCAATTGTGCAAACTATACAGTGTACAGTTAGCTGAAACTAACATAAAGACACTGCAGCTATGACGACTTACATTGGCTACCAGAATATCTGCAAAGTCACCGACAATGTTATGATTGCTGGCTTTTCTCTTCTGCTGGAATTCACTGCTCAGATTACCTGTGAATGCAGAATTTTGCAATAATTAATCATCGATTAACTTATTACTTGCTCATTTGACAAAATAAGTCATAGCTAGCAAATTGCATAAAACATAGATCTTAAATCTAGATTTTACACTGCGGGGAAATAAAGAAAGGCTTAATTTTTGCTTTAACATCAATGACAAATGTCAACCACATACCACAATTCATTTAGTGCTAGACTCAGCACTAAATGTGCCACTGAATATCAAACATACCTCAATAATCCAAACTCCCAAATAACTCTCAGCAAATTATTTTTAAAAAGAACAGTGCAGAGCAACCAACTGTGAAATTCGACTATTTCGTTGATGCGTGGAAAGACTAAGTCGGCCAGTTCGACAAGAGATGGCTCCTGTGACATCGGCCAATAGAAGAACAGCTGCATGACTTTGATGTCTCGCAGGTGACTCTTCTCCGTATAGAATAACTCTGAAAACAACAACGACAGATTCCAGAGGATCTCTTGATTATTGATTAAACTTAAAAATGCAAATGTCATGTCATGTTATCATGTTATCATCCTTCAATTTTTTTTCTCTATGACATCTTTGCATCGTTTTCGATCTCTGGCTATCTATCTCCTCAAGAGGCCATCCCTGTCTTCCTTCTGTCTTTCCGTGAATACAAGCACAGAAAGGGCGTCGCTTACCGTTAATAACATCCTGCCGTTTCTTCTCCTTTTTATCGAGTCTTCTCAGATGCTCCTTTGGAATTATCGCCTCCAGTGGAGGCAGATCCTGTTCCACATCGAGCTCAGGGTCTCCAGAACCCGAAATAGCGGAATAACTAGGCAGACCGTCCTGAGGTACTGATGTATACGGCAAAACGCTAGCGAGTACAAAAGTAAAAACGATCAAAATATCAAAATATGCACACAGGAATTCACTAGCACGTCAACATTTAAATTAAGACCCACGTCCCGTTAAAAGCAAAATGACACTTTCAGTAATGCAATGATTGCGAATACACAATGATTGTGAACAGTGAATGAGGATCCATGCATGCATGTGCATGACAGAAATTCAACATAGCATCTGCTAAGAAAGATAACTTTCATACTAACTTGAACACTAGAGACGAAGTGTAGCTCGGTGCGGGCGACTTCGTGACGTCAGTCGGATCACTAGCGATAGATTTAACAGCAAAAGGCACAACGAATGACAATAAATTGCAATCAATAACTGCCAAATAAACCCTATGTGGACACAAGCATATTTTACTCATGAATACTAAAAATAGATCTCTCAAAGAAGTCACATTTGACAAGAAAAAATTGTAGAAACTTCTCACTTACACCATTTTGTGCCAAGCGGACCGATTTTGAAAATTTCTACTCTATAGCCCCCATAAATGGACTAAATTTAGTATGCATGAAAGCTGCTTAGGGCCTCAAAAATCATGCAGAAACAGCATCAGGAACAAATTCTAGTCAATAAATTTCAGTCACCAGGGGTGCCGAGTTGAGCAGACGTTCATCGTCAAACATGACTAGAAATTAGTATTAAAAAAAAAAAACTTGTCCTCAACTTCCAACAAACTCCAATGGCTCAAAAAATAAAGGCAAGCTCATCGCAGAATTAAAACCTGACACAGAGATTCATAAATGATAAAATGGTTTCCATAAGGAACATTATTTCTCACTAAAACCAGAAATAAAATTCAAAAATTACCTTTGGTGCTCTTCACTTGACAAGCCATCCGAACAACCCGAATCCGCTAGAGTCGAAAGAGACCTGGTGTCATCCGTCGACTTCAAAGAATCGTTCTTATCCATCCCCTTTACTGATGAATCTTTGTGACCTAAATGGTCAAATAAGAAGGACAAAACTGAAATCAAATTCAAAAGTTTAAACATACTAAAAACATGAACCCTTCTGTTCACTACTGCTATGAGAAAAACACATGATAAAATGGGGAAATTAATAAAATTCAGAGAAAATGTAAAGCATCAATACAATAACTGATATAAGAACAAAAACCTGCCACCGCTCACGTAATATGATTTCAACCAATAGGCCAAATATAATCGTAAAGTCATCTAAATCCTCACTCACATCAAATAACTCAAAACTCAAGCATGTTGAAGTCAACTTGAAACATGCATCATTTTCAAAGTGAAATTCATGCAACACTTTCAAAGCAAATCTTAAAATGCAGTGAGAGGTTGATCATGACCATTTAGTGTTGGTAATAATGCAAGTCAATGAAACTATTCATGCGACCACTGCATCTGCCATAAAACCTATTACAATACTCAATTCTAAAAACCAAAATGGCATCTTAAATCTCATAAATTTCAACCTCACGTTACTATATTTAGCAAATACGGTGTGCCAGAAAATCTACGAACAATTCTACTCATTTTTAGATGAAACCATCATTAAATACATTTACAGAATAACAACTCAAAACTAAAACAATAAACATTGAAACTGCAATAAACAAGTCCAATGAATTTGCCACAAAGTCAGTGAATACAACACTACCATTTAGATGACTCTAAGGTTTTCACTATAGCACTGGCGAAATATAGTACTGTAAATTTTACCATTGGACTGTACAAAAATCAGAGAACAGAATCTTTAGTAGGGCCTATTTGGTTTGATATTCGTGATTATCAGTACCGGTAGTAATCAGAACAAATCATGATGATATTACGGTAATGCAGACGTCGTTCGGTCAGTTGAGACAATATTACAGTGCCCAACAATTTATTCAAAAGTCATCTATTTATATAGCACCAGGAAAATGTCCTTTTCACACCATCTTTCCTATTATGTGAAATGCAATGTGGAAATTTGACATCGTCAGGCGCTGAACAGTAAATGCAAATACCAATTTTGGATAAAAGAGTAGCAATATTACCAGTTAAAAAAGAGTAATTATAAGAGAAAAAGACCATGAGCATCATAAACAATAATTCAACTATTAAAAAATTCTCCAGTTTGCAGTGACCAACCATAGTAACCCTTAAACTGCCAGATACTATGCAACTATATGCAATGTAACTGAGTAGCTCAGTTACAGCAGCTTAAGTAAGGGTTAAGTCATTCAATAATTTTGATGATACATTGTGCTACACACATTTTTATAACTGAAGTTAAAGCTGAAAAAATGAAATTTTACTGCTCAGAATATATAAAAGAAACCTCACCACTAGCATCAACATGGAAAAACAATAAGGTGGTCAAATCATGCTCGATTCAATAAAACAGAGAATCACGCGTTATACCTGACTCCTATAGTCACAATCAGGAGATTAGTAACAACCTCTGATAACGTGGCAGCCCACTGCGTACACTACGAACAACTCACCTCTAGCCTTTTCCCACAAATTTAAACCACCGAAGGTAGGCTTCTGAGAGAGAGCAGTCAATTTCACAACGTCCCTAATAGAAGGCATTGAAGTAGTCCTTTCCATATGAGATTCCATCACTAGCACTGTACAATGTATATGGTAGCATGAGCATGCAACAATATGGAGACATGCAGAATAAATGTCCTTAACAAAGCTATCAAAACTAAAACTTGGAACCCTTAAATACAAAGGCAAAAACTTCAGAAATCATAAACAATTATCGTCTACAAAGATATTTAATAAATACAAAAAAACACCCACAAAAGCAGTCTAATTCAGACAACGTAAACAAATTAAAACAATTAACTAAATCAAAAGAGGATAGAAATTTTAAAATTTCAAAATACTTGTTCCATTCTCTTTAACTCATATTCATTATTAAGTCTATTTTGGAATAACTGATAACAAAAAATTCTTCAAAGTCATGCAAGGATGATTGATTTCATATGATAACAGTTCAACACAGCGATGCACAGGGATTTTGAAAGAAGCATGCAATGCAATAATCTTGTCAAATCAGCAATGCACTCAACAAAACAAAGAATTTGCTGATAGAGACAAAGATAATAAAGAAATGAAGATGGCAAAATAAGGCAAACCTGACAGAGAGATAATAATAACCCAAATTAAATAACAATAATAATAACATTACTATCAGTCAAAACAAACATCTACAGTAAATGAGGGAAGGAAAGGAGTTATTTTCTGATAGCAGTTTTGAATTAAATACCACCGATAAAGAAATAAACTAAACTTACAGTTTTATTTGGAGCTGTAATAAAATGCAGCTGTACAGGTCTGAAATAGAAGGCCATGGTTATAACAGGTGGCATAGTCACTGACTGTTTAATCCTGAATAAGACAGTGCATAATGCTCCACACTTGAAAAGCACCACAGATGACCTGATCTTCTTAATTAAGCACATTACAAGGTGCAATGAAAATAAATAAATAAATAAATTCCTTAATCTATTTTTTAAAAAGAAACATACAGATACGGCAGAACTAAGAAGTGGCAATCATGCACTGAATAACCGTCTTAACTCATCAAAGTGCACTAACAGCACTAAATCAAATTCGTTCAGCTAACAGTGACATTAACACAAAGGAGAGCATGCAACTATGTAACAAGCAACCCAGTTCAACTGGAATACATCGTTACCTAGGTCATCTTCGGTTGGCTCCTCTGGTCAAAAGAATAATGCAGAACGTGACATTTTAATCTCATCTCGGAATATTTCATCAAATGATTATTTTTGGAACGCATCAACAAGTCAGCCACAAATACCAATTCGTTAATGATAAGGATAATCAGCCACTTCACATTAGCTCTGCCTTATGCTGTTTGTACAGGATGGCTCAAAAAAACAGACTAGTCACATTTAGGCTTGCATTTAATATAGTCCAGTTTTTTTGCACCACCCTGTATAAGTAACAGGCTGGATATGACAAATACCAGAAATCATTCACCCGAAATCCATACCAATGGATCACAAACGTCACTGGTCTGTCTAAACGGAGGTCAAAATCATTGCCTTTCATCATCTTAAGACTTTAAATGGATATAAAGTCCCACTGCCAAAAATAACTCCGCCAACACTCAAGACAAACCACACAAAGTTCCTAAACATTACGATTTTCTAGTTTAGGTTTTTCCGATTGGCTACTAGTCCTAAACCAAAAGACACGGCAGATGATGAGAAATCAAATGTCTTAAGTAGTAACGTTAAAATTTGAATAAAGACATAGAGATTCCTGGATACCACAATGATATCGTCAGCTCATTAGACACATACCCGATGCGCTTTGTTTCTTGCCGATAAATTTGTCGAACACATTTGATGGTCTGGATTTCCTGCCAGAACAGCTATCTTTGATTTTCTCACGACAGTTTTTGTGAAAATTCTGATCACATTCTACAAGATTTCATTATTAGACATATTATCTGTTAATAAAAACAATATATTTGCTGCCAAAAGCCCTAAAAACTAAAAGCAACATTTCTAAGAATGCCAAAATACAATGCATACAATCGATAACAGCAACAAAGTGGAAGCATCATATTGATCGTATACAGACACAGCAACAAACTAAAAGCCACAAAAGCCTCCATATTAAGTCATACTAGAAAAGACATGGGCACTCATGAACTGGATACTTAACTATATTGTGGTAAGTTGCCACAAAAAGTGACTACTGACAAAACCAAAGGCAAGTACTAGTACAGTACCAGTATTAGTACATTCTATGCATCAGCAGAAACATAGATACATTCAGTCCCTTCTTCCTCAACCCCTTTTACCACCCAACTTCAACACACTAAAGCAACCAATGAATTTAATTAAATTAGTTAATTAAAGTAATAACCTGTTTAATTATTATTCCTGTTAAATTCCTTTTAAATTTGTAACAATATTCATTTTTAATCTGTTCCTGACTTATTACATAAAAAAACTAACAGTGATCTGATCTGAAGCAACTTTGAGGCAAAAGAAAATAATTATAAATGAGATTTCTCTATGAAAGTAGCGAAACAGAAACGTTCAAACTAACTTTGGCACTGGTACCCTTGGCTGCCGACACCAAAGAGCACCGACTGACAGAAATTGCAGTTTGTCGCAACAAAATAGTGTTGCGGCAACAGATTATGACCTCTGTGGGTTACAGTCTGCAAATAAAGTTTTAGGCAAACAATTCAGCAACGATCCAGCTGACAAATCATCAGGATTTGCGACGGTTGATCGATGAAAACAGTCTGCGTAGATAAAGAAATGCGAGTAATTTCTCTAGCAGGAAAAAACGACTCTTGTACTACATGTACTACGTACCCTCTCCCTTTTGGCACCGATGCCAAACATGGAAAATCTCGTTTTGTCCTTCGCGTTAAACGTTGGACACAACTCCAGGAGGTGAGCGTTATGAGCGTTGACGCAGCCGATCTGTTTGAAATACGTGGCAAGCACAGAAGCGAAGACTTGGCTGCGCTCGCAATCGCTGTCGCTATTTCAGAAAAGCAGAAAAGAGCGCGTCCTCTAAGAAGAAATGACTGAAAGTGTTCACTTCATCTTGCACAGTCTACTTAGGAGACACCATTCTGGCATTCAACTGGGAACAAAATGTTTCCACTTATTCTGACTATTATGCCCAGGAAGAGCCCAGCCAGATAAGCAACTAACACATTATCCTCAGTTACGAGACTATGACATGCAGTGTATGACGTAATAATCCCCATTACAACAAACTGATGTTTGATGTGACAGGCTTTTTGGTCAGGCCCAAGATTACACATTACAGTCACTTTATATTCTATACATAAAACTTACATTACTGTTGTGAAGGACATTAATGCTGTGAAGGTTCAACTATAGACCGTTGTGCCTGTGCATTACTTACAATAGAAAGCATGCATCTCTCAAACAAATAATATATCAAAACCCAATTGCTTCCAATTTTTAATTAGACCTTCTAAAATAAATTTTCTCTATAAAATCCTCTCCCATGACATTCTCAAATTAGAAAATGCAAGCTATATGCAACATATGTAAAACTTGCATAAGGACTTACGCTGCAAGCTTGAAGTATTTCCAAAGAATGTTATCGACCACTTTCAGCTCAAAATTACGATCCAATCCTTTTAACTGGTTTTCTCCATATATTGCACCAAGACCTAGGAAGATATAACAAAATACCATAGTAAAGCATGAACTCATAAAAATGAACCTAATTCAGAAGCACTCTATAAGGAATGAAGGATTGAAGGATCGCAGGCAGCAGATGACAGAAAGACACCATTCATTGCCATATAATTGTAACCTCCAATTCAAATTTTGTAAAGTAATAGATAATTTATGTAGTGCCAATTCCGAAGAATCACTCATTGTGCTAACAAGACATAAAACAACAATCACATGCCATAAAATCTTGAGTATAGCGTGTACACAAGTATAATGTGCATGGCTTTCTGGGTCACATAACAAAAGGTAAATTTGATTTTCATGAATATAATGCGCACCCTTAAACCTCCACTCAGCAAAATTTTAACTTTATGGAAAATTCTGAATTTAAAAAGTGCACACTATATTCGAGATTTTACAGTAGTCATAAAAAAACTCTTGACAAGAAACTAACAGGTCAACAGAAATAACACAAATGTAGCCACACCAAGTAAGAAATTTCTAATTACTAATTCACAAATAGGAAAATCTTCTGCATACCCAAGGCTCTTTTACTCTGGTAATCTAAGAGAAGTGCTTTGATCTGTGGCAAGGCAAACTTCTCTCTTACTGGTAAAAAGAGGTTTCGCATCTCATCTTCTTTGTCAAACTTATTCAGCAAAGTATAGTTGATTGCCTCTATGTAGGACTCTTCAACCTTCACCTTCAGTGGCTGAAAGTATTTATAGTCAAAACTAAACCATAAATGGGAATTTTGGGGATTGATTTAAGCTGAGGGTGTTATTTATATTTGATACACAAGATCCAAGGTCCCGAAAAACACCTCAATCATGGACAAAATTGCTTTCAGCAACAAAGATGCAGGTTAATTTTATATGAGGACTGCATTTACTCATTCGTGATTTTGCAAGCACAAGACACTAAAGACTAAACACTAAAGCACTAAAGATGCACTTATTTCTTATCTCCTACAAGTGCCCCCTGTAAAGTGATCTTGACTTTGGCCTTTGCTATGCTTATTGCACTATATAAATTGTCATAATAATAATAATAATAATAATAATAATAATAATAATAATAATAACAACAACACAAAACTAAAGTGTCACTCCCTCTTCACTAATTATTAGTACTACATAATGTAATAGGTCAGCAAAGGTCAGTTTATACATTTCTGCCGGTTGAAATACATATGAATCAATAATGAACTCAAAGCAACTTTTGCCATTATTTTTTAAGAACACTAAAAAATTACAGAGATTGGCCAGAAACAGTCAAGTGGCACCAAATGGCCCACTATATTCTTTTATAATGAATTCAAGGAAGCCGTGGCTTACCGCTCCATCCACCAGAAAGGTCGAAAAAATTTCATAAGCCCACTTTCGGAGTTCCCCTCTGATTGTGCCAGTCGAGTAATTTTGGCCAGACATCAAATAGAAAAGCTGAAATATTGTACATTATTGCACAGTCTGTGAACAGCAGCAGCAAGCAGCAATATGCACTATTAAATCTAAAGTTAACTTTAAAAATGAGATTGCGTTGATTTGTTAAAGACTATTCTTCAAATAAATCAGCTCATTATGCTGCTAGGCTTTAATAGACAAGCTGTTAACATAGTGGGAAAGCTGTTCGTGAAACGATAACCAAATGCTTCAGTCCACGTGCATTTATGAATCTGTCTTACCAGAGGAGCAGCATCGCTGTTGGAAATCAGGTAATGAAGAAATACTGCCAAATGAGCAGGTCTGTTCTTCAGCACAGAGAAGTCACTGAAAGGACCTCCAAAGTCTTCAAGCTATGAAAAAAGCCACACATTTATTGCATATATTCAGACAGTAGAGAGCAAGTTGATAACCAATCGGGCATTTGTTTGCGAAGTCAACATAACACAAAACTCAACATTCTTTTTAAATTTAATAAATGAAAAATATTAATGTTGAATTCTACTCTATGAGTTCCAATACAAATACAAGAAAAATCTGAAAACAAGAGCAAAAATGTCTCGTATACAGCAAAGCTGATAACATTATGGCAAGGACATTAATCTAACGAATAACAAATACATCCAATCGAATGATATAGCACTGGGCAAACAGCCTTAACACTAGAATATGATGATCAATTGAGGTGCATTATTTATCATTATGCAAAATACTCAACACAAGCTGTTCTCAAGAATATTCAATTATGGAATTAGACAATTACTAAAAAGTTGCTGTAAAGATGGTGACATGGTTAATCTCAACACCTCTATCCACATAAAGAATGGATCAGTTGGTAATTGAGAATAACACGTGGTATTGTAAAGCGCTCTTGTCTTTGGCCACTTTGCCATGCTTATTGCGCTATATAAATTGTCCAGCTAATAATAATAATAATAATAATAATAATAATAATAATAATAATAACCTGGTTTGAATTTTCATCATCTGAATTGTTGAATTCGTAATCATCTATCGCGATTATGTTCGACCGTTGTCTGGGGTTGTCTAAACCATCGCTAGTGACTTGTGTCTACAGTGATAACACAGGAAACAACTTCAAAGGCATATGCACCAAACACAAAAATACCAAAAAAAAGTATCAGAAAAACAAACAACTTCTCGATGAACAACAGAATCCAAATAACAACAGACAGATAGCAATGCAAAATAACTGTCTAAAATTTTCCCAAAGTACTATAGAACAAAATAATTTTGTTTTAAAAAAGGTCATTTTGAAGTTCTAATAATGTAGCACTGGTTTCGAATCACATCAAAAAGGGTTGGTCTAATTTTCATAAAACACCACTGCCACTTGTGGCAAAACAGCTTTCTACTTCACATTAAGTGACATATTTCCAAACATATGTTATTCACTGGCAATCACACTTTGCCAGGTCAGACTTTTCCTCATAAAACATCAAAATTAGTTGCCTATGACGCACCAGGTAGCATGACAAAAATACAAACCTAATCAAATCGAACTCGAATACTGTGTACAGCACCAATATATGTCAAACATTATGAAAAGTAGACAAAGTGATAATAATCACTAATGCATGATCCTTAACCCCTTAACTGGGGACCCCGGATATATCCGTCCATTTTACATTGAGTTACAGTTAAATACACAGTTAAGGGGTTAAGAAGGATCTTTACAAAATAGGCAGACATGGCCAATCAATCAATCAATCAATCAATCAACTTCTCTGGTGCCACTATCATAATGTTCAGAGCATTAGCCAATGGTACACCAAATCAAAATCCAAATCTAAATTCAATGAGAGCCAGGTCAAGGGACCAGTGAAGACGTGAAGAAAGCCAGATCAGTCAGATCCTTTCTAATTTAATCCAATTATAAACTTCTATAGCTCCACTTCATAATGCATAGAAGAATGAATCAGCCGATTGTACACGAAATCACAATCACACGAGGTCATAATAGGCAAACATGATCAGTACAGTACATAACAGGGGCAGTAAGATTACAGTATTAATTTCCAATCTTGATGTTGAAATTGTAGAAGTGTACACTCGCATTCGTTGAAAACAAATTCAACTTCCTTCTTCCTAATCATAAGGACCATAATTGTTGATTAAATTTGATACCTACCAACGGAGGAAGGTCAGGAGTCGGACCGAGTCGATTCAGACCTGAATCCGACGATTCGTTTGAAGCTGCATCATGTGACTTTGAATGGCCAAATGAATCAATGTCGTGGCGCGAATCAATGTCAAAGTCATCAGATGCTGCAACCTGATAACGTAATGAAAACAAACCATCTCTCTCTGTCTTTGTTACAGTATCAAATTATCATTCATATGTACTGTGATGCTTTAATGAAGATAGCTGCAGAAGAATAAAATGCAAATTAATTTCAGTCACAGACCATGAAAATATCCACCCAACATACAAATGGGGAATCAATAGTATCATTGTCACTAACATCAGTGCAACTTTTTAAAAGCCAAAATCATCACATACAAACAACACACATGAATATATATGTGTATATATATATACATACATATATATATGTGTATATATATACATATATATATATGTATATATATATACACACACACACACATGTATATATATATACCTTTCATGATGATGGGTTCTATATACATACATATAATGAATTATCATAAAATCACTTAGCCAGTAATAAAAGAAAAATAAAGAATGAATAAAAATGTACTTAAAAGAACATTTATTAAATAATATGCAATTCTAAATGCAGTCATGTTCAAACAGATTGCATAGAAAGTTATTTGTGTCTTCAGTCTGCCTCTGGCTTGACTTAACGACTGCAGCAACACTCAAAAGTGCCATCTTAAAAAACAATCGGCTCACGGACCGTCGTTAATACTTACGGTGAATTTCCGAATTTCGCCGGTCGATGCCGCAAATCGCAGTCTATCCCGGTCAATCTCCTTCTCGGGGCCTTTGTAGCTGTCCGAATGCGATCGTGTCAGCTGGACCTCCTGTTTCACTCTGTCTGCTCCGGTTGTGCTGCCGTCACGGTCTTTGTGCTTCGGCTGCCACAGACAACAAGATCGCCACAGCGTTACTCGGGAGATCTTTTAAAACGGTACGATATAAATGGCGCGTTCTTATGAACAATGCTCTGGTGCCGGCTGGGTAGACAACGATACACGTGAATGTACGGTAATATTACATGTCATGCCTGCCTTGGAACTTATAACAAGCTACTATTAATAATAGTAGTTTGAGGCAACAGAGAAACTTTCTCATGTGACTTTTCAATCAGAGATTCCCAACAAATCACAAGACAGTTTTAAAAAGCAAACTGATACATTTTGTCATTTAAGAGTTCTATTCACAAAACAAGCAAAACCAGAAGTGTCTTAATATAACTGTACATCAAGCAGTCGACCTGAAATCAGCAAAACACGCAAAAGCCTTTTAGTATAATTCTCAAGTGAATTTTATGCTGAAAACATAGCAGGTCTATACAATTCCCCCTCCCCAAATACAATGTTTCTGCAGTACAGATGAAGAAGGCAAGAAAAAGAAAAATTGCAACATTGGAATTATAAACAAAAAACACCAAAAAAATTATATTATTTAAATCAATAATGAATCAGTCCTCAGCACATCAGCTGGCACGTCCAGAGCATTACATATAGACAAGTTTACCGTGTAAGAAGGAGTTGGTGGCAGCCGTGTTGAAGGGTCTCTGTCTCCATCGGACGCTGGTAGACTGCCCTCAATGCTGCTCCCTCTGTGGCAGATTCCCTTCTCACCAGATGGTGCCTGTATCAGAAAAAATCTGCATTCGCTAAACACTCTACAGATAACAGAGCAACAGATAAACAGAGAAAATCAGGATTACTGGTATAGAGACAGTGAAGAACAGCAGATTTACAGCGAGGTAACCGCTGTTTTAATGGCAATTACGTTCTTTTAGCAGAAAAACTAAGCAATGATAATTCCGACATAATTAACTTTAAACAGACACTGCACCAGAAGAAAGCCCACAGTTATAGAAATAGTACCCAGAAGGTGCAAACATGGTTCATGCTTGCCATTATCTTGACAAGATATACAATATCTTCACTAAACAGCATGCACCTGTTATATTGCTGCACAAAAACTACACAGGAGAAAGTCATAAATATGAAAGAGACAAAGCATGTTGGGCTTGAAAACAGCATACAATGTACGGATTGTACTCTTCAGCAGACAAGACTAAATGCAAACGTAAACACTAAGACAGTCTCTGGAAGTCAATTTCCCCAAGTAGTTACCTTGAAAATGCATGAAACCAGACCGATTAGCACAGCACAGAACCAAATACTTAATATAATTAAAGTTTAATTAAATCAATGTTAATAATACAACAAACAAATCAAAACTGAATATCAGTATTTCAAAAGTAAAATTATTAAAAGAACATGATGAAACACGACTGAATAGGAGGCTATTGGAAAATTCTTGGACAACAACATCTTTTCCATTTCGGTAAAATTTGACCAAGCACTTTAATTAATTAACAGATATAAGAACAGCAGAACAATTTTATAAAATAAAAATTCCATCTTACGTCACTTTCGTTGCCATACATCGACAGGTGGGACTCTAATCTTCTAACAACTTTGACTTTTGCTTCTAGATTTGCATGCACCATTTCTGTTGGTTTCTTCTGGTACTCGTGCTTAAGTTCCTAACAGACACAAAACAAGACACAAAACTGTAAGAGATGTCTGGTTTAAAGCAGATCTTTTAAAATTCTCACCCTCATCGTTCATTTTAGGGGCAAAAACTTGCAAGATTATGCGCGTGAAAATACAAATATGCGCAATTGTGCATCCTGCCAATTCTTTTCTATGAGGCCTTCCACAAGAAATCCTTCTGAGGCATCCTGGGAATCTGAGTATCATCATCTTGTCATCTCATTGTCAACCCTTGAAAAAGATGGACAGACCAAGTTTGACATGACTCTTGCCACCCTCCAGAGACAAGCTATCTCACAGGGACATGGTTGGAATGCAATGCTAGCAGTTTCCAAGCTTTGAACATGAATTTAGGCACTAGCGTTTTGCAGTTATAACAGGTGTTTTATCAACTTAATTACTATCATGCAAAACTTATTTTGGCCATGAAAAAAATTAAACTTGGACTATCACAGACAACATGCAACTGAATGCAATCTATAGCTGCCCACAAGGTTCAAGCTCATAGCCAAAGGTTAGGATCACTGCTGGTTAAAATATACAACGGCATGCACTCTAATTGTGTTTTAATAATGTTTTTATAACCAATTTAGCTTCATGAAATTTCCTGTAATATATCTATCAAAAATGGGTGATTACTGAACATATAATACCTCGCATTCACGCCTTGCTTGCTCATACATCATCTGCATTGTGTTCAATTTCTGCTTTGAAAACTGCTCCAACTTCTCAGGCTAAAACCAAAAGTAGCAAATATCACGTATCCATGCTAGCTTGACTACCAATCTCCTGAACTGAAGAAGACACAAGAAATGCATGTGCCACAATATTATAAAACTGATTTCAGAAAAGTAATGAACATGCTACAATATAAAACTTCAAAACAAAATTCAAGCTGCTTCAAAACAGTAAATATCTTCAATATCGAAGAAGATGTAATGAACTTTCTGAATTGCAAGATTGCAAAACTGCAAGACCTATTACAACTAGATGCTGGAAAAAACTGATAAGTACAAGGTAATTCGAGGGTTTAAAAAAACTTCATGCATTTAAAAACTTTAGCAAAGCATGAATGTCTCAATGAAACACAGTCAAGATAATTCAGAATGAAATGGAATTGTTCTCAGAGCAGATTAATACAATCAAACCACAAATATTACACATTCTAATCGATCCTCCAAAAGGCAAAAGAAACTATGGTTTTCTGGCACGAGAAAAATTCCAATTCCAAAACTTTTTTCCTTTTTGGTACCCACTTTAAAGTCTGAAATTTCACTATTATTGCACGCAAAGAAGGCAATAAAATTCTGAGATGCCGTAAGAAGAGGCGCTATACAAATATCACCACTACAAAACATTACATTCTTTGCCACAGGGCAGAAGAAAATATGAAGGAAGCAGGTGACCAAAGGACGTTGTCTACAGCAAACATGTGACCTCTTGCCATTGCAAAGGCCTAGAATGAGGTCTTATTGTCTGTTGTTTACTGTATCAAGAGCCTAAAAGACTCTAGGACTCCTCTAAGAAACGCCCCTCACATTTCAATATGAGTACCTCTCATAGAACCCCTGGGTTCCACAACTTATTATATCAATTATCAAAAGCATAACAGATGAAAGACATAAACATGAAGCCAATGTGATGTTGAAGTGCTCCAAAAATTAGAAATTACCAACACCTCCAGATGCAAAGAAACTTACATCATGAACGGCCAGAGGGTGTGATATATCCGCCTGGCATGAAGGCAGAGGAGATGCAGCAGAACGACCTGACAACCGTACTTCTGGAGATTTGTGACTTATCAGACTTGACAAACCAAGGCTGAATGGCCCACCTGAAAAGCAAAACCCATAATCCCAATATAATTCATTGTTTAAATGTTATTAAATCCAGTCATCCAGATTAAGCCTTTCTAATATAAAGCATAATCAATTATTATTATTATTATTATTATTATTATTATTATTATTATCATCATCATCATCATCATCATCATCATTATTGTTATTATATGTCAGGAGAAGACGAACTGGGTAAAGATAGTAGCATGAGGTGAAACAGGGTCAGGCAAAGATTTTCAGAAGTCTGCATACCTACCGCCTACAGCTATCAAGGCCTTAGGTAGGGATGGTGATGAAAAAGGTGTTCTGCCACAGAAAATTCTAATACCCCATAAATGTACCTGCAGATCCCAGATTCAAATTCAGACAGGATCTTTGAGCAGTTAGTCACTCCATTAACAGTAGTAAAATGTTGCTGGGTGCATTACTGTGCATGTATACGTGCATGTGTAGCACAAACAATGACATGTAAACACTGCATGTACAAAGAGGAAACAACACTGATCAAATTGGGTCAGTCACATGACCGTAAAGAGATACTAGACGATACGGATAAGTTAGAACATAATTGATATAATTGACATAATTGACAACATGTCGAAGCAACCTCTACAAAAACTAACCTACCATGCCACAAACAGCTGCAGTTCGGTAATCAAGCTGTTTGGCGCATCATTTAATACAATCCTGAACCAGATATTTATGGTGTATAACTGTATATACATTTGTCAGTAAATAGAAAGAACTTTCACTTATAACTATCAAACCAAAACTGTTCTATCAATGAATGCAATTAATGAATGCATATTGGTATATATGGATAACAGATAAAGTCCTATCCTTAAATATATCTAATGCTATTAACACATACTTGAAAAATATAAACAGGGTCCATTTGTCAATCTGTCAATAAAAGAATCTTAACAAATGATATTGGGTTTGGGAGGCTTACTGTATTTTGAATAATAGGATCAGAGCAGGATATATTAGATTCCTATTATTTCAGGCTCTGTTGGCACATCTTATATAGTCACCTATATATATATATATATATATATATATATATATATATATATATATATATATATATATATATATATATATATATATATATATATATATAGGTGATTTATCCCAAATATTTTCACACAAATTGTCAAAACTTGCATCTTATAATTGGGTGTGTCTTATATGCAGGAAAAATGGTATATAAAAGAACCACAGAAAGAAAGGTTGACTTAGGCATTAAGTTCAACTATCAAATTCCACATGCAAGGAAATTTCGATGCTAGAACATCCGTCAGCTGACACCAAAGTTCGGATATACTGGTAATTAACTGTTGAGAAAAGCAAACAATCTTAAACCCCATGAATGCTGATAACTAAGAGATTGGTTGATTCATAGCAGTGCCAAATAGCATTACTAGCTCAACGACACAGAATACAATAAACGATATGCTTTCCCTGACCAGACACTTATCTAACAGTGCAGCCCCTGGCAATGGTGGTCTAACCCTTAAACCACAAAATGCCCAAAGACCTCATTAAGCATGTTCATAAATCAAATTCAACAGACTGCAGCTGGTCAGACTCAAGTGTTCCAATCCAGCACTCCACCTGTCACCACCGACTCCTATTTTCCAGTTTGACTCAATAGCAGACTCATAGACTGACCAGCTTCCACTTATCTTGGTCAACGGAACACCATAGATTTAAAAGTCAATTTATCTCCCACCCAATGCACACCCATTCCCAACACATAAACACAGGCAAACTGTACAACAATTTTTCAATAAACAAATTCATCTGTGTTATAGGCCACACGTAGGTAAAAGCATAACAAACCTTAAACTATATAATCTCAGACAATAATGTTTTGTTTGTCCATTTCTTGTCAAAGCACATAGACCAAGATTGGTTTAAGATGCTCTGATCACATAAAACAACAAATTAGATAGATAGATTCATTATAACTATCAGTAGGTGGCAAACAGCAGAATCTACTGTAAGCACACAGTATATGATAACATTTAAATAGATTTCAGTTAGATATTATCAAAATTGACAGAATCAATATTACGAAGTTCTTATGGAGCAGAAAATTTAACTAATTCAACATTGCCTATCAGAGATTCTATCATACAAATGTATCAATGTAGGCAAGATTGTGGCACCAGATAATAAAAGATTTTAAAATGGAAACTAGCATCTTAGGAAAAAACAGATTTAGCAGAAGAAAAAAATTTTCAAAGTATCCAACACAGTTAAAAATGCCACTGAATTTCTGCCATCTAGTCTAGTTCTATTAATTCAGTACTCACATATTTAAATGCCATCTTCATAATTAAAATCAATGTCATTATAAACAGCACAGCATTTCACTCAAACTGTCTTTGTTCCAACAGTTTCTTATTTAATTCAATTTCTCATGAAAATCACAGTAATTGTGTGTTCCTGTTTTTTGTTATTTACATGACTCAAGATGCTATTTGGAGAACGAAACTACTATGTAGAATTAGCAAGAATGCTATAACAAAAACAGTTTTCAAATTAATTTTCTTTAAATGTTATGCTATATTTGGAACTTATATTTGAGTATTTTGAAAGAAATGCTTCTGTCATATATGCAACACCTCTGTTTAAATGCTGTTGTCAATTATTTCAATCTTCCGTTTACTGCCAGTTTGATTTTATTATGAATAAAACGAATAAATAACAAACATAGTAAATAATCAAACACATTGATACGAGCTATTCAAATCGGAGTATACATGAGTTGCCATTGGTTCAGTCAAACAATTGCCAATCGATTTATCCTAAACGTTTACGCCTACATCAAGCAAACATAGGGCACAACAAATAGATTGCCTGAATATATATTTGCCAAATAATGAATCACTCATCTACCATCCGATTTCCTCTTTGTTTCCGATAAGATATCTGGCGAAAATCACAAAACGAATTCAGTGACCTTATAGACAGCGACAGATTATCCAAATTCCACCATGCAATTTTACTGAGAAAACTTTCATATTACTTCAACGATTTTCAATATTCTTCGAAAAATCGACATTGAAATAAGTTCTACAGCGAAGTGTTGAAGTGTAGCCAGCTGTAGTGTCGGGTCCCCGCCTCTGTATAAACCATCAGTCATAACTCTACGGAACGGTCTTACGCCTGAACAGATCGAGGTGGACTTACTGTGGTCGGACTGTGTTCTCCGGTGTTTGTTTCTGAACATCGCGGCTGGGGTGGAGGCCGAAGTCAAGAGCGAAAAATCCCGACATCAAAACTCATCCAAAGTCATCGCCAGAAAAACATAGCCTCAGCCATACTCCCACAGAGATACGATAGCAGAGAATTTCGTGCGTTCTACGCTTGGAGATAATAACTCCATGGCTCTACGGCATCGTGAATCTATGGTCACCGCAGTGAATATTGAATAATCTATATGTGTCTGTCTTTGTGTCTGTCTTTCTATCCCTCTCTCTGTGTGTGTCTCTCTCACACAGCACTTTAAAAATTGCGATAGACTTTCATCAGTTCAAAGTTATATGCTTAATTAAATCATGTATTAACGTAGACAGAATTGACTAGGTTACTCCAGCACTGCTCAGAAGGCGAAAGATGGTAGAGTGGGTTACGTGCTGGAGCGTCAGGCTGACGGAGCGGGTTCAAGCCCCGTTAGTGCCCCTAGTGGCTTTCACACAGGCAGCAATGCCTCCTAAGCCACTTTAAATCATGCTGAGTTAATTAAACTACCCAGCGAGCACAATCACATGATTTGGGTCTCGTGCGGTTTTCGTCTGGGTTAGACGCTGCTGACACCTGGCGAATGATGAAGATACAAACCCAGGATCCCCAAAGTTTCACATCGATGTAGGCCTACTAATAACTACCGTAATTATAATTGTAACCTTCAGTGACCCGCCTCCAATTTCATAGTGCAGTGTTGCCCGATCCTACTGCACGATCACGCAACGAAATTGGTAATTCGATATTTAGAGCAGAGCAACAGGTCTAGGACCTACGCAGTGACTATTGGCTTATATGTGTCAACATTGCCAAGATTCACACTGGAACGCGCTTGGTCGGTTGACTCGGTTATACTCGTCATTTTATATAATAAAGAAATCCGGACTGTCTGCCAATCACATAAGTCTATCTCGGCCAGATTTACAGAAGCTACTAGCATAGGTAGGCCCAGGGCGCGATTTGCGGGGAGGAGGGAATCCCCACTGCCAAACTGCATCCCCCTACTGCTACATCTCCCACCACTACATCCCCCCAATGCTACATTTCCCAACAACTACATCCCCAAGCTCGACATATCCCCCTCCCCCCACTGCTTCAGGCCACAAATCACACCCCTGGGTAGGCCTATAGACTTCTATTAGGACCTAGACCTCTAGACTCGGGTTCCCCACTTTTTGACCGACTACCATAGGGAAGGAGGAATGTATAAAGGTTGGGCCTTCATGTTTTCATCCAGGATTATGCCAATGGCTAACAGTCTACCACAGAAGGTAAAACTATAGTAGCCTGTACAGTTTGGTTGGATTCGAATCGACTATATTCGATCAAGCACAAAATGCATAGCAATTATTAATTTTTGCGCTGTGGGCTGCACAGAGGCGGGTTCAGGAATTCGGCGATTTTTCCCAGTTGCAGACAGAGCGCGATTTGTAGGGTGAAGGGGGAATCTTCCCCCACTGCCCAACTGCACCCCCTACTGCTACATCTCCCACCACTACACCCCCACTGCTACATTTCCCAACAATTACATCCCCCAAGCTCGACATATCCCCCCCCCACTGCTCCAGGTCACAAATCGCACCCTGGTTGCAGATATATTATAGACCTACAAGCTGAATGATTGGCATAATTATCTAGGGGTTAAACAATTAGAGGGATATTTGTCTTCGTTCAACCGTAACTCGAATTAGTCATGTAATGACGGGCTAATATGACATACGCGAATATAGGCCTAAGCTTATATGTGTCATGAGTCCCACTGCGTCTGGTTTAACGAAACATAGCGCCATGCTCTGCTGGACGTTGATTCCTTTGCAAATAACAAATTCGGCAACCAGCCGCGACAATATATGGAGACCAGACGCAAAACATCTTTGGGGTAGCCACTGGCCATGCAGGATTCTGGAATGGAGGGGACACCGACGCCGAGCCCAGACATTTTCGAGATCGCTTCTGTTGCAATCACCTTAACTTAACCCCCCCCCCCCGAGAAATTAAAAGATTTCTCGAAGATTTTGCGTAAGTCTCACGACTGATCCCAGACAGAATATATGGGCCCGGAACCTCGTGCTCGCTCCTTGGATACGCCAATGCAACTATGGCGCCTATGATGATTAGCCTACAACTAGGCCCTACTAACATTTTAGACGCAAACGTATACGACTATTATAACTTGGTAGTCTCTCTTTTAACGAAGGTCCGATCTCCGATCCAGGGTTTACAGGATCTGACTACACTCTCCTCCTGTGATAACCGATCTATTAGCTTGGTACGTGATGTGGCATTTTGCTGAGAGAGAGAGAGAGAGAGAGAGAGAGAGAGAGAGAGAGAGAGAGAGAGAGAGAGAGAGAGAGAGAGAGAGAGAGAGAGAGAGAGAGAGAGAGAGAGAGAGAGTGTGGCGTTTTAAGACTCGTCCGTCAAAAAGACGACGGAGTCTCGCTCCTCGATCCTTCCTCATCCGGGCTTGAAAACCTGCTAAGGCGTATAGTTGCAGATTGAGTGAATGATGGTAACCTACACAGAGACGTTTACTTGCCCTTTGAAGAGGAGGACGAGGAGGACGAGGAGGAGGACGAGGAGACGTTGTTGGTTCTTCGGATGTTGTCTGCGGATCCTTCCGCCTGGTCGGTCCTGCCGCCGCCGCCGTCGCCGACGACGACGTCGACGGTCGATGCCTTCAGAGACTCGCATCGGCGGGCGTTCTGCTGGGCAGAGGACCGCGGAATTCTCCGCCTTCTCACCGCCGCGCTCCGAAACACCCGCCGGGATTTCCAGTAGTCGCCGGAATCCGGATCCGTTTCTTCGTCGGAGTCGAGTCGGCGGTGGCCGCCGCCTACCGAGTGCGCCGCATCGGCGACGTCGGCGGCGGTGGCGGTGGCGGCGGCCGCGGCGGTCCCCTGGGTGTGCGGTTCGGAGCCCAGCCGGGGCACGTCGTCGTCGACGGACATACGATGCTGATTAGACGAAGACATTGACGCCGGATCTTTGCCGAGCGTCTGTCATTCGACGCCGCGCGGCTCAATTTTCAATTAAGTTCCGTGTATTTCGTTACACTGGTCTTCCTTAATTAAATGGTAACCAGCATCCATATACCCTTTGCATCGGTTCGGTTCGAAGATATAGGCATCAAATCCTCTTTTTACGAACGCCCAGAGCCATAAAAACATCGCAGGCTTGCATAATAATAATAATAATAATAATAATAATAATAATAATAATAATAATAATAATAATAATAATAATAATAATAATAATAATAATAATAATAATAATAATAATAATAATAATAATAATAATAATAATAATAATAATAATAATAATAATAATAATAATAATAATAATAATAATAATAATAATAATAATAATAATAATAATAATAATAATAATAAGATCTTGATTAGTAGATCTGAAGTTTTGACTTGTACGGCCGATCTGTGGAAGATACGATTTTCGTGTTCATCAACTTTTAAGAACTCATTCGTCGACTGCGCAGTCGTGAAATATAATATAAACGAATGTCACGAACTTTGGTCGGTTCATATCTGCCTTCGCTATCTTAGTCAAGACGGATCACACCTCCGATCATAAGTCAGTGGTCGCTGGCTGGCTTAAGCCATCGGGCAGCAGCAGGTACGGCGCCGATCTGCTGCAATCGGGAAGACGGCTCTTCACTGAAGGACTCGAATCACTTGATTTCATGCGGCGTTATATAAGGCCAACGCCCCATTGGAAGAAGTAGCGGAGTAGTAGTAGTAGTAGGAGGAGGAGGAGGAGGAGGAGGAGGAAGAGGAGGAGAAAAAGGAGGAGAAAGAGGAGGATAATGATTACCACTTCTAAGAAGATCTTCTCTTTCTGAGCGCCTGCGATTGTCGAGTGTTTTTGAAATCCTCTGCTTCACTCACCTGAAAATTTCGATTTCGGTTCGTTCCATTTATATTATGTCGCCGCGCGCGCTTTCGCGTCAGTCGGCGTTATCGCCGCTTTGCGTTTTAATTAGAACAAAATAGGCACTTTGTGCGTCTATCCAACGACGGTCTATATCGGAAGGCAATCCACTTCAACAGCCACACCGACTGAACAGAAGACCGAGTCATATGGCGACGCTAAGTACCATCCAGACCGACATCCATGGTCCTCTGTCAATGCGAGACAGACAGACAGACAGATGGATGGACAGACAGACAGACAGACAGACAAACATACGTAGGAAGAAGAAGAAGGAGAGAGACTTACAGACATGACAGACATACAGACAGAAACAGAGAGGAAAGGATATGAGAGAATAATGTAAACGTATAACACTAAAACAATACTTGCTCAAAATACTTCACAGTATTCTACACAATGAAATATAGGCTATACTGTGAAATCGTAGGCGCTCTAGCCTACATGTATGTCGTCCATTGTTGTTCTTTTTTAAACACCGTGTTGTTTATACTTTGAAAACTATCAAGTGTCGACCAATGATCCTGTGCGTTAGTCCAAAATGTAGTGTATATTGTACAGTATAAGACTTAGCCTATACTGTACAAGGAACAGTTACAACGGTGTAGGCTAATTGCTTCGTACTTTGTAGTGTAGACTGTAGAGCTGTTGGCTGACCGGGTCTCAGCCAGACATATCTTCGGTTTTCGTAAATTTTCGGAATTGTTCAGAATTGACGCCTAGAATGGTTCTCAAAATCGGTGCAGGCCATAATAAATAGTACGGTCGCACGTATGGCCTATACGTCCCGACGGCAAAAAAACTCTCGGGTACGCGATCAGGACATCCCAGCAGTTATGGCCGACCGATGGGTGAACACGCGTTAGTCTTAAGTCTTATTAACTGTTCCGATAAACGCAACCGGCGTCTGCCAGCGTGGTCGTAAACGAGGACTATTTGTTTCGGAGAATACACCGGCGGCAGACGACGGTTATTCTAGGCATTAATCGCGAAAACACTCTGCTGTCTCATATATATACTCTGGGCTTCGAACTGATAACGAAAACACACACACACACACACCCACGCAGACACACGCACACACTTATATAGGCCTATGTCTTCATTTCTTCGTGTTTTGTGTTATTCGGCGTTGTGCAGCTGTCTGGAAATAAGGTTCAGTCCACATAATCGCATCACAATTATTATTATTATTAAGAGTGTCTAAACACGGGTCTTCGCTGCATGCCGTGACGAAATGCACGCACGAAAACAGACGCCGCCATACCTCGATTGTAATCACTTGCAACATTAAATGTCGACAGTTTTACACTAAAAACACCGTAATCTCTTAATCGCTATACGCCCTAGGCTGTTGTAAAACACCGTGTTGCCCAGCTGTCTGTTACTGTCAGCAAACAAGGGAGATAGAGAAGAGAAGAGAGACGTTTAATCTTAATGTGTTTGTTTTTCTCTCTTAACGCCCGACGTACGATTTGGGGGAGAAATTGGGAGACGAGCAAAAAGATGTCGCCACTCGCCAGCATTAAAAAGTGGAAGTAGGCCAACGTGGGCTCGTCGGAGAACAAAAGGGTTAGCGCCTTCAGTTTTACATGACAACGGCTCATGAATGATTGCATAATTATATGTCCAGCCTTTCCACCGTTAACTCTATACTGTCGCGACCGGGATCTGAACCGCCGACCTCAAGATTGGCAGACAAGTGCGTTAACCACTGTTCCACCGTGCACTCCATGTCATTGCTGCAGAAAATCTTTGACGCGATTTCTTCCAAGCGCACCCGCTAAAATCCCAGTTAATCCCTGGACAATAATTGTCACCTCTAGGCCTATATAGACTGCATACATGGATTTCTTGATTGACGAGTTGCATTCTCTGCACTCGATTTCGACAAATGCATGAGGGTAATAGAGTCACAGCGCGATTAGGTTCTATCTACCACGAGTGCGTCTCAATGTCTGGCTGTCTGTAGCTGTGAATTCGCCTGGCTATAACGTTCACGTTTTATTCTGATTATATTTTTAAAAAGACAAAATCGTGCTGTGCAATATCGCCATTTCACGCACTATAAAGACTATTTCGTCTGCAGATAATATATCATTATTTGGAGTATAATTTGCCACAGGCTAATTTCCTCCAAATGGGATGTGAACAACACGAATAATTCATTTAGGCATGCATCTATTATATGGTCAACAACGGGAGGGATTGAGTAGAAATTTCGCCGGCAACACGACACTGTATAGTACAGGTGTATTATTATGATAGTCACTCTGAGATAATTACTATATAGCTACCCACATCCAGTATGCCTAGTCGATTTCCCGGGGGTTGGAAATCTACCTACCACCCCTCCCCCGTTAGGCTAGTCCCGGACCATCCACTATGGAGTTCGAAAAATTCTGTTCTCAGACGCCCGATTCTGAAGGTAAGAAGCAGGGATGTTAGTCCTTGGCCTTGGTCCTGGCCTTAAGGACTCCCTACCATCGATTGTAAGAAGACTCTGATGTCTGCGACCCCCACCCCCATGCACTCATAGGCGGATTTTATTAAAGGCTAGGGTAGGCTTATAAGCCTATACCCAACTAATCCCACCAAAACAAAACAAAATGTTTCTTCCATAAACACCAGATCTGTCGCGTGCTGGATGGCACCCCTATAGACCTCCATGCTAGCCTACCCAAATATTAAACCCTAAATCCGCCTTTTGCATGCATGCACTGCGTCTGCAGAAAATCGACCATCGAAATCACGCGAATGCCACGAACCAAGCGCTCTGAACGTCGAATCCGGACGCTGCAGCAGCTGCAGTGCCGTGCAGCGAACTATAGACAGGACAGACAGACAGACACGGACGGACAGACAGACAGACAGACAGACAGACTGACAATCCGCTACCGACCTATTCTGTCGGATCCGGTGCGTTTGAGGGGAGGCAGATCCACCGCTGATCCGTCGTCCGAATTACTCCGACTTCCCTTCTCCTTCTTCGCCTTTCCTCTGCTGCCACCGTTCATGACATGGTCCTTTCCAACAAACGACCCCAATCTGAACATATACACACATATATATATATATATATATATATATATATATATATATATAAAAGGCGACATCAGCTACAAAATAAAATGTAGGCCCTATATACAGTTTTTCTTATGTAAGTTAGACGTGTAAAAATTAGAGATACATGGACGATGCAAGATGTTCCTGTTATTACGTTGATATCAATCACTATTAAAGTAAAGTAAAGAAAAAAGTAAAGCAAAAATCAGGTTAGACGGGTGGCCCTCATTTGTAAAGCAATACAACAGTAGCTCTTGATCCTCCCATTTGCTCAACGATTTCTTAAAATAGTTAATATAAAATGGTGTGGATCAAAAAAGGTTCAATATCCGCAGGGCAGTGAGCCTAATGCAAACATAGGCCATCACCTTTTGATTTAAAATTATTATCCATGACGATTATTATTCCATAATGCTATTATTATTATTATTTTATGCAAATTCAACATCATTTTTGAAACTTATTTCGTCCTAGTAGAGATGGATTTCAAGAACAATATTTTTAGCCACTGTTCTACAAGACCGTTTTTACCACTATAAAATCTTTATCGAGATTTTTGTATAAGTTTTTCCTGTAATGGATAATTACGGAAACGAAGTCCATTCACAGGACGCCTGAGTGACGATTGCAGAGGTTAGAGGTCTAATGTGGAAATTTCAAGCGAATTCTTCATGAATAGTCTAAGAATGGCAATATTAGTCTTAGTGAACTTTTAGAAATTGCTATAGGAATTATTTTCAGACTTAAAATAAGTCAAAGATAGAAAATTTGCAGATGTCCAGAGCTCATGCGGACGCCCGGTGATAAAATAGTCAATGTCTGTAGTGACATCGATGTTTTGTCTCACGTTTCATGATAAAATTTGGGGTTTTCACCCCACCCCACAGCAGATAAATTCTATGGAACTCTAATTGCATGAGACACCGACTCATCTTTGTCTGCACGGTATAGGCCTACATGACTGTATGTGTACTGACCGTAATGATAAATAATCATTACCATCTTGATAATCGTTATCAGTGTAATTATGTAAGTCAATTCTACGAATAGTAAAGCATTGAAGGTGCGATGAATGCAGACTGACGGACGTGTGGAAAGTCTCGGTCAATATAATATTATTATCTGCATGTGTTTTAACAGTCTTTCGCAGCAATTATATAGCGCCATCATCCTGCCATGCAAGGATGACTCACGAATTAGCCTCGCCTCTATAGGCCTATACATGTAGTTCTTGCATGCGCCTTCTTTGCGCATTAATCATATATTATTAATGCAGCAGCTGTTGTGGGCAATATTACAAGAAGCAGAAGTCTATACGGTTAACTCGAAAGAAATGCGCTAAGTATAAGCGCCTGCCTATCCAGGGCCTAACTGCGTCGACCTACTTAGACCCGGGCAAAAGTAGAGACCACGATTATACCTACGAGCAAAGCAGCTGCTAAAGTGCTTTGAGGCAGATGCTAATGATATATGCGTCATTATCAGTAGAGATGAGTAATGATTATTTGACGCAGTCTTGGCAAACAGCTCCAAATTAAGAGAAAATGGACATTTTCTCGCGGTCTATATATACGACGACCAGCTGCTGAAGCGCTATTCCTGCAGAGGTCTATTGGTATGGGAAACATCTGGATCCCCTCTTGACGGTAAACACATTTCACGGGCCCCTAAACCATATATTTATTAAAAGCCCTCGGCACTTATTTTTCCAGGCAGGGACTTACAGAAGAAAATCGTCCGAAGACGCTCCTGTATAATCCTGTATATGTGTCTATTACAACATTTGAATCCGTTATATTGATCCCATTTTTGGCCGGCCCAGACTCCCGTTCTGGATGCTTACGACACTCATCACATTCCCCTGCAGACGGGTATGATCAAATTGGCCTGCAGAAATAACGGCGTCTTTTTCTTGAACCCTGTCTACGCCGACGTTCGAAACAACCAGTGACTGATTCAGATTTCAGACCAATGATCATTTAAAAGTCACGCTATACAGCAGTGGCGGCTCCACATTGGGGACCCTTGCCCCCTTATTGAATGCCTACTCCCAATGGCCTCCCTAGCTGTTGGGACCCTATACTTACTACTACATACCGATCAACAAATGGTTGGCCCATGCTTAGAAGTAGCCAGTAACCTCCCAAAAAAAAAAAACAACCTCCACTTTGCGAAATCCTGGAGTCGCCACTGAACTACATACATACAGTAAGAAATTAAAAACTTTAAACTTGAAATCGAGGGAAGACTCGTTTGTCTGACTTGATCAGAGACTTCTTGATGCTGTCGACCCTCTTCGCCGGAGACTTTCTGGGAGGAGGCAGGCGGACCCGGTCTCCCGCGATGGCGGCGAAGACGCTGTCCTTGCCCGACTCGCTCTTCGCCCGGTCGCGCCCGAGGCTCGACAGGTTGCGCCGCATCGTCGTCGTCGTCGGCGGCGGCGGCGACGGACACGACAGGTCGATGAAAGCGCTCGACACCTTCACCGTCCCCTCCTCCGGCCGCCTTCCGACGACCCCCCGCCGACCTGAAGCAGCAGACGCCATCATCGCGTTGTCACTGACCGTCGTCGTCGTCGTCGGGGGGAATTGGAACGTTCGAGAGAATGCGCCATTGTCGCCTGCTCCTCGGAATCCGCCGTTTCGCCGTTCCCGCCAATTCGATCCGCGTCTGTCTTCGTCTCGCCAGCAGACGAACCCGTCGCGTCCTCCTCCGCCGGCGCCTCTCGGTTTCCACGACGACGACGACGACAGTCGGATGACGTCATTTCCGTTACGGAAGAATCCGGCGAACGTCCGCCAAACGCAGCAGGATCGACGACGCTGGAGACGACGCGCACGGGTGCGACGGTCCCTGAGGGAGGCAGTGCGGGCGACGGGATGTCGCCGCCGTTGATACCCGCCGCTCTGCGCTCAGAAGACGCACAACTTTCTCCGATGATCATTGCATACAAGAGATCTTACTTACTTCATCGTTTCCATCTCGGCGTCAGTAATTATTACCGACAATCCATTCTATAAGGTTTATTTCCACGATTGCCTCACGATGTTGTAGATACCGAAAACCTTCGTCGTTCGTTATATGCGCCCGCTATATAGGCCTTCTCCTTTCCTGCGTTTCTCTCTAACGTTCCAAACAACACGAATCTATCTATCTCCGTCCCGTCTGTGCTCTTGTTTCGCATCCATCAGCAGCAACTGCTGCTAGGCAACTGCTAATAGCAGCTGCTCGGCAACTCTGATAACGGCAACGCAACAGCTAGGCAACTGCTGCTAATAGCAGCTGGCGTCTTCGATGTTGCGCCGTGAAACGCAGCGGGGCGCCGTACATCAGTACGTCCGTCCGTCGAGTATATCGTCTACCTGCCGCGGGTAATGGATCGATCGTCTGGCGCTGTTTTGTCGGAGCAGACGTCCTTTTACGACGGCAGAGACGGACACGCATCGCAGGTTCATCGCTCTCGGGAATCTCGTCTCGTGACTAACGATGAACAGCATATATATATATATATATATATATATATATATATATATATATATATATATATATATATATATATATATGACGAAGAAGAAGAAGAAGAAGCGGTATAGAAGAAGTATAAGATCACAACAGACGAGACCAGAAGCGTGCCAGAGCCTCGTTGTTTGTGATGTTTTCCGGAGCTCTCTTTTATAGATGTGCAGAAGGACCGCGTGGTGCTACTCCCTGGGCAGCCGACCCGACCGACCGACCGACCGCCGTACGCACAGACCGATGGTATAGCAGTTAAATGCTTCTGTCCGTCGTCGTGCTATTAATACGGCGTTGCTTTTGGAGGCGAGAAACGACTTCCAGTCTTGTTTACAAGACTTCTTCGTTTCTCGTCTTTCCCTCTGGCCTCTGTACTCAACCTTTGCCTTGTCAACAAAACTTACTGTCGAGCGCCGTAAATCAAAATTGAGACGGCAGATATACTGTATTCAGACTTGTCCATGGGACAGAATTTTCAGTCCCATTACCATCCCATCCCATCGTCCCATGGGATTATCATTATAATGTTAATATGAAATATTAATCATGTATAATACAGTTCAAATCGAATTATGGATTATGAAATTTATGAGAGCTTAGGTTTAAAGTCTACTAAATAGAGCTACACGTACAAAGAGACATGTAAAACGACAGAATTTATTAACTCTATTGACTTTTATGCCCCGCCACAAAATATAGATGCAAATATTATGAATATATGACAAAAAAGAAGGGCAAAGAGCTTTAAACAGGTAAAAATACAAAATTAAGAGCATCTCTGTCCCATGAGTCCCATGAGATGGGACTAAACAGTGCTGTCCCATCCCATCCCACCCCATGAACATCTAAGATAAAAATCATATATTTTCGCCTGTTTCTATGAATCTATCTTCACATATAGTGCACTGCGAACAGGCAATATTTCGCACTGCGGAGAGGCATCACCTACATCATCTCATCACCTACTTTATAATCCGATATCTTTTTCATGTATATAGACTATTCGATTGGAATCGATACTAGACTGGATGATAACGGGTACAGGTGAAAAATATTAAGAAAAGAGGCCTAGATTTTGGTTTTAATTTAGTCGAGAAATAGCCAATTAGTTGGAAGAGGGTGCTTACGTTTGCACGGGTATTTTCGCGCTATATTATGGCGGAAATGTGTTCTATTAATAGGATCAGTTTTATTGGGTTTGAACCGTTATCGCTATGGCGCTACGGAAGTCAAAAGAATGGGATCCGTGGCCTAGACTCCTAGAGAGTGGTTTCATTTAGTCGACAAATAGCCAACTGTCATAACTCTTGTAAAGCGACCTTGTCTTTGGTTATGCTATGCTTACAGCCAGTGGCGTAGCCAAGGTGGGGTTTGGAGGTCCCCTTGGTCGGCCGACCAAAATTTTGTTATTGCGTATTATTATTCTGTGGGTGGATGGGCGCAGTGGCGTATTTAGGATTTTGGTAAGAGGGGCCAGACACTTTCGACCTGACAAGTTACAACTTTGGAAAAAAGTTGACGACCTTTTTTTTACTTGACATCAAGACCAAAGGGGGGGCCTTGGCCCAAATGGCCCAATGGTAAATACGCCACTGGATGGGCGCCAAAATCGGTTTTAAAGTAGAAAAACTGCCAAATGCGCTCATATACTATAGGCTAACTATGTAACTAACTTAGCCAAGCGAGAAATAATAATAAGCGACGACCTTTTTGCTGGTCAGGATTTTCCTAAATTTTCAGGAAAGGTCGGCTCGTAACCCCCTTCGGAAAATCCTGGCTGCAGTGTTTATTCTAACCACCTTGACATTAGGGGGGATTTTGAAATGTTTGGGAGAGAGGTCTGAGTCTCCACACTTTTGGAGGGGAAATTTTCACCCCCTCAGCCAACATATACAAAATTTGGGGGATTTTAAAACTTTGGAGAGAGGGATCCCCCCCAAAGAAGGCCTAGAATAAACACTGCTTGACTAGCCACTGCTTACGGCGATATATAAATAGTTCAATAGGTCTCAACAATACAATTATAAGCTCAGCATAATTTCTGGCCTCATAAAGGTGGCGGTCATAACTGGGGCGATCATAACTGGGACGGCTACCATTTGTAACCAATAATTAAATTAATTCGCCATATTTTCATTCGGATTGAATCGGAATTTTTTTGTCATTTATCCAAAACTCAGACGATTCTTTTTAACTAACGTTCGCCAGGCGGCCTAATGCAGTGGTTCTCAGGAGTCAGAACCCTTTGCCTCGCGGACCATCTTTGTCGCCATCCCCCGTGCCCCGCCCCTGGATACGCTGATGATTATGAAGCACCTGGTCCAAAACGCAACGTTCGTTTTAAAATTCAGCGCATTCTATTTCTCTTAGACGTCCTCGATTCTGCTCATCCAGGAAGAAAATTATGCAGTTTCCTAATTTGACTGTCGCCTTTTAGGAATTTAGGATTTTACTCGAAAAATTCTGCAAAACGTCGACTGGGTCTAATAATAATTTAATATAAAACAATTTACAACTCTCCGCGTATTTTAAGCACTGTGCCCACTATAGCGGCGCCAGTAGTCTTCGAAATGATGGGGGTTACTAAAGCCAGGCGACATTTCTTCTTGTCTAAATTGGGGACGGAATTGAACAGTTTCATTGGGGGTGGGGTGAGGGGTGGGTGGGGTAGTCCTCTAGCAGATGCCAGACGAAGTCGCTGTTATTGTTTTATCTGTTCGATATCAGCCACGTTGTCAGTTGACATTACGGGGGCTTTTGGTAATGTTGGGGGATTTCTTTCTGAATCTTTACATTTGGGCGCAAAAAAATTTCCACCCCGAGTCCCAACTATGACAAAACCATTCGGGAATATTTTAAAACTTGATTGTCTACAGGTAAGGCCTAGAATAAATACTAATATTATTATTATTATTATTATTTTATTATTATTATTATTATCATTGCGTTGTTAGTGTAATTATTATTTATTCTTCTGGGGCCTGGGGTGTTAATGGGGTCATCGTTTAATTTGTGACGCAATAATACTGCTCCCTGTAGTCCCGACTTTCTATGACTACTAAACCAACCTCGCTGATAGCTACTACTATTACTCTACTACTACTACTACTACTACTAATAATAATAATAATAATAATAATAATAATAATAATAATAATAATAATAATAATAATAATAATAATAATAACGTGATTTAAAATGGTTTAGGGAATTAGGAGGCATAATCCAGTGTGAAAACCACTTATATAGGTATAAGCTTAGTATGCGCGTTATTTGATTTCGCCTATAACGTTTGAAGCTTTTCTTAGAGCCAGTCCCGTGCAGTTTTCAGTCTCTTTCCCTGCCCCCGTTGCATCTGGACTTCTCGTGGTGCCGCGATGTGTCGCGTTACGCTGTGCACTTCGTCGTCCACCCACCGCCGAAGCCCCCGAGGCTTCGACCGATCCAATTAGCCGCAGACAATCGAGGGGCGTCGCCGTCGTTTACGGCCATTCAAACGCAGTGGCAATAAAAGAGAGAGAGGCTTAACCAGGGCCTCGAACTGTATCCCTTCCGGCTATAACATCATCCGTTGGTCAGATGCTATCGCAGGCGCTAAGGCGAGTTGACGGCGTGACCAGCAAATTGACACCGGACCCGGAAGACGTTATACTGATGACCGATCGAAATGACGTCGAACATTGTCAGCCCGAACAAGTTACCGTGCATTGTTGCGAAGAGTGTCAAAGGGGGGACGCTCTATGGCAACGGCGGTGGTCTTGGTGTGCGACGGGGCGGGGGGGCGGAGGGGCGGGGTTGGGGTTGGTGGGCCGATTATCTTTGGAAGCTGTTGTTCGGTATTTCAAAAGCTCGGGTGTGAAAATCATCTCTCCGGGTGGTGTAAAGTGTGTAGACGACAGAGTGAGAAAATGACGACGCAAGAAGGAAATCGAAGAACAAACCGGAAATACCTGGAAATAACGAAACCGTCGATATTTAGAATTACTGAAGATTGGGGCGGGGGGGGGGGAAAGGAAGGACAGAACATACTTCAAATTGAAGTTAAAATTCAAAAAAATTGTGAAATTAGTATCGCACAGGTTGACAAGTGAAAATGAGAACGAGACGCTGCTTCGAAGCCAGTGCCACCGTCGCCGTATAACCGGTCCTCGGGGGACAGTTGCGCTTCGATCCAAGAGGGCCATTAGGGGGGGCGGCGGCGGGCGCGGGGCTCGTGGGCCCATCTCCACCTTCGTATAACCAACCCATCACGTTAACGAGCATGTCAACGGGACGAGTAAAAGGGACACAAAGGATCGGGTAATTTGAAATGGTTACGAGTTGATGAACTACGTAACGATCTATTATTACTGTTTGCCGTGTTACGTGCTACAAATCCTACCCATTTTCGGCCGCCACATCTCACCCCTCGCCCTCCCCCCGCCCGCCACACAACCGTATAAATTTCTCTTCTCTCCGGACGGTCAGTGAATACATTTCTGCAACGGTTGATTCCGTTTCTGAAATCGCCAGCCATTGAACGGACGATGACTGGACATCGCCTCTGGGCTAGATTCAAAACCATCTATATACAGCAGCGTACGCCTTTATTCCCCGCATCCCCCTCTGAGTTCACAGGAAATAGGCGCCAGTATCAACTCTATGATCCTGAATCGTTGCATAGAAAGTGCATAATTATTATAACCGCTGTTATTCATGCCTTCAGTGATGGAATTAATAATAATAATTATTATTAATAATATTATTATTATTATTATTATTATTATTATTATTATTATTGGACCGCGAAGAAGAAATGCGAGAAATGCACTCTTGTTCCTTATTAATTAATTCATTTATTATTATTATTATTATTATTACTTATTATTAATAATATTATTATTATTATTATTATTATTATTATTGGAGGTGGGTTAGGAAGAAGAAACTACTAGAGAAATGCACTCTGCTGTTCCTTCGGCTTAAAAATCATTGCTATAGAGAGTCCTACTAAAATAGAACAACGCTAATATTGACAATAATGATAATTATTATGGCTAATGTGATTTAAAGTGGTTTAGGAGCAGCAATAATAACAATAATAATAATAATAATAATAATAATAATAATAATAATAATAATAATAATAAAGGATTTCTTTAGCACCAGTTTCATAGCCGCAGCTAGGGGTCCAAGCGGCCCCTGGCGGCGGGTGCCGTCCTGGGGGAGGGCGCCAGAAACCACGGTTGATTTTATTCACGACGGGAGTTTTAACAAGTTAAACGAGCCCGTAGTCGAACGTATTTGCCAGTATTACGACAAACAAATAAAGGTCATCATCCGCTTTCTGCACTATTTTCACTATACTTTACTCCTCCAGCGCATTGAAAATCCTGATAAGCAAAAAGGAGATCGACACCAGTTTTTACTTTTTAGACTGTTCTTCTTACTTTAGGTGCTGTGTATACAGGCCTATTTCTACGTTAGCGACCATGGATTCCCATTTTTTCCTCTTATTAATTCGATGTTATTCTTTACTCGCTCGATTCCTTCTCGTGGGCAGTCTACATATGCGTTTCTCTGCCTTCCTCATCCAGTTTGAGAAAAAATCGATTTTCACTAAACAACGTTCCGTGAATACTAAAATACTGATTCCCATCACGTTTTATTTATAGTTCGCGAAGTAATCGCGGGTTCAACGTTTTATAAAAAGAAATGAAACGAAAGCTTTTAATAATTATAAACTTTTTGCGATTTTGAAACAAGTGTTTAGGTACCCCCTGCCAGTCTACAGTACCTTATAATTAACGTTTAATAATTTAAAAATTATAAACTGCAATAATGCATCAGCCAGAAATTGGATTTTTCTTTTATAATAATTTATTAAAACATTTAATACAGTGTAATACAAGTAAAAGTATTTAAAACAGACTTTATTTCAGGATCAATAATAATAATACCCCCGGTTAAGAATAAAAAATAAGTTGGTTCCAGGATTTCTTGGTGGGGGATGAAATAAACTCATAGGACGTTGTTGGGGGATGAAAAGAGAAGGAAAAAATCAATAAACTTTGCCGAAAACGGCTGACAAAAGTGAATTTTTTCCTAATTTTACTACACTTTTACCGACAAATAGGTTGACAAGCAAAAAAGGTCACCCGCAGTTTTGTCCCCGTAGTTTTACTAGACTTTAACCCCAAAATAAGTTTCACTGGCAAAAGAAAGTCTGGTGGGGATGCATCCCCACTCATCCCCCCTCACGTGGAAGAGCCACTGATAGACGCGGTTCCCGGTCAGCAGTTTACTTCCCGCAAAGACGTCACGAAGCCGTTGAGTTTGATGTAAGGAAACCAGCCATTTTCACGAGATTGGGCGGCGATTTTCCAATGCAGTAAACTGCGCTTCGTTAAAATTATTCATCGCGGCGGAAAAAATTAGTTCGTCGTTTCGGCGAATTAGTCTCCGCCTTTCGCGAACCTTTCGTGGGCGGCCGAAGTCAGTTCGTCCAATCGGGTTGTCGTGGTCGGTGAGTCGGAACTTCGGTACCGACGAATCAGTTAGGCAAAACGCTCTGTGGAAACTCCTGTCGCCGCCGCCGCTGACACACGGGCCTCCTCCCCCCCCCACCGGGCACCCGCTTGCCTCTTCTTCTTCTCACCCTGCTGCAGGGCTCGTCTCCCTTTTGCCGATTTTGAAACTGGGAATCGCTCGCTCGCTCGAGGAAAGAAGAGATCACCACCACACCGCTCACAAAGCAGACGCCATTTTAATTGGCGGCCAATTAACATCCGCCGACGATAGATTAAGAGGCTACCAGAGAGCTAGCCTCACTAAACACACGGCGAGCAGCGCCCTCTGGACGCCGGTCTCGAGTGCTGCTGCCGCTGTTGCCGCCTATATTTTCTCGGTGGGAATCTTTGTGAAACGCTCTAGGCATAGGAAATTGCAATGCGTTCAAACCAGTCAAGTGCTACCTACCTATTTTGATATGCGAGAGTCTGCTGGCATTATGCGGTAGATCAGAGTCGAAATATAGAAGAGAAATTCATCTCGCGCGTTCCAATGAAATGGATTTCGTACAAGAAACTAAACAGGCGTAATTGTCGTGCCTTTTGTAAAGAGAATACAGAGTACTGATACTGTGGCGCAATTTTAGTAACGGAGTCTGTGAGAATGTCGGAAAATGTTCTTAGGAACGTTAAACAGTCCAATGCTTACGGCGACGACGAACAAAGTGGAAAGGACGGAGAAAAGAAAGAGGAGGAAGAAGAAGAAGAGGAGGAGGAGAAGAAGAAGAAGGAAAATGAAGACAACTCGGACAGTCTTTCCTCTCAGATCAACGGAAGATCTGGAATCAGTGGAATTCATCCATTATCGCCCGATAGGTCAAATAATTTGACGCGTCATACGAAGGCGCTAGATAAGCCAGACCGATCTTTCGATTCATGTAGCGCCACACTTCACAACGACGAAATACCAGACGGTGGCGGTTCCGGACTTCGGTCCGGTGGGACCGTAGAGGGGGAACGCCTCGAGGAGTCGTCGGGGGAGAGGACTGTTGAGCCGAGAGTTACAGCGGTCCGGTCTACGGGTCAGACGCTGTCCAGAAACGCCTCTGCCTTCTCCATCGATTCCCTTCTCCAGCCGACGGGAGGACGAGATCAGCACCGCTCCTTGCCGACGCCTGACTATCGGAGCCGGGAACATCCGCTATCGCAAGAGTTGCCGCGTGACGGTAAGACCACCAAACGCCTATACACTGGCGCCTATGCATAAAGACGACGATGACGATGATGGCGGTGGCGGTGGAGGTAGTGTCAGCTGGCTGGAAGTGGTGATAATTATTGGGTGATGATGATGATGATGATGATGATGATGATGATGATGATGATGCTTATGATAGTAAGGACGGTAATATTACTTAGACTTAGACTTAGTTCCTCCTGTTCCCTCTGGAACATTGGGCGACGAGTCTTCTCCAACCGGTACGATCATTGACAACTTCTAGTACTTAGTACTTAGTCTAGCACTTAAACTAAGTACAGGCAACTTCTAGTAACTTATAGTAAGGGCGGTAATATTAGCCAAATATAATAATAATAATAATAATAATAATAATAATAATAATAATAATAATAATAATAATAATTATTATTATTTGTATTCGTTTTTGTAATTGTTTTAATGGTGGTGTTAGTAGCGGGTACTTTAATTGCAAATTATTATTATTATTATTATTATTATTATTATTATTATTATTATTATTATTATTATTATTATTATTATTATTATTATTATTATTATTATAGCAGTTTAAATATGATTAGCATTAGCGACAGCAGCAGCAGTAGTAGTACTAGTACTTGTTGTCGTAGTAGAAGTACTAAGTTGTTTTTGTAGTTGTTTTAATGGTGGTGTTAGTAGCGGGTATACTTTAATTGCAAATACTGCATCGTTTAACTCTTCTACGTGTAGACGCATCATCCGTGATCGAATTTCAGTTCTTTGCATAATTAGGACCGTGTTTCAAATGAACTCATAACGATCCATGCGCTGTCAACACAAGTTACTTCAGAAAGTGACAACCATACTACCACTACTGGACTACGCTGGAGAAAGATATATATATATATATATATATATATATATATATATATATATATATATATATATATATATATATATATAGAGAGAGAGAGAGAGAGAGAGAGAGAGAGAGAGAGAGAGAGACAGACAGACAGACAGACAGACAGACAGGCAGAAAGAGAGAGGGAGGGAGACAGACAGACAGACAGACAGAGACAGACAGGAGAGCGAGACAGAGAGATAGACAGACAGACAGACAGAGACAGATAGACATAGAGAGAGAGGATCTGGTGCTGTGATCTGACAGAGATAACCAGTCGGTTCTGTTCTAATCATCTTTCCTGGGATCTGTTAATTTTTGCTAATCTGAACCTGTGTTTAGGTGTTCGTTTGAAATCGTTCCTCCTTCTATTTCGGTCGAAATCTTGCGTTTCTCTTAAATCGAATGGCGATATCGGTGACGGGTCGTCTTTGATTTATCGATGTCAAAATAATTAACCGATATTCGATACGTCGGTGGTCGTCGTGTGTATCCAATCGTATTCAGCTCTTTAACGCACAAATTAGCGTCCGGCTCATTAGACACTTTGCTTTTAAAATAATCGTCGACGATGTTGCGTACACTTTCGACGATTTCAGACACGGTGCACTGAAGTCATATAAAGAAAAAAAGTACCAGTTATAAGTTATAACTGTTATAGTTATACCAATTATTACTGTCGCCAATTGAATGACTTGGAGTCGTCTTGCCTTTATATAAATACGCTAGATTTTTTGCTTACCTACCTACTTGCTTAGTCTTGATCATCTTTCTCCGATGCTAGTTCTCTCAAAGAATAACATTTTAAAATGTCTCAGGCTCTGCTTAATATTGCAGACCATATATCGACATTTCCCCACTAAAACTGAATGTCCCAATAATTAAGTGATACCCGTCACTCGCTCACTGTCATTTTTTCGCAGAGGAACCGCAATTGGAACGTTTGAGTCACTTCTAGACGAGTGCCAATTCAATTAAATGACCATCGGCGTACAAGCGAAGTCATAATTATTAAATTCGCAAATTCGTCATATATTTTATTTTAATCTGATTAACAGCAAAACGATTCAGTTGATCAAATTGGCGCTGTTTGCACCAACTATGTGCTAATGATGATGATGATGATGATGATGATGATGATGATGATGATGCTACTACTACATCGACATCTTACTACTACTACTACTACTACTACTACTACTACTACTACTACTACTACTACTACTACTACTACTACTACTACTACTACTACTACTACTACTAATAATAATAATAATAATAATAATAATAATAATAATAATAATAATAATTTGCATGTCGCCGACACTTTCGCTGCTTCATATACTGTCATCATACAGCATCAACCGCAGACGCTGCAGCCGAACGTGCAGCCGAGAGGAAAAGGGACAAATACCCTCAACTGACTTCCTCGTATCACTTTGATCCTATGCCTTGGGAGAAGGCCCGTCTTTACGTGTTAAAATCGGGCACAGTGCCCGGGGCCCCGCGCATCTTAGGGGCCCCGCGCCGTGCGCAAACTATTTTGTTTGCTTGTCAACATCGAAAAACGTTTGTAGATGACCTTTTTTTGCTTGTCAACATTTGATCTTCACATCTAGGGCCCCGCAGGCCGCTAGGTACCCGAGGCTCCATACAGGTATAAGACGGGCCTGCTTGGGAGACAATGGGGCCAATCAACGAAGAAGGTCTCCACTTCTTAAAAAGAAATCGGGAGGGATTAGGCCTATTCTCTCACGACAATCTCCTACAACGAATATCCGTGACAATCCAGTGATTTAACGCAGTCGCCTTCCACGGAGCTTTCACATAATAATATATAATAATCAGGGTGCGATTTGTGACCTGGAGCAGTGGAGGGGGGATTTGTCGAGCTTGGGGAATGTAGTTGTTGGGAAATGTAGCAGTGGGGCGTTGTTGTAGTGGTGGTGGATGTAGCAGCAGGGGGGATGCAGTTGGGCAGTGGGGGAAGATTCCCCACTTCCCCTACAAATCGCGCCCTGATAATAATAATAATAATAAAATAATAATAATAATAATAATAATAATAATAAGAAGAAGAAGAAGAAGAAGAAGAAGAAGAAGAAGAAACGGGGTTTAGAGTGGTTCAGTAGGACCTGTCCTTTGTGAGAATCACTGTGTTCCATTTGCCCGTTCATTAATATTATAGTTTTGTTCATCTTTTGCGTATACAAAATATAACAGCAAACTTTAGAAGCCGTCATAAACCCCTCGGGAACTAAATACGCAAGCGTTATAGCAAGCTTTATTCAAATACAATGCTCTTTACTTCTGCAATGTTTTACAGTTCATCTGATAACCAGTGGCGGCTCTATTTACTTCTAAAGCCAATCATTAAGTAACAACTGGGGGCCACTAGAGAAATAGCTGTTTAACTGCTGATAACTATACAAAGCCAATCTAGTAACCTGGATAGAGAAATAGCTGTTTAACCTACTTTGCCCCTGGTCTCTTCGTTGTATTGTATCCGTTTCATATAGGCCTAATACTAAATAAACTGTGAACAATAGACTAGCTCGTCTTATTAAGTGAGTACGTTATTAGTCGCATCATTGTAACAATCAATTTTATTGTCTTTTACTGTTAAAAGACCAACTATATTGAATCAAACTAAGTACAGTAGAACTTACGTTACAACGTACTTAGCGGGCCTGTTAAATGTAGTACGACTAAGTACGCTATATCCGAAGTACGTCTTATCCAATACCACTCAACACGGTAGCTCATCAAATCGCGGTATACATTGCGGTACGTTATAAGTATATACTGTATGAGTATACGTTATAACTGAGTCCGTTGTATCGAAGTTCTACTGAATGACTATGAAAATGGGAAAATCAGGCATTCACAAAAAGTAGAACTTTAGATTACTTTAAAGCGCAAACGTTTCTACTTTTAATCGATAATAGACTTAGATATAATAGACCAGTGACAGTAGAATACACAGAGCATATAACAGTAGGCCTCATAAGCCATGTAGCGAAGCGTCTGCTAAAAGCACTTTTGAAAAGAGCAAAAGTTAGAGAGTGCCAGAAGAACAATGCGGATTCAAAGAAGGCAACGAATGTAGAAATGCAGCATTTATGCTAAATAAGTAAGTAAGTAAACCCGACATTTCTATAGCGCAGCCCGAAAGCTTGGCGCAGTGCACCAACTTATTCACGATCGCTCAATCTAGGTAAATCCATAGTCCGCAACCCTACAATAGTCCGTGGTGTTCAAGGCTGTATAGATGTGGCTAAGAATGATTAGCGAAAGATGCATAGAGATGCAAAAGGATATGTACCTGTGCGTCGTGGATTGCGAGAAAGCAGTTGATAGCGTAAAACACGAAGAACTCTTCAGATGTCTGGAGAACATAGTAGGCCTACTTGATGTAAATGACATGATAATATTTCAATATCTGTACTGGAATCAAGAAGTAGCGACAAGAGCTGACGGAAAAATAGGAAAATATATACACATTTTTAAAGGGACAAGGCAGGGATGTGGTTTATCACTAGAATTTTACAGCGAACATGGGGAATAGATAATGAAAGAAATATAAGGATTAGAAGGGATAAAGACAGACGGAAATAATATAAATTACCTACGATGCGAAGATGGCACCACACTAATGGCAGATGCGGAAAGAAAACTACAAAGGCTATTACAGAGGGCGAGAGAAGAGAGTGAGAAGAAAGAACTAAGAATATGCTAAATACAAAAAAGACGTACTGCATGGTAATAACGAAAAAGAAATTGCTAGGCGTAGACTCAATACAAGGGGATAGCAATAAAACAGGCAGTGGCGTAACTAGGGGGCGGGGGCACTTTGTTGACTGCCCCCCGGGCCCCGGGCGGGGGGGCGAAGAGGGGTCTAAGCTAGGGTTAGGTTAGGGTTAACCCTAACTTAAACTTAACCCTAACCCTAGAAATGATGGAAATGATGTGGTGAGGAGCTTTTTTTTGCTCGTCAGGGTGAAAAAAGGAAACAGTTGGAGATGATAACTTTTTTTTTGCTCGTCAGGGTTTAAAAGGTGGAGACGATAAGGTTTTTTTTGCTCGTCAGCTCGAAACTCTGGGGCCCCCATGTCAAAGATGCCCCCGGGCCCCCAAAAGTCATGCTACGCCACTGAAAACAGGTAACACCGTTCAAATATTTATAGGAAGCATTTTCACAAGCGATGGAAGAAGTGAAAAGGACATTCAAACCAGATTAGGAATGGCAAAGATAGCCTTCACGCAACTTTAAAAGATCTTCACAAATAAAATAACATGCACATTACAACAACAAGGTGGCTCAGAATTCTTCAAAGATATGTTTGGCAGTTCTGATGAACGGATCAGAAACATGGACTTTGCCAAAAAACAACAAAAAGGAAACTGGAAACTGCAGAGATGTGGTTTCTCAGACGTAGGTCTATGCAAAAAATTTCATGGATAGAAAAAAATAGCCAATGAGGAAATACTAAAAGACTTTGGTGTAAAAAGAAAATTGTTAAAACCCATAAGAAAGCGACAGTTGGAAGTTTTCGGACTTCTAATTAGAAAGAATGGACTGGAGATCTAGTGATAAGAGGAAAAATTGACGGAGAAAGAGCAAGAGGAAGACAAAGAATAAAGTATAGGGCCTACAGACAGCCTAAGCCCTAAGAGAAGTAACAAGAACTAAAGACAACATCGAACTGATAAGGAAAACCAGAAACGGAGAAGAGTCGCCGACGTAGCAATACATGGCACGCGAAGAAGAATAGACTTAAATAAAATTCAATGTAATAAAATTGGTTTAAATTGCTCAATAGCTCAATGTACAAGGGGTTAAGACTGAAATTGAATCATCATCATCATCATCATCATCATCATCATCATCATCATCATCATCATCATCATCATCATCATCATCATCATCATCAAGATCATCATCATCATCATCACACTACTGCAATAATATAACAAAATATCATGATGAGTCAGTAACTGAGTTGATCGAGTATATGTAGATTTATCCGCCGATTGAAACGCAAGCGGCGCTGACAAGCGGTGGCAAAAGGCTTTCATTCAACAGCTACCCGTCCCTTTCGATCTGTCATCCGCTAGGGGACCTTTGATTCTTCCCCCCACCTCACTCGTACACCCCGCCGCCGTCCAGCCCCAAGGCAGTCCGGCCAACTCACTGCGCCGCCGCCGGTCGTCGAGATCAGCAGTGACATCATAAACCACTCGCGGTTTTAACTTTACGAGGTGCAATATTTTTAAGGGTCCGGCTCGAATTTTTATGTCACTGCTGCATGGCTTTTGCGTTATTCATGTGTGCCGTATAGGCTATATGCCAGAGTGTTATTGCCTAGAAAACCCCAGCAACGCTGCATGCTCTGAGTCAGAAGTTGTCGCCAGCCATTTCGCGTTTAACGAACTCGAGTTTACGCCAAATTACGTTAAAGTAACCGGGGGACAACGCAAAGACGCTCCTGCAGGTCGAAGTTTATGCCAAAAGGTCGCACATGGAAGATATATTTCAATATACTCAAGGTTTCAAATAACTTTTTTTTTATTCCCGCAAAAGCAATAATTTAGGCTATAATAATAATAATGCATCAAGGCGGTGCTTGATCTAGTGCCCAGTCAACCACCACTAAACGATCTTTCAGTGTAAAGAAATTTTACGAAGAGTTAGATTACGTTTCGCGACTGTATAGGCCGACAAAATCAAGACGTTTTGACAGACGATTGATGCTTTCTCAGACAGGTGTCGGTGAACTGATTGGGGAAGACCTTCCCTAAAAATGAAAATTATTTCGTACAGTCTAAGCCTATACAGCACCACCCTCAAGTATCGCCCACAAACCCTTATGTTTGCTGTGGATTTCAATCAACGCATTCGACAGTCCAGATATTCGCCAGAATTTCGGAAAATTCTTGTTTTAATTTTAACGCCGCCCTTAACTATAATTATAGTCTCCGTCTCCGTTGAAAGCATGCATGCAATCGCCTTGAGATCTGATTCTCAAATATGCAAAAGCGACGACAGACTTTAAAATTCGTCTTTTCATATCTTCGTTTCTTTTAGAAGCAAACATCGTAGCGAAGCCGTCGATCAACGTTGCCTTGTTGGAGACGAAATCGTTTTCCATAGCAACCGGCCCGGCAGACGAGAGGCGCTTCCCGATGTCTGCTGCTGCCGCCTCTGCTGCTGCCGCTGCCGTCGATCGTCTGCATGCCGCAGGCAGACGACGCAACGAAAGAGCGGGCGGCGAAGAGAACGCCCCCGATAATCGAGCAGACGACGTAGGATTCGACCATCGAAGGACGAGGAAATCGAACGGCGCGTCGACGTCTGCTGACGATCCGAAGGGGAGGGAAGTTGTCTCCTGCCGATTGGAAGCGAAAGAGCTGTGGAACAAATTTCACGAGCTGGGCACAGAAATGATCATAACTAAATCCGGAAGGTTAGATACTGCCGATATATATATATATATATATATATATATATATATATATTACAATAGATTACAATTTACAGTACAAATCATCCGTTATAATGTACTTCGCCTGTCTGTAAAATTTAGTAGGCCTACGTTGTGTGTGTGTGTGTGTGTGTGTGTGTGTGTGTGTGTGTGTGATCTTATATATCTGCGGTAAGTTATATCCAATGTCATCCAATACGGTAGCGAACTCGCGTTTGCGCGAAATTACGTTAAAGTAAACTATACGTTAAATTACGTTAAAGTAAATTACGTTAAATTACGTTAAAGTAAATTACGTTAAATTATGTCAAAGTAACCGGGGGGGGGGGGCAGCGTAAAGACGCTTCTGTAGGTCGAAGTTTATGCCAGAAGGGCGCATTTGGAAGATAGATTTCAATATACTCGAGGTTTCAAATATATTTTTCACGGTCACGCGGGACCGTATACATTGCGGTACGTTATGACCGAGTATAGGTTATAACGGAGTCCCTTGTTAGTTGTAGCGAAGTTCTAATGCAACATCTATCATATTCGCACGTTACAGAACCTAACAACAGATTAATTAATTCTTTACATTGTGAGGGAACTCGAAATTTATTCTCGTCAAATAAATAACGCCATGGCCGGCCGAATTTTAAATACAGAAGGCGGGTTATAGATACTCCGATGTATCATAGCGACTGTAAATTATTATGCGTAAGAAACAGCAGAAAGCAGTTGCCACCGGCTGGTTTATGACCGTTCCAAACCAATATATTGCCGCTAAAGGGACAGAGGAAATTTTGCCTAATCGGACAAGCGGCTTCGTCATATAGTTGAGGAGCAATTGGGGCGTGCTCACGAGTGACTCGGTGGCTTACTTGGTACTGCAGCTCTCTGCCTGGGTTGGACTATCAACCTGAGTTCGATTCCAGGGCATTTGCAAGTCCATATTGCTAGTGCCCATATTGGACATCAGCGACGTGTTATGCCTATCCTATATCGTTTTAATCTTGGCATCATTTAAAAAACCACTTGGCCTACATGGATTGAACATTAAAATTTTTGAGATCAGATATTCACACGCTCGCAGCAGCGCAGCTTTCCTTTAAAAAGTCGGGTCTGTCTGTCTGTCTGTCTGTCTCTCTCTCTCTCTCTCTCTCTCTGTCTGTCTGTCTGTCTGTCTCTCTCTCTCTCTGTCTCTCTCTCTCTCTCTCTCTCTCTCTCTCTCTCTCTCTCTGCGATTGGTATTATTTACGGGTGCTGTGTAACGTCTTACGCCCAACCGCATCGCCATTGCGTTCCAACTGCGATCGTACGGCGATGAGAGATGCCACGATAGATGGCGCTGTTCCCCGGCAAATCGTGACCTCTGAGACCGCCACCCCAGAGGCAATCGGCTGCTAAATACTACATCAACGACTCATCAAATCACAAAGACGTTTCGCCGACAGATATTCCTCTCATTGTATAGATTTTTCAGCATATTATATAAATGCAAATTGGGGCGGACAAACTCGCAAGAAAAGAAGGTTCCAGCCGCAAATGACAATTTTCAAAAGCTTGGTTGCCGCGTTATCACAATTAGACACGAAAACGAGGCAGTGTGACCCAATTCTTTGCAAATTTTCATTAAATCTCTGATGTTATTTTTTTATAGGACCCTGGACCTATGATAAATTTTGCAAACAGGCAAAACTATTACCGTTATGTGGCAATTGTATGCTTTTGTTGATCTGTCATTCTACTCAGACACTGTTTTTAAACTTCTCGCGAACCGCAGATTCTGTTAGAAGAGCCACGTGCGGCTCGCCAGTCGAAGTTTGACCACCCTGTTATGCTATATGCTATATATATATATATATATATATATATATATATATATATATATATACCTGCCTCTCTGTCTGTCTCTGTCTGTCGCTGTCTGTCTCTGTCTCTGTCTGTCTCTGTCTCTCTGTCTCTCTCTCTCTGTCTCTCTGTCTGTCTGTCTGTCTCTCTCTGTCTGTCTGTCTCTCTCTCTGTCTCTCTCTCTCTCTCTCTCTCTCTCTCTCTCTCTCTCCTTTCTATGTCGTTTGATCAGCAGTTGTGGGCGTCGTTGGGCCTGGTCTGGTGGACATATACCCTCTGTTGAGACTGGGACGGTGTCGTAGCGTACAATCTCTCGTGCAGACGCGATCAGAAGGCGCAGCAAGCAGCGGTCGCCGTCGGTCGCCGTTATCGCCTCCTATAAACCCGCCGTGCGTCGGCCGGGGCACAAGCGTCCATTTGTCAGCCGCGTCTGTCGTCCGAATGGCGCTCGTTGTTAACAGCGGGACGCCGCGGACCGGACGGCACCTCGCCGGCTCGATCCATTTCATCCCCGGCGAAAATTTATGTGCGCAAATTTATGGTCGTCGTCGTCGGCGGCGGCGGCGGCGGCGATGTTCGTTGGACGCCTCCGCCCTGCGAGTGCACGGCGGCCCGCGGTCCCTGCTGGCAGCTGCTGCCCCCGCCCCACCGCCGCCGCCGCCGCTTAAAAATGCCGATATGCATTCGGTGCGAACTTACTAGTTACGCAGAAGGGGTGCGCGGACAGGCGCACGTCTTGACGGGGATTTGTAGCATAATGTATGCCACTCGAACGACGAATTCATCTGGAATATTGTCACGTTCTTCGGATCTTTATAATTATATTATTATTATTATTTTGCATTACGGATTCGGCGATGACCTTTTGACCCGGTGTGTGGCAATTCCTTCCTTCCGCCGAGTTCCCCCTTCCCTCGCAAGCATGACGCAGCAGAGACGACAGCATGAACGCTGTGCATTTCGTGCCGAATGAATATTAAATCGAACGCCGCCGCCGCCGCCGCCGCCGCCGCGAATTTGCATCGCCGGCATTTTTCATGCACAATTTGGCGTTGCGTGCGATTTCCCTGGCCGCCTGTTTCAATAATCGATGCGTGCGTGCGTGCGTGGGTCCTTTTACGAATCTCTAATCGCGAGATCACACATGACGAAAAACTGTTCGACATGCGAAACCGGCTAAAATATCAACAGACCCTGGTATAAATAAGGCATCCTGCTTACGTAAGTCCTGTTGATTACATCGTCTGTACGCAATTCGACTTTCCGTCTTGAAATCGAGTTTGCAAAAATTTGCATGTCAAACGAGTCAATCTACGCGAATTGGTTGTAGTTTTTTCTCGCTCTCTGCATGCAGCAAGAACCAAACAGTGGCGCAGAGTATAGAGGTTGGCGCCGTCCGGGGCGGGAGTTTGGAATTTTTTTTGAAAATTCTGCTCATCTTCTGAATAAAGGTCGTCGGCACTAGCGTGTTTTGTTAACCAATTCCTCACATTTCTGTATTTGTCAGCACCATGGGAGGCTATTTCTCTTTTCCGCCAGAAACATTGTCACCCCTCAAAATGCCGCCCCTAGAACTGTGCCCCGTCCAGGGTAGACCATCCCAAGCTCCCCTTCCCAAGCTAATGGAACCAAATATGAACTATGTATAGCGAGTTTAGTCGAAATATGATCAGGCGTTTTTTCTATTTCCTCTAATCCGTGCATTGGCGCAAACTTGGATGAAAAAGCAGGGGAGGGAGGCAACTACTACTATACCTCAACCTCTGCCTATAGTGCAGCCTCCCCAAAAAGTGAATGGGCGGCCTAACGATGCCATATAGGCCTACTGATGCCATGAAGCCTTGAATAACGCTCCTGGCAGTGGCGTAGCCACGGGGGTTGGGGGTTAAAACCCCCTTGGACGGCGAAATTTTTTTAAAAATTGTATTCCCATGCAATTTTTATTTTTTGAGGCGTTTTTTGGCAATTTTTAGGTGAAACCCCTCTTGGCGGATATTGACGAAATTTTTTTCAAAACCCCCCTTCCGGAAATCATGGCTACGCCACTGGCTCCTGGTCAAATAGTCCTACATCGCTCGTTTAAAGTGAAACTGATGCCCAATTAGCCTAATTATTCTCAATTGTTGTTGTCGTTTCTTTCCTTGTAGACGGATGTTTCCGGTGTTGAGCGTCAGTTTCTCCGGATTGGTAGCGGACGAGAGCTACGTCGTGGCAACAGACATGGTGCCGGTCGACAACAAGCGATACCGTTACACCTACCATCGGTCGGCGTGGCTGGTGGCCGGCCGCGCCGACCCCCAACCGGCCGCCTCCGGTCTGCACGTCCACCCCGACTGCCCGATGACCGGCAGACAACTCAACCGCCATCCCGTCACCTTCGAAAGAATCAAACTCACCAACTGCCATTCCGCATCCGACAAGTCAGGCCAGGTAAACGTGACGCCCGTCGTCATAATCATTGAAACCCCCCTTCGATTTTAGACAAAACACTCAACGGTTTTGAGCGAATCCCACGATCGGTCCCAGTCCAAACATGGGTGCCGGGCCTTCCCGCCCTCTTCCCCGTGGCTACAAAATTCTCTACTCGACTCTTTGTAGGTCTATAATAAGAGCAAAGACGACATCGAATTGGTTCCTAACTCTGCTCTTTCTATTTCTCAGGTAGTTCTTACATCGATGCACAAGTATCAGCCGCGCATTCACCTGATCCGACGAAGCGCAACAGCAGCAGCAGCAGCAGCAGCAGCATCTGCTGTTACCACGGCAACAGCTGCCGACGACCGGACGGGAGGGGGAGTCTGTTCGGCTGCTCCGGTTCGATTCCAGCTGCAAAGCCTCAATCCCGGAAGCTACAGGACCTTCGTCTTTCCGGAAACCGAATTCATCGCCGTAACCGCCTATCAGAACCAGATGGTTGGTAGGAGGAAACCGAATAACCGCTGAATTCTACGTTCAGAACGTACAGTAGAACAACTCGAACTCTGCCTGGCCTGCTCTCTCTGTCTGTCTGTCTCTGTCTCTGTCTGTCTGTCTGTCTGTCTGTCTCTCTCTGTCTGTCTGTCTCTCTGTCTGTCTGTCTGTCTGTCTCTCTCTCTCTCTCTCTCTCTCTCTCTCTCTCTCTCTCTCTCTCTCTCTCTCTCTCTCTCTCTCTCTGAGGGATACCCAGAATTCTGGACAGAATTCGTCAGAAGAATTAAGATTTCGAGGAGTTAATTTTTGCTGGTCGCCAGTGCTAAATAAATGGTCGTCGTTAGGGTAATGTTGGGTTTTACCCCTCCCCTCCCACGATCTGTCAAAAATCGCTGACCACCCCTTTATGAACGGCCCCTAATTAAGAGGCAGAAAGACGCCGACCATTTTACTCGAATTGGTCGACCCGACCTGCCACGGGCAGATATTTAAGCCGATTGACTCTACAGGAAGCACTTAATGATGAATTGATGATGATGATGACTCAACCTGCTTATCCTAGACAAATAAATTATAGACCTACTGTAGATTTTTACAAGCAGTATTACATTGACGGTAACACAAAATTTACCGTTGTTTTTAATAATAATAATAAAAATTTTATTATTTGTTCCTTCGCATATTTTGACGGAATTGTGTGTTTTTGAAGATCACGAAATTGAAGATTGATAGCAATCCGTTCGCAAAAGGCTTTCGAGACTCAACGCGTCTGAGTGATATTGAGAGGTTCGTCGATTCCAATGCGAGTCATCGTCTGCACCATAGACTTTAATTCTTCTTCTTCTTCCTCCTCCTCCTCCTCTTCTTCTTCTTCTTCTTCTTCTTCTTCTTCTTCTCCTCCTCCTCCTCTAGGTGTCGTGTATTTCTACGTTGACAACTATGAACTTCCATTTCTCTCTGTTGTGTGTTGCTTGTATGAGTTCTAATTCTGTAGTTACCCCTTTACATCCGCCAGTAAACTTGATATACGTCATTCTTTGTCTTCCTCTTGATCTTTTGCCTTCGACTTTTCCAGTAGTTACCAGGTTTTCTATAGGCCTACCTTTCTTCCTCATTATATGTCCAAAAAATTGAAGTTGAAGAAGACTTCAATTATGACTATTAATTTCTATGATCTGTACTGCGAATTATTCACGTTTCCGTTTATCAGAGAAAAGGAACCAGTCCCAAAATTTTAGCTTTAAGTCAGAGGGTGATTTCCCGCGAGGACGAGAGGGCCCCTTAACTGTCTTAACATCTTCTACTGGGAGAAGTCAATCTGCTCTGATGTTAAGCAAATAAGTATTAAGATAGAAAACGGAAGGAGAGTCGACAACCCACAGGAAGGAATCTGCAAACGATTACAGATTTAAAAGATCTGCTAGAATCACTTAGGCTACTAAAGAGCAGTATTTCATAATTTTAAGTGGTGGCCCGCGAAATGATTAAAACTAAATTTAAATCATTAACCAATTTAGTTTACTTTTGAATTTGTTTAGCCTACGCGTTTTGTGTTTTATACTTGCCTGGTGTGTTATTTTTGCCTGGTGTGGTGCGATGCCGTATTCGATGCCATGGATGGTGTTGGATATAGCGTAGGCTTACTAGGCTACCTCGGATACAATTAACCTACTAAATTTTACAGACCCGCTTAGTGCGCTAAGAGTCTACGACGAAGTTCTACTGTAGGCCTATTTAAATTATTTTAATAATTAATATGCACGCGCACGCACACACACGCCCGACTATTAATTGTAATATTAACAATACCGTATATAGACCTACACTATGGTTGTTGATCTGAAGGGAAGGCTACGCATCGTCTTCGACCTTGGGAGAATTCAGTTTCCTGTTCGGCACAGACGGCGGCTTCAAGGACCTTATTCCACAGTCGCCAATTTCCGGTGATACAATTCCTCTGTCGCTTCTGTCGCATCACCATCACCAGCCTCAGAATAATCCATCCGGAGGAGGCGGAGGAGGAGGAGGAGGCGGAGGAGGACACGCCCTTCTACCTGGTTGCATCGGCGGTGTGCGTCCCAATGCGCGTCTGAAATCAGGTGGCGACTGTCTATCAAGAGACGCTCCGTACTTTTCTTCTTCTTCTTCGTCGCCGTCGTCGTCGGAACTGACCTCTTCGTTCAACTGCAGATCGAACGTCTTCCGACGGATGTTGAGTCTTCCGCAATCCATCGACTACTTCTACTCCGTCAACAACAGAACTACGGACGCCAACAGTAGGCACACAGCGGCCGCGTCTCTTCTTGTTCTTCCTCCCGTGTATCAGGGGCGTAGCCAGGAATTTGATTTGGGAGGGTATATTTTGGGTGGGTATAAATCTTAACTATACCTAAACCACATAAACCGTATAAACCACATATAGCCACATGTAAATCACATAAAAGACTTTAAGATAGGCCCCCTAGACTGATTTTGAGGGGTATATATATATATTCATTTTTGAGGGATATATATATATATTTATATATTCATTTTTGCATTTCTCTAGGGAGGGTCTGCCATTTTAAAGGAGGGCTGAACCCCCCAGCAATTCGAGCTCTGCCGTACGCTACTATAGTTCAATACAGAATGCGTGTAAGAATTATTACTAACTTACTAAGCATGTTATTTGTCTCCTCTATTTCAGAATCGTCAAACTTCGACGACGTTTCCGGAAAACAGATGACGTCACAACGACGTCGTAATAAATTCTACGATTTAGAATCGTCGCTATTTCAATCACGTGACCAAGCCAAGGAGACGGACATTTTCAACGACTCGCATATCATCAACGGCCGCCGGCAGAGCGCACATTTCGTGGACAGCATGCTTTCGACGATTCCCCCTCCTTCGTCCATTCGTCACTTGGCTTCCAGGAACAGCGCTTCCATAACTCCGTCGACCGCGTCCGACAGTTTCTACGCCCTGAGGTACCACCCGTACCTGGCAACGTCAGCCATCTTGCATTCGAACAGAATGCCATCAGAGGTGTTTCAGATGTGAATAAATTTTCCCCAGTAACCTGGCTTTTTTCCTATAAATTCTAAACAAAAAGTGCTCGTATGCAAATGTGCCTTGAGGTTCTAAACAAATAACCCATTATTTATCATAGGATCTGTTGAATTTTTCCAGTGACGGCTCCACAGGGGGCCGTGCCCCCCATCGAGTGCCTGGCACCCCTATACTTAACACTACATACCTAACAACAAATGTTTGGCCCCATTATTAGAAGTTGCCCCCCCACTTGCCAAATCCTGGAGCCGCCACTGCATTTTTCACACAGGCTTACTTACTGAGCCTCCTAAACCACTTTAATAAATCACATCATTATTGTTATCTGGTTGCAACATGACACCCTCCTCCACCCCCACCCCCGCCAGCGTCCCGGCTATAAAAGGGGCGAGGGTCAGCAGGTTGATAACAGCATGTAGCTGTTGAAATGTACCTAATTACACGGACTCCACACATAACAAACGCCATCTACAGGTTCTTTGAAGTCAATTACAACGATATTCTAATGCGTCAAACACTCCCGAGTTCAATTTTAAATTATAATGGAACACATTAAGCCATTTTAAATATTCACAGACGGTTTTTACAAGTCCGAACGGCTGATCAGTAATCAGTACAACGTCCTAAATAACTGATTTCCATCTTTATAGTAATTGTCAGCAGGGTCATAATCAAGGAGTTGAAGAGGGAGCCACAGGCAGAGTACTATACATGCAATATTATCCAAACTGGTTAAGCGTTTCCGTTATTCAAATGAGTCACTTGGGACTAGACACAAGAAGCAAGTGTTGTACAGTGTAGACCCACTATCAACTGTCACAATTACCCCCACCGAACATGTCAGATGGTCAACAGAGGCACTTGAATTCAGCCAAACACATGCTTAAACTGCAAGCCCATAACCATTCTGAACACCGGCTCAAAGGCAAAACATTGAAGAGGCAACAGTAATTATTTTTCACTTGCAAGAAAACTTGTCACACATCCCAAAAAACTTCTTTTGGTCTGCAGTCAAAGTGAATGCATGATAAGGGAAATATGTGGTGTATCATGACAAACAGGAGTCAGTTCAATTTACTTCTCTGTTTACAAGTTTCAACAGAATTCTGCATCTAAACAAAAAAATAAACAAAATTAATTATTAACAAAAATAAAAACTGATAGCAAAAACAATACCAATAACATTAACAGCAATGCTGGCATATGCATATTAGACAGAGTTTTTGGAAAGATTAAACGAGCAAATTTAAACTGGAAATGCATAATACTTAAATTTTCTGTTACAACTGCAATCTTTAAAGTTATACAATCTCTAATTTCAGGTTGTAGGGCCTATTCAGAAAATACAGTATCACTTACTAAGAAATATGCCTGGCAGATTTTGTCACATGAACATTTGACATTCAGTTAACTTGAACAGTCTTATAACCAAAATGCACTCACTAAAGGATATATCTGATAATAATAAATTTGGTGTGAGCAATTTCACTTACAAGGCCGGATGAAGATCTGACCTTGTAAATGAAACTGTTCAGGCCAAAAAATTATCAGATGCATCCTTTATTAAGTGAAGTAGCCGAGATAAATACCGGTAGTAGATTTTGACTGATAAAACACGAAACCTAGAGTCTAAATAAAGACACTTGTATTGAACTTGCCTAACCCTAACCCTAACTAAAGATTAGTTAAATGACGGCCAGAGATGCCTAAAACCACAAATGATCCCTGGTTTCTAATAGGCTGGACCCAGCATCACTGACACCGGGACATTGGCATGTACCGGGTAAATGATAGGTACTACCGGTATTCACAATTTGAAATTATACTAAGAAGTTCATAACTACATGATGCCTGAAAAAGGTAAAGGTCTACTCCATCTCCATGGGCCAGCGTGGGCCCATCAGAGAACTGAAGGGTTAGCGCCTTCAGTTTACATGGCAACGGCTGAATGAGGGCAGATTGCCAGCCTTTCCCTTGTCACCTTTCCTTCCACCGAGTTAACACCCGATGTACTCATCCACAGCGGAGTCGACTGGGGGCGCCTGGGACAGAAACAACCAAAAGGTTTCTGCCACAGCCGGGAGTTGAACCATGGACCTCAAGATTGGCAGACCAGTGTGCTAACCACTGTTCCACTGTGCACCACAAATTATGCCTTGCAACCTGAAATGAAGAAACGAAAGTGCACCTTCAGAACTTCCGGAAGATGAACGAGAGCTTTTTGAACGGACGCAACAAAAGGTTTCAAATTGGCATTTTTCAATTTCATCTCTTTGATTCCTTCCTTACCACCCTTTTTCAACATTTGCTTAAAATGAAACACCTGAAACAAACAAAGAGAAACCTTCGTCACAATAATTACAAAATGCAGCGATAACATTTCGGCAAAATAGACTTCTATTTCCAGGCATAAGGACAAATGTAAAAATTTCTTTTAAATAAATTAATTTTCCTATCACTTCAATTGTAGATTGCATTTTGAATGAACAGAACTTATCTAAGTGCATAAATATTATTATTCTATAGGACGTGTTAAACCATGCCTCCTTCTTTTCCAGTAGTGTTACAGCCATTCCAGGTTTTCCGGCTCTTGCCGTTCGCCCCACACGATGAATGTACCGCTTAATCACAGTTGAAACATCGTACTGTACTACGCACTGCACGTTCTCAATGTCCATCCCACGAGACATAGAATCCGAACATATCAGTCTGTCAATAAACACATAATCCAGAATGCACAAAATAGTACCTAAAAACTGGGAAAATATTTTTCAATCAGTGTTAATGGACATCAATACCAAATCAAAACCAATTTATTTCACCACAGTTCTCTCCTAATACTTCAATCTGGCATTAACAAGAAAATGGTTGGTATTACTATTCAGTAAATACAATGTAATGTAATATTGGACTTACATGTTAATTTTTCCCGCAGCAAACTGTCGTAGGAATCTTCCTCTTCTGTTATTTTTCTGCTTTGATGAAATCTCTTGGACAGTGGCAACACCAATCAGTTTCAGCAACTGACAAAGCCTAAAACATGAATCATAATAGAGAAAAACTTGACCCACAACTTGAACTACAACCTTAGACCTTGAGGACACGACCTGGAAATACCTCACCGGATTAATCATTTGACTGATAAAAACTTTATCATAAGATTATTACATTCAGGGTGTATATGTAAAAGTAATTTTAATTTTCGATAACTTTTAATTTGTGTTTGAGACATAAGTTATGTATTATGTATCATTAGGTATTATGTTTTAACCTTGTGGTTTTAATAAAGCTATCTTGTATTATATTGTATTGTGTTGTACTCTGGCAACTGAATCAAGAGAGACACTGTTAAGAAAATAGTACTGGCAAGGAAAAAGAAATTCAAATAAAAATGAGAAGTTTTCAAGTTCTAAATTACAGCAGTCTGCTTGACATTAACCAACACTAAGAAGATTCAAAAATTTTAAGCAATTAGTCATAAAACATTTGGCAGTGTTATTGTCTCTAGATGATTAGCGATAGCACCTAAACCATAGAAAGACTAAACACTAGCTTTTTTCTGCTTCAAAGAAAATTTGTCCTGCAATACTAACAAATAAATGGCCTTTTAAAATAAAAATTATAAGAAAAGCAAGATATTACGTCAAATCAGATTACATACTTACAAACGAATATTATTCCTAAACGCATACTTTGAGACAGTATCTTAATTCATGTTCAGACCAAATTAAAGTATTAACAGCATTCTGTCACCTATAAGCAATAAATCAATATCTTAAACAGAAAAATATGATACCTGTGAGTTGATTCTACAGAATTGGTAAAACACAACATCTGCTTTAACTGCATATGCTTCAAAAGGTACAGAAGAACCAAGATTTTCTCACTTTGAGTGCATTCAATAAATTTTTCCTGAAAACATTTTAAAGTTAATCACATTTACAAACACAGTTAAACTAAGCACAAAGACTAGACCGTATATGTTGCAAAGGTTTTTTCTCCAACAAAAAACGTGTTTTACGTTTTTTTATTTCTTTACATTTGTTTTTGTGTGTTTTTCAACGGCGAGAGAAATTGGTAAACTTTTGACTTCATTCACACGAAGAAGCAGAGCAAGGGAGTGTGAGATGTAGTGTTTGTGCATGCTATAATCTTCGCCTAAGCCCTAAAGAAAAAGCAGGACAATATAAACTATATGGAGGAAACCAGACCAGTCAGATGGTGATGAAGAACATGAAGAATTCTAAAGAAATTTTTATCAAATTCCTATTTTATCAGGCGCTCCTGTCTTAATGTATTATTTAACTTTTGACTTTTTATATATTTAAAAATTGCAGGGATAGGTCTTATTTTACCATTCATACGTCTAAATATAGCATTTTCTGCATTACTAATGAATGTTTCTTGTTGTCTTGCTTTTCTTCGTTTATAAACTAATTATGCCAACATTGTAAAAAATTAACACGGTAATTTCTGTGTTGCCTAAAAAGTAAATGAACGTTTTTCTCAACATTTTACTTTTTATATTTTCGGAAAAAATGCATTTTGTCTTTTATTTCTTTTTATACGTTTGCAACACCTATGGACTAAACTATATATGAATTTGTCAAAAATCTGGTGAGAACCATGAGACTGTTCTATTTGGAATAATTTCATATTAATTTAAATGTGTCAAGCACTTCAGCAGCATCATAAATTAGTTTCTAAACTTACTGATTAGTTTCAAAACTTACTGTTAACCCAACTGGTGTGTCGTACTTTTTTGTAACCGCTTCTTCAGTCTCGTGAATCGTTGATACTCCACCAACACCATTCATATCGTCCACAGCAACACCTGAAAAAATTGGCACGTAATCCAGTGCGAAAAGTTCACAAGAGAAAGCAGTCTTAATGCAAACAAGCAATATCTAAGTTAACTGCAACACAAAATACACAAGAAATAATAAATGCATGCTTAAACGATAACTCAAATAGAGTGTAGAGAGTCAAATGATTCCTGGTACTTTTGAAAGTGCTCTGAAGTATATAACCGGTACTTCAATTTGAACCGGTTTACATTCACGATCTCGTCAATACTGACCAATCCCTTATATGCCACAATTATGACAAGAACAAGGAGGTAACATGCAAATCAGGTCAGGGACATAGGCAGGGTTTCAGAATAGGGGGTGTGCCATCGATTACACAGGCCAATTTTTCCCGATCTGACAAGAGGCTTGTGGAGTGCCGTTAGTCACCACCCCCCCTATCCCCAGCTGTTAAAGAATTCTGGATGATAGTAGATTCAACTACTGAACTGCAAAGCAATAATGCAGAATCTGTGAAAACTAATAGACAATCAACCCCACTACAGCCCCCCCTCTTCCCCGATAAAAGCTTCTCGTGGATTTTGCATGAATATCCTGACCAGTCTACGCCAGATCCTCTGTGTCCCTCTCATGGCTAGGCTATGTCCCAGTTACTTAAGCATCTAAAATACAATATATGTAAATTATTATTATCCATAACAACACGAATTACTATCCACAGAAAAATGTAAATCTAAAAATGAGCACCTACCTGCTGGGACAGTATGAGGAATATTGGGCCTTGAATTCCTGCTGTGAACGGTAGTAAACAGCTTTGGATGGTAAAGTTTCAGTGGATCAAGAAGTTCTGGCTGTCTAGATAATGTAGCGGAAAAGAGAAGCTTTCGAAGCTAAAATATCAACCACAATCGTTTCTACGCAAAACAACATTTTGAAAAAATTAATATACAGTAGGGTTTACAACTGCACTACAGAAAACGTTATTCTAAACATGCAGTACGTCGTTCAAAAAAGTAATGACATACCACAGAATCATGTGTTTTGAATCAGGTCACTATTGGTATTAACCCCCAGATGAACATCATCACTGTTGTTTATCAGCTTTTTATACCACATCAGCGTGTGTCTTTACAATGATTATTAACGAACTAGTTAATCAACAACAAAATGCTATTGCAGATTTCCAGTGAAATAATTTCTTGCAAAAATTAAAATTGAAATTGTAAAGACAAGTTGATCAGAGGCACACTGACTCACAGGAATATCGACAAGTGGCTCACTAGGACTGAAAAAACAAACAAAGACAAATCATAATATAATTTTTAAAGTCAGCCTTTTAAAAAGTTTTCAAAATAGTACGACTTTAAATTTAACAAACAGAACAAAGTAAAACTCAAACACATTTACTTTTTTTTAAACACATAATTCAATTAGAGATATTTAATTTGCATAAGTTCATAGCACATTAAACAATCTCCAAATTAGCACTGCGATTCTTTTTTAGTTTGCTGCCTGTTTCTCCATCACAAATAGCGTCTTTCAAATTAGCTGCTGTGAAGTGAAAACAAAGAACACAAGATTCCAAATTTAATCCTTCCACCCCCAAAAAAAAAAATTTTTTATCTCTCAACTGAGCAGGCAGATGGGTGTTGCTTACTTCTGAACTGTCAGTGAGCCAGGAGCTTTACGAATGCAGGCGCACGGATTAAGTCGTTTATATTCTTCGTTTTCCAGGACACTGTGCTCTCCGGCCCGAAACACCGATCGCTCCACTTTGCTCAACCAATCCTGCTTGATATCCTCCATCATTCGATCAGCCTCATCGATGACCTTTAACACACACACACACACACAACAAAGACAAACTAACTACTCAGAACCATCTTAAGCATGATTTCTACTTCTACACTGACTGGCAATGTTCACAAATGGGTGATCTCTGCAAGTATTTATTATCCTCTAGCTGCATAACTTAACACGTTTGCCGGCCGTGACACACATATGTGCGTCCATGTCACATTACGTCACAAGTAATTGGATGGTAAAGGGTTAAAATTAAATTCCAAGAACTTCATTAAGATGGCTTTCTAAATTTTTGTTTTATATGAATGTAAAAAACAAGCATGCATCCAAATTATCACCAGAAAGCGCAGCATTGTCAGGTCAAAACCGGGCGTGAGATTAATATGGTCGACCAGGCGACCCGGTGTGCAGACGACCACATCAACCTGACTTTCATAACCATTATATCTAGAATACAGACACAAACAAAACTAGCAGAATATTTAAAAGTAAAGCATTCATTCATTTTAAACTAACTTACTTTAGACAAGAAACTGCAAACACTAAGCATTCCATTAAACAACACAAGAATTAAATAAGCACAGGGACACTGAAAATACTGCCGTCGGAAATGGGGACTAACAGACTCGAACCTGTGTCCCTGCGGTGACGTTCAAACAATGTCGCACCTAGTTGACTCTAGCCCTACAACCAGGCTAGAGGATGGTGGTCTACAAACTCTACGCATACAGCTGATAATGTTGCAATCAAAGGGCTGACATCATTTAGCACTGAATGTGCCATGGAGGCACTTAATTGGGAAATAACAGTGGTGAACGGGACAAGGTGCACAGTGAAGGAACTTTTGACTAGCCTCTTGGCACAATTGCTCCCTCAGCGAAGACTGTTTCACATCACTACAGCATATATAATCACAATGCAGAAACAACTGAGTCTAACCCTTCTTTAATAAGAGATGCCTGTTCCTTTGCAAAGCTATGTATTCCTGTAACGAGTCCAACCTGTACAGTAGCGAAACAAGGTTTGTGTTAAATGCTAGGTTTCTAAATCGGCACTTACCGGTAACTAAATGTAACTGCTCACTGGCACTACGGAAAGTCTTAATAACAAAGAAAAATCCAAAGATTAAAACATGAAAAATAAGTCAGATTCAAAGTAAAACATTTTGACACAGAACAATTTTAAAAATCTGAAATGCCATTCAAACTTTAAAGATGATCAAATAAATATTATTTTTAAAATTAAGATTCAGCTATACATTAATAAAACTGCTTCAAAGCACCATGTTGAAATGAACCTTTCTGCATAAATTTTAGTACTACGGAAGTTTTATGTCAGGACAAAGATGAATGCAATGCAGAGACAGACAGAAGTAATTCCTGCCTATTTATCAATCTATATATCTTTACCTTCACTCTTGTCCCTTCACAGAAGCGACAAAACACGCGATAGACTTGTTCGGCCAGATCGCCAACAGGAACCACAACTAGACATTGGATTCCGGGAAATCTTCGGTGTTTTAGAATCTGAAAGGGCATCACCAAATACCTCACGATACTGAAAATACACGATCTTTATAAATATTTCTATTCACACGCAAGAGATACTCTGACAAAATTTTGCTTGGCCCCTACCTGAACTATTGGAATGACGAAAGCCAGCGTTTTGCCGCTGCCAGTGGGTGCTGAGCAGCAGATGTCGCGCGGCCTGTCACCCCAGTGAAACCGCTCGCTTGTCATCAATTCTGGAATCATTTTTGCCTGGACTGACAACAAAAACATAAATGATCTGACAACAATACAAATTCTATCTTTCAAAAATGAATGACAGACAAGATTGCAATCCTAAACGTTAATTTTCACCAAACGTGTTTGCAATCAGTGGGCAACAACAGCAGGATTACACTGAAATATGTGGCCAAAGTATTGAGGGCTATATATGTTAACTTCTGCAAATACCGGTACTTATGATGAATAACTTTGAATTGAATATTAGACTGCTCCAAATGCATGTCCTTACTACAGAGTTTTAACAGATCTTATCTCTGATGGTTATGATATTTATGAAACAAATAGCTGTGCATGCACTTTGGTTTTCAGCCAATAGAGTAACTTCGTCCCACTCATTTTGACAGAAATTTATACTACAGGAGATTCATCCATTCAATAAATCTCGACAAATTAAAAAGGTCCTAGCACAAATTAATTAAGATGGTTAACCTGGAAACAAAGCAGTGATTCCATTTTCCTTTAAGATTCTTTTAATGTCTTCATCCAGATATTCAGCAACACTTTCCACCGGAGTCTGATCCGCCACAACATTTCCCGGTATGACAGCAGGATGCGAAATCCAGTATGGAAGAACTCTGTGCACCTGAGACTAATTCAAAAATATATAAAGTTTTAAAATTTCTCCCAAAACTACACCAGACTCTGAAAATTATTATAATGGCTGAAAATGTCAACTCTTGCAGAGTGTTTAGCACAACCAAGCAGTGAATATTAGATTAATATTTGGGGTCGATTTTCTTGCAAATGCAAATTATTTTGCAGCATTATGCTTCATTCGTGACTCCCCGAATCTGTAAAACGACATAAATCTTGCTATGATGCGATAATGACAAATTTAATGAACTAAACAAAACTGGAACCAGTGATCAAAACAAATCAATCTAGAACCAGTGATCAAAAGAAATCTATCGATCAATTTATTGATTCAATGACCGACTTTACAGAGGGGTGCTGGGGCCAGATGACCGGCTATGCAACTATTTTATGTTATCCCTTCCATCTCCGCTGATCTCTTCCCCGCCCCCCCCCAGCATGGCTCTATAGCCGCTGATCGGACCACTAAACGTCTATATCAAACTGAGATCAGCGGATCAGCCCAGCGGATTATTATTACCCCGACTTTACCGAAATGGTTGGAGCAAATAAGCCTACAGAGCAAATGCGCCATAAAACTGTGGCAAAATGAAAGTCGGTATTCTACGGCAAGCTAAACCACTGTTCTGTAAATATATCTATTAATATATTTTTATTTTTAAAATGTTATTACTTTTATAATTTGCAACGGTTGTCTTACTTTGTTGTTCGTATGATGTCGTTTAATAAGATCCATTTATTTTGTTGCACGTGCTGTTGCAAAACTCTATGCAGAGAATCCAAAGTTTATGGAAAGCCGCTCGTCTGAATCTCTAGAAAGACGTAAATTTAGAGGGTGGCCTTAATTTTTGCTTGTCAGGGTATTCGCGAATTTGAATGAAGAATGAAGGGGCGCCGAAATGGGCAGAGTGGCGCCTTTTTTGCTTCTTAGGGTTTTCGTCAAGTTGAGAGGGCGCCATCAGTATGTTTTCTCTCCGGGCGCCGGACACCTTAGCTCCTCCACTGACTGGGTTACTATAAACGTTGAGACTTGAGAGTAATTATAGGCCTATAGTTGTTTTTCACGCATGCCTAATGTCTTGCAGTCACTTGAAAGCACATTATTATTAACCTTTTAATAAGTCTAGATGAAAAAGGAATTTAAACAAGGGTGTAGTGCAGACCTACTGAACGGTATGCAGGCCTATAGGCCTATAGACCTATATAGCTACGCGAAATATTATAATATTGTTGTGTTCAGTGTCAACGTGATCATAAAAGCTTCAGTTAAAGCATCTGCTCACTCGTTAATTGCTCTCACACTCATATTTAGTTGAATGCGCGGGATTTTCTAGAGCCTGGCTAATTAGGCCTACGCCCCTATGGAATGACATGATTAGGCCTAAGGCCTATAATTGCTACTAAACAGCTCACCGTGTCTTATACTGTAGCCTACAAGGAACTCCGTATTAGGCTTTGTATGCACTGAGACAAACATGTTATAATTGTTGGCAATTAATAATAAATTGTTTTTAATAGCCTATATAGGCCTAATCGACGACAGGCTAAACGTCGACGCATAGCACATTATTTCATTATGTAGGGCTACATAGCCGAATTCCACGCTCTCGCGGTAGGGCCTAAGATATAGGAGGATCGATTGGCCTGGCTCAGACCCTCTCCTATGTAAAGAAGCCCGTCAGCTGGTAAGCAATCGAACAAAGTAGCCAAATTTGGTTAAATCACTGATGTAGGCCTACTATAGGTGTGCTGTTTTGGCATTGCATAGCGCTAATTGTGTTTGTTTTGTTTGCAAAGTAAAAGACAGGCCTAGCTAGTATTCAGTGGCGTATTTAGGATTTTGGTAAGGGGGGGGGGGAGGGGCCAGACACTTTCGACCTGACAAGTTACAACTTTGGAAAAAAGTTGACGACCTTTTTTAAAACTTGACATCAAGACCAAAGGGGGGGCCATGGCCCAAATGGCCCAATGGTAAATACGCCACTGCTAGTATTTTATCCAGGCCTGTTATGGGGAAGGTCCCCCTCCCCCTCAGCAGAGAGAGAGAAACTTTTAGGCGCTTTGCGCCTAGCATGAGTAAAAAATGAAACTTGGCGTTCAATCGGTGGTAGGCCTAACTGGGGAGATATTTACCTTAATCTTTGAAAAAATATCTGTGTTGCCGATTAAACCATTTGTAGGCCTACTTCGTCATGGCCAGACAATTGTAGCGATTATGTGGGGGTGTCCAGCAGCTATTGAACACCCCCTTGCAGGGCCATATTAAGGCGGGGCTGAGGGGGCTGAAGCCCCAGGCCCACCATAAAATATAGGCCCACCGTTTTTCAAGTGACGACCTTATTTGCTTGTCAGAGGTTTTCAGTGAAGGCGGCGGGAAATTTTACAAAGGGAAATTTTCGAATTATGGAAGCGACGACCTTTTTTACTTCTCAGCCCCAGGCCCACTCGGACCTTAATCCGGCCCTGACCAACACTGTTCAATCCTGCCACTTATGTTGAAAAATGGGTATGCGACGGCAGTGGCGGCTCCACATGGGAGCCAGGGGCGTGCCCCTAATGAATGTCTGGCCCCTGCCCCCACAGTGTCCCCTTGTTGGGACCCTATACTTACTACTACATTCCTATCAACAAATGGTTAGCCCCGTGCTTAGAAGTTGCCACCCCAACAGCCCCCTACTTGCAAAATCCTGGAGCCGCCACTGTAGGCCTACGACGGGCGACATGCTGCCTCAGATGCGCCAACTGGTAAAAAAATGACAAGACAGCTGCGTCAATTCTTGCCATGACAACTCTATATTAATGTTAAGTGATACAGTTGCTTGAATTTAATTGCTGATTTTTCAATTGTTGCAACTTGCAGGTTAAAATAAATGGTGTGTGACAATTTATAGAAATAATATTGAACATTACAGCAAAGTAATGTGCATTAAACCATGCATTTTAGTATTTTACACGCCCTTCTGCTTGGCACGTATCCGCCACTGCTCGTCATGCCCCCCACACCGCTCCAGGTCACAAATTGCACCGTGGGCTTTACCCGTATTATTGCTGACACTATAAGCTTACCTGTACCTTCTACCTTCAACAGTTCAACTGTTTTATTAGGCGTAACACTAACATACGTTAGCTTACTTAGCTAAAATATTATTTTTATTACTGTCTCTACTGTCATTTAGTCGCCTATAGCTTCAACTGTCTAATAAACATGTAAATGGTTTACCCCGATATAAAATAACAACTTGTATGTGAAAGGTCTACGTGCACTAAGAGTAAGAGCGAGCCTTATTGGTCTAAAACGGAGTTACTTAAGCTTACACCTGTGTCATAGCTTGCCTTTGCCTTGAAATGCCTTCTGAATTTTAACGTATCCGGGATTTTGGGGCGGTTCAAACCGCAATTACTTCAGAAGAATAGAATTTTGCCTGTTGACTGTTTTGTGAAGAGCGATTTCAGAACCCGACCCTTTCCTAAAGCGTTTGTCTTAGCGATTCAAGCGAGTCGAAGCGATCAGTTTGGTTCTACGATCGATATGAGATATACATAGTCGTGTGTAGGACTATATAGTGTAGGCCTACAGTTGTAACTATTTAGTAAACAAGAAGCGCAGTGTGCCACAATATATGTTTACGTTCGGCGCGAGAAGGAACAAAGACCATCTTCCTTATCAGATGCTGTGAGATAACGACCGGTCACGCATGATTAGCAGAGATAATACTGGTAAGTCACGTACGAGTAACTAACAGAGTGCCTCCAGCGCAGCCACGTTGAAATCCATTTTTATTTGATATAGTTATTGTTATCTAACAAATAGCAAATAGACAAATCGATATATTTATTTCAACTTGTTCATTCCAACATTTGGTCGAGAATCTTTGATTTTTACACTGAAATCATCTGATCTGACAGGATCTTGTAAAGTCAGATGAGTTGATTGAAGTTATTATGGCAACTGGTTGGAGTTTTTTAAATACAGAATTCCACATGATTTTGTTGTGATTATGGACGTTTATTGACAAAATTCAAGGCTTGAATAATAATAATAATAATAATAATAATAATAATAATAATAATAATAATAATAATAATAATAATAGTAACAATGTGATTAAAAGTGGTTTAGGAGGCTAAGTAAGTAGACCTGTGTGAAAACCAGTGTTAAATGAAATAACTATCTAGACTATTTGAACTTGTTTGTGTCAGGTATATTGGTTCATAGGGAAAGCAGGCTTTGGACAGAATGCTTCTCTGTTCCTGCTTCTCCCTTTAGTATTCTAATCCTTTAAATTCAATTTTAATATATCAAATATCTAACTTATCAAGTATCAAAATATTACACATTTTAGCTCTTGTCTTGACAACTTTTTTTCTATATTGAATTGTGATGTTGACGATCTTTGGTTCTGACTTTGATAATATTAAACAGGTTGATTGATTGATTGAACTTAATGAATGTGAGCAGGCTAATAAAGTGTTTCACATATCTAAATTGACCAGTTCCTATGGTGTTGTTTGTGAATAGTAAGCATTTAAATGGTTTCATGTTTTGTGTAATTGTTTTTAGTCTGGATCAAGCTGTAATTCATCACAGACTTCTTTGATAATTTGTAACAAACATGGCTGCTATAGGAGTTTCCACCGTAACCTTTGCTTCATCGAATACTACAGCAACATTGAGTCTTACACCATACTGGAAGCGTATCAGGGCGTGTGATGCTGTCGATGACTATGATCTTAATTATGGCGGTGGCTATCTTTGGAAATGCGCTTGTCATTTTAGTAATTGCCAGGAATCATGGAATGCAAACGAGGACAAATTTTTTTCTCATGAACCTTGCGGTGGCGGACTTCCTCTGCGGCTGCATCGACATGCCGTTCTCGTTAATCACCGTCATCCGCGGCGAATGGATGTTCAACGACGAAGTGTGCCAAATGAACAGCTTTGCGACGCCGTTCTTTTTTGTCGCCTCGATTCACACTCTCATGTACATTGCGGTCTTCAAGTTTCTTACAATCCATAACCCGTTTAGGTTTGCTCTGAGCCGAAGTTGGATCCTGACGATGATCGTAGCCGCCTGGATGTGGGCAGGCATCATGGGAACACTTTCTATCGTTGGGCTGAGCGTGGCAGAGTTTGAACCCTATACGACGCAGTGTGGGCCGCGATATCACCACGATACAAAGTCCTATGCATATTTTAGCATATTACTGCTCACGTGTTATGCCATTCCTCTGTGTGTGATCATTTTTTGCTATGTCGGGATGTTCAAAAAAATCCGTTCGCATGGACGTCGATTGAGACACACTTCGATGATGGATCAAGAAAAGATTTACGCCCAGCAGAAGGGAATTTTGGTGACCCTTTTGGTTGTCGTTGCTGCTTTTGTCGTGACTTGGACCCCATGGGCGGTATACTCTTTGTATGCGATTCTGGCTGATGAATATGCAGTTCATTGGATCAATCCTATTGTAAGTTACAAAAGAATATGTAACCATTCTAGTGCTTTATTTCTGGAGTCCAAATTGGAGTAATGATTGTGTCCAAAGAATTGGCACACTTTAAGTAAGTAGTAAATCTAATGATTTAATATGAAGGGAATTTTGATCTAGATCAATATCAAGTTGTAATTTACACAGCTTTTTCTAGGTGATAGGAACTTATATGTTAGAAGAGTTCAATACAGTCATATAAATCAAATGACTGCTATAAAAGATGATCTGGGAAAACACTATAGGTATTCAGTTATTGAGATGACCAGAGATTTAGTTAAAAATTTGTGAAAATTCTTTAGAGTAATTGAAGCTAAATTGATGGGCCTAGTTTTCTGAATAACGAATTTGGCATAGTAATGTATAGGCTTCGTTGTTTTGAGAAGTGTTTATAAATCTACTTCCATGGGCTACGATATTTGTTTTGTATTAGAAATTTTCTAGCCAATCAATGATATATACTTTGAACAATTTTGAAAATTGTGCTATTTTGAATTTATGGCAAGATGGTTAATTATCAGTAAATAGCCTGTAATGTTGAAATTTGTTTGGAATGTAGCATTGTAAAATAATTAGCAACGATATTTTTGTAGACATTTTGGCTTGGCTATGCGAACAGTGCTTGCAACCCAGTCATTTATGCCCTTCGAAGTCAGAAGTTTCGTGGAGGCTACAGACAAATTGTGACCAAAAAAGATGCAAGAGAAACAGGATATCAGGGTAAGTAAGACTTGCCATTAATCATTAATCGTAGACAATTAGCGTTTAATTGATAGATAATTTAGCTTCAGTAACCTACTTATGCTGATTACATTTATTAGAAATTAGAACAAAAAGTAAGTTAAATACACAGGCATTTATGTACTTGTAAAACATTTTGGTTTTTAGTTACCAGGCAAACTGTTTTTCAGTTCTTCTTTTTTGTTTCCCATTGTGCCATTGTGTTTCTGGAGTCTTGTAAGGGCAATGAATTGAATGATATCTGTCGTAGTAAGTTTCAATTTCTGTTTTGCCCATTTCTTCGTAGCTAGCATCAGACCATGTTGGCATTGTCTAAAGATGTACTATGCATAGCCACACTCACTGCCACTGATAATGAATGGTCTCAGTTATAAGATCTTTGTGATTTTTTTAAAGCTGCAAGTAGGAGCTCTGGTGGGACTCATGTCTGGCGAACCCCGACTCGGACCGACTCTTCGTTTCTCAGGCGAGCTTCCACGAAGGAAAAGTCGAAATTCGCATATTCAATTCCAACTAGACGCAGGTTGTCGTCTGGTGGAAGCCTTCCGGATGGTTTTGTTACCGGCGGTGAGTTGGTAGAATACGTTCCGCTGCAGACTTTGAACGGCGTTCCGCAGCCGATCAATGCATTCGTCGTTGCCGAAGTCGAGTCTACGCAGCATGAGATTCACGTCAAACCATGCGGCCACGTTCGAGACGGACATCGGGAATCAAGACGAACCAGACATTGCGAGCCGGATCAAGAACAATCGAGAAAACTTTCGCCTCCTGTCGCAGTAGACGGGGATATTGAGGCTACAGAGGCGAGTCGAGCGCGTCGGGCGAGATCAAAACGTCGCAGGAAGGATGATAAAGTCTCGCAGGGTTTAAAATCTAGGCCAACTATTAGAGAATTTCAAGGACTTTCTCCAAATCTGACGCACTGGCTTATTTCCAGGGATTTGGGACGGCAGACCGATAATCCTAACGTCATCGAAGTCTTCACAGACGCGGTTGGCGTCAAGAAATTGCCCCATTCGTCGTCTGTCACGCCTTCGAATTTAACATCCAATGTTGTGAAGGAATATTCAAGAAGTGTTTGCAGTCTATGTAGCAATCCAGAATGTGACACAAACGACGCATCATCGCAGCATCAAAAGCCATCGTTTGGACACGTAAAGACATCGCAGTGCAAAAACACGCCGCACATAAAGACAGACGGCACCAAGCCACTCCTCTACCGATATCCATCTGTTGACGAGTTAGATGAAACTCGACCTAAAAGGCACAAAGCGCCATCTACAAGAACAAGGCATCGGAACCCTCTTCAACGTGTGGAAAAATGGTACCATCACAAAATAGGACATAAATATGATCTGGAAAGACAAGATCTGGAGCAGGGCCAACCTCTGAATCGTCTCAACTTGAGCGTATTTGACCATATTTATCCTGGGATGTTTCGTTCATCAAGTGCTCCTTGTCTGTAAACACTTGTTTATATCCTGAAGTGGTATATCATCTGCAGTAAATTTCATTAAAAATAATACATTTTTATAGTACCAGTTCAAATGCACACAGATAAACCAATGAGACTTTAAACCTGTCAGCAAACGATCAAAAAAATCCGGAGATGTCATATCAGTCAGAGTTGGAAGCAATGAGACAGACTATGTAGGAAGTCAACGGAAATTTCTGTGCTTTTAGTCTAGATTTGAAAATACGTTAAATCAGCCTCTAGTCGGATATAACTGTTAGATTTGAATTCTTAATTGAAGCTGTTGTGCAGATATAACATATGCCACGTAGAAGATTTGTGCTATTTTGCTGTAAGTAGATGCCTAGTCCTGATATAGATATTGACTGCCAAAAGTGAGTCACTTCATATTCGAGACTGCTCATTAAGATTGTCTACATTACAATCCATACTTATTTGCTGTAATCAGTGTTTATTCTAGACCTACTCTAGGGGGAATTTCCCCTCCAAAGTTGAAATTTCCTCCCTCAAATTTTTGTTGTTTACATTTTGGCAAGAAGCATGACCTCCCCAATGTCTGCCCCCCCAAATGTTAAACTCCCCCCCCAATGTCTAGGCGGCTAGAATAAACACTGACTGTAATGACAATTCTTTGCGCTGTAGTAAGGCTTATTTTTGCTGCAGGGCATAATGAACTGTAATGTTCATCGATCTGTTATTGATTACAAGCTATGTTTTAGAACTTTATCTCTTCCACGATAATTACTTACATCCATAGCCAATACATTTTTTGTTAAAATGCATGAAATAACAGTCGACACCCAGAGAACAGAATAGCTTTGACAAAGTAGAATCCGTCTACTGTGTTGTGAACAGATATGAGCTGCAATCTAGATTGCAGATCATAACATTTTAGATAATTTTTCCATTTAGTGTTATTATCACTATAAAGTATCTTTTCAGATTATTATCACATATTGAATGAAGCAGGGGTTAATGTTTATGAAACGTCTAAGTTAATAACACAAAACTAGATCCAAAGAGACTAATTTTATTGTAAAACGAACAACTTTAGCAAATTGGACAGAAACCAATGACATCAACTTACAAATGTTACTAACTACAACTTCTCAAGTTAGGTTGTTACTGCTTACGTTGTAATCATTAGTGTATTTACAAATTACAACCAAACATAAAAAGAGGCAAATTAATTATCAAATCCTTTAGAGAAAGTTTACCAGCATGATGAACACTTACAAAAGGGCACAGAAACGTTTTAAAGGATGCTGTTTGCAAAATACTGAAAAGAAAATTGACGAATTATCAAGTGCAAGTTGTAAGTAAACCTGTATAAAATTTTAGGCAAAACTACTCGGACACAGAACGGAGTCTGCTTATATTGGAATTTTAAAAAATGTCTCAGAATAATATGGACAGAAAATATGCTGATGTCACAGACATAATTTAAAAGATAGGCCTACTTGCAAAGCACTAAATGGAAAATCTGCAAACAATACAAACTGTCATTTCAGGTCTATGCATTTCTGTTTCCTAGAAAAACAGTTAATCTACAAAGCATATGCGGAACAACACTGCTTATTCACAAAGTAGAGGAATATAAAACCTATACAGAGAGGATACTATACCACTGTCACATAAATAGCTGTGCAAAAAATACCCAACAATAACTACAAGCTGGTTACAAATTCTTCATTTATAAATATGCTGCATTAGGCAGATTGAAAATCATGTTCATTTACTTAATCTTTATTTTTAACAGATAATTTTACATTTACTTGTGCACAACATTTTGACATCAAAATTTAAGTTTGATTTGACTGGCGGAAATAAAATACAGAAAATGTGTCACATCAATTGCGGCTTCCTGTACAACAAAAACTCCGGTAACACGATAACACAATCAATGGCTTTCTAATTCTACCGAAAACATGATAATTGTATTAGAAATAAAAAGGCTCAAGCAAAGCAAAGTGTGAAAATTAGGTGTAGCATAAAGCATATGCACACATGCATAGCAAATGGCATAATTCTGCACCTGTCATTTAATTATCAAGTCACTAAGTTTTATATCGAATAGCATATTTTACAAATTAAATAGCAAACATTCCACGTAAAACTGAAATTGTGACACCACACTAATCGAGAACTTCATACCTTTATTTTCACAGTGGCCAGCAATTTGATTTCATTTTTGATCTGTATATAATTAGCTATAATAAATAAATAAAAATAAATAAATAAATAAATATATGCATAACAGATTCAAAAGAACCAACTATTTCAACTCCACATCAGTAAAACTGTCATCCATAATTCAGCAGTAAGCAATAAATAACATAACCAAAGTGCTAGTAGCCCAGCATCCATGCTCATTGAAGATGATGCTACCACTATATAATCGAAACCAGTTCCAGTTGTATAATGTTAGTTGTCTTTATGATATTTCCAAATTCAGCTCATTGTCTTATCGGCAATTCTGTACTACATCAGTTACACAAACGTTCAAGTTTCCTGATCTACACTGTCTCAGTCAAGTTCTCTATTACTAGGAAACCGCAAGACTCAATATTCCACATTTTTCATTTTTTTTCAGCTTGACAATAACTCTATCAAAATCGTGCACAAGTCCCAGTTTCACCTCAGAAATAAACTATCAACTCCACAACAATCAAGCAAAGTTCTATCCAGAGATGACTTGCAAAATATGACGTCAATGTATTGACAAGCTGAAAATATATTTCACTAGGCAACTAGCATTCTTAAATCATCATCAAAACCCACATCGAAAACAGCTTGTCCTAAAGATACAAGCAGTAGGAAAGTAGCAGGTCGGACAATGTCAATGCAACTGAAACTCTGGAATTATAGTGAGAGCATCATCAACAATGCCTTTACAAAGCTGCACGAGCAGTAAAATGGCAACAATTTTGAACATTCTGCTCTGAGAAAAATCCTATTTTAATAGCAAAAATGTTTGAACAAAAGAATCTTAGTCCGAATGCATGACAATTCTGTTGAAAATGATCTCATGTATTTAGAATGAAATTTGTTCACAAAGCCTGAGAAACATGTATCTCTTACATTCATAATCAATACAGTATTTCGGCCTACAGTTTGATCAAAAACCCTGTCATTGAATCAAATACAGAACATCATTTAAAACCAATGTTAACTTGCGGCAAACATAGCCTAATAATAATAATAATAATAATAATAATAATAATAATAATAATAAATCATAATAATTATGAATAATTATATTGATTGATAGATAATTATAAATTATAATAATGATAATATTATTATTATTACTATTATTGGCAAAATTTCATTACTAATAAAAGCACTTTGGAAGATCAACATGGAAAACAGCCACTGCAAAACAGTTTAAAATACAAAGGATTAACACATTTCAGTGCAAGGAGGTTGAAACTTCTCCGGTACATTTAGCCAAACTCCTTAGCCTATTGATAAAATCAAGCTAATGAGTACCGGTAATACTCACATGAGTCTGTTTATTATCGGGTCAAACATCTGGCTTTACACACAACACATGTATACGTTGTAGTAAAGCAAAATGGAGCAATTATGAAATATCAAACAATTAATCGCATAAAAAATTTTAATCAACAATAAATAATGACTATCATGGTTCGAGCAATAACGCCCCCCTGCAAAGCTCAATAGGAAATTAATCCCAGAGCACAAGAATAGTCACATGATAATTTATGTCATGGTTATTGCCTCAAAATGCATAACACTGTACACTCGAAAAAAAAATCACAGAATGTCCATTATATTTGAGATCTTGACCATCTGCCAATTTCAGTTACATCATTCAAATTTCTTATACTAAACCTTAAACAATATCACAATTTGGAAAGCCGAGACCCAAAGCATAAATAACTGACGTGGTAAGCAGGTTCAGGCAAAAGAACCCTTTCAAAGTCATGAAATTGAACTTTCAAGCAATTTTCAAGCAACCTATATTCAGCCTTATGCAAGTGGACACCCTGGGCTCAGGCAAAAATCTATAAGATGCAATACTGCACCATACACAATCATAAAGTTTGCTGGATGCAAAACAATCTGCAATAATAAACAGAACACAGCAAAAGAGAAGAAACAAACAAAAAAATCGCCAATGCAAATAATGCTTCATACTATATTTCAAGGCAGAAAATAATATACTGATCTTAGATTATAAGTATTGTTATATGTTACTATATTAATAGACTTTAAATGTGTTTCCTGGTGACATTAGTTGGTCACAAGATGGCATTGGCTGTCTATCTGTATCTTGAATATTAGTTGTCTTTACCAGTTCGTTTGTAATAGAAATTCTCGATGAAATTTAACAAAATTTATCAAATCACTCTTTGGTTATTTGATGACATGAGCTCTTCATTTAACAGCATGCTAAACAACAGTGATGAATATAAATTACATAGTTGTTGTTCAACATCATAGTCATCATGTTGTCCATTAACTGGAAATAGTTGCAGAAAGAAAGCATTCAGCAGAATAGAAAGTCACAACATAGTAAGCAGCATAAACACAATTTTCTAGAAAATTAAAAAAATGCACCATATAAACTACACCAACAAGAAATTGTGACGATGACTTGACTTAAGTGATGTCATTACTTAGAATGCAGTAATTAAAAGAAGCCAGTGCGACGCCGTACAGTGCCACAATGATGATATACACAAAATTGATTTTAGAAGCTGTTCAAATTGATGTAATTTCAAAACTGCCTATAGCCAGTAACTTAATTATGCATACAAGCAGAGATTTCAGCTTTTCTTTCTTTGCATTGCTTCACTAACTGAAATAATAGCGCACAGGTTGAATAGAGCTGATCACAACAAAACTACATTAACTAAACTAACATCTAACCACCTGTACAAGAACAGATTTTGATCAAATCCAGGAACAAGTGCTATGCATTAATGAGTTAACGTGAAGCACACAAAACTTAAGTGAAGAAAAATGTGTAAAATTCTAATAGCAATGTTTCATTACAAACTGTATTGATTCCTAAAAGACACCAATGTTTGTCGGTGTGAAGGCAGGATAAACTTTGACAGTTATATGCAAAGTCTTTGGTGAAGATAATATATCAAATCTTTACTAATAAATTTATCGCTGAAATCACCTGCTTGGAACGTCATGCATTTTCATTGGGAGTCTCTCAAACTGAAAAAACTGACAATTATAACAGACCACAGCGACCTTCTAAACTTAATCTAAAAAGAGAGTGTCAAACTGTATCGAAATTTGCGTCTCGATTCTTCAATGATATCATCTGAAATACAATATTAATAAGACAATAAGCAATCACAAAATGTTTGGCTAGCCATGTACAAAATCAACTAAAAATCAACTGAATATTCATGTCCAAATTGAGAGAGAGAGAGAGAGAGAGAGAGAGAGAGAGAGAGAGAGAGAGAGAGAGAGAGAGAGAGAAACAGAGGAAAAAATGCAACACAATCAGTCTATTGTGTTTAAATCTTAGCACTAAAAAACCGGGCTGCTACTATTGACTGTTTGTCAGCACATTTTCTTTCTGATGAGCAATAGAAGAGATGTCAACGGGGAATGCAAGTCATGCAAAGGTTACGCTACAGAGACATTATAAAAAGGCACCCATATCAAAATCTACAAAAATGGCAGTGCTCCAAAGAAACAATTTACATGAAAGAACCTTGTCAGATGACAGAAGAGCTACGAAATTTCAACGAAAATGTTCCTGCATTATGGTCAAATATGACTCTCAGATCAAAAAAACTAGATATCAACTGACTAACCTACAAGCAACTTGTGTTCAACCTATAAGGAAACACAATGCCTGCACAAGTTCCTGTCTTAAAGATGATGCTGCGACAGAAATAACTGAGACACAGCTTTCCACTAATAAACTGAGATATGGCTACAAATGCAAACTGGATGGAAGGTTGAACTGTTCACAGCCAAGACTTTGTCAGTCAGTCAAACTTTCAAATAGTAACACTCTTTCTAATAGCTCCCACTGGTATTTTCTTACATCATTTAACCCCTTAACTGGGGATCCCGGATATATCCGTCCATTTTACATTGAGTTACAGTTAAATACACGGTTAAGGGGTTAAGTAAAAGTTAGAAATGGAGATGAAACACTGCTGCACCTGTTTATGCCTGCCCGTTCTGGGCTATCGGAGTCATTCCGCCGCCGCCCCGGATGACTGCCGCTTGCGGAGGCACTGGGGCGTGACCAGCACGGATTGGCTTTGCAATCTGCGCCGAGTGCCCGCGACGAAGTAGGTTCTTCTGGCGAACGGCTTCCTTGATGCGATCCACCTCCATCTGGTACCTGCACAAAAGAAACCGATTGGCCAGTTGAAACGTTTAGCTAACGCAACAAAAACAATACCAGCACCAATATTACTACACCATTGGAGCACCTGTTTAATAACGCAAAGGTACTACCAAATGCTACTCCAAGTCCATCGGCATCCAGAAATGTCAGCCAATCTAGAGATCAAATGCCAATTGGAAAAGATGCTCTTTTTAGTCTAGAGTTGCAAGGCACTATTGAAAGAAAGATCTACGGGACAGAGAAGCAAGCTCCAGATTTCATGGTCAACAACTGAATACATTCCTCTCTTCTCAACTGTACCAATAGAATGCAAGCAGATCTCTTGAAATATGTATAATTTGTAAAATTTTGCGACATCAACAAAACTCACTAAACTACAGTCACATTTCACGAATACTGAGTCATTGGAAAGGAATCATCTAGAATTCGTATTAAAAGAAACCACAAGAAAAACAAACAAAACTATTCTGAAAAGGTGACTCAAGCTTTGGCAAAATGCCTGATGCAACATATCGGCCATAGAAAAGAATGCGATTACCGGTACCTAACTTGAGATAAAAAATTCATAAAATATCAGTAAAAATCTTGTTCTGCAATGACTGTATAAGCAAACAAGAGAAATGTCTATAGATATCAGCAATTTCAGCTTGAACCTGATAAATTTAAAAATAGATTAAAAACATTTAAGTAACCAGAAAAAAATCAAAAGTGAACTTAAAGAAAGGTAAATTGCATGTCAGCCTTAATGGACAGAATTTCTCAATTTACATAATTACTGCGATTGATTTTGCAGTGACCTCTTTCTGTCTTTCATTGCACCCTCCTTTGCCTCCTTCAGTGCCTGTTCCAAGGCCTTGACGCGCTCCATCGTGGCGCGCAGTCTCTTCTCCAACTTCGGCAGTTCGCATCTCAGGTCTGCATTATCGCGTACAAGCTACGCAGAGAAACACAGATGACTGATTACAAAATCAAATTAATAGTTTCATCCTTTAGGCAACAGATAAACAATGCAAATCGCAAAGCAGAAATAATCGAATCCAAAATATCACTTTAAATTTCACCTCCGTCTTCATAATCACCACTGTCACCACATCTCTTGTTACACCATATGCGATAATTGTGACAGAAATCAAAAGGGATTTTTTTTAACACAAGAGATAACACAGGTTTTATAGCAAACAACTGCTTTATTTACATCTATCTGTCTGCTTTGTTTACCTGTTTGTGGACTTTAGTCAGTTGGTCAAGATTATTTTCAAGGAATGAGATTTTCTGTTTCTGTGCCTGGCTGCTCATTGCTTCATCCTCCTCTTCCTCTGACTTTATCTGCGACTGATAGAGAAACAAGTCTTAGCGTTAAAGGTCAAGATATCAGTTTCAGAGTAACACGTTGACAAAAGCGGTTGATGACGTAGACATTTGGGACAGGTAAAAGAGCACTTGATAAAATTCAATTTTAAGCAGAAGAGAATACCACAGGCAAAAAATGACAAGAACTTTTGATCTACAAGAGATACTGCCCTAATTTTTAAAAATCTTCATGACTAGGTTGTCTTCACTTGCCTGTCAAAAGTGCTAGCCAACGTCTGCCAATACCATTTGGGTAGGTTGAATTTTCCATTTTAAGCATTATAGAATACCACAGGCAAAATTAAAATGCCAAGAATTTTGATATGCAAGAGATAGTGTAAAAATCTTGATTACTAGGTGCTCTTCTTGCCTGAAACAATAGTTTAAAAATGTTCATTTGAAGCAATAGATAATATCACAGGCAAAATTTGAAAACAATACAAGATATAGTGCATTCGTATCTCAAGAGTCTTCAATAATGTTTTGGTAGGCCTACTATTGTAATAACGTCGTTTTCGTCTCAAAATATATAATCTAACGCTTTTGGTACATCATTTTCACAATTAATCTAACGTCAAAGAGGTTAAAGGTCAGTTGATCAATACATTTAAAAAATGCAGAATTTATGGTAGAATATGCTGAAAACGTCACATTTGGGTAACTCAATGTAGAACTGGAATTAAAAGGTTTCAAATTTAGAGTACCGGTAGTGTAGTCAAAATTCAGTGAAACAATGTTTAATTGAAAGCAGTCCACAATAAAACAATGTTTCCTATTACTGCCACAGATTTTATTTAAATACCCTAATTTCAACATAATAAATTATTTGTGTTTTAAATAAGAACCTCAACATATTAAGGCAATGAAGTAATAACACAGGATATTTCCCACAGATGAGGAGGTGTTTATCTGCTTTTACCTTCTTAACGCGAGCCTGTAGATCCTGAACAAAGAGTTTTCTAAGGTTGTGAAGAGTCTGCAGCTCCTTTGCAACCGTCTCTTCGAGACCCTTGAGGTCCTGCTTCGCCTGTTCACGTCGATCCATCTGAAGCGACAGTTCGGCCAGACGGGCGGACTTCTCGACCTCATCCTGCTTCAACTTTTCGTAGTCTGACGTCAGTTTCTCTTGGGCTAATCCCAGCCTCTGGTTGGTCCTGCAAGTAAGCAGAATGCACAGCCAAAGTCAGTCTTTTGCAAAGTACCCTTGAATTCAGTCACCAACGACAATATAATGACATTGTGCAAGTTATAATATCAGGACGTAATAGCAATTATAATTATAATTAATTAATTAATTTTTATTAATTATTAATTATAATTATTATTTTCGTTGTCGTGAGAACCAGATATAACGCTTTTCTCTCCACCCTGGATACCACTTCAGCGCCTTGTCATTTTCTCTTCGCAGATTTAGGAAAAAAGGATAAGCAAATTTAGAACTTAGAACTGGTCACAATGCTGCCAGCAACAGAAAAACTGCATTCTTACTCGGACAATTCGTCGATGCGAGCGTGTTTGTCGGCGATCTCCTGTCGAAGTTCCGCGAGCTGCTTCTGGTGCTGTTCGCGGTGCGACTCCATCTGCTTCTCCAGAGCCTCTTTCAGCTGGCTGGAGCCCTCCATTTTGTCCTTCTCCTTCTCATGCTCCTCCATCTGGGTGAGGTACAGCTGTTCTATAACCAGGACATGAGCAAAGTAAACAAAAGCTTCGACTGAACTCAAACATCACACACTGAAGAAGAGAACTTGTCAAGTTTCATAGAAGTTTTTGTGAAAATATAAAATATATAAAAATTTGCAGAGTTTTTGGACTGCATCAATGAAATGAAACAAAATAAAGTGGGTCGAGGTCGACGTGTGTGCCCAGTAGTCTAAGCAGTACCCACCGAATAATGAACAATTAGAAAACATTTATAAGCTGACAATCTGTTTAGACTTGTTATTAGGAGATGAATATAATAAACTAAGGTAAAGGACAATGCATGGACTATCACTCAGAACAATGAGTAAAAATCATTCCTGAAGAAATAATGATTTAAAATGAAATGAGTGCCCAAAATAAATTATCATCAAACACGCTTTAAATGACAGAAGAACATTCAAGTCATTAACAGTCGCATTACCCTTCGCCTTCAATTTAGCGCACTCCTCACTCAGCTGGTCGACCTGCTCCTGCAAGTGGCACTTTTTGGATTCAACTTCTTTCATTGACTCACTCACCATCTTCATCTTAGCCTCATGCTGCAACATTTTAAGGAACATTCTAGAATATTTTTACAAAGACAACAATAACAAATACTGATGGAAAGGGTTCAAACATATAAAAAGCAAGAGTGCTGCAACACTAAAGGTCACCATAACCTGACGACTGTCTCCACACTCTTTCACCTAAAACATATTTTTCTTAAGATATCATGAATCAAGCATTTTCAGGCAGTTATTTCTTTCAATGCTTTTGTTGCTTAAGTGTTATAGTCACTACAGTCAATTCTTCTATATTGTCCACCCATCGTCTGTTTGGCCAGCCTCTTTTCTTTACACAAGATGATGCAATATAAATAGTTAAATAATTTCTGTCACGAGGAAAACCTTGAAAGCTCATTGGTTGCAGCAACAGATTGATGGCAGTTTGGATGAGGTGGGAGTGACAGTTGAAACGGTAAATGGATTCAAAGGCTATCTTGGAAAGCTGGGTTACTGAATGTGGAAAGATACTACAGAGGTTTTCACACAGGCTTACTTAGCCTCCTAAACCACTTTAAATCATATTATTATTATTATTATTATTATTATTATTATTATTATTGTCTAATTATCAAGATCACAATTACTTATCGGCTGCCATCATAGCCTTACCTGCTGTACAAGAAGCTTGCAGGATGACAACTGGCTTTCTGCTTCGTCCAGTTTCTTGTTGTTTTCCGCCTGGAAGGTTTCCAGCTGGCTACAGTGTTGCATGAGGGTCTTTGCTTCTGACTTCATTTTGCTGATGAAGAGACGAGCCAGGGTGAAGTCCTCCTCAATCTTTTCACCCCCTCCCTGAGGTTTCTGCAACTCAAGCTGTCAAGAAAAAAACCAATGAAATAAATTATAGAAAAATGTTAGTGTTTTGTGCTCGAGGTGCTATATTAAAGCAGGTTGACATTCCGTTACACAGTTTCTTGCATGGTAATGAAATTCACTATATCAACAAGACACACAAACATGTTTCTCAATCTTCTTGCCTTCAAAGTAGCCGATAAAATGCATCTACCGGTAATCTGTCGTTTGTCGTTGAACCTATTTAGATCATTTATCAACTTGATACTAATACATATGGCTGAGTATCACAGTCATTTTAGATTCTTTTGTTTTCATTTGAATCTGAAACTCAATTCAAATGAATTATGTCTATTCTTCACAAATTTATGTTTGAGAATCTATGGCCACACTGCTTTACAATCACGTAAAGTAAATGTCATACTCTAAATACTTTTCAAATGGCATGAAAGTAAGTTTGGTTAATGCCATCTGGAAGCAAATTACAAATTATTATTATTGTAGTTTGGAGACAACGAATTCTGTGATCTCAGATGATTAAAACCATAGAAGCGTACATACTTATTTTTCATCATCTCAGTCACACTAAGAATTCTCTAGCAAAGAAATTTCAAATAAATGTTCACACCATTTGAATATAAGTCAAGTTCACGAGAATAACGACTCTTGCTTGCCTTGAATTCACTCCCAATAGCAGTTCCAATATCAGCAAGATCCTTCATCAGGCTCATCATCATCTCAATGACTCTCTTCTTCTGATGCAAGTTACTCTCTCTAACCTGTTGAAGTTCTGATTCCAGTGTCTGCATTGTCGACTGTAAAATCCAACACAACGAAATTTCAACATCAAGTTATCGACATCTGGAAATCAGATTAAACAAATTTCTTGTCCAAAATGAAATACAAAATCACCAACATTCACACATGCACAACTTCTGGAAAAACTACAGGCTTCGTTGTAAAGCTAGATTTAAAATATCTTCTCCTTTTAGACATTAATGAAATGTAGAAACATTTTCAGATGCTGAATACATGACCAAAGCACAACAATAGGAATGCGTTACCATTGAACTTAGGTTGTTGATAACAAGCTATCCCATGAGTCAATTAAAATTCCTATAGAATAAACTGATCGGAAACATTATTGTCAACCAAATTAACAGTATTTTTAACTCCCAGCAACAACAACAACAACAACAACTGAATACTAGTCAACAGTTCATGCAAATGACATGACTGACTATAGGCATACCACTTTCTTATGGAGTTCCTCGTTGAGGGTCTCGTTCTCGCGGTTTCTGCATTCCACTTCCTGTGACTTCTGGTCGTAGTTAACGGCCAGTTCTTCGAGGGCCTGCAGCACCTCCTTGACCTCGTCCTTGGCAGAGTCGTTCTCCGTCTGGATCCTCTGCACCTCCTGCTGCAGGACCTCGTGCTCCCGACGGATCGAAGTGATGAGCTCTTCCTGCTCAAGAGCCTGTTCCTTCAGCTTTTCAACCAACTGAGCCTGGTTGTTGATCTCGTCGTCCTGTCAGTCACCAAAATCAGATCATAATCATGAAATAAACAGACTCCAGAACAGAATCCTGCACTCGCCATACGGGCTCATAGAACAGGAAAAGGCCGCTACTCCTGCACCAAATAATAACTTTACGCGAAGGCAGTTCAGCTCTTAATTAACCCCTTAACTGGGAACCCCGGATATATCCGTCCATTTTACATTGAGTTACAGTTAAATACACGTTTAAGGGGTTAATTGAAAAGTCCAAAGTTAGGGCTGTTAAGCAATACACGTATAGTTGTATACCAGTGTGAAACACAGACGCACTTTGTCATCAAGCTGCTGGTAGAGTTTCTGCTTTTCTTCCTCCCACAACAATCGCTCCTCGTCCGTCACTACAGACGTCCCCTCTGGCAATGCCTTCGCGATGCTTGGCAGATTGTGCGTGGAACTAGAGGCACTCAGCGAATCCGTCAATTCCTTATCCGACGTGCGTTCGTTCTCGGGGACAGATTCGCCTGTGTCAGTAGTAACGCAAAATTACTACGAAACAACTGACTGCATTCACCTGGACATCAGTATTAACCCTTGAACTGCCAGATACTTGGTAAAACTACATGCAATGCAACCGAGTACACTTGGTTCTGGAGGTTTAAGGGTTAAACTTCCAGGATGACTGTTAGTAGAAGTTACTTTAAATATAAAAGACTTTTGCTGACATTGAAAAAAAGATGTTCAACCACCCTGATTTCTGTTGGAAACTTAATACAAGCTGAAACTATCTCAATAAAGTCACTGGTGTGTATACAAAAGATTCATTGAACGCCTAGTTCACCAGACATTATCGAATAGTGGCAGTGTTCCAAGTGCCAAATATGAGGTTGAACATATTTGAACTGCTTAATATGGCAATATCGGCATCCAGCAGTTAATGCAAACTGGTCAGTGAGGAACATCACCAACAGAAAGTTAAACAGCAATAGCACAATATCTAAGCAGAATGAAAACAAAAAAGTTAAATAAAAAAGTCATCTCAAGCAATAACTGTAAAATGCATCTCAATACTGAAACATTAGACAAAATTTCTTGGTAGTTCAATATTTGCAATGTCCACAAAGTCAATATCAATCGCGGTTTCGAAAACTAAAGTCTGGAGCTAAACGTTGCTGAGTTCTTTCTGACAGTTATGTTTTCTGACAACTTTAAACTGTTTAAAAAACAATCTTCATTAGTGCTATCACCTGCACGCCATTTTGCAAGTTCCGCTTCATAGCGTTCCACAAGACCCGTCAGACAAGCATTTTTCTCCTTTTCTTTTTCGTATCTTCGCTTCCATTCCTCAGCCGTCAACTCTTCGTTCACCATAACCGAGTTCTTAATCGTCTTTGCTCTGTAAAGTAAGGAAATAGAGAATTAATTTATATAAGTCGATAGCAATAAACTACAAACGAGATAGAAGGATAAATAGAACTTGGCTTTGATCTGGATCAACACTGCATAATTGCAACAATATCACCAAGTATACGACGTGTACCGGTACATAAAGGAGCATTAACAGAGTTTATTTCGTATATGATCACAAATTTTATACTAATGCAACATTCAAAAACACAGGCATGCATAGTAATTAATTGATCAGCAGTAGCCAATCCTATAATTATGTGCAGCCCCAAAGGAAACAAGGAACAAAGACAATTGCAATGTCAACACAGTGTTTGAGGCTCGGAGCGCAATGTTGCAAAATAAATGAGATTTTGGTTGATTTTGTATCAAATTATATTTATTTCAGCATAATAGTCCAAACATCAAAACGGAAGAGCTACACAGTCAAAACCAAAGACTCTGAATCTAGATACAAAGTAAGTAAGCAGATCAGACCCATAACAACAGCAACAAAGCAAAGATCATAATGCTCAGCAATCCCCTCTTACCTCTGACCAAACATAAGCGTGGAGCGGGTTTCACATTCGTTAAAGGACGCGGGAGAGCAGCAAATGACCATCGTGGTTCTCGCATTTCCACCCAAACTTTCCTGGAGTATGCGGGTCAGCTTGCTGTCTCGATAAGGAACGTAATTCTGAAATAAATAAACAAGTCATCATGAAGATTTCGTCTATCACACCGAAAGGCCATGGAGGGCGCCACAAGCCAAATATTGCATGGCCTGTTTGAAATTGGACAATGCAAAGACTAGTGCTACAGTAGGCTATCGATATGCAAAAATTCAGAAGAGTGATGAAACGAATTAAACCCACATATTCTTGTGTCCCCATCTTTGCTGTGCCAAACCGTACTAGAATTGTCAATATATTCTGTCTCAATTTTTTTCTAGAGCTTTTGAATGCCACGAAAAATAATAAGCCATTTAAAATGACACTATAAAAGTCTTTCAGAAATCTATTATCTGTCAAATGTCTAAAAAATCAATTGAGAGATAAGATGGCTCTTAAGAGAGCTGGTTTCTTCTAATACAGGTTTTATAGACCACAAAAATATTCTAAAATTGATACCCTGTTTGAAATTGGACAATGCTAGTGCTACAGTAGGCTATAGATATGCAAAAATTCAGAAGAGTGATGAAACAAATTAAAACCACATATTCTTGTGTCCCCATCTTTGCTGTGTCAAACCGTACTAGAATTGTCAATATATTCCTTCTCAATTTTTTTCTAGAGCTTTTGAAATGCCATGAAAAATAATGAGCCATTTGAAACGACACTATACAAAGTCTTTCAGAAATCTATTCTCTGTCAGATGTCTAAAAAATCAATCGAGAGATAACATGGCGCTTAAGAGAGCTGGTTTCTTTTATAGACCACAAAAATATTATAAAATTGATACCCTGTTTGAAATTGGACAATGCAAGGACTAGAGTTACAGTAGGCTAGGATAAGCAAAAATTCAGAAGAGTGATGAAACGAATTAAACCCACATATTATTGTGTCCCCATCTTTGCTGTGCCAAACCGTACTAGAATTGTCAATATATTCTGTCTCAATTTTTTTCTAGAGCTTTCAAAATGCCACAAAAAATAATGAGCCATTTGAAACGACACTATACAAAGTCTTTCAGAAATCTATTCTCTTTCAGGTTTTATAGACCACAAAAATATTATAAAATTGATACACTGTTTGAAATTGGAAATTACAGTAGGCTAGAGATAAGCTAAAATTCAGAAGAGTGATGAAACTAATTAAAACCATGGAGGGCGCCACAAGCCAAATATTGGGCGGGCCAACATGGCCAATATTTCAGAGACAAGACAGGGCAGCGAGAAATTCTTGCCGTTACGATCAATCGATCATTGAAAAAAACACAGTTGCATGGTTATATAAATATAATAATTTTGAATGGCCTTCCACATCTGTGACATCTCTCTTATATATTTGGCAATATTATGCCAATATATTGGGGATTTGGGGTTATTAGTTCCACAAAACATTGTAATTTGCCAATTGAATTTGGGTGGGCCAAACACATTGTGGCCCATCGGGCCTAAATATTGGGTGGGCCATGGCCCACCTGTTGCGCCCCATGCGAAAGTCTATGAAATTATTGAATTGCAAATATCTAAATAAACCAACAGCATAAAGTCTAAGTTTAAAATCACACTCGATTGAATAATTTGACAGCTAAACATGATATTACTGATACAAGTAAACACCAAAAATTAATTATACAGTAGCTATTATACAGTTTAAAACGTCGTTTAAAACTTACACTTCCATCAGCCAGGGCTGCAATCACGTTGCCAAGAGCAGACAACGACTTGTTGATGTTCTTTGCTTCATCAAGAACAGCGCCTTCTGCTCCTGTCTTACTTACCTAAATGATCCCAAAACAATTCAGTCTTATAATCTTGTATTTCAAGCTAGTACAAGAACTTATATTTTTAATTGCCAACTTACAGTTATATTGTTATTGTCAAAATCATAACATGCTTCAACTTTTGAAAATTTCAGACAATTGACTAAGACTTGTTCTGAGATAACTCATTATAAAACTAGGAATGAAAAGTTCAGCATAAAATTTTCTAATCGGAGATGGAAAAATATGTGTTCTAAATATCTGTACTTGCCATAACTGTATCTCACTTCAGAAGCCGATCAAAGACTGAAAAGCACGAGTCTCAAAAAATTTGAAATCTTATATAAAACATTAGTTGAACATCAATTCACGAATGCTAGGCAGATCAGACACGGCATGCATAATGAAACCCACCTTTTCACTGCCTGCCAGATCAACCAAGTACAGCTTTCCACTTAATTTCTTCTGTGTCTCAACATTCTCCTGCTTGACGTTAATCAGGAAGACACTGTGACTGCGCGACGAATGTTCGTTCATGTCTACACAGCAGCCAAAGTACATGCGCTTGACGTCACAATAAAGCTGAAAATTCTTCTGCACAAGGAAACTCGTGCATTAATTCGGCAAGAATTAAACCAAAGAATTTTATTCATTTTTGCTACTCAAACACACAGTGAAACATCACTTTAGCATGTTTGATACAATGTTGCATGCCTTGCAGAACAAAAACTACCACAAAGCGACAGAAGTCGATCTTCAAAACAGGAAGCTATCTAACACAACACCCAAATATATCTAACATGGTAAAATTAAATTGTCTTAAAAGCTGTTTAGCCAAAGAGATTCAGTCTAGACAAAAGAATGCACTCTCAATACCTGTGTACTCTCAACTGACTCTCTTGTGAATTAAGAGAGAATTAAACCTTACCCATTCTCACCTGCCGATCCTCACTAATTGGAATTGAAAGAATGGATCATGACACTAAAGGATCGCGATTTTAATACTGAGTCACCATCGAATGATGCCAGTACATTATTACAAGTGACATTGTTTAGAAGTCATCCAGTTAAAATAGCTATTCAGCTATTCTGATAATTTACTTGTGACAGCAACATGTCGATTGGCTTTTCCTTCGTCAATAACTTCCATCACCTCCTCTGGACTTGAAACAAATCGTTCGGTCGCTCCCTGTTACACAGAATGCAAACACAGGTCACTGCCAATAAAGCTATCCTGCCATCAGTCAATGTTGACCAATTACATATGCTAAATGCTACAGTTTGGGTTCTGCTAATTGTCACTGCGGATAGGAAGAGCTGTATATCATCATCATCATTTCCTCTTTCCTTCATTATTTGAAGATGAGGTGACGTCATGAATCAGGCATTTCCAGGTAGTTCTTTCTTTAGATGCTTTTATTGCTGTTGTTATAGCCATTCCAGTCCATTCTTCTATGTCATCCCACCCATCTTCTGTTGGCCGACCTCTTTTTCTTTTCCTGGCATGATACCTTGTTGTATTGTTTGCTGTAGGCTATCTTTGTTGTTTCTTTGTATATGACCAAAATAACTCAATTTTCGTCTTTGGCAGATGTTAAAGAATTTTCGTTTGGTATTTGCTTTTTCATGACTTCTTCATTTGTTTGTTTTTCTGTCCATGATATTCTTTGCATTGTTCTGAGAAAACATTTCAAGGCATCTAGTCTTTGTCTTATTTTCTTTTGATGGTCCAGCTTTCACATCCATAAGTTGCTACACTCCATGCCATACATTCCATTAATCTTCCTTTGCTTTTTCATGCTGATTTTGTTGCTTTTCCAGACAGTTTTTAATCTCCTCATTACTTCTCTGCCTTTTCCTAATCGTGAGTTTATTTCTTCTTCAAGATTTCCATTACTGCTGATTATTGCTCCTAGATATGTGAATTTGTCCACCTGTTCAAGATTCTTTTCATTAACAATAATCTTAATTTTCTTTCCATTTGTTGTCATTACTTTTGTTTTAGTTTCATTAAGGTGTAGGCCATATTTTTGCTTTCCAAACTTATTCTGTCAACCAGTTGCTGTAATTCTTCTTCTGATGTTGCTATTAGGATTATATCATCAGCATATCTCAAATTGTTGAATGTTTTCCTCCTAATTTGACCCCCTCCTTTAAATCCATTTAATGCATTTCTCATTATCATTTCTGATATGATGTTAAATAGGAATGGTGATAATATGCAACCTTGCCTAACACCTTTTCTAATTCTAAACCAGTCTGTTATTATGTCATTGATTTTTATTGCTCCTTTTTGATTTTTATACAAATTCATTAGAAGATGTACTAGATGTGCTGGAAATCCCATATCTAGCATGACATACCAGAGCTTTTCATGAGAGATAGAATCAAAGGCTTTTGTATAATCTATAAAGCACATGTACAATGGTTGTTGATATTCTTTTGCTTTTTCCATAATAATTCTGAGATTGGTTATTTGATCTCTAGTTCCTCTCCCTTTTCTAAAACCAGCTTGTTCTTCTGCCACTTCGTCCTCCATCTTTTTGTCAATTCTATTCAGTATTATCTGAAGCATGACTTTGCTTGTATGTGCTATCAATGCAATGGTTCTATTTGCATTCTTTCCTATCACCTTTTTTTGGTATTGGAATGAATATTGATTTTAGCCAGTCATTAGGCCATTCTCCAGTCTGCCATATTTTACAACATAATTTATGAATTATGTTAACTGCTCCATCTTGTCCTAGTTTTAATAATTCTATAGGGACATCATCAATCCCTGCTGCTTTTTTGTTTGCTGTTTTCCTCATAGCTTCTTCTACCTCAGATCTCAAGGGGGGAGGTTCAAAGTCTTTCCTATTGTTATTTGGATGTGTGTTTATTTCTTCCATGCTTTTATATTCCATTTCTCCATCAAACAATTCATTTCCATATTCCTTCCATCTGTCTGCTATCATCTTTTTATCAGATAACATTAAACCATTTTTTGCTCTAATACATTGCATTTTTGGAGCAAATTTCTTAGTCAGATCCTTTAATTTTTCATATGTTCCTCTGCTATTTCCTCTTTTTGCTGTATATGCTACTGTATATTGGTGTTTCAGATTTGGAGCAGTTCCTGGACATGCAGTTTATATGAAGATGAAACACAAAACTAAAATTTAAAATGAAATTGATATTTACTTTGCTTAATTGTTGAACTCATTACTGTCACAAATGCTATGTTGAACTGCAACAGATGTTACTGCATGTTAAACTGCTAAAGATGCTACGTTGAACTGCTACAGATGCTATGCTGTGTCATCTGAAATGTCTTCATGGCATCGATATTTATACATCCACCACGGTTCACAAATTTTTATATTACATAGAAAGGAACAGGATTCTAAATAAGACATATAAACTTATATTAACTACTTCATACCTTCACATATGGTACCCTGTTCTTATCCTCATGGACAGAAAGATTTGTCTTCGTCACTGAAAGACAATAGCATTTCATATTCCAATCAAAATAAAGTTAACGCATGTACACACAATTATATAACTGCTTATAACAAATGCAATTATTATAAACAATTAAGAAAATTACAATTCCTTAGTAAAAAATAATATTATTTTACTTATTGAGTTTGCATTTACAAAATTATACAACACAACAGTTAATGAAATTTGATATTACTCACCATCCAACAAATCCCGAATTTTGTCCATGTAAATTTCAAAATATGACACCTACAATTCCATATCATGTTTATACACATGCATATATATATATATATATATATATATATATATATATATATATATATATGTCATGTATTTATAGATATATTTGATGTGCCATTTAGACACCCATACAAACATACACGATTCATGCACACACATATACCAGCCATGATGTTGTGAGTGAGTGAGTGAGTGAGTGTGTGTGTGTGTGTGTGTGTGTGTGTGTGTGTGTGTGTGTGTCTAAAACTTCTGTTCTATAACAAAGACTTTTAACATACCTTGATATGAAATTCAAGATTTTCATCCATTTGATAAATGTAGCTAAAAATATCACCAACGATTCGCGGAATGATTCCTTGAAGACTTGAATTACCAATAACACCCTAAAAATGAAACATAGAAAACAATGCAAATGGCAAATGGCAGAAACAAAGTCTGAAGCTTAAGAAGAGAACTCGGACAAGTTGTTCACTTATAAGTGTCTGTGAGAAAGGCAAAGGGAAACCCATCTCATCAATCCCTGAATGGACAGTGAAATGACAAGTGGACAGAGAACTCTTCATTATAATCAGCATCATCATAAAGAAATTCAGCACAGACCTAAAGCTTATTTTTATTTTCTTAGCACATGACAACATCTTGCCAGAAAATAACTCTAGACCTGTTGCTGACTGTCTGACTACAAAAGTCATTACATGATTTGAACAACAATATGCAGCTAAAATTCATTCAACTTATTAACCCCTTAACTGGGTGCCCCGAGTAACGCTTGTCCATTTTACATTGAGTTACAAATAGTTGCCCAGTTAAGGGGTTAATGCTGGTCACCAACTGCACACTTCTCATTCGAGTCCCATTCTATGCAAACCAGTAATTAAAATCTGTGTTTGATAACATTCAACCATCAGACAACATATTCCAAACAAAAAAAAACAAAGCAATCACTCAAATAATATTTTAAAGACAATCATGGGTGTCTGCAGAAATTTTTACAGGGGGGTGCAAAACAGGGTCTTGTGACAAAAGAAGTGAAAAAAATTGTCCATGCGGGGGGTGCAAAGCAGTGTTTTGTGACGAAAAAACAAGTAATTTTACTTTTATCATAACTCCACAATTTTTCCAGGGAGGTGCAATTGCACCCCTTGCATCCTCCTCCAGATGCCCATGAAGACAATCACTGTGCAAGTAATTTTCTTTACAGCATTACTGTCTCAGCAGGTTTAAACTTCAGAATGACACATTAACGTGAGAAAACTACAAGATGAATTGAGCACATTTTTACTTTAACACATTACTTACTTCCATCGTATGTGTTTTTCCACTAGAAGTTTGACCATAAGCAAAGATTGTTCCATTGTATCCAGAAAGGACATCTACATAATTCACAATATTTGAAAATAAAATGTAGCAATATTTCAAAATGTACCTCTGCCTCAATACAAATAATGATTACTAGTATGTGCATTAAATATAACTCAACAAAGTCATGGTCCAGCATTCAAATCCAGAAATAAGGTCTTTGTGGCTGGCTATATAAATTATCAACCAAGTCCCGAGCTATTGTTCTGGCTGAGAAATGAGATATGAATTGTGTCATCTCGTTACAACCCAGAGTTGCTGAACTTTGCATAAAAGTGACATCCATGAAATCTAGTATTAGAGTAGGCACTAGGCAAGGATCTCTTTAAGCAACAAATATTTTCAATATGAATGTTTATAAAAATTTTGACAATTTTCACCTTTAACAATTGGTTTTGCAACATTAGTGTACACGAAATCTTGTGTTACGTTCGCTTTGAACACCTTGTCAAAGGCGTAAACTTTGCCCTAAGAACAGAAACAACTTAATTACCGGTAGCAACAACTTAATTAGCATGTGAATTATGAAACCCCTGAAATATTAACGATTACAGATGCAAATGAAATCCCACCAATGCACTGACTCGTGAACTGTGGTTTCCGGCCAAAGTTGCACCTGATTACAGAAAACGTTTACACAACAAAAGCAACTACGAAATTTAAATGATAATAATGACGACGACGATGACAACTACGCCACCAGACATGGCTGAGACGCCCGATGACATCACCGTGATAATTTATGATAATATAATGCGAAACAAATACGGCTGATGATGACAAGACAACAACCACGACGATGCAGTGATTATATCTGAATGATAACGGCACAACAACGACAACTGATTTTCAAGCGAATCGAACGAAGATCGTCCTTAAGAAACGTCGAATCGTAGGACGAAACGACGACGGCCCCCCGGTCGGTCGGCGGCGGCGGCAGAGGCAGTACTTACGCCGATCGATATCGAGTCGTCAGTGGGGAACTTGAGGACGAATTTGCTGCCCGCTTTTTCTTCGGAATTGTTCAGGGGTCGAACCCTACAGACCACCTTGATGTTGCACTCGTCGGCCATCGCCCCGAGAAATCTTTCGAATATGCTCTGTAGAATCAATGGAAATCGTCGGTTCTAAACAAAAGAGGCGAGAGAGAGAGAGACGAGCAATCGCCCGTCAGTCCGTCCTTACGTCCGCCGTCGGCGTTCCTCCGCTTCTGTTGCTGCGGATACTGCGGCTGCGTCTGCAGCTTACCGACCGAGGCAGATGGGGGATCGACCGCTGCCGATGAGGCGGCCGGTGTAGCCAGCTTCCTCCATCCAGTCAGTAGCCGAAACGGACGTCTACGAAATAGTAATGGTATGTAAACTATCGGTTTCTAGACGATTCGCCGATACGGCCGTCTCCGACAGCGTTTCTCCATAGATTTATTATTATTGATATTAAAGTCTATGGTTTCTCCGACACGGCTGACGTTCTCCCATTGATCATAACTCCATAGAACTCTTCTACTCCATATTTTGGAGAGAGACTAAAGGTGTTGGTCTTTAGTCTTTAGTCTTTACACTGGGAGCGGCAGAAAAAGATTTTCAGACGAAAATTCCTTTTTGATTCGTCTGTCATAGTTATATAATAAAAAGTTTGTCGTGAAAAGTATTTTTAGCATCCGTTGATAGTCCAGTGTTGAACTTGTACATTCTACTTTAGGGTAATAATAATTCTTGCAGTTTTCTGACTCAAGGTAAGAATCGCTGGTCGTTGGCTTTAAAACTGGATCATGCATCAATTCGTAGACATTGCTCATTTGCCTATACCAGAGGCGAGCACACTTTTTCTGTAATGGGCCGCATGAGATCTAAAGCTCATTAAGCGGGCCGCACATACAAAAAGCCAAAATGTTTATAATTTCAAGTGAGAACAAAGAATTTTGAGTACTTATAGAATACATTAGGCCTATTGTAATACTGTAATACGTGATGAGTGATGACCTTTTTGCTTGTCAAGACATTTTGAAGGTGCGATCCTTCTTTTGCCCCAGGCGCTGCCTATCCTTTTTAAGATTTTAAAATAGAGTGCCATGTTTCCATAAAATAAAAATAATTTCTAATAATCTCACTTTCTTTCGCAAGTAGGCTATGCATATTTAAATGATATCGCGGGACGCATGTAATCCGATTCCGGTGGCGGGCAGAACGAGGCCTGCGGGCAATAGTTTGCGCACCTCTGGCCTGTCCGAATTTCGGATGCTACTGGAATACTGCCAAATACTGTAGGCCATACAACAAGCTAGTTGCCGAACTTCGGAACTTGCCGGTGATTTCATTGTCCGTTCAATTATTTCGTTCAATCGAATATTTTTCCGCGTGGAGGTTTTCGTCCGATTTATAAATTAAGGCAAAAATACTTTGCGACCTTCTATGCAAATGATGATTATTGTCTTGCTTAGCACTGCTGCTGCTGCTGCTGCTGCTGCTGCTGCTGCTGCTGCTTTGCGAACGGCATCGAGGCGAAAAACTGCGTGCAACGAATGGGAATCATCAAACAGTACAGCTGCTGAGGCTGCATCAAAGATACACAGACAGAGACAGACGGCTACGATGACGACCGTGTGATTCATACGTAATAATAATAATAATACTAGGAAAACAGAAATGGCTGCCTCATTTGAAATTGACAATTATAGATTAACCCTATCATTCCAAGGGCTTTGATGCTTAACTCTATCAGTCTGCTTTCATCGACTACTAGTTATATTTTTTACAGAAATAAACAGTTTATTTTCAAATTCAAAAACAAACACAAAACTAAGCACAAAAACACAAATAAGACATTCTCCATACATCATTTTAAAAAACATACAGCAAAACTTCACTGAAAATGTAAAGACATACATGAATAAGTGACACATGTCAGATAGTTAGGCCTAGCAAGAATTGATAGGCCAACATTTGCATTTTCAGGGTGGTCAAGTACTCCCTCTGTGGCAAAACCGGTATATAGTTGGCAGCGGCTTAGCAACATCATCCAACATGCTCGGGGGTCGGTGGCGAAAAACGGGAAGGGGGCCCTTTCCAGAGGAGACGATCTGGCAAGTTGGCAAGTTTGCAAAAATGTTGACGACCTTTTTTTGCTTGTCTCGAGCTTTTCTTGTTAAACTACATTGCGAAAAAGTTGATGACCTTGTTTTGCTTGTCTCGAGCTTTTCATGTTAAACTACATCGCGAAAAAGTTGATGACCTTGTTTTTGCTTGTCTCGAGCTTTTCATGTTAAACTACATCGCGAAAAAGTTGTTAACGACCTTTGTTTGGACTCGGGTCGGGGGGCCCTTTACAGGTCGGGGGCCCTTGGCATTTGGTCACGTTCTCCATATATGGCTGCTACGCCCCTGATAGTTGGGGAGTAGGGGTTAGGGGTAGTAAGAGATCACGAAACGTCAAAGCGCATGAGGCGATGACCTTTATTTTGCTCATCAAGACTTTTGCCCCTATTCTGGATTCCTTCATCGAAATGTTTCTGATTTCAGCAGGGCCATGGAGGCGCGTTTCGCACCTTTCGCAAATGTGGAGAAAGGGCATGTTTAGGCCAATTATTTTAATATCGATCAAGCAGCCGTTCTCAATTGGTGGTTCCAACTTTTAGCAAAATTTGGGGATCGGTCTTTTAGCATTGCCGGCGGACGTGACTAGGGTGACATCTCTGAACTGTCACTAGGAACCTTAAAACATATTTATTTAATAATTAGGGACATTTGTAAAGCGCTCTTCATATGAAAGCATTACGTGGGTCTATAAATCTAAATTAAATTCAACAATCGATGATTGACATATGGACCTAGTTTATGCAATAAGCAGAGGCTGCGTTATAGAAATATTGGTATAGGCCTACTACTGAAGCCGAGTGAGAACATTGTAATGGCGTTAACTGACGCGCTAAACAATAATTTTCAAATTTTTTGAAGCTTCAGTTTAAACCCATTTTCTCTATAGGCCTACCTGGACTTTTTCATATGTACTATGTAGCCTACGAAACATTGTCATAAGCCTATAGGCCTAAGCTATAGGCGGGGTGTAGCGACGGGGGTATATCGGTATATATCCCCCAAAATCAGTCTACCTTAAAGTTTTTATGTGATTTATATGTGGTTATATATGGTTATATCATTATATGTAGTTTATATGGCTTATAGTCATAGGCGGATTTTATTAAAGGCTAGGGTAGGCTTAAGCCTACCCAAATAATCACACTAAAACAAAAAAATTGTTTTTTCCATCAACACCAGGTCTGTCGCGTGCTGGATGGCACCCGTGCTGGATGGCACCCGTGCTGGATGGCATCCCCAGACCCCCATACTAGCCTACCCAAATATTAAACTCTAAATCCGCCTATGTTTACACTTTATAAATAAGGTTTATGGTTTATACCCTCCCAAATCAAATTCCTGGCTTCGCCAGTGGCGGCTCTAGGATTTGGCAAGTGGGGGGGGCCGTTGGGGTGGCAACTTCTAATCATGGGGGGCCAACCATTTGTTGCTTAATGTATGTAGCATTAAGTATAGGGTCCCAACTGGGGGGGCCACTGGGGGGGGGCACTGGGGGGCCAGGCATTCAATAGGGGGCACAGCCCCCTGTCCCCCCGGTGGAGCCGTCACTGGGCTTCGCCCCTGGCTTTAGGCGGTTTATGTAAAATTGTAAAACCCCGTTTGAATGTCGCATATTCCTGTCTCAGTTGAAGGCTGAAACCGTGAAAGCTTACAGTTTATAGGCCTAACTAAGCGAGCCGATGCCTATACGCCACAGGCCCACTTTAGACCGCACTTGTTGAGCTCGTGATCCTGTTCATCGGCGCGTTCAGTGGATTACTGTATAGCTTAGCTAGTTGTTAGTTGGCAGCGGGTTTTCTAAGGAATCTCTGTATCGGGTTAGTTGGGCTAAACGTGGGGTTCTGGCATTCCATGCATAGCCTATCATAATCTTTGAGGCCATTGAAATACTGTACTTAACTGTGCGCTATACAGCAACATTGACTGAGCGTCTTACATTACTGCTGCGGCCCCATGCACTGTGTTTGTTTTCGTCTGCTCTGCTCTGCTCTTAGTTGGTGATCTGTGGGAGTTCGATAGCAGCGCAATAAAGAGGAGATTGTCACTTCATACAAGTCTCAGTCATAGATCGAGTTTCAGACGTTTCATTTCTTAGAACTGCAATCAGCTTTACGATAAATACTTTATGTGGTTGTTCGACGACTGTTTTTGAAAAGGTGGGTGACATTATGACATAGGCTGCTAGAAATTTTTCAAAATCTCTAGACTCTAGATTCATATTAAATCAGATGGTCCACCACCGGCGTATCCACGAGGGGCACAGTCAAGGGCGCTCCCTTGGGGTCTTCTATCCGGGTCTAGGCTTATCGTGAGACTCATGCAAATCGACGAGAAAGGGGTGGGGAATGTTTGCCAATATGCTGCCACATATTCCGAAGCCATAGGCCCTACTGTATTCTCCAAGTATCAAGATTCGAATTTTATATTGGGCCCAATTGCCCTAATTTTTGACTAAGACTCCGTTGGGGAGCTCACGACGTTCTCTCAAGCTCCCAACACCCCAGTGGGAACTGGAAAATATCGGTCTGTTGGCATCCTGGTCAGTGGCGGCTCTAGGATTTGGCAAGTGGGGGGGCGTTGGGGGCAACTTCTAATCATGGGGGCAACCATTTGTTGTTTAATGTATGTAGCATTAAGTATAGGGTCCCAACTGGGGGGGCCACTGGGGGGCCAGGCTCTCAATAGGGGGCACGGCCCCTGGCCCCCCGGTGGAGCCGCCACTGATCCTGGTGCGGCCCGCTATTCTGGAATACTGGCGCCACGCCGATGGTCCAAATACCTGGAAACAACATTAAAGCAGGGTTGAATCATCTACGGAATATACTCAGACTTGATCTATCAGACGTTGGACATTATTTTTGTTCTTAGATGCAATGTTTCTGCTGCATATAGCGTCTATTTCCATATGGATTATGTTCTTTTTCTCCTCTAGGTACCCTGCCCTGTATCACACTTACGTTGGCGACCTCCACACCTTCTTGTCCTTTGTGATTTGCGTTAGGCCTAGCTCCAATGCCGATGTTACATCTGTGATGTCACAAAGCAAGATGTCGATAAATGTTCAGTCTTTACTTCCTTCGTGCTCTCTTTCCGTCCACGCTTCCGGTTGCAAGTAGGTAGTGGGAGAAACCAGGGACTGTTTTAAGAAAACTGTATCGCTGTACTAAACGCAGACAATTTGTGGATATCCGGGCAAAAACAAGCAAAAAATTTCCGGAAAATTTATCACTGCACAAAGCATAGAAAATTGCATTTAACTACTGCACATTTTCATTTTATCACTGCACATTTTATGTTTCACTGCACGTTAACAGCTCCACAGGCCCCCTATTGAGAGCCTGGCCCCAGGAGTTGGGGCTACATACATTAAACAACAAATGGCTGGATGATTAGAAGTTGCCCCCAACGGCCCCCACTTTCCAACCCCTGAATAATTCCAACCCCGACATATCGAGGGTTGAGTGCAACTGAATCAGAAGCTGTCTTAACGCTTATTGTAGATCTAAATGTCTAAACGCGGCGCTAAAACGCCTCTTAAATGTATAGATTGTAGACTATGCGTGCGTGTATGCACGTAGGCCGCTAAAAGCCTTAGCGTGACGTAAAAAGTCTTAGCGTGATGTAAGAGCACCGTGTATTGTATATAGTCTATAGTAGACCTATTCGGCGAAACTAATAAAGAGTTTGCAAACGAAACGTCTCCGGCGTATACAAATTACATAATCAGTGGAGAATCGCGTGATTTATTTAGTGGTGAGAATAAATAGTTAGGTCAGCTTACGAATCGCAGTAGAGATTTATGCCTGCACGGGCCAATAGGGCTGTATAGACGGTCGCTGCTTTAAAAAAAGGCCGTTGGAATTTGAGACCCGCGTGCTGCTTTGAGGCCTGACATCGGGCCAACGGTGAGCCTTTGACAAGAAGCGAATTCTCTGCCCGGTCTAGAAGAAAAAACTACTTCTCGTGTTTGAAAGACCTCCCTCGCGAATTACTTCATGACGATGCACGGCGGGGTAGACGGCTATAGAGGTGAGTCACGATCTCCCTCCACTGAATACGGCGCAGTTGAACCCGACGTTCTCTGTTGCCTTCGAAGTTGTCCTGCAAACGACGGCCGTTTGAACTGACTGGCGCGGTCGTCTTTTAGCGTTGGACCTACAACGGGCCTATTAACCCATTGGCAACAGGCAGCGTGCTGTATCCTCCGTCGTGCCGTTTGTCGTAATATTAGGCATGACGACTCTGTCTTCCTCTTAAAGTCACGACGATGACAAGTCCTGCTCTTACGGGGCACATACGCAGCGACACCCACGCACCCGGGTGACTCGGCTGGGCCGGCTCTGGGCCTTTCAGAGTTGAAGACCCAGGTCATTTGCTAATTTTAGGTCTATCAGTCCCATAATTCCTATAATGTAATATATATATATATATATATATATATATATATATATATATATATATATATATATATAATTATATATATGAATCTATCGGGCAGTTTTAAACTTAACAGGCATCAGGGTAAACAGTGGTTCTCACACAGGGCAGTCTCTACTGAACCACTTTAAACCTTGTTAGGCCTATATTATTATTATTATTATTATTATTATTATTATTATTATTATTATTATTATTATTATTATTATTATTATTATTATTATTATTATTATTATTATTATTATTATTATTATTATTATTATATATTATTATTAAACAAAATCAGACTGTATTAGAGAGTAATATTCTAATTTATATTATTCGTCACTTAGTAGAATATTAGCTTACCTTAAAGTATTACAGAAATGTAGGCCTATCTTAATCTATTACAGGTCTGTTATTTTGTTTTCCTTCTTTAGCGAGAGCAAACAAACCAGTCGCCTATGTCGCCATCTACGCAAGGAGTCCTCCATCTTGCGCTGCTGCGTCGTCTTCTTCTGCTGACCAGCGTCATCTTAGACAACGTCGACGCCCTGGACAACGGTCTCGCCCGCCTGCCGCCGATCGGCTGGATTTCAGGGGAGAGGTTCTCTTGTCTAACCGACTGCGATAACTATCCGGACGACTGCATCAGGCAGGATATATCTCGAATAACAATCGATAAGCCCATGGCGTAGGCCTAAACTTCTCTTAGGCCGCTAGATTCGAGGCTGGTTAAGGAAGGGGAAGGCATTGCATGTGGTTGGGTCCTTAGCTTTTTCACCCAAGCTTGCGCCAATGTCGATAAGTCTATTTTTTAAAAAATCAGCACGAATTTCAAATGATGTCTACTACTGACAGACGTAATACCTTTAGGCCTTACTTGTTACATTTTAATCGTGGCTTTGTTAGTCACACATTATCCAGTGTTTATTTTAGACCAGTGTTTAATCTAGGCCGTTTCCGGGGGAAAAATTGCCCCCTCGAAAATTTCAAATTCCTCCCGGAAATTTTGGAATACTACATGGACTAACAACGGACCCTAGCAGAATTCTTCCCGGCTTTGTCAGTTTTCCCCGGCTTTTTCAGTTTCCTCCGGAGTCCAGGAGTCTAGATTAAACACTGTTCTAGACCTTCTCTGTGGGGAGATTTCCCCCAACGTTTGAAATCCCCACAAAAATTGGCATTCGGTAAGTAGTATGACCTCCCTAATGTCTGTTTCCCCCAAAATTTTAAACTCGCCCATGTCTAGGTGGCTAGAATAAACACTGCACGTTATCAAATGCGAATTAAGAAATTTGCGCTTTTCCAGTAAAACCGGGAGCCTATCTTTTTACCTATTTATGGACGATTGATTGAACGAGTGATTGATTGATCGACTGATTGTGATTGCCTGGCTGGTTGTCGTTGTAGTGAACGACTTATCCGGTCGATGGCTGACGTTATGTCTCTGCCGAGTTTCCAGCGAGCGGGATTTAAGTACATCATCGTGGACGACTGTTGGATGGACAGAAACCGAGATTCTTCGGGGAAACTGCAGGCGGACGTTCGACGATTTCCGAGCGGAATTCAAGATCTCATCTCCTACGTTTGTCTGCTTTTTATAGCTCCGTTATGTGTAGCAAGTAAGGGCTCTTCGGATCTGTTTGATTCGACGCACTCCGTTGCGAAACAGCTCCTTCCTGTGTTGCAGGAGTGCAGGTCTAACTGTGAGCATAATAATAACACCCGATGGCAGTGGCGGCTCCACCGGCGAGGGGGCCAGGGGGCCCGTGCCCCCTATTGAGTGCCTGGCCCCCAGTGGCCCCCAGTTGGGACCCTATACTTAATGCTACATACATTAAACAGCAAATGGTTGCCCCCCATGATTATAGTAGTTGCAACCCCAACGCCCCCCACTTGCCAAATCCTAGAGCCGCCACTGTCCGATGGAGGCCGTCCGTAAAGTAGGTCACGCTATTTTTGGTCATCTTTGAACCCCCTCCTCTGTCACAAACGGTCACAGATCTTGGACACCCCCAAAAAGTACGTCACAAAGCTCGGGTCCCCCTAAATTTATATTTATAAATTAATATTTATTTAGGTAAATTTAAGGTTTTATTTGTACATGAAAGTATGACGTCACGCTGGCCCTTACCTTCTCCTCTGTCACAAACTGTCACACTTTCTTCGATCCCCTCTCCTCGAGCCTGACGTACTTTATGGACGGGCCCATAGCTGAATTGCCGGGTGTTTGCGAAATTTAGGGTTTCGAGTAGTTCGACCCTCGATCTGCTCATAGGCGGATTTTATTAAAGGCTAGGGTAGGCATAAGCCTACCCAACTAATCCCACCAAAACAAAAAAATGTTTTCCATCAACACCAGGTCTGTTGCGTGCTGGATGGCACCCCAGACCCCCATGCTAGCCTACCCAAATATTAAACTCTAAATCCGCCTATGCCTCTGCTTCGTTTTGAAAACTTACCTTTGACCTGTGCATTCACACAAACAAATACTGCTGTGGCCAATGTGATGACCATGCAGGGCATTCAAGTTCTGCCATAGACCCATTTTCTCAAAGCGAAGATCACTACACCGCTTGAAAATAACCGAAAGCACATACTAGACTTTATACATACTAATTACTCAGCCCGCCATGTTGGCTAAAAACCTGCCTACTAACAGAGAGAAACTAATGCAATGATCCGACTCTACTCTATTCGGAATTCTCGGTTTTACGGGTGTCCGAAATAAATAAGCAGTCGCTTTGATGTCACGCTCTTTAGCCTATTTGCTTGCAGCGCCATGGATGATAGGTCCTAAGACTCTTAAGTGATGTAGAAAATAAACGTTGTTATTTTTATAATACTCTGAGAGAGACAGATAAATAGACACTTAGCCTAATATGCAGTGGCGGCTCTAGGATTTGGCAAGTGGGGGGCCGTTGGTGGGGCAACTTCTAAGCCAACCATTTGTTGTTTAAATAGCATTGTATAGGGTCCCAACTAAATAGGCCCCTGGCCCCGGTGGAGAGCCGCCACTGCTAATATGTAAATATCGTGTTTAAGATATCTGTGAATAGTTCTACCTGTGGCGCAGGCAGAAGTTTTTCAAGGGGGAGCGAAAAACAATGGCCACGGTTACTATCACAGTTTTCAAGCTATTCAATTGCACAGTTCTTACTTGAAGTTAAGTTTCTCTATATCACTTTGCGTATCAGTAGTGTTTCAGTGTGAAAATATGGTGTGAAAGCGAAATATACAGTAGTTAGGTCTAGTTGTTTAAAAAAAGATTCGCATTTTCCACGGGACAAGTGCCCTTCTTTCCCCAGTGCGTGGGCGTCCATGATTCTTACGGCTGTGGTTTAGAACAGTTTGAGCAGGGGCGTAGCCAGGATTTTGATTTGGGAGGGTATAAATATTGGGGGGGTACTATAAACCTTAACTATAAACCATATAAACTACATATAACCACATATAACCACATATAAATCACATAAAAAACTTTAAGGTAGACTGATTTGGGGGGGAAGGGTATATATATACCGATATACCCCCGTCGCTACGCCCCTGAGTTTGAGAAACACTGTTTTATAAATTCGGAGAATTGTTTCCTGCTTGATCAGGTTCACAGCAAGAACCTTCGTATAGGTCTGTACCTGGACCTGGGCAATCAGACGTGCGGTGGCTATCCAGGCAGCAAGGGTAACTTCTCTTTGGATGCCCAGACGCTGGCCAGCTGGGAGGTTGACCTGGTGAAGGCCGGAGCATGCGGAGTTGCGAACTACGCGGACTGCAACTCAGGTGAGCGCAGTGAAATTTCGCAACGGTTTAATATCGCACTTTTCTGATGCATGACAAAGTTAAATATAAAGGCGCTACGAAATTGGGTTCTTGAAGGATCTTATCACATAGGCGTAAACTTCTATTAGGTCGCTAGGCTCGGGCCCTCTACTTGTTGAGAGGCTATAGGCTGAAGAATGGGAAAGGAATAGGGGTTGGGCCCCCTACTTTTTAATTCTATGTCTCGGCATAGAATTAAGAAGTATCTCCTCATCTGTTGTGAGTGAAAAATAAACCCTTTCAATTTTGCAAATCGGCAGAACGTGTCCATTGATGAGTCTCAACATTGTAATGTAATGTAATGCAATGTGACTTGTATAGCGCCTCTTCTATTTCTACTCAGAGGCGCTCCTAGCATTGGAGTCGCAGTCCCTCTGTAAATCTGAGAATTCTACGCAACTATATTGGCCTGTCACTGATCCGACTTGTGAAACTCTCGTAAAATTTAATTATCCAGAATAAGAAAGACAGCGGAGACGACTAGGCCAGTGTTTTGAGGCGTCCGTCTGGTAAACTTCTATTCGAATGGGAAAATGTGACACTTCTTTGCGTTGTCTTCTTCTGCAGCTTATCCGGAATTTGGTCGACAGCTGAATATGACTGGTCGACAAATTCTGTATCATTGCGATTGGCCAGGCGCCATATACGCCAAAGGAGGAGGGCAAGTAAGCGGACCTGTTGTTCAGTAGCCTACCGTACGACTATAATGCGAATAAAGTCGACAATTTTATACATCATTTTAAAAAATATTGGCGACCTATTTTGCCTGTCATAATTTTTTCAGAAGTTGGGAATCACGCCATTTTTCGCCTTTGAGAATTTTTCGAAGTTGGAAATCATGGGAGCCATAACTCCCCCTTTCGGGAAATCCTGGCTACTTAGGCCTACGAGTTTTAAAGACACAAAAAGTCAAAAGTTTGATAATGCTTTATGGCGGTTATAATAGCCTACTAGCACTATTATCATTATTAATATTACTGCAAAATACGTTGAAAAATCAAAATAAAATAAAAAACTAAAATCGTGTTTTTGTTTGAGAATAAAAACAAAAAATCGTTTGCAACATCTATGCTGCAGGGGGTATTAAAATGGCGGCCACATCTGACCCGCCAATGAGCGTGAATTATGGCCCGCGCGCGAAGATACTGGAGCGATAAATAAATAACTTTTTCTATATTTCACTCAGTCCTTATTTTGTCCCATCGATAGGGCCTGCCAAAGAGCGGATTTAGAGTTTAATATTTGGGTAGGCTAGTATGGGGGTCTGGGGGTGCCATCCAGCACGGGTGCCATCCAGCATGGGTGTCATCCAGCACGGGCAGTGTTTATTCTAGGCCTGTTTGGGGGAATTCCCCCCAAAGTTTTAAAATCCTCCCAAAAAACTATTTGGCTTGGGGATGGAAATTTCAAAAAGCGTGGAGAGACAATCTTGTCCCCAAACATTTCAAACTTAGGTTTTGTCCCATCCAGCACGCGACAGACCTGTGGTGTTGATGGAAAAACATTTTTTTGTTTTGGTGGGATTAGTTGGGTAGGCTTAAGCCTACCCTAGCCTTTAATAAAATCCGCCTATGAGCATGAGCAGCATCTGTTGATTTCACCGTACACAGGTGAGCAATTTTGGCGACATATCGAGAACTTGCAACCTGTTCAAAGCGTACGGCGGGACGATCCAGGACATCTGGGACACTATGGCGGACGTCTTCAAGTACTACTCCGACACGAGCTACCTTTTCCGGGACTGGATTAGACCGGGCAGTTACAGCGACGCAGATCAGGTGCGTTTCTGATGACAGCGACGAGCTTGGTCTATAGACTATGCATGGGCGCTGACTTTCAGTGACCGAAGTGAATTGGACAAACTGTAATCAATATTATTCTCGAATCGTGCCGGATTTTTAGTTTGGTCTATCACCCTTAATTACACTGCTTGCTCCCTGCCGATCTTACTGACCTTCGGCTTGACCTGGTTCTAACTCGATTTTGGATTTGGTGTAGCATATACCATCGGCTGATGCTGGGCCTAGGGCGTTGCGATAGTGACGCCACGAATGTCGATTGATTGATTGCTTGGTTGATTGACTGATCGACTGATTGGGTGGTTCAACGTCTCTGGAAAAATTTATTCTCCTCTTTAATTTCCTCTCGCCGAACTCAAAAAGTTCGGAGCAGCCGCCATCGTATAATATATAATGTTAGGCGATAGTACAGAGCGTTTAGCAGCTACAGCTAAACTGTTAGCCAAATATTCTTCTTTCGTACCGTAACGACGCTTTCGCTGAGTTTCACACGCTGTGACAACCCCAGCAAGTTTAACCCAAGTAAAAAATGCGTTGAATGAAACGTCAGCGTTATAGACAAGGGAGAAAAAGGCAAAAGTGTTCAGGCGAAAGGAAAATGTGAGGGGCAGACCTTTTCAATTTCGTTAAACTCTGTCGATCGTACTGAAAATTTCGTCAATTATCAATTATATAGGCATATGGGCACCGTATAATAATAATAACATTATCATCTTTAGTGAACTTCTATAGCGTCGTTTTAATAACACACTTGGCATAAGTCGATGATCGCTACGGAGTTGAATAGTTAACCCCACCTATACCCCACCGGCCCTGCACCCTACGATGCTGCTGAACGAGAGAACGAATGCGTCTTGTACAAATGTAGCTGTTGATGGGAAATTTCGGTCTGAGCAACGACCAGCAGAGGTTCCAGATGGCCTTCTGGTCTCTGATCATGTCCCCGCTGTTCGTATCGACCGATCTCCGGACGCTCGGACCAGATTCGAAGAGAATACTTCTCAACCGAAGGGTCATCGACGTCAACCAGGATCCACTGGCCGACATGCCGACGCAAATACAGGCGGTAAAACGACCTATGCAGAACAACGACCCTACATATACTGTACATGCATACATATATGTTAACAGTGTTGGAGTTGTGGAATTTGAGCCGGGGGGGGGGAGGGGTTGAGGACTGAAATTTCATGAATGACAGAAACCGCATGTACCCGATAGGCGATTTTTGGGAGGGTTGCAAAGTTAGTTTGGGAGGGGGGTCAACCCCTCCAACCCCCCACCGGCAACTCCAGCACTGTATATGCATATGTGGCGGCGCAGCCAGGTTCCGGAATAGGGGAGGGGACAACGACAGTGTTGGATAGAAAGTCTCAGGGAAGCAAAAAGGAAGGTTGTCAAGTGCTTCGGGCACATTCACGTGGCTACACTGATTAGGATATATATATATATATATATATATATATATATATATATATATATATATATATATATATCCGAAGTCGCATGAATTCAGATACGAGAGAAGTTCGAAATTTCTATTTTAAATACGTAAATACGTCACGTTCTTTGAGCAAGTAAATGAATAATGACGACGACGACGATGATGATGGACGATAATGATGACGATAACAACGATGATGATAATAACAAGGTGTTAAGTGACTAAGTATTAGGCTACCTATCCGGTGCATAGGTCGCGTCGTGTTCATTCTGAGATTAAGCGCCTACTACGCCTAGCTCACTTCGGTGCTGCTTTTGAAAGCGCTATAGAAATTAACGAGATTTTACCTGCTTACTTACTTACCCGCGTTTAGCAAGGCCAGCTGTACATTTGGAAGAAGCGCCTGTCGTTGCCGGGGGCTTTCGCCGTCGGGCTCTTCTACACGAATATCTTCGGTCAACCGAGCAGAGCTTCGTTCCGCCTGAGCGACTACAACATCGTAGAGGCGGTCGCCTACAACGTCACCGACATCCTGACCGGACTCAACTACGGACTCTACAGACCGTGGCATACGCTGGACTGCGAGGTCAACCCCATGGGGGCAAGACTCCTTCGATTCGACCCCGTCGACGAATTTGTTTAATATGTTTAGCCTACGCAGTCTTTGGCGTGAAATTCGCTTCGTTGAGAAATCGAAGTAGCCTACACGCTCTATAGAAGATTCGTTGACTGACCGATGTCACCGACCCCCATACCCCCGTCTTCCTCTGCTGAAAAATATGGCTGAGAACACACTTGCCTGTCTTTCATCAACCGAATAAAACGTGCTTAGAATTATTGCGCGAACGTCGAAAAAATAATCGAGAAATTTTGGGACAGTGTTTATTCTAGCCACCTTGACAATGGGGGGAGTTTTACATGTTTGGGGGATATGGTTTGTCTGCCCAAAATCTTGACGCAACATATATAGAAATTTTGGGTGAATTTTCAAACTTGGGGAATCCCCCCAAAAAGAGGCCTAGAATAAACACTGTTTTGGGACAATCAAAAGATTTAATGGGGAGTCAGTCGACCACTGTTTCACGAAATGATGTACGGGTACATAATGATTAATGGTCAACTATGCGTCAGAATTATTCATTTGCAATAAAGAAATTCCGTTAACCAGCGGGTCAAGCGTACTTTACTGCAGATTAAAATTTAATCTATTTAATTGACTTCCTGTTTTGTAGTTAGCCTACATGTCAGTTTTGGTTGCGCCGTGTAATAATAATATTATGATTAGTTGCCCCCAACGGCCCCCCTCTAAAGCTTAATGTCAAAAATGAGATCTAGTAAATTATGATTAGGTCTAATGTCAAAAAAAGCGTCGGCCGTAGACGTTGTTTTATCTATCGTTCTTCCTCGACCTTATCTAAAGAAATTCCGATGTCGTAGGCAGTGGTGTCACAGAAGGTTATATTGCTGATTGAAAGTCCCAGCAAAGCGGCGGTGTGCTTTCGTTGCTGCTTTGGAACAGGAATTGTCGCAGGTCCATGTATTAATTTAAAAGGTGTAGTGTGCTGGTTTCACGAAGTGATGTTGGCAATGAACTATTCCGCCGGAGACTGTTGATTTGGATACAACTAGCCACCACTTCCATTCAAGCCATTGACAGTAGGCCAGCGAGTACGAGGGAATCACAACAATTCGCCTACAGACTTTTCGTCTACGACAATTCGCCTACAGACTTTGGTTTACCGATAAAAATGAGTGCATTATTTAACTTTTAAACAATATTTTTATCTATCCGATAAAATTTCTTGCAAGTAGTAAGTAGTAATGTGTCGTGATGCCATAGTTACCCCAGTAAACAGTAGTAATAGTATTCTTTAAATTGTTTGTATTTCGCCATGTCGAATAAATAAGGCTTTATAGCAAGGGATTAGATCAGATCGTCATATACTCATTTAACTTTTAAAAGACGGGAGATTAACCGATTGAAGACGGAAGAAGGCACTGAGACGAATGAGGAGCTGCTGTCGCGGGAGGGCGAATGCACTGCCGAATGCTTTATAGTAGCAAGATCAGATAGGTAAGGAATCTAGGCCTATGTGTATCAGTTGACGGAGGAACATTTTGGATATCTAGGGTCAGGTGTCTGTTTCATCGAGAGAGGGCATGCAGTCTTGCCGGAAGCAAAGGTTTTAAAAATCAATGGACGAGTTTGTTTTTTAAACGTCCTTATAGACCCTGAACAAACCATTATTGCAAATTATTCCATAGTGATGAGTGCAGGACTAGGAGGCTAACCGTTTAAGACTCAACATGAATAAGGTGGAATCCCCAAATTGTTTTCTCCACAGTGACGGATTTTTCTAGCCCCTTTGATATTCTTGATTTTATATCTTCTGCTGACTGCCGTCTCTGACATCAGTGCAGACTTTTTCCATTTGTATGTCCATTCACGCGGGTTTTTGAGGGTTCTAAAGGTCGTTAGAAATGTGAGTTAAATTATGAGTTTCATGTATTTTTTTTTTGAGGCGTTTTCAAACCCCCTTGGGATCGCGAGGACCCAAAAATAACGTTTTTTGCTGGTCAGGATTTTTTTCCAAAGTTGGTCACGGTCAAAACCAAAACCAAACCCCTTTTTCCACGAAATTTGAGCGGGGTAAATTTTGCCTATGGTCGATGGTGAATCTGGACACACATTTTGGACTTAAAGGTTTTAAAAATCTATACAATTTATAGCCACCATTATTGTATTGCCTATAGGCTATAGACACATGAATAAGGTGGAAAGTGACGGATTTTTCTAGTCCTATGACATCAGTGCGGGGCGCTTGAGGGTTCTAAAGCGAAATGTGAGCATTATATCAACATGAAATTTTGGATCGCCCAAAAATTTTCCATGGATTTTTCCCGAAATTTGAGCGAAAATTGTGTTATAATAATTTATAATAATTTTGCGCATGCATGCTTCACAAACTGGATTGTTACAATAAAGATGTATAGGTCGGCGGCCTTAGTTCTTTGGACTACTAAGCATGCGTCCGTGAGAGCTACGCCGTGTTCCAATCGAAGTGGCGCCATTTGAGTAATCACTAGGCTATATAACTTCTGCAAATTTTATCAAAAATTTATCAAATGTTATCCACATTAGATACCGTCTTTTCTACACAAAATATGTAAGTTAAACAAAATAGTGGTACAGTCAAAGAGGTATTGATTTTTTAAAATTTGAACCCAAAACCGCGTTTCCACAATGGGAAAATCACCAGTGCAATCGCGTCATTACGTCGTTTACGATTTCGATTCTGTGCACTGAGATCTGCTCTATGCCCGTCTCTCTCGCATGAAGAACGGCTAAGCGCCCAAGATTAAGTAACTACTGTTGCACTACTGTAAAGCGCTTTATAAATCTACGAGATTTTACTTACTTACTTACTGGTATTTTTTTTTCCTCCAATTTTCTACTGGATTCTTACAGTTGTCAAGGCAACGTCAGCCAGCGGTCCGTGGAAATGGCTGACAGTGGTGGGAAGTTTAAATATTTACTTTTAACACAAAGTCGCTTAAATCTTGTGACTACGTAAAAATTGAAATAATGTTCAAACAGATTAAAAAGATTTTTATATAGGAAATACAAAACGGCTGACTCATCATTGTCATTGCTTAGCAATAATTTGCTATTTTTGTGATAGGCCTAATGGTAATGAATGATGATGATGGTGGTGATGATGACGACGACGATAATGACTATAATAATAATAATAATAATAATAATAATAATAATAATAATAATAATAATAATAATAATGGCAGGGTTTAGGTGGTTTGGTGGGATCTCTTCTTTGTTAAAAGCCACTGTTACTGTTACAATTTCTGCCTCTGTTTTAAAAATGAATATCGCTTAGAACCGTTTCATGCCTTGGCCAGGTTCCTAAGCTATTTAGTAGATTAGAGTAAAAATGTTCAATTTAGGCAGTCTAATTATTTCTATAGAAATTTCTTAGGAACAAACTGCAAGTGTAGTATCCTACTTCTACTAAACAGACCGTGTGACTTTTTTGTTAAGATGCTTGTACATCTCGTTTATCTGAGAAGAGGGCCTTAGTTTGGGTTCGCACCAGACCAACAGACTGTTTTCCACAAGATCAATTCAAATTGCATCCAGATGGACAGGTATATTTGAAATGAAATTGAATGGCTCCTTTGTCTGTTTCAGACCATAATTTTATTCTTGGTTTCTTTGCACTACTGTCAGACTGCCAGGCACAGTACCGGTATATATTGTAATTATACATTGCATTATTGCAAAGTTGAGGCAAATCTGTAAATATTTCAATTTTTTTCAATGTAGACCATAAGCATACATCGTGAGCGCAGTGTCTCAAAAGGAGTGATTAACAATGAAGTTACGGACTGGACATTTGCATTTGACCAAATATTATGCAATGTCAGTCAGGAGTGTGTCTATTCCATTGTTGCTGCAGATATGATCGGTGCTGCCTTACAAGGATTTAATGGTAATTTTAATATTTTAATATTTTGTTTGCTAGGAGTAACCTACCCATGTTTTGCAATTATGATCATCTTTCTTAAGTGATAAAAAAATTGATCTATAGTATGACAATGAAAATTATGACACCATGGTCTAAGAGTTGATTAAAACTGGTTGATGGAAAGCTGCAAATAAATGTCAAAACAGATAGACAAATATACAGCAGTGAGAAATTGGGATAATAATAGTACTGCTACTACTGCCAGGTACTAATAATAATAACAAAAACAATAATGATGAGGATGATGATGATGATGATGACGACGACGACGACGACGACGCATTGACAATGCATTGACTGAAAATAATTTTAGTCATTTTTTGAAACTGTCCAGAGATGTTGCTTCATTTGCTTCTCTTGACAGATGGTTCCATGCTTTTTGATTAATTATTAACAAAAGAAGTAGAATTGAATATGAGCCCTTTTAGTTACAAGTAATTGGTTATTGGTGGATGTTGACGATGTTGATGTAAAGCTGTGATGTGAAGTTGTGATGAGAATGCAGCTCAATTGTCTCTTATGCTACTGTGAGGACTGCATATTCAATCTTAGTTCTGCCATTTAACAGTCCACTGGGGCTGAATCTTTGTAACCTATGTTGATTCACGGACATTCATAGTCACATTTAAGCTGTTGTGGCAAATGATTCATTTATGAGAAGTTAAAATATTTTCATAACTTTGATGACTTTATTGTATTAACTATAGGTACAATAATGGCTTATGGACAGACAGGAGCTGGAAAGACATTCACAATGACTGGGACCTCAGAAACTCACGACAATCGTGGAATTGTGCCTAGGGCGTTGTCGCAACTATTTCAACACATCAACGAAAACCCTGATTATTACTTCTGTGTTCGGTACAGTTGCTTTAAATATCTTCTGTCTTTTGTGCTATGTCAGCAACTATTCAATACAGAGTTTCATGTCTTGATATGCTATTGCATTTTACTCTTCTTGAGACGAATTAGGTTGAAAATAGGAACAGAGTTTCTGCATAAAAACTAAAATGCAAATGATAGAAAAGGTATTTATTATGAACTGTATAGATATTATAAGGCAGTTTTTCACATTTTAACATTGATTTATAAGTTTTTGAGTCAATTTTAATGACAATCAATGTAACAATGTTACAATGTAAGTGTATGCTGATGTGATAATAGTATATGTATATGTTATGTGGTGTATGTCTATAAAACTATGTTGTTTGATATAAAATGTGCTGATGGTGACTATTATTAATTAGATGAAGATCTGTTCATTATCATTCAATTTGTCTGATAGGACTGTTGTTGATTTCTAGGATTTCCTACCTAGAGATCTACAACGAAGTCATGCTTGATCTTCTGTCTGGAACGTCTGGAAAATGTTGCCATGTTCCCATGTCTATTTTTGAAGACGCACGTGGTAGGATCTGTGTGAGAGGTTTGCAGAGTCACTTAGTGTCGACAGAAGAAGAAGCCTTGAACTTGCTTTTTATGGTTTGTACTTATGTACAGTATACATTGATGTACATCAAATGGTGTCAAAGTATCAGCTGACCTAGTAGTTTCAATCAATCAATCAATAAACTTCTATGGCGCCACTATCATAATGCCCAGGGCATCATCCGATGATGCTCAAATCCAAATTGAATTAGAGCCAGGTCAAGCCGAAAAGATCGGTCAGAAACGGCGGGGGGAGCAATCTAAGGGGGATAAGCCAATTCAAACAGGTATGTTTGTATCTTTTCTAGATTGCTGTATATATTTAACCAGTGCGCAGTTTGAGTGTTGAAAAGGTTATCAGAAAAATTTTCAAGGAAGTCCAGAGACAAATTTCTGTTTTTTTACTTTTTGCTCATTGAATTTTTAAGCCCTCAAAGTTCGTGAGTCTTACCCAATAATTGTTTTGCAGCCCTGTGTGTATTTGCAAATTATTTACGAATCAATAATTTTCTAGTGTTGGGCATAATTAGGACATTGTGTTGTGTTTAACTATTTTGAGGTAGAATTATTTCAACACTATGACGTTGACATCGACTTTTGTCGACATCTGCCTCTAAAGAGCTAATATGCACTGTAGCTGCTATATCAAGTCTTTGATTCTGATAATTGCTTCGTTAGTCAGTTGTCGTAATTCTGTAGCCTGCCATTGCCTTCCTCTGTAAATGAGGTTTCAACTGATCTTAATAAAGTGTAAAGTTATTTATGAGGTGACAGTATTTACTTAGTCAGAATAATAGGTCAAGCAGTGCTGAGGATGTTAGCAATACTGTACATGAATTGATAACTATCCAAGTGATACTAAACCTGGGACCAGGGAAGCATTATATCCGGTCAGGGTTGATAACTATGATTACCAGCTGCAAATGTAAAGTTAAACATCAATCAGGTAATCTTTTATGGTGATCAGGACAAAGACAATTGATTTTGAAGTTAGTTTGTGTCTGTTTTAAATTGAAGGGAGAAGCCAACAGGGCAGTAAGTCCGCATTGTCTAAACGGATTATCTTCAAGATCACACTGCATTTTCACTATATATATTTTGGTAAGTTGAAGATAAGAAACAGCAATAAAACCAACTGAATGATGCTTTCCAATGGTAATGGAATAGCCCTTGCTTTTTCTTCTGTCTTATCCTGTAGCTGTACTTAATGTTTGTATTTGCAACATTTGTGTTGCATTATGGTTACAGCTTCTTACACAAACCTGATAACCCTGACTTTCATTAGTCTGGTATATCTCTATTGCATCGCACCTATGTGCCTAATTGGCATGGTTCTCTTAAGTTTTGTGCAAGTCAACAAATTGCTAATTTATCAACTTGTGTCTATTTTATTGCCATTTATTTCCTTTGCTGTTTGCAATATTGTTGAATTGTGTTTTGCTTTTAAAAGACTCATTCAAGGTGTGAATCAGATCCAAAGTACACTGTCAGTAAGCTTCATTTTGTTGATCTTGCCGGTTCTGAGAGGTTGAAAAAGACCCAGGTTAATAATATTTCATATTGAGCTTTGTCTTTTGATAAAAAGAATAAATGTCCTTTGTCCAATAATTATTGTTTTGCCATTACCTCCCCATTATTTAGTAATATTTACTAATAAAGTAGTTTTGTTATTACTGAATTTTTCTCATAACTTGCGTTCTTGTAAACCTAAAATAATTCAAGCTTAGTTGAAAACAGTATTATGTATACCTCTACTTGAACTGATAAGACCTGATAGTTGTTATTCATTTTTGATTAGAGATTCTCTGACTCGATATGATGCTAATCGTAGTGAGTCTATTGTTGTTGTTGTTGTTGTCGTTGTTGTTGTTTCTCATTTATTTTAGTCAGAGGGAGTGACAAAGTGTGAAGCGATGAGCATCAATAAGTCATTGTCATTTCTTGGGCAAGTCGTAGGAGCGCTCGTGAGACGATCTCTCAATGTACCCTATCGACAATCCCGCCTGACTCACTTTCTCAAAGACTCACTTGGTGGCAACTGCCTTACAAGGCTTATTGCCAACATCTGGGTGGATGCCTGTTATATTGAAGAAACGGTCGGTGTTCTTTGATATCAGCTCTAGTGACATTTTCCGTGGCAATGCGACTGACCATTGCACTGACTGAATCAGTAGTGCCATTGAATTTGTCATTCAAGTAAGTAAGTAAAATCTCGTTAACTTCTATAGCGCTTTCAAAAGATGCACCGAAGTAGCTCCTTATTCCTGTGCACTAAATCTCAAAATTATGTAGCTATAGCCAAAGGTGTGGGAGGTCATTCATGCCGGGTCATTTAATAAAAAAGAGCGAGTGTGGTACTTAGTCCATCTGTAGAAACGATCTTCACATTGGAAGACAGATGTTTTCTTTAATCAGAATATTTACTGTTTTTGTGTGACTTTCATCTAGCTTTCTACTCTGAGATTTGCTTCGAGAATGATGCTGGTCGCTGTGAAACCAGTAGTCAACGTCCACCTGAATGCCTTTGTAAGTTATGATTTGCATCGTATGAAATTCAGTGTCAAATTGATTTCAATACATGCTGAATATATACTGGTACTTAGTACAGCCTAAATGGACCTATTAAAATTTTATTTAATTTCTTTCTACATTTTTGTGTTATCACCATAGCTGAAATAATTAGAGCATATACAAAATTCAAGCACTATTTCCTGCTAGTCATGCAATACATGGTTCTTCCATATATATGCATAATATTGCATATATATGTGTGTGTTTGTGGAAACACTTATATATAAACATATATATATATATATATATATATATATATATATATATATATATATATATATATTATTGTCAAGGCTGTGATCAGGCAGTTGGAGCAGGAGTTGTTCTGGATGAAGAAAGAGTTGGCCATGCACGACATGATGACCAACCGTTCTCAGGTGTCCTATGAGGCGCCAACTGAGCGTCAGCGTGCCGAAATCATGAAACAGGCAAAGAACTTTCTCAGTGGGAGCGTCAACGAAATCGAGGTACATAAATGATTCACTTCTTATTAATTGCGCCATTCTGGGTAGCACAATGTTTTCTCTGTATCGCTCTCCAACAGTGTCTCCTGTGGCTGCCACGAAATTACGCGGCAGGCAGAGCTGTTCCTCCAAGGGAACTTGAAAGATTCAAAACGTGTGAAAAACACTTATTATTTTTTTTATTGTATTCTCAATAATGTGGTATTCACAGTACATTAGAATGGACTCGATGTTTGTTTCGTCTCAGTGTAGATTACTTTGTCTTCTAACGACTGCAACTTCTTTTGGTCAAAAGACTGCTCATCTGAACATGACTTTTATAAATTTATTGGATTGAATTTATTAAGAGCACTTGAGAGACTTGTTAGTTTTCTTCATTCACAGGATGACTACTTTCCTTCCTAGATTGTTTCTTTATAGTTAAGTTTAGTATTGATACCAACATATTGCTATCTTAATGACTGACCTGTTCTTATTATTCAGATTATCAATTTACGGCAGCTTCAAGTAACATTGGAATCATTCAGGGATATTGCAAGGTATATTTAAAAGAATTTTCTATTTTTTGATGAATAGTGGCTTACTTGCAATTGTTGAAGGAAATTTCTGAACAGAAATTCCAAACCTGCACTGAAAGTTTAGTAAATTCCTTTTCTCTAATGTAAATTGAATGCTGGATGATGCTGTACTGTCCGTTAAAATTCTTTGCTCAGTGTTATGATGGTGCTGTAAAATATTAAGATATTTGCTGTCCTGAGACACTGTGGATGATGATCTAGTGTAGAGTTGGCCAAACTGCGGCTCTTCTAGCAGAATCTGTGTCTCGCAAGAAGTTAACAATTTTTTGAGTAGATTAGCAGATCAACGGAAGCGTACAATTACCACATAACAGTAATAATTTTGCCCGTTTACCAATTTCATCATAGGTCCAATAAAAATAACAGCAGAGATATAATGAAATTTTGCAAAGAATTGGATCACACTACCTCATTTTCGTGTCTAATTGTGGCAATATGGCTCCTGAGCTTTTGAAAATTGTCATTTGTGGCTCACACCTTCTGTGGGTTTGGCCACCCCGATCCAGTGGTTGAATTTGAAACCAAACTGGTTTCAAAGACAAAATTTCATGGTAATGTAAATTGTACTTTAGTCAATTAGCGAAGGAAGTCGAAACGAAGTTGAGAGCCCGATATGTCATGATCGACAGAACAGATGCCACTGCTATTGCAGCTGCTCAGAGTGTTGGCCTGCTCACTGGTGACGATGGGGGGGAGGCCGTTGCTGAGCCGACTGCCTCGGGACTCAGCCTAAGCCCCCCTCCACAGGAAACAAAGTCGGCGCTGGCATTGTCGAAAAAGAAGGCTCAGAAGAAGAGCAAGCATCGGGAACAATCTGAGTTGAGTTTTAGTCATTTGTGACTGCTATGAATTAGTTTTCCATGTGTAATGTGATAAGTATCAGAGTATAATCTGTCACAAATATTGTTCTTCGTTGCTTTAGTGTTAATGTGCTAATGCAGACAATTAACATGAGTGTGAGTGTCTTCACTTTACTGGGCAAGTGTGTGTGTGTGTGTGTGTGTGTGTGTGTGTGTGTGCATGCATGTTTGTCACTACTGTTCCCCCACCGTTTCTAACTGATCTTTCCGGCTTGACCTGGGTCTAATTCAATTTGGATTTGGTGCACCATCGGATGCCCTGGGCGTTATGATGGTGGCGCCATAGAAGTTTATTGATTGATTGATTGATTGATTGATACTGTGTTAATAATCAGGAACTGGTTAGGGTGGCATATCGTACAAGTACTGCTAAGACACTTGGCAATTAAAATACCACTTATCTGACAAGGGTCAGTGTTTTGGATAACAGAAAATTCACTGCAGCTGCAAGTAATTTTGTGTTAACCGATTTTTAGAAATTTCTTGTATGCTTTTTACTATTGTCACTTGTTATAGTGGTTTATATTTTTTATTGCACATTTTGCCGAAATAGATACAATGCATTCAGGCGGTCTTTGCTTGCATCTCTAATATGGGAATATGTTTAACCCCTTAACTGGGGACCCCGGATATATCCGTCCATTTTACATTGAGTTACAGTTAAATGCCCAGTTAAGGGGTTAATACTCTCGCTTCATTATTATTATGGAATTACTTCTCGTTGATTTAGGTCTCTCAGAGCGCCGGCCGTTTCGCCTGACGAGAAGAGTGCCACGTCACGCTCAGATCTAAAACTCTCGGCAGCCTCCGTTGAAATAAAAAAGGAAGATATTTCTTCTTCTGCAGCTTCAGTGTCAAAGAAAGCTTCATTGTCAGTGTCAAAGATACCTTCAGTATTAAAGGTGACACCTTCAGCATCAAGGCTGACATCTTCAGTATCAAAGGTGAAAGAGGTGCCGTTGAAAGAACCGCCATTGAAAGAAGTACCGAGGCCTAGGTAGGTGGAAGTGCATATATATTGTTTCTATGCTTTAATGCTTGTTATTATTATTAGTGAACTTCTATAGCGCCAGTTTTGTAATGCCTTTGACATCAGTCGCTCCAGTACCAAATCGTAATGTCCCCCATCGTCAGATCCAATAAAGCCAGTACACATCATGAGAAAATAGTTATGCCATTTTATTAATTATCATTCGTCAAGTACAAATATTAATGGACTGCAGATTATTGTGCTACAAAATGGAATTTGCAAACAATGTTGTGCGAATCAGGACAGTACTGTAAATAGTATTTAGAAAGATATGAATCAGGACAAGTGCCGGTACTACTGTATGTTGTTTTGTGATGGATAAGTAAGTCTGCTGGAAATTCTATGAGCTTGATATCCATATATGAAATACTTGTAGAAATAACCCTTACAACACTGTTTAAATTAGTAGTGTTGTGTTGCTGCAGAATATTTTTTAATAATAATAATGATGATGGTGATGATGATGATGATGATGATGATGATGACGACGATGATGATGATGATGATGATGATGATGATGATGATGATGATGATGATGATGATGATGATGATGATAATTACAACTGGATTTTAAGTGGTTTAGTAGGATGTCTCCTGTGTTAAAATCCACTGCCACTGATGCAGCCCTCTATTGCTCCTTCTGTCAGTCGAATCTGCTACAACTGTTGCGTTCGAGTCTACATCTACAAAAACCAAATATGCATTTTACAAGATACAATACCACAGCAACTCATATATTGCATTTCAGTTCTTTGTAGTTCTGTACTGTGATCATCGTTACCTTTTTCTCGTTCTTCCTTCATATGCTGAAGTTGAGGCGACAACATGAATTTCCTTTCTCCTACAATGTCTGTCTTGTACTGTGACTCACTACGTATAGATTGGTCTAACAGGACCTATCTAGTATAAATGCCTAATGATGATGATGATGTCCTAATCTAATGTCCCATTGTACTTAAGGTATCTTTAAATGCATTCACACTATATCACACTAGAGTAGATGATGCATCCAATATTCATCCAGTTCATTCCATCTGTCTACCGTACTACTCTGGCACTAAACAAATGTTGTCTGTACCTTCCAACTCTTTCCTTAAGCAATTTTTTAATGTCCTTTAGTAGTACCAGTATACTGTGCAAGTGTCTTTGTTCTTTTGACTGGCCGATCCAAACATTGAACTTGGCAGGCATTTTTGGATTTGCTGAAGATACTTGATACTTGTTGTGTGTGTGTATAAATAAATATATATATATATATATATATATATATGTATGTATATATTGTATATATATATATATTGTATATAAATATATACATATATATAATATATATATATATATAATATATATATGTATAATTGTGTGTATATATATATATATATATATATATATATATATATGTTGTGTATATATGTGATGTTGGCTTTGGTGGTTGGTGTGGTTATGTATGTCAGTATGAGTGCAATAAAGGCAATTTGTATTTGGAGCCAGTTAGACTACTTATTCATCAGCTCGTTATTCTTGCATTGTTTTTAGACATCTGTGTATTCTTAAACTTATCGTCGTTGCTGGCATTATCTTCATTTATTGAAACTTTTAAGAGCATGGTCAAATGCATGCAACACTTTAAATGCCAATGCAATTGCAATGATAGAATTAATGTAGTCCGTAATGTTGACCAATCTCTGCATTTGAACAGTACACCTCCAAAAATGATAGATGCATTTGAAGATTTCAAGAAGGATGCCGGTCGTGCGATTTATAAAATCTTGAAAGAAAACAAAGGTAAAGTTCAAGCTCTTTAAAATCAAAGATTGGACACTTAGTTGAGGTTTTATTGTGCTTAATATTGCATATTCTACTACTGATTACCTGTATAACGCAAACTTTTTGAGAATTTCATAAACATTTTCTTATGACTCATATTTTGGATTTCTTCTCTAAATTTGAACACGTACTTCAATAGAATGCAGCTGCCTGTCTGGCAACGATATCACAGCAGAACACGGAACTGTGCAGTTTTAATTTACTTTAAGTTATGAATTGTATTGTTACGCATGATTCAGATATTGTCACATTGTCTGTAAATTGCAAACTCATTTTATCTCCTCTGAAATTTATTGCACAGAGCTATTGTTTGCCAAGAAGAAAGCATGCAACGCCACTGCTACGCAAATCAACGAAACCAAGCAGTGGATTGATATGTCGATATGTGAACTAGAGAATCTCAGAGCAGCACGACTGAATGAAGGTAGAGTGCAACAGATGGGTGGGTGGGAGGGTGGGAGGCCTGTCTTTATGCGATAACTTGGATGAATTTGACGATTTCTTAGTTTATGCCTAAAGCATGGAGGTGCTTCAGCCTTTTGAACTGACGAATGAATTCGAGCTGAAGCTGCTCTTGATGCCAAGATTTAATTTTTATTTCACTTTATGTTTTTTGGGGATCAAATGTAGATCAGGATTGGTTGGCAATTGGTGCTTGAAATTTTTAAAAACCTTTTTTGCAATAATATTTTCACAGCTGCAGCTTTAGGCTTAACAGAACTCCTAAGCAGTCTAGCATCATCAATTAATTATATAAATCTGTGCTTTTGCTCAACTTTTGAAGAATCAATTCTGATGTTGTCTTAATTATATTATTCTACTAAGCAATGTAGTTCTTTCTCTAGGTGAAATGCTCACACTACTGATGCCTAATTAAGTGTTATAACTGTGGCGCCATAGGAGTTTATTGATTGATTGATTGAATGAATAATGTCTAATGGTCATGAATTCTTGCTTTGAATCACTGAATCTACTGTTGTCAGTGCCAAGTTATTGTGGTCGAATCTGCAGTGTCTGTTACACACCAAAATCAGCTTGAATATAATAATAATACTACTACTACTACTACTACTACTACTATAATATTATTATTATATTATTATTAATAATATAATAATTATTATTATTATTATTATTATTATTATTATTATTATTGAGTGGTTAGTTCTATGGTATTTCATAGTAAGATAGCTTAGTGCTTTTATGTTCTACTGATACTCCCAAAACAAATTTTCAACTACAAACCAGAGGGGGAAGATCTAAAGGAAGACCAAAAAGACGATGGGTTGATGGTTTGAAGAGGATCTGCCCATGGCAGGACTGAATCTCAACAGAAAAACTGATGGAAGACACCAAATGACTTTGGAAGATATAGCAAAGGACAGAAAACTTTGGAGCAATGTCATGGAGAAGTGGATAGCTGGACACAGCTTGAGGATGAAAACCTGACCTGACTGATACTGGACAGAATGCCTTTGAAATTATATAATGGATGATTAATTGCACATGGTCATCACTCATTACAATCTCTACTGTCTCATTTACTCAATAATGACTAGGCAAATAGTGATTTAAAAGCTCCAATAATAACAATAATAATTATCTATAGGAAATTTCACTTGTGTATTGTTGTATGATATATCGTTGATGCTTTTAGACAACTATAGGCAGTCCAGTGGTATCTGTGATATTGTCAATCATCGACCTGGTTATTTGCTGTTTGTTGCAGGTGTTATGGTCAGTGAAAATTGTGAGCTTATTATCGACGAAGCTGAGTATGAGGAAATGCAGAGACTGTCTGGCTATAAGGCCATGTATCGGTCCTGTATGGATGAACTGAATTCATTGAAGCTTGAAATAGTCTACTGTGAAAAACAAACTGAACTCCTGCGCCAAAGGATGGTTCAAGGTCAGTGATTGTGCTGATGTATTGTATTGTATTTATTGTACTGAGGTTGCGTATTTCATCGCGCAGAACATTCTCATTCAACAGGGTTTGCTGATTCATTGTTTGTACATGTACCTAGAACCAACACTGAAATCGATGAGAGAGAGCTTTTTCTATTTCTGGTCCAAAAATCTGGAACTTTCTTCCTGTGGCTTTCAGGTCTTCCCATAAATTGATTATTTTCAGATTTTCTCCCCTAATTAGCATTTCCTCCATACCTCTGCCTTGCTGTTTCCCACTGACTGATTTCTGGAATGACCTGGTCTTTTACAAATGGATTTGGAGTACCAACGCTTGATGTACCCCTAGGGTATATTTCATTGCCATTTACACAGAATAAAATATTTTGTTTCTCAGTTTATCATCTGCACTTGATCCAGATGGATTTCGTGTGCCATTGGCTGATTTTCTGGGCATTGTGATAGTGGCATCATAGAAGTTCAAGATTTATTGATTGTTCCATGTCAGAAGAAAACTGGAGACGGTTTTGTTGTAAGACTGCTCATCCTGACACCATGCAACTAGAGACACTGCATTAACGATGCAAGAGCATTAATTAATATTGTCATCCATAGTTTCTTTGTTTGCAGAGTTTGAAAACTGGTATGCCGAAAGCTTCCTGTGTCCAAAACCAGCACCGGCAGATGTTCAGACTTCTAATCCGTCTCTTAATAATCCTGACCAGAAGGGAGAAACTCTTCCATCCGTTGCTCTTTCGACCGTTGTGCCTTGTTGTGCGGAAGTAGTGGTAAGAAAATATTTCCATAAGTAATTGTCCACTTCCGGTGACAACATTTAACTGTTCAGTGGTCTGGAATTTTGTCGATTGTCTTTTTTCTTTATTGCAGTAAATCAAGCATTCATAGGAATTCTTTAGTGCAATTATAACGATGCACTTGGCACCAGTTGGTGGTCGCTTTGGAATGAGAATCATAGTCAAAAATCATGTCCATTGTGTTTTGTGGTTTAAATCCACATAGGTCAGTCAAGGGAAGTGCCTCCTTGATATCTTAGTCCTATAGACAGTGGCGGTTCCAGGATTTCTTGGTGGGGGGATGAATGAATTCATGGAAAGTTGGTGGGGGGATGAAAATAGAAGGGAAAGAATCGCTAAAATTTGCTTGCAGATAAAGGATGGAAAAAAGGGACTTTTATCCCTCATTTTACTACATTTTTACAGAAAAATGGGTTGACAAGCAAAAATATCATCCCTGGTTAGTTTTAATAGACTTTTACCCAAAAGAAGGTCTCCTGCCTTTATTAGAACACCTTTCAAATTTTATTTAATGATATCTGATATCAGCAAGTCTGGACTATACCTAATCATCACTTTGTGGTTCAGTTTTTTTATCAGTTTTCTGTCCTCTCTTCTTTCATGCATTAGTTTATTTTGCACTGTCAGAGACCACTATATGATTAGTCTCTAGGACTTCATTTGATAGTCATTTTTTAAATGCTGGTTAAAAGAAATTAAGCAAACAACAAATTGAATAATATCTTCAAAGAAAGTAAATGTGATTTGGATGTAGGGGTGTCTATTGAAGGGAGAAATCTTATTAGAAGTGTTTGCATGGGCTCTTCATACGCTGTCAATATTTTTTGTCAAATAAATGTTCTATTTTTGTCTGAATTTCTGATTTTTCTGCTCTGTTTTCATGTGTATAGTGTGAAGAGGACGATGACCAGTTTGAAAATTTGCAGATGGCGCTGTTGATGGAAAATCCCGATTCAGCGCCTTTTTACAGAGCACAGATCAGACGCAAGCACATGGTAATTAACAAACTGATGCTAATCTCAAACTTAAAGTCAGTGCAGTTTATTCTGTAATGTAAGGCAGGTCTGATATAGGTTATGATATACTGACAGTGCTTGGCTATTTCAGATGTGCTCTAGAGTTCAAACACAGTACTCTAATTAGGGTACTGTGCTAATTAGGTACACGGTACGTAATTAGGTACCGTGTACCTAATTAGGGTACGATTTATCAGAAAATATGTGGATGTTACACTGGGGAGCTGATTTGTGCAGAACATGCTTGACAATTTATCAACTAAACCAGTTGATAAATTTACCGAAATTTTAAAAGTATTTCCTCAATGCAATATGAAATGACTTGCATTCAAATACTGCATGGTTTTACGTCACTGAAGAAAACTTGCATTGTATGATTTATCAGGGAATATTTCATTCGGCCATTTCACAATTTCCATCCAGAAAGTCACCAAAAAGATGCCTGCAACTGAAGAGACTCATCAAGCCAATCTGTGGCTATTATACTCCTCACTAGGTGCATTTGCTCTTATGGCATGTAGACTTGACTGCTGTTTACAAGGAAACTTATAATTGAAATATGCTTGATTTCTGTGCTGGAATTTGTTAATTTATTGTACTGTGCTGGAATTTGTTAATTTCATTATTTATTTCAAATATGCATGAATTGTTTATATTTCTCAAATTTATTATTCCCTGCCAGCTATTAGCTATGATTCTGTAATTATTTAATTATATTCAAATCGGTGCATGTATATATGAACTCGCTGTTTAACATTGCTATTAAACTACTTTACTTCAATAAATGTATTAGTCTGTTATATACAGTAAGTAAGTAAGTAAAATCTCATGGATTTATATCCCTTTGATGACCTGGTCAACAAGGTTTTTGTTTCCTGTGCAATTTCTGATGTTCAGGTAGATTTTGTCATGCTGATTACAGGAATAATTTTGAAATTTTCCTATCATGGGTTTTTTGAGAAAAAGCTGATTTTAAATTTTAAAATTATGCAATTTTAAAATTTTTTTATCTGAGTTATGAGTATTCAGGTTAGGCAAGAATCTTATCTGACCGCCATAACAGATGTAAAGCACTGCTGGCTCACTTAACTACATGGATTTTGAAAATTAATATAATTAGGCATGTCCAGACATTTAGTCCGACAAACCTGTCTTCAAGAATGATTAGCATGCATTGTTGCTATGGGTCAAGCAGTCTATATAAATACCAAGCAGCCCATGGCTAGCTCAGTCTTCCCATTTGATGAGATATAAACTTTGTTGCCTGTTTTTTGAAAAATCAATTTAATTGTTTTGAAATATTCGATGCGCAAAATATAAATGCATGCGTTGAAAACAGAAAATTCAGCAATCAGGATAGAGTTATACTTTGGATGCAAAACACCAGGAAAGTATGGGCACCTCATATATGTTGTTCATCTTTATAATTCTGAAAATCCATGCCATTTGCCATACCAATGATATGGAAAGCAAAATAATCAAAATATTGATTAGAATGTTACAAGATTCAAGAATTTGTGAGTATCCAATTCGGCAATGAGACCAGTTCCACACGGCGAGAGTCTTCCTGTTCCAAAATTTTGGACACTGGAGGCGAAGACGGCATGCAGAGACAGAAAATGCTGCAGATAGTTGATGATTCAGCTCACGGAAGACCAGAGTTTGAGCCATCGACATCCAGCAATCCTCATTTGATTTCTCAGGCAGAGCTCAATGATCTGGTCAGAGACTTAGATTTGTCAAAAAATCAAGCAGAATTGCTTGGATCTAGGTTGCAAGGATGGAATCTGCTCTCTCCAGGTACAAAAATTTCAGTATTTCGTAAACGGCATGAAGACTTGACTCGATTCTTCAAAAAAATCGACAGTCTTACTTTTTGCATTGACACTGATGGATTGCTTTCTGTTTTCGGCTGTAAGCACAATCCATCCAATGGCATTTTTTGTTGACTCTTCGCTGTTAAGTTTAAAGGCTGTTTTGCTGCACAGTGGCAATTCATACCCTTCAGTACCCATTGGACATACATGAAGGAAACATGAGAAATGCAGCTGCTATTGAAACACATAGGCTCGAGATACAACTGGAATATATGTTAGATCTTAAAGTTGTTGCAATTCTACTCGGTCTGCAGCTAGGCTACACCAAGTACTGCTGCTTTCTTTAGTGGGACAGCCGAGCTAGAGATTCACATTATTGTGAGAAAGGCCTGGCCAGAAACTTGGTTCCAGGACAGAAGAACGTTAAACATGATCCTCGTTGATCCGAAGAACATTTATCTCCCACCTTTGCACATCAAACTTGGGTTAATGAAAAACTTTGTCAAAGCAATGAACAAAGAAAGTGAAGCCTTTACATACTTACGACAGAGGTTTCCACGCACCAGTGATGCTAAAATAAAAGAAGGCGTTTTTGTTGGCCCACAGATTCGAGAGATGCTCAAGGACAGTCACTTTGAGGACCTTCTGCAGGGTGCCGAGCATGATGCCTGGACAGCCTTCAGGGATGTTGTTGCTAACTTTCTGGGCAACTACAAGTCGCCAAACTATGTTGAACAAGTTGGAAATCTGCTACAAGCTTACAAGGCAATAAAATGCAACATGTCACTGAAAATACACTTCCTTCATTCTCACTTGGACTTCTTCCCGGACAATCTCGGTGCGTCAGTGAAGAACATAGTGAAAGATTTCACAAAGACATTGCCAGCATCGAGAAACGCTACCAGGGAAAGTGGAGTCCGTCTATGCTCGGAGAATACTGTTGGTCACTGATACGTGAAGCACAGGACAGTGACTACAAACGAAAATCTACAGCAAAACAATTCTAATTTTCTCATGTCTTGTCATTATTGCCTAGATCCTTCTGTAGGATTATGTTGCAGAAGACGCTACAATACTAAATGCTAAATTGTCGATTTCTTAAAAACCTTACGTGATACAGAAATTCTAATTACATATTTGTGTTCAGCAAGTCAAAATCTATTAGTTTCACCAAAATTTGTAGAGGAAACAAAAACTTGCATAAAATTTGTTGACCAGTGTTACCTTATAAAGCTTTATGAGCATTTGATGATGGAAATGAGCTTGGTCATTATCATGGGCCATGTAAGCTTTGCCTGTCATCTATGCAACTTATTTCTTCACTGCAGCATTAGAAGCTATCTGCACATGTTTATGAAGATATACAAGCAGTATTGCAATATGCTGGTTGCTGGGGATTTAGTCCCACAATGATTGAGAATGACCCCGCAACCTCACTAGGGGTCAAGGTCTAGCCCATGGCTATCAGAGTCCCACTGGTAGTTGAAACTTTGTGCCTGCTTCTTTTCAAAATCAAATATTGCTTTGTATTAGCCAAATATAAATGCATGCAACAAATTCACTATCAGCAGAGATGCATAAACACTTAAGTTGTGCATTTATAATTCTGAAAATTCTGCAATTGATATTGAAGTAAAATATTGATTAGTGCAAGATTCAAGAATTTGTCTAGCAATTAATGGAGACTGCTCAGGGTTCAGAAATGTTAACTGCTGTGGGCATGAAGAAAATCATATACAGTGAAATAATAGAAGGAGCAACTAGTTTAACAATAATCAACAATTCAGTCGTTACCCTCCCACTGCAACAAGAGTCAATTCTTAAGGAAAATGACCACAATTAATTCTAGTGATTCATAGTGGCAAATATACTGTAGATTAATAAGACTGGCCAGATTTTTATGCAAGATTGTATAGAATAAGCAGGTCCTGCTCACAGTTGTTTGTTGTCAAAGATTTGTCAGAAAGATTCAAAGGTTATCAGGGAAAGCTAATATAATAATAATAATATTATTATTATTATTATTACCTGGACCACTACGGATTACGGGCTGTAGATTTTACCCAGATTGAGCGCTGGTCAATAGGCTGGTCCACTGCGTTAAGCTCTCTAACAGCGCTATAGAAATTTTGTTTTACTTACTTGCTTGCTTGCTTATTATTAGCTTTTAGAATAGCATAAATCTAGCTGCAACACTCCCCAGGGGTTCAATTTCCAATGACATATGTTTTTAACTGCGAATATTTACCGATCAATCAATAAATACTTGAAGATGAGCGAAACAGAAGGTTAAATTGAAATTTAATTTATAAAAGAATTTGTTTGTTTTGTAAATTTCGTGTCAAAGCAAACGTAAATATACTGCGATGATGACAATGTTTGTTTTAGTTGCAGCGCAGATAATGATGATAATGATGATGATGATGATGATGATGATGATGATAATAATAATAATAATAATAATAATAATAATAATAATAATAATAATGGGGTTTAGACTGGTTCATTGGGATCTGACTTGTGTGAGAATCACTATTGTTAAAATACTTCTATATCGCCATTGCATTGACGATGACTTGATATTATTAGTTCACGATCGCTTAAAAGTGAAAGAGATTAGAAATCGTGTTCGTTGTCAAATGTTACAGTTGGTCCGTTAATGTGTTGGCAAGAAGTTAAGAGTTCCGTTGCTTTTGAGTTATTTTGTAGTAGTGGCAGTGATAGTGGTAGTAGTAAAAATAGCAACAGCAGCTAGTGGTTCCAATGTCTGATTTTAGATAAATGTTTGCAAAGAGTTGACAATTGTCTCTGAGTTGATTGTTTTTAAAATGCCAGAAAAGTCTTATTGTTGATATATGTGCTATTTCAGATTTAGTTGCTATGAAGATCACTGAAAGAGGTGAAATTGGTGATGTAGATCAACAATTCCATTCTCGTATGAAGTCTGGTCGTTATAAAATCGACTGGACAGATTTTAGACTGCCAGGTTATCGTGACATGTTAAGATTTATGAAAGAAGGAACGAGTGCCACAATTCCAAAAAGAGAGGTGAATTATAATTATAGCTTTCAATTTGTGATTTGAGGTAACTGGGTGGGGTTAAGAAAATAAGATATACTCTATAACTGTAGTCAGGGTTGAGAAAGTTATGTCACTTGGTAAAAAATCCGTGTTTTTATTATGGTGGTGACTACAGTGGTCCTCTTCATTTCGCTTGTAGGTACTAGACAAAACTTTGCCAGTTCATAAGCCAGACTTTGACGACTTGAAGTCAAAAGAAGACCAGGATGGAATATCGGTCGTCTGGTTGGGCCATGCCTGTGTTCTGGTGCAGATGGATGGTATCAGAATCTTAACAGATCCCGTTTTTAGTCACAAGTGTGGTCCCAAAGTTATATTCAAGCTTGGCATTGCTCGTTACCGAAATGCCCCGTGCAGTATAGATGACCTGCCAGACATCGACGCGGTCGTCATCAGTCACAATCACTACGACCACCTCGACTGCAAATCCATTTGCAAACTTGCAAGTCGTTTCCCGGACATTGTGTGGTTCGTGCCGACGGGAGTGAAGTCCTTTATGCAAGGCTGTGGGTGTAAGAAGACCGTGGAAGAGCGCTCATGGTGGAACTGGAGCAAACTTGGGAACGTTCAGTTTACCTTTGTGCCTGCTCAGCACTGGAGCAAACGTAAAGTTAGAGATGATAATACGGTACGTTAAACTGGTACTGTAGGCGAGCTGTATCAGTTGTGCTATGCTTTTGATGTCTTTTTAAAAGTTTTTCCTATTCAACATTCTGTGAATGTGTATCTTTGTTAAATATACCCTATTTTAATAGTGATGGACAGTGGTGGAGATTTGTGTAATTGTCACTTTTGAAATATCTTTCTGTTGCCATTTATGGAAGCCATTCTAGGCCCATTTAGAACCTCAACATTGTGCATTTTTTCCAAACAAGGTTAATGAATATTAATGAAGCCTTTTGCCCATTTTGCAAATTGTGTCCTCCCCTGCATTAGTGGCAAAACAGCCAAATTTCCAATGTGACGCTGTTACATTGTAGCTTCTAACATTTGATATGAATAGTAATATGGTGGTAATTTATTAATGATATTGCTATTTTCAACGATCCTATGTGGCATTGCTTGTTGTCCATTGTAATCAAATGAAACAGCGCCTGTTAGGAGTGTCAAGGACCTAACTTTTAGGGTAACTAACTTTTTCAGAATTTCTTTTAAAATTTGTTTATTTATAGTCCATGCTTTACCAGGATATTTAGTTAGGCATATAGCTAGAATCTGTTTGCCTCTGTTTTATGACCATTTCACTTATGAAATTATATGATATTGGATGTTATTACCATTTACTACTTAAGATTGATGTCTTTGTACATTATACGTGTAGACACTTTGGGGTGGTTGGTGTATCAAAGGTCCTCAAAGCAACTTTTATTATCCTGGTGACACTGGTTATGATGACAATTTGTTTAAAGAAATTGGATCAAAACTTGGTCCATTTGATCTAGCTGCTATTCCAATTGGAGCTTACAGTCCAAGGTTGGCATCTGTTTTCCTCATGGATTCTCAATCTTTTTTAAAAAGTAATTATGTTGAGAGTTTTAGTTTTAATTGTAAATGTCTTGCAAGTTGGTTGAGTTAACCCCTTTACCGTGTATTTAACTGTAACTCAATGTAAAATGGACAGATATATTCGGGGTTCTCAGTAAAAGGGTTAATTCCGAGTAAAAGGGTTAATGTATGATGGTTCTTCAGTCCTCTTGCATTGTCACGAAAACCAGGTTTCCAATTTTGTGAGTGATTTTGTTTGTGTGCAGAAAAGAGAAAAGGCACATGGATTTTGAAATCCTCTTTAGTTGTTGCAGTTATTTTTTGCATACAGTTTGAAAAATCTTCTCCTTTTCACATTCACTGTTTGGTCATTCTTTGTAATCAGCCATGTTTTAAATCAATTTGCTTGTGTTAGTTATTGTAGTGTTCTTAATTGAATTTCATCCAAATGACTCACCACTGCTACTATTATTTTACTATATTATAGTTTCTTAATTTCTTATGATATTGTCTAGTGCTGTTCAATCACAAATTCTTGCAGTATTTGAACATTTATTAGCACCATGTTGTTTTCTATTGTTCTGCCACATTTGAATATTTGCAAGGCATTTGAATTACGGAAAGTAGCAATCAACTGTATGCTGTTTGTTTCGGGGCGACCAACACTAGACGACACTGTTGCTAAACTGTTTGGTATTCTAGTTTGACAGAAGTTTCATGCATTGACAAATCAAACATTTTTGCCGAGCCTTCTGTCCTGCCCGTTTGGGTATATATGCATTAGATACAGTATTTACATGAAAGTTTGCATGTGAGCTCACTACAGACGCTGTTAAATTTCTACTTGCAGTCATATTTGAAAGTTATCTTAATAACGGCCCTTTAGAGCTGTGACTTCCATTTCAGATGGTTTATGCAGTATATGCATATTGGTCCTGAAGAAGCACTGAAGATTCATAAGGACATCAAAGCGAAAAAGTCACTTGGAATCCATTGGGGAACCTTCAATCTGTCAACCGAGGTGACCAATTTATCATTGATGACTGATCTCATGAAGTCTTGTCTTGTCTTGTCTTGTCTCGCTTTGTTTTGTATTGTCTCGTATTTGCCATTCTCGTTATGAGATTTGGCTGCATCATGCTCTACTCTTCTTCATTTAATTCTTTCGTTTGTCAATCTCATTGCTGTTTGCAATGTCATTCCAAACCATTATTGGTTGTTTACTGGGTGTATTTTTTTAAAAACAATCTTGACACTTCCTTATGATATGTTTTAAATAACATTGTTTCCCTTTTGGTACCTATTGATTCCAACTTATGTGTTCAATAAGATATAAGATATAAATTTCTTAATAAGATAAAATTTTGATTGTTTTTTTGTTCTCCTTGATAGTAACTTAAGCCATATAATTGACCATCTTTTATGTTCTTCAAATTGACTGCTATGGTAGTTATGATGCTTTTGCTTTTTGAAGAAATGAAGAAGTTAACTGTTATTGTGATTACTTTACTGTATATGTTATAATGACTTCTGTATTCATTTATGAGTTGGAAGCAATAAACTTACTTACTTACTTACCAGTTAAATTCCTGGTTTTGTTTATCATCAGTTCTCATAATTGCTTTTGTCCCAGCCTTCTTCAATACACATTTGTTTTTCCCTTTGTATCGTTTTAAGCTGATATAACCCTGCAAGGGTGTAAGCTCCAATTCGGTGTTTGATTGGTCGGTTTGTCGAAACGGCTTTGGTTATCATAGTGCTACTTTTGTTGCAATGTTTCTGTCTCAGCCGTACCTGGAACCGAGAGAGAAGATTAAAGAATTGCAGGCGGGGGGTGATGATTTCTTTACGGTCGATCCCGGCGAGACAAGGTTCATCCAAAGTCAGAGCTAAATTTTATAAATCAGGAGTTATTATCAAAAGGTGATTATTTATTGAACGCTGATGAACATTTCCAATTTCACGCCATTCCCTATATGCACTTGAATGCGTAAATGTATATTACTTCAATTTGTTTTTTTATATTTTAAGTGTGACTGCAGACATTTTGCTAGTTTTGTGAATGTACATGGGTGTGTGTGTATATATATATATATACATATATATATGTATATATATATATATACACACATATGTGTATATTTATATACATATACAAATATGTGTGTATTGTATGTGCACATTGACTTGGGTTTTAAATGTTGATATTTGCATAATTCTTAGCTAATGGTTATAATATGATGATTTGAGTCTGATAGAAAAATTATACAACTGCGCAATCATTTAAGTTTGTGTCGCCAATAAATTGTGCATTTTACTGGTATGTACATATATTGAAAAGCAGTGAATTACCCGATGTTTTACTCTTACTTCAGCCAGAAGGAAAGAAGATTTATGATCAAATTTTTCTAATTCTAAATGATCCACATTGGTAAAAATATCAAATCAACAGTTTGATTACTTTTACAATAATTGTGTCAAGATTTGCCGTGTTTTTATTTGCATGCTGTGCTGTGATATTACTTTTGGAAGTTTTGGTTGAAGCTTTCACAAAGTTATAAAGTTGAATTAAATGTTCTTTCAATATGAGTTTTCAGATTTGTATTTTTCATTTCTTATTTTCTGTTTATGATTACCACCTTAATGGAAATTGTAGATGACGTGGGCAGCAATAGTTTTCAGCTGTTTTATAGTTACTGTAAAGTAACGGTGTAAACATACATGACATCCATTTGTAAAATTAATAATCGACTAGTGATTTTGGGATGTTTTGAAATTGTTTTGTGAGTCGTGCATCTGCTACATAGTATAGTCTATCTTGGTGATTGGATTGCTTCAAATTCCCCAAACCTAAGTAAACACACGAACTTACCCGGTTCTAACGACTGTGGGCTTTGTTTGAAGAATATTTATTTTGATCTCTTAACATTTATTTTTGGTGTTTTTAGGCCTTTTGCAATTCTTTATTCTGTTTTTATACGTCTAATTATTATTTATTAATTATGACTTTCGTGCAATAATGTTGTTTGGTGTGCATTGTGCGAATGATTTCTGTGTCTTCATTATCTGATCAGGGACTGTGAGCTAACTCTGCCAAGGTTATGGTTTGTTTTGTTGTTAAGTGCAAATTTGTTGAATAAATTTCACGTTGAAATTTGAAGAACAAGACTTGTTTATTGCGTAATGAAAGTGGTGATGTTGGTAATGAAATAATTAAGGTTGTGGCAGTGACCATGGTCATTGTACTTGCAATACTTTTAAGACACAGACACTGTCATATTCATCAACCAATCAAGAAACTTCTATGGCGCCACTATCATAATGCCCAGGGCATCAGCCGATGGCACACCAAATCCAAATTGAATTAGAGCCAGGTCAAGCCGGAAATATCAGTCATCGTTGCCACCACCAGCATCTGTCATGCATATATCTTAACCATTCCTGTTCCTAGATTTTGTCTTTCTTAATTTTCTACAATTGTTTTCCAACAATTGATCGTCTTGTTTCTGTTGCTAATTCGATTCACGAACATAATTAGCGTAATAATATCACTATTACAATCCTGCAATAGGTTGCCTATTTCAGATATTGAAATTGGCCGTGTAAGAAACAACAGACACAAGGGTTGCGAGATTTGGCTTAGTCTTGCTGGAGTTAGGTGTCATTGAAGGTTCAAATAACTTTCCTGAAACTTGGAGTTGATCAATCGACTTAGATCGTTGTCCAGGTGAAATGTCTGTTAAGTGGCAGCTAAGAATGATGTCCATTACTAACTTTCACTTTAATCTTTATGCTTAAGGTTTAACTTTCAGTTCACTTCAATTCATCAAGAGAAACTTCATAGGATGTGAACCAGACTGTGCAGTGTAGCGTGTGGTTCCAGGAAATTCCTCGGTTGACTTTGAGGGGGAAATTTTCATGCAGGTAAGGAGGCTCGATTACCTTTTAACGTTAGACTGTTCTATCCTTTGATTTATTTACTCCGCACAAGGGCGTTTCTGATGAATTCAGGATCACGCAAGTCGATGCAAAATGCCTGAGGCAATAAATGAGGAAAAGTTGTCCTATTATCAATCATGTTCCTTTGATGATAATCTCTGAGTAAGGATTTACAGTCTGCAAATTTCATGCATCTTAATACTGTAGCTTAAGATGTATTGTGAAGCAGCTAAGAAGTGACTAAACAGGGATATTTTACACACACCCCCAACACCCCTCCCCAACCATCAATTTGAGACCGACACCCTCCAAAAACCCCCAATCTCAGTTATGGGATGAGCTTTTTTGCTTGTACTAGGCTAACAGTTTAATGAATCATCAAAGTATCCGCTAGAAGAATTTGGTCGTTGTATCAACTATAAATGTGCTGAAAATGTATCCATTCAACATAGCGTAAATTAAAGTGGCTTAATTTGGAGGGATTGCTGTCTGTGTGAAAGTCACTAGGGGCACTAACGGGGCTTGAACCCGCTCCGTCAGCCTACCGCTCCAGCGCGTAACCCACTCTGCCATCTTCCGCTCCAATAGGCCTGCCTGCCTACCTGACCTGTTCGAGTCTAACTTCTGTCCAGGCCCGCCGAGAAAGGTTGGACAAATATCCATGGGCCCAGCGATTTGTAGGGAGTCCGCAAAAACTTACCTTATACTATATTTACAATATCTGTGACTGAGTGAAATAAATACTTACTATTATGATTGTTATTATTTCTACTAAGATGTTAACATGATGTTATTATTTCTACTATGATGTTAACATGAAATTACTATTATGATGTTATTTTGCACATATTTGGAAAATAATAAACTGTTATTATTGGATTATTGGATTGGAGTGGTCTTGCAACCATCAGCGGTGTTACACAGTACGTGTTTTATCCAGACTCCAGGCCTTTGGGGATTGAGGTTTTCGGGGGGATCGAGTTGTTTGGAGGGGAAAAGACAATTCAATGCAAAATTTGTGTAAGTGCTGGGATTTGGGGGGGATTTTGAGGTTTTGGGGTGACTCTCCCCTCCTAACAGGTCTGGATAAAACACTGGCGGTGTAGCAGTGTCGGTTATGAGCGCTGGGGTAGGGGAGGGAGGGGCGGCTAAGCAAAGCATTGAGTGCCCTTTAGGGGCTGTCCATTAATTACGTCAACAAAATAGGGGACGGAGTTTGAAAAAGTTTGACAGTTGTTGACAGGGGATGGGGTCAAGAGAAGTTGACGTCAACAATTTCATTTTTTACATTATGGAAAAGTCACAGTGACTTGTCATTAAGGATCGAGTCCTTGAAGCCAGGACCAAAGCCAAAGATTAATAACGTCCCTGTCCAGATGATTCTTTCTCAGTTTGGTGCTCACGGTTCTATTGAATTTTGCCTCCGTCAACATCAGATTAGAACTAGCTACTCTTAGTTAGGCCGATTGACCGATACAGTTGCCTTGTGAAAATCTTATGCTAATGGCCAACCTCTGGCCGGCTTCGCTTTCCGCAGCGTTGTTCCTAACTCTACCCCAGCTGTCGGAACTTAAATTACCCAGTTGTTTGATTAATTATTTCCTATGCTTTTCCCAGATGAGGCGAGCCAGAGAGGTTCGTGGAACTTTTATTAGCCTCTGTAAGTTTATCTGTTAGCGCTGTACGTATTAACAGTTACTGTCTATAGACTATGCTCGATAGAGGACTGTGTTTTATAATCAGAATTTCGGCTGTTGCATGTCAGTGTCGTGTCCAACCTTTGAGTCGATAATTAAAATCGATGGATTGTGTGTTCGAAGCGTGAACGCGTGACCGAATCCAGGAAACCACTTAAAGTTCAAGTCGGGATCGTGAGGTTAATGATCGAGCAGATTTGATTAATGCGTGACTTTATAAGACGCATTGACGCACAGGTCTTGTGCGTTGTGAGTGATTAATTATCTGCTCGCTCGTTTGTAGTATCTGGATAGATTTGGCGCTCGCAGCTGAAGATAATTAGCACGGGCGTTATTTGGGGGCGGGGGTGCAACTGCACCCCTCTGGAAATTATAAATTTATAGAGTGTTTTTATTTCGTTAACTGGCTGAACACGATTAATATGATTTATTGACGTACTAAAAGCATCACAATAATAGCTATAGTCCATGTCTTTCTTATGATTTAAATAATTAGAACCAATTGGGTGGTGATTTCAGGTAAATAAAAATATTGCACCTTCCTGGAAAAATTTCTGCTGACGCCCACGATAATGATCACGACATGTTAGGAAAGTCTGCTTCGGCAGTTAACTTCAAATGACGCGGAGAAGCAATTGTTGTTTCCCTATGTTCCCCGTCGACTTTCAGTTCAGTTCCGGAATATTGGAATCTTCGTGCAGAATATCAGGTTCTATGACTTAGGCCCTATACATTAGGCCTCTATGGTGCTCATCGCCGGCACTTTCAGCGTCTTGTCCCGACTACGAATGACTCATTGGGCCTATAATAGGTTTGCACTGAATGGCAACCAGTCTGGTGTTTAGTATTCTCAGTAGGGTGGTTATGCTGTTAGCAAATTTCTAGGGATATAGTTTGTCAGTCATACACGCGATAGATCACTAAATCTACGTGAATAAACCAGTGGCGGCTCTAGGATTTGGCAAGTGGGGGGCGTTGGGGTGGCAACTTCTAATCATGGGGGCCAACCATTTGTTGTTTAATGTATGTAGCATTAAGTATAGGGTTCCAACTGGGGGAAAACTGGGGGGCCAGGCTCTCAATAGGGGGCACGGGTCCCCCTGGCCCTCCTGTGGAGCCGCCACTGGAATAAACCAATGAGTATCTAATAGTATCTAAGGGTCATATACAGGGCGCGATTTGTAAGGGGAAGGTGGAATCTCCCCCTCCACTGCCCAACTACATCCCCCTATTGCTACATTCCCCATAGCTACATCCTCCACTGCTACATTTCCCCAACAACTACATCCCCCAAGCTCGACATGTCCCCCCACTGCTCCATGTCACAAATCGCACCCTGGTCATACATGCGTACATACAGACATGTATAGGGGGCCTACAAACACACATACATCCACTGGTTTATATTTATAGTGCGCCTATTAAATAAATGTCTATTCGTGATAGATGTTGGTTTACCACCTTAAGGAAGCCATCGCAGATGCCAAAGTTTTCTCTTAAAGAAAACTTACTCCCAGTCTGTTATAAATTGCTTTTTGCGGTTAGACATAAACGATTTTTAGACATTAGATGATTAGACCTACTGTATGGGCTTATGCTAACGCTCCAATTTATTTCCTTCAGCAACGTAGGCCTACGCCTGAAATCAATTCTTGTTTGCTTGTTATGACGCAAGCTTTGCTTGTCGTTAATTAGAATAATTCAATTCGTTCCTATGACTAAGACTCTAGTGATTAGGCCTGCTAATCTTTTGGAAATGTTAACGGGGATCCGCGTAAGCCTACTGTATTTTCGTTCGATGACAACCACTATTTTGCGCAATGCGATTGTAAATCACAGCTGGTGAAGTCGTGTTAATAGTTATATGCTTGCATACCTCCTCCTGTCCAACTGTGTGGCGCTAAACGTCTGTCTAAACGTATTGTTCTTCGTGGCACGGTTTGAGGAGATTTGTTCCTGGCAATGGGGCCTAAAACAACTCTATCCTGGTTCCGACAAAACATCATAATTTATCAACCACTTTGCGCGTAACAATCCAAGTTTCCAGTCTCTCTTTTCCTGGCGATGTTGATCTTGTTGAAGCAAGTGGCGACGACCAGTTAGCAGATGCTATTAGGTTATATTAGTGAGTCAAATTCGCTCTGTCTAAAATGCCGATATCGTTTTTAAAAATACTCATTCGCAAAAATCTCTTCCGAAACGTTTTCTATCTAGCAGTCATTCAACTGCACAGACATTTTAGACCTAGAGACTTGAGACTCCAACGTTCTGTCTCCAACGTTCTGTCTCCAACGTTCTGTCTCCAACGTTATGTCTCCAACGTTATGTCTCCAACGGTATGTCTCCAACGTTATTAGGCCTGCCTTTTTATTCCTTGGGCCATATCTCTTTCTTGTATAGACAGTAGATGACTGTAAATTCTCAATCGATGATCAAGATCAGTATAATTACTGTAAGATGCAGTAAATAACTTAAAACCGCTTTCACATGCAGAGCGGCTTACGAAGCGGTAGCAAGCCATCGACATGAGGGTTACGTGGTCCACGTTGGGGGATGAGTGGGGATGCATCTACCCACCGGACTTTTTTGCTTGTCAAGCTATTTTGGGGTAAAAGACAAGTAAAATGACGGGAAAACTGCGGGTGACCCTTTCTTGTTTGTCAGCCTATTTTCGGTGAAAGTCTAGTAAAATTCGGAAAAATTGCTTTTTTGCTTGTGTCAGTCTTTTGCGTCAGCCTTTTTCTCTTTCGGCGAAGTTTATTGATTTCCCTCTCTTTTCACCCCCCCCCCTAAACATTTCCTATGAATTAATTTCATCCTCCACCAAGAAATCCTGGATCCGCCACTGAAGGTTCAAACACATTGGAATGATTTTTATGCCATTATAGGGAATTTATAGCTACACGTCTTTTTCACAATGGACCTATACTGTTGGCCATCTAGCCTACAGTGTACAACTGTACATGTAGGGTTGGTGCAGCCGCACAAATGAATACTGTACAGTACTTAGGCTGCTGTTGTCCGTCATCCACGCAATCGGCTGAACATCAGTAGGTCTAAACGGAGAGAAGCTGCTCAGGTTTGGTTACGCCGTCAAATCTACGAGTGACGAGATAGCCTTATGCCTCTCAGACTTGGAGATTTCTGTCACGTCCTCATTTCTTAATTTCTAGATTGTCGGCAAAATTGCCTGTGGACCTGTTTGCCGAAGCACCCTCTCTGTCTGTCTGTCTGTCTGTTTGTCTGTCTGTCTGTCTCTGTCTCTGTCTCTGTCTCTGTCTCTCGGTCTCCGAAATATGACATTGGGATGTTTGGATGGCGTCAACCCATCTCAGCATAAGCGTCACTCCTCCGTCTCCGTCAAACCGCGCTCCTTTCAGCGATCAAGTTTCGCCGAGTCGTTTGCCTAGTAATCTGCTTGAGGGGAGGGGGCTGTCGGGATGGGGAGAGGGGAAGGACAGATTTGTCCTATGATTTTGGGGCCATCGCGTCCAAACTTCTCATCCAAAAAGTGAGCAACGAACGCCCTGAGTTCGTAACGCTAGAGGACGCCGGCGATTCAAGCCAATAATGATTACTAAATCGCCGGCGAGTATAGTTTTTGGTAGAGACGTGCAGCGAATGGGTGGGACTAGCTTATCGCGTCAGAGATCGCTTGGACATTTTTTGGCCAAAATTGGGCTCGGAAATTATGTTTATTGCAGGCGATAGAGCAGCTCTCTCTCTCTCTCTCTCTCTCTCTCTCTCTCCATAGGCGGCGCTCTATCGGCCCCGTCGGCCCAGGCCGGTACTTTAAAAAGTACCCGGCCCGGCCTATGGCTCGGGGTACTTTTAAGAAGTGAGAACTGAAGAATTGTAATTCTTTAAATTGCTTGATTTAATTTTCATTTCGAATTCAGAAGGAGCTACTCTCGTGGGAGGGTGAATGCACTGCCGATTAAGGCGTTATAGTCGTAACAAGATCAGATAAGATCAGATAGGCAAGTCATATACTCATTTAATAATTGAAGGTGTCAAACAGAGTAGTCATAGGCTTATTATATTAGATGAAAGACGGAGATTAAATAAGATTAGATTAAAAGACGGAAGAAGGCACTGAGACGAATGAGAGAGCTGCTGTCGCGGGAGGGCGAATGCACTGCCGAATAAGGCTTTATAGTAGCAAGATCAGATAAGTATGTCATATATACGCATCTAATCCGAAGGCGTCAAACACCGTAGCAACGTATGTGTTTGACATTAGATTAAAAGACGGAGGAAGGCACTTAAGTTATAGACGAACGAAATGGGAAGACGGGCCGAAAGGCAAAGGGTGCCAAGAAGAGCGGGGGCACCAGGGAAGCAGTAGAGGGCGCTAGAGAGTGTTTCATCCAGAGAGGGAAGTCGGAATTGAGTCTCGATCGAAACGGATCAGTTAGATCTCCACTGTGTTCGCATAAATCGCGGAAACAATCTCACGGCTTCAGCGATTCAATCGTTTAACAGCGCTTCGCCATCCATACAATGGACAAGTTTGTTGTTAAACGCCGTAAGCTGAATATATCGAAGACCCTGAACAAACTGTAAGTACTTCGGATAATACAACATCTGCGCAAATTATTCCACAGTGATGAGTGCAGGACTAGGACTATACTACGAGAAACTAACCGTATGGGCCTAAGACTCAAGACTTGACATGGACACCCCCGAAATTATGGGACACCCCCCAGTTGTTTTTCTCCATAGTTTTTCATCCTTCCCAATCCCATTGTATGGAGCCCCTTTGATATTCTTGATTTTATATCTTCTTGCTGACTGCCGTCTCTTTCAATCACACATCCACCACATCTGAATGACCAGACTTTTTCCATTTCTATGTCCATTCACTGTAATATTCACGGGGTTTGTATTCCCTTTAGTTATTTCTTCGTTCCCCCACCATCCAAGACGTAACGTGAAGATGGGAGAACGGTCGTTAGTAAGTTCAGTGGCGTAGCCAAGGGGGGGTTGGGGTAAAGTCTCCCCTTGGCCGCCGAACATATTTTTAATGAGTTTCTGTGTATTTTTGACGCGTCGTTGGGGTAAAACCCCTTGGCTATAGACGGTAAAGGTTTAAGTAAGAGGCGAGGACCTTTTTGCTTGTCAGCTAAAAAAAGTAGAGGCGATAACGTTTTTTGCTGCTCAGGATTTTTTCAAAGTTGGTCACATTCAAAACTAAAAACTAAACCCCCTTCCGAAAATCCTGGCTACGCCACTGAGTAAGTTAGTTAGGCACCTCGACCCTCAGAGCCCCGCGGGCCGCTGCGCTATATAGTAAACGGGCCGGGGTACTTTTTATTGTCTTCCGCCGCCTATGTCTCTCTCTCTCTCTCTCTCTCTCTCTCTCTCTCTCTCTCTCTCTCTCTCTCTCTCTCTCTCTCTCTCTCTCTCTCTCTCTCTCTCTCTCTCTCTCTGCTGAGCATTCAGAATTGCCCAGTGTATAGAGAATTTCCAATAATTTTGATCGGACCAATTTTCTTCGAGCTTCTGTTGTTTACTGCCGATCCTATCTCGATAGTTGCATAATTGCGGGTTTATAGGCCTAGTCGGTGCCTGGAACTCCCTCCTGATTAGCCACAACTTGAGTGCACCGAACGATTTGCAATTTTACGCAGCAAAATGATTTGTGATATCGACGCATAAAAAATAATCGAACGTTTGCTAAGCGTGCTTCGATAGTATATTGATTCTAATTTCGAAAAAGTCCACTGTCAAAAGTTTGCGTCAGAAATGGTTTTCGTCGACTTTTGCGCGCAGGGACGGTGCTAGGGGGTGGGTCCGCGGGTCCGGGCCCACCCAGTCTCGGGCAGGGACACCCGAGCAAATCGTGCAAATCTGGAGAGAAATTTTTATTTGGGGTGGGGTGATGGGGAGGGGTAGTCTGAGCCGGGTCCTGGTTGTGTAGATTGCATTAGACCCACCCAGCCAACAAAACCCAGCGCCGCCCCTGTCTGCACGCTAGTTCCACTTCACTTGCAAGAGATAGGCCTACTAGGCCTATTCGTTTCTATTTAGACCTAAACCAGGCGCGAAACCAAACTGTTACCGAGGGTCACGTCAGTTATTCATATAATTATTTGAACTCAGAAATACGGTGATGTTGCTGTATTACCACATCAAAATAAGATGGCGATAACGGTGATGATGGTGATGATGATGATGGTGGCGATGATGATGTTTATGATGATGACTCACCTGTTCTTGAACTAAAGTTATCGACGACTTGCGCGTTGATGATGAGATAAATTCGTCGAAATGATAGACAAATATCCAGTTGAACTATTTTGAATAACTTATTCAGAGGTGGACTGTTCAAAGTTTTCCTAATTAAAATCGAAATCGACAGAGTCCTCGTTTGCATCAGCATCGATTCAGCACGAGTGACTAATTGCCTGGAACGCCCCTGGTCCAGTAACTATAGAGGCGAAGCCAGGAATTTGATTTGGGTATAAATTTGGGGTGTATATATAGTTATATATACAGTATATATTATATAAGCTTATATAGTATATATGTTATACAGTGTTTATTCTAGGCCTTCTCTGGGGAAAATCCCCCCAAGTTTTAAAATTCTCTCCTCAAAAATTTTTATATGATGGCTGGTGGGATGGAAATCCCCCCCAAAGTGTGGAGACTCAGACCGTGTCCCCCTAAACATTTCAAAATCCCCCCAATGTCAAGGTGGCTAGAATAAACACTGTATGTTATATATATATATATATATATATATATATATATATATATATATATGCTGTTTATACATATGCTGATTTTTGGGGTACATATTTACCGATTTACCCTCCAGTAGCTACGCCCCTGCCATGCATGAACGCGATGCTTGCAGTAATGTTAAGGATAGGCCCAGGGCCTACTGTATTTAGGTAAACGACAGATCATGAAGACGTAGCCGTAGGTAAGCAATACGTCTTGCAATGGCGTAGTTTTGTCCTCGTTCAGTGCATTATTAGTTGGATGGACGGAGTCCCTGTGACCCTGTGTTTTATTAGGCCATTCATTATAGGTGAGCGAAGATGGTTGTTTTAAGCGTGACACGACGCAACCACGAGGTCGATTTGACAAGGTGGGTGCCAACATGATTGACAGCTAGCTATATACAGTACGTGCCGAATGAATGATCGGTGTCTATCTTCGAATGAACGGGCAGGCAGGTAGCAACGCTGTCTTGCGTAGAACGAGGGCTGAGGAGGAGGAGGAGGAGGAGGAGGAGGAGGAGGAGGAGGAGGAGGAGGAGGAGGAGGAGGAGGAGGAGGAGGAGGAGGAGGAGGAGAGGGGACGTAGGAAGAGGAGGAGGAGGAGGAAGAAGAAGAAGAAGAAGAAGAAGCAGAAGAAGAAGAAGAAGAAGAAGAAGAAGAAGAAGAAGAAGAAGAAGAAGAAGAAGAAGAAGAGGGAGTTATCGGGGGCTTTTTGCGCTGCAACGCTGTGCTTAAATTCTGCGGCGAAACGCTTGAAGTCCTCAGTCTGCCGGGAGCGTTCGAGAAAAAGAGAGGAGCTGGACAATATACATTATTGGAGAGAGAGAGAGAGAGAGAGAGAGAGAGAGAGAGAGAGAGATTTGAAAAAGGAACTTTTTAATCTGCTGAGGATTAATTCGAGAAATCGATTTCTCAATTAGACCTATGCACTAATACGGTATATGCTTGTACAGTACGCGAAATGTTTTACGCCTGGAAAAGCCGCGCAGAGGAGACAATAGAAGACCTCCTCAGGTGGTTACTGTAGGTGAGTCACCTATAGACGACTAGCTATCGATCGAAGATGTGTAGCATGACCTATAGTAACAAAGACAGGTATTTTCGGCTCAAAGCGTCATCAGCATCATAGGCCCAATCATCATCGTCACTGAAGTTGCCGCCGCCGCCACCATCATCGTCATCATCATCGTCATCATCATCGCCGTCGTCATCATCATACTAATAATCATCATCTTTATCATCGTCTTCAAAGTCATCATCATCACCATCATCATCACCACCACCACCATCATCATCATCATCATCATCATCATCATCATCATCATAAGATGAATTTTGATTGTGATTTCACATGATGAGAGGCATAGATTTAGAAGGGTAGGTCTATAGAAAATTTAATAAGCAATTTGGAGTCCAAAGTCATTTTAGAACACAGATAATTGATCTTTTTAAAATGTCCAATTAACAGTAGGTCTGTGTTTTCGCCACAGTCTGATCCTATAACCCAACATTGATATGAATATAATCATAATTATCAATTAACAATTATAACATTTATCTTCTAGTCAGTTTAATCTATCAAAGACAGCATTATTAACACCACCATTTGAATATAAATCATTGGTCCGCCATCTTCAGTTATTTATTATTATTATTATTATTATTATTATTATTATTATTATTATTATTATTATTATTATTATTATTATTATTATTATTAGAGCGACAACTTATATAGCGCTATCTTAAAGCTCAGGCAGTGGACGAGAGCACTTTACAAAAAAGTTCCATAAGAAGCACTAAAAAGTGCGTTTTCAGTTTTTGAGCAAATCGGTCGGGGAAGATTTCCGACCCGACTTCTTCCGGAAGGGAATTCCACGCTATGGGGCTACCCCTTGAGAGAAAGATCTGTCCCCAAACATTGCAGTCTTATCTGAGGGAGGCACAACAAGTCTTAATCCCTGATTAGGCACAACAAGTCTTAATCCCTGATTAGGCACAGCAAGTCTTAATCCCTGATTAGGGCATAATCAAGTCTTAATCCCTGATTAGGCATGATAGCCTCTGAGGCTATCACAGGTTGGATAATTATAATGCATTTGGAAAAATTGTAATTTTATACAAATTTGTATTTATATGTTATAGATATACATGTATATGTATTATTTGAGTTCAGATTTAGTACCACTGATAAAGTCTGACATCGCATTTGCTATAACTGTCAAGATTTTTCTCAAATGATTTATAATCCACCTGTGCAACAAATCAAAGATCAAGGTTTGGTTCTTATTAGTTGTTACATTCAGTGGCGTCGCCAGGAATTTGGGTTGGGGGCAAAGGGGGCTGGCGTGTCAGATTTCTTACCCCACCCCACACGCACCCTCCACAAAAACTTTCTCACCGGATATGGATAAATCTGGTAGGTGGTCTGGGGGCAGGTTGAGGGGGGGGGCAGTTGCCCCATTTGATCCCCCGTGGCTACGCTAATGGTTACATTACGTTACTTTAATATAATGACAGTGTAATTAAACAAATGGCAGTTGTGATCTTGATGGCACAAGCGACTTTTGCTTAAATGGCAGCAGGATTTTTGATCAAACGGCTTTCCCTGCAGTGATTTGGAAATAGAGAAAAATTGGCAAGTTTTCTATTAAGCTGCTGGTTCTTATCGTGTGCCAAGTTCAAAAACATAATTCGGAACAATTGTTATAGTTTTGCAGTATTTCTTCAAAAAGCATATAACAGGGCGTCTATTCTATGAACGTTTTACTTTTAAGTAATTGTGTTTCATAAGCAAGAAAGACTATATTTTGAACCGCAGAATTTTGGCTTCTGCCTAATTTTTAGCAATCGCCTGACCTCTTCTTAGTTTTAGTATATTTTGGGAAAAAAAGAAAAATGTATTGGATTATAATTATTATTATTAGATATGCAATAATTGTGTGATTGCCTAGAAATTCAATATAAGGTTTACCGTAAATTGGACCTGGCCCGTGTAGGCTAATTGCTTTTCCACTCCGTGCGTCATGGACAGTGGATGATCTCTAGACCATGCCATGGTGTGCAATTGCGTCAAATGCTAAGTACCGTAAGTTTATGTGTGTGTGTGCGTGTGTGTGTGCGTGTGTGTGTGTGTGCGTGTGCGTGTGTGTGTGTGTGTGTGTGTGTGTGTGTTATAGGAACTGGAGTTATACATGATTCTGTCATTTGTACCGATGGGCGGCGGTTGATCTCTGAAACACTTCACTTTTCAGCAGATCATCAAAATCCCAGTACACAGTTTGGCCAAATCGCAAGCTTCATAAGATGGAAATGAGAGAGGCATCATCCAAAGCGTTGCATTCGACTTCGCATTGGCGTCTATTGCTTTGTCTCATCTTGTGGACATTGCTGACAATGGGATTTGGACAGAGCGTACCAGCGGTGCAGACATCCACCTCTCCAGGCGGTAAATACAACGACGTTTTTGCAGTTTTTGTGTCAAGGTCCAATGTGAATTGAAAACCTTAACACTTAACCGATTGATGAACTGTATGGCCTACATTTTTAATTATGTGTGACTGTAATTTTAAATATGAAAATTGAATATTTCTCTGCAGAAGGCCACGTCCGGGCTTTGATTTTCTGCATCTCTGTACATTGATTTGAAAAGGCTAAAGGATAGAAAAGTTGCTCACACGGAAGAGACTGCATGCTGCTCAACATACCATGCATCAAATATTATATGTTCATGTATACATACATGTACATATAATAAAATATATAGATAATGTATATAAATTATCATAACTTCATTGAACTTGATACCATTTAAAGCTATTAGCTGCTTTGTGGAAACCATTTGTGTTTTTAAGCAGAATAACATAACTCAGAACTGGATGATAACCTATATGCGATGCATCGTCTGACAGCGTTGCTCGGTGTGATGATGATGAAATGCAATGCTCTTCCAAAACAGCTGCATGTCTTCTTTTAATTCGCGAATCTGCATTGACAATAATAATTAGCGCCAGCGATAGACCTATACAGAGGACTATAGCTAGTGGTGCATAGGTGCGGTGACCGTTGCCTTCAGTTCTCTTGGTCAGATGCCGGGTTAAAGTAAATCATGGACTACTAGTAGTCCATGAGTAAATCCTGGGACAAGAGAGCATTGCATTCATCTGAACAGTCGCCATTGCGATCGACAGAGCAGTTAAAACGACGACGACGTTTGTCCTATGCTGTCGACACTAATCCCTGTTAAACAAAACCCAGCGTACGACATAACAATGGCGCTTTCAGTGGAATTCTGTCATAGTAGCCGGCCTATAGTGTAGGCTTGACCGCCTGACCGCCTGTGTGTGTGTGCATTCGCTGCGGCAAAGAGGTCTAATAAAAAGACCTATATAGTCGGCAACGACGTGCGTTGCATGGCGGGAACGTTTAACAGAATTCGAGTTAACGCTATACGCAGACGTGCTAACAGCAGCTATTTGAGATCACGCTTCGTAGGTTGTGTACTGTATAGGGGCCAGTGATATTTTACTGAACGGTAACGGAAATTAGAACTGAAATTAAAGGAATCCGTTAACGAAAACAAGAAGTAAAATTAGGAATTTTTTAAAGAACGATAACTGAAATAGAAATGAAATCACCCAATAAAAATAGAAATTGGAACTGAAATAGAAATATTTTATGAACTGAATTTAACTACCCATCATTTAAAATGGCGTCAATTTGCTTAGGTTGTGTGATATTTGGCGCGCCATATAATATGGCTGTTCGTGAGTGTGTGTGTCTGTGTGTGTGTGTGTCCAAAGTTCAGCGTCAATTGACCAAGGGTGATATGCCAGCCGTTGCTTTCAGTCATTCCTACCCCACACATACAGTCATGACTGGGAGGGGGTGACTCGGTTCCCATTGACCTATCAGGCTATCACATGCTAGTCTCGAGACGGCACATGGTGACATGGGCCTCTGCCTTGATAAATACCATTTCGGAGTCTGTATCAGAAAACTTAAGCGAGTGCTGCTTCGTTGATTTAACGTCGGCGTTAACTTAATTGCAACAATTGTTAAAAGATGAGTTTAGCTAAACTGTTGGCTGGAAGAAAGCGAGATAGCCCTGTTTGGGATTATTTTATATATGACGAGAAAGCGGACAAATCTCTTTGTCACGTTCAAGTTGATCAAAGCAGTGACGGAATTTGTGGAGTGAAGCATCCAATACAAAACAAGATGTCAATTACTAGAAATAAAATTAGAAATTAAACTGAAAATATTTAAACTAGAACTGAAATTATTTTAGTACTGAAATTAGAACTGAAATAGAATTACTGAAGTATAACTGAAATAGAAATGAAATTAAGACCTAAAATAAGAATGAAAATTAAAATGATTTTTAGAACTGACTGATAGGGGCCACATCCCGAAATTAATATGATTGAAACCGTTTGTGAAAGCGATGATCGAACGATAGAACATTCTAGTAATGATAGAGTATCTTAATATGATTTAACTTTTCCACGATAGAACATTCTAGTAATGATAGAGTATCTTAATATGATTTAACTTTTCCACGATAGAACATTCTAGTAATGATAGAGTATCCTAATACTCCGATTTAACTTTTTCACGTTCTCCTGTTGACATGGAAGTCGTACCTATGCTCGTAAGTAGGGCCTAAGTGTGCTGCTCCGTTTTACACCGGAAAAATTTAATTTTCTGTGTCTGCGAAATCTCGGAGGATAAATGCAGTGGAATAGTTCTGCCACTTTGGATCCAGAGAACGTCATATCTGAGCGGGCGATGAGCGGTTAAGTGCTTCTGCGCGATTTCCTTCGGTAATGGAATAGTCCGTCGGCCCTAGGCGCCCGCTGCTTATAGTAGCGCTTTCAGAAGTCGTTGATTAATTGTGCTATCAGGTGGTCGGTCGAAATGGTCGTTCTCGAGTCTCGAGAGCGCGCTGCACTCTGTTATATCAGAGTATCTGGGTACCCTTTTTGATTATTCGGAATTTAGGATACTCTATCATGCAGCACTTTCGTCAGACAGTTTCAAAATTCAGACGATGTCCGTCCACCACCCTAAGCTGCCTGGCGTAGGTACATATATACTGTGGTATTATCAGTGCGCTGGAAAATTCATCATGACCTGGTTGTAAAAACCTCAATCCTAATAAGTAAACTCTGCTGCATCGGCATCGGAGTAGAGAGAGAGAGAGAGAGAGAGAGAGAGAGAGAGAGAGATCCCAGTTTGTAGAAGCCTTGGAACCCTGCCCCCTCATTCCGGAGACCTGGCTACGCCAGTGTCAATAACACTAACTAATTTATACCGCTTAATAAAGATTAATTTTTTTAAAATTATCTCCAGCCATATTTACTGTCTATATGAAACGCAGAGGGTATATTTCTGCGGGCTTTGTTAAGCATTAAAATTCATTCCAGAGATGCATTTTATGGTTACTATGGTATGCAGGACCTAATTTGTATCTCGCCATAAAAAGAACCGCTTGAACCGCGGGCGAGTAATGAGATTCAAACACAAGAATTGATCGATCGTGAACGGAAAAAAACTCGGGTTCAAGTCACTCGTATATATTGAGAGAATTCTTCATCCATAGACCTGCACGGTGATCACGAAAATCGGGACCCCCTAGATTAATGAATATAACTCAACGAAAAGTCAACTAATATTCAACAAAGTTGTAGTACGTGTACTTTAGATAGTTCTAATGATATTCCACTCATAGTTTGTGTTCAAACGGTCCGCCATTTGCTGCAATACACGCACGAAGACGCCTACGCAATTGCTTGAATGACGCATCAATGATGCCTTGATCAATCTCGTCCCACACTTGCATGATGCGTTGTCACAGGTCCTCAATATCACGGACTTTCGTTCGGTGAACGCGTTCCTGCATAACACTCCAAATTTTATAATCCACCAGATTCAAATCCTGGCTGTTGGGTGGCCAGAGAGTAGGCGGAATGAAGTCCGGCGTTTCGTTACCTAACAGCTCAACTGTCTCTCGAGCTCTGTGTGCCGGTGCGCCGCCCTGTTGGAATGTGTAATAATCTGAGAAAGTTTGGGTGTCCGGCAGCAGTCCCTGCATCAGTAGAACGTCTCTGTAATACTGTCCGTTAACTTTCACCCCCGGCTCGACGAAGTGAATAGCTGTACGACCGAGTGCTGAAACACCAACTGATACCATTAAGGACTTGGTGAAAGTCGGACGAGTACGCAGAAGACGAGCGCCAGTGATGTCCTTCTTTCTTGTACCAGCTGCAGCGTAGAGGCGAAATATTTTTTGAGGATCGAGACTGCCTCCTAGGCCTAATATAATTAAAATTTCAGCATGATTGGTCAAAAGGTTGTTAAGTTATACTCATTAATCTAGGGGGTCCCGATTTTCGTGATCACGGTGTATATAGCCTAGGCCTATTATAGGCCTATTGGAATCAAAAGCAAATAATGTCTCTGTGTAGCGGACTGAATGCCTTTCGTAACTGCTTTGCTACTGGATGGAGAGACTCTAAGCTGCTAAGAGAGGAATATCGACTTCTATGACCGATATTTCTCCTGTCTTTGTTCTCTGGCAACAGCCGAAGGCCGTATGGGCATAAAAGCCCGTTTGTAATGTTTGATCCATAAGCCAGCTTTCTACTGTATATCCGTTTTATGCGTAATGGTATAGGTAGCATTAACTGTAGCCAGGAGGTATTTGAGTATTGAGTATACATCAGCCAATGATTTGCCTGTATGTCTTAAGATGCTCGTACGATTCTCACCAGTGGCGGTTCCAGAATTTCTTGGTGGGGGGATGAATGAATTCATAGAAAGTTGGTGGGGGATGGAAATAGAAGGAAAAAACCAACAAACCTTGCCGGAAAAGGCTGAAAAGGGGAATTCTATCCCTAATTTTACTACGCTTTTACCGAAAAAATAAGTTGACAAGCAGGAAAAGGTCATCCCCAGTTAGTTTTACCAGACTTTTCCCCAAAAACAGGTTTTCACAAGCAAAAAAAGTAACTCCGAAAGTCCGGTGGGAGATGCATCCCCACTCATCCCCCCTCCCCCTCTCCCCACATGATGGAACCGCCACTGATTCTCAATCTTGTGTTGAAACGCTCAGTGGATCTAGGTCTATATAGGCCTATCTATCTAGATTTTCTATGGAGAATTATACGATCATACGTGTAATTGATGACCGTCGACCGTTCGTTCGTTCGTTCGTTCGTTCGTTCGTTCGTGAGTGAGTGAGTGAGTGAGTGAGTGCCCGAGCAGAAATTATTGCTGGTGAAATGAAAAAATACTTCGGGTGTAAAAGATACAAGGTTTAGACTCTCCGGTATCCCACGATGCAGCTGTAAAGTTGTAATCTATCAATGGCTTCTTAGAATCCGAATCCCTTTCCAGCTACATTGAACTCTCCTAAGGGTGTAGTGTATATATATATATATATATATATATATATATATATATATATATATATATATATATATACCCCAAATCAGTATACTTTACATATAATGCAGTATATATATAACACATATATATACATAATATGCAACATATATATATATGATATAAATATCAAAAAGTCAAAGTTCTTCCCCGAGCCTCACGGGCTATACGCTGATCTCCGTTTCTATAGCCCTCAGCCAGGCGTGCAATGCCACGGATACGGGGCTAGTGTATCGCATAGCGTACCTGTTTGACTTATATTTTACCACTGCTCCTCATACCGCGAAAAGGCTGAGTCGACCTTTAGGTCTCCTGCGGACTCGAACCCGCGACCTTCAGCTCCATCGTCCAACGCTGTTACCACTCTGCTAACTTCCTGCCCTGATATAAATATAATATATAAAATATATATTATATATATATATTATATAATATATAAAAATATATATTATATATAATTATTTATACAATTATATATATATATATATATATATATATATATCTTAAGTTCTCTGCCCGGATGCAGGTTCTGGTTATATACATTATAAATAATATATATAGCAAAATATACTGTGCCCCAAATTTATACTCCCCAAATGAAATTCCTGGCTACGCCCCTGCTCTCATTCGATGCGGTTGCTAACGATTCTTCACAATTTGCGAGAAACTTTGATCATGACTTTGTGTTGTTCGAATGGGCAGGACATGGAAACAGCCTCAAGGAAAGTCATTCGCTTGATTTTGTATTTCCTTTCTAGGCTGTCGTTCGGTTTCATTTCTTCTGTCTTACTAATTAAAGGGCGGTTTCAGGACGCTGGTTCCTTATCATCGGACGACGTAATTGGATGAAACGACGCAATAAACCTTTTGCAACCCCCCTTCCCCTCCCCCACACGGGATTGAAACGACTTTTTGTACGTGTAGGTAGCTAACGATGTCGCTAATGACCAGCGGAGATGAAACCCAGAAAGGACAGCTCTAATTCTCTCGTTCGCCTATTATTGGCGCTTGTCAAAATCAACCACATTTTAACCGTATCGTTGAACCAACAAGAGCTAGTAGACAACATTTCTTTTAAAATAGTCGGTGTTTCAAGACCAGTGGCGGTTCCAGGAATTCCTGGTGGGGGGATGAAAAAATTATAGGAAGTTGGTGGGGTGGGGGGATGCAAGGTGAAGAAGAAAAATAAAATAAAAGAGGAAAAGGTCATTGTTAGTGTTTTGCCCATTAAATATTAATAAACCTTGCCAAAAAAGACCGACAAGCAAAAAAAGAAGGTCATTCGCAGTATTTTTCACTATTTAAAAACACCGGAAAATAGATTGACAAGCAATAAAAGGTCATCCGGAACCTCGGTGGGGGGATGCATCCCCAGTCATCAACATGGTGGAACCGCCACTGTTCAAGATCCAGCCTGATGCGCACTTCTTGTGGGCGCTGTAACTTGGAAGGCTCTTCTTCCTTGGAACTTCGGTCTTGAAAGTTGAAACCGAACATTTTAACAGAAACGCTCTGCATGCTCTTGTCTTCGCTGCTGTTCCTCTGTTTATCATTTGACCGGGCAACGGGTCGTTGGCGCTAATGCAACGCGATGCGCCGGATTATCTGAGTAATCGTGGCAAACGATGTCCTGCAGTTATCCGGTATTGGTCTTTGTTATTCCTAGTACTCTGCAGGGTGGCCTCAGGCGCGACCTTTGCTGACGCCTTGCAGGTGACTGTAAAATGACTGAAGTTAGTCAATGAATGCCTGACAGACAGACAGACAGACAGACAGACAGACAGACAGACAGACAGACAGACAGAGAAGCCTCAATTCCAGCAGATCCTGGATCCTGGATTTTCAACCGACAGATGCATTGGAACTGAGTTGTAGGGGGCGGAAGATGGCAGAGTGGGTTACGTGCTGGAGCGTCAGGCTGACGGAGCGGGTTCAAGCCTCGTTAGTGCCCCTAGTGGCTTTCACACAGCAGCAATGCCTTCTAAGCCACTTTAAATCATGCTAAGTAATGCCATTAGCGATATGCTCTCCACTGCTGGACATATTAGAGTGATAAACGACTTTACAATAACGTCAGAATTCGTAATTTATCTAATTATTAGATCAATGCTGATCACCGGCGACTGAACAGGACGCAGTGAGCCTCGTACAGACTCATCCGAAACTCCGTTTTAAACTTCAGGCCTGCGGCATTAATCATTTCGAACATCAAAAAAGCCCGTTAAAATATTTGTGTAAAAGATAAGTTGCCTTTCATCGTGCCCAGTAAGTAGCTCAATAAACCTTTTTGCCAGTGGGTCTTGCACCCACTCTGTTTGATGTTTCACGTTTGAATTTTTGTCTTTGTGACTCATTTCTGGACTCGTGTTCTAACTAGACGAGCTTCTCACCTGACGCTCAGATTGCGCCTATCGATCGTTCCATCCATAGACTCATTTCGATCCTGAACCTTTGAAACAGGAATCCCGCAACAATATCTCAAACCTGAAACCGAGAACTGAAAGAGAGCTTCTCGTGTGCTCGATCTTCTTCTTTCCGGTCGAAAGCGATTGGCACAAAAATTCCTAAGATTTTACAAGAAGAGGAAGAAGAGGAAGAAGAAGAAGTAGAAGAGGAGGAGGAAGAACTTCCGAAGAAGACGAAGACGCGTTTGTCATCGCTCTTCTGAGTTGTCATGATCACACAAGTATAAACAATTTGCGGAGGCTGCGGTAACCATGATAAGTGGATAAGTGATCGCTGGTTTAGACCGCGATGAGGAATTGATGAAAATCAAATCTGCGTCTTAGATAGAAAAGGAGAGAGAGACACACACACAGAGGAACAGACAGACAGACAGACAGACAGACAGACAGACAGAGGCACACAGAGAGAGACACATAGTAGACAGAGAGATGGAAAGAGAGAAAGGGGAGGCGGAGAGAGAGAGTGCCAATAATATAGGTATAAATCACAACTATCGTCGTCTTCTTCCCCTTGCTATCCCGAGGATATAATATTTCTTTTGAGGCGTGAAATAAATGTTCTCTTATTGACGACCAATGCAAATCATTCTCAGACTTCTGCGGAAATTCAGAGCCATTCTCGAAAGCAGCGTTGAAAGTGCCTGCTTGACGAAATTTTGAGATTGCTTGTTCATCGCCTATATATACGCGAAAGATTTATTGCTAACGGAAGCCGAGGGTATCAGGACTTGTTCCTGCCCCAGCTAAGATTTATTTGGTGGAAATTAGTGGCCTGGAAATTCTGTGTTGCGATCGCCCACTACCCCCACCCCACCCCCAACCCCTACTCCTATAACGATCAACGCTCGTGTCGTTGTCATCGTCAACGTTGCTGCTCGTAATCCAGGAAATTGCTACAGAATTGGCTTGGTGATGTCAAAAGTATCCTTCTCTGTTTGTTTGTTTGTCTGACTGTCTGTCTGTCTGTCTCTCGTCTGATTGCCTTTGTTTTCTGTTAGTTCACCTTGCTTTTGTTTTGTTTTTCGGCTTCCGTGCGTATATGGCATATCACTGTAGCATTTACCGACCAATAATATAATTATACTTTTTCCAATCTATAATAATATGTAGACCTATGTCATTAAATCATTTCGACAGGCCTAATTCAAGCGCCAATTAATTGATTTAACTGATCATTGCCTAAATTTAATTAACTAAATCCATCACCTTATCTTAGACTTGGGGTTGTTCCATTAGTTTTCTTTCTCCAAATGAAAGAGACGAGCAGATTACATCATAATATTATGAGCATACGTCTGAGCGGTTTGACTGAGAAGCTTTTTCGCCAATGTCGAACTCCTATGCAGTAAAATATTACAACGTCGTTAACAGGGGCTTCTTTAGAGCACCAAAACTGTGTTTTAAATGAAAGCCGGTGTTAGACTGAATTGAAGAAGAAACCCATTGAGCCGCCTAGACCAGACCGGACTAAATGGTCTCTTTTAGCCGACTGTCTATGTAATTAGAGCAATGTTTATTCTAGGCCTTCTCTGGGGGAGAATTCCCGCCCCCTCCAAAGTTTTAAAATCCCCCCAAATGTTTATATGTTGGCTGGGGGATGGAAATTCCCCCTCCAAAAGTGTAGAGACTCAGACCTTGCCCCCCCCAAACATTTCAAAATCCTCCCAATGTCAAGGTGGCTACGCTGAATTAGTGTACTGTAATTAGTAAAGTATCTTTTATAATAGTTTTGTTCTGATTGTCTTTCATCTGCGTCTTATATTTTATCGTTGAGCAGAAATCAGTTCTGGGACGAAGTCTGACGTGCTTTGTGACGTCTCTGCTGTCGTTAAAAGCACCGTTCTAATATCGTTAGAGTTTTAGTTACAGTTGTTGACGCACGAGTCGTGTGTGATCAATTATTGATTTTGCGAATGGGTTCGGTAATGGTAGGGTTAAAGATGAAGATTTAGATCAAGAACTCTGGACGCTTAAACCAGAAATTAGATTCAGTAATGGAATTACGTGTGATCTGGTTGTTTGGCGAAATCTGTAAACAACCATTAAACGTTTCGGGGATTACGATCTAGTTTGCAATTAACCATCGAATGATTCCAAGATAATTATCATGATGGCTCTATAGAAGTTTCTATTTAGTTAGTAATTAGCATCGTGTCTTTAGTTTTGAAGCCACATTGCCTGCCTTTATAAATGATTATGTTTTAAACGCCAGACTGACATAACATAAAGACTAAGAATTAATTTAATTAATAATTGAATGGTTGAGTGGAATAAGAAGTTAAATGCAGTTACCACCTTAATGGTGGGGTTGTCAATTGAATGGCCCAGAGGAATAAGGAAGTAAATGCAGCTACCCCTTTTATTGTTATTGATACTCAAACCATTGGGGGGGGGGTGTCGGATACAGTTACCTCCCATTCCACCCAGCCATTCAATTGTCCCATTCCACCCAGCCATTCAATTGTGTTTTGGATGCCAGTTATCTCTGCCTGAATTTATCAAAGCGTCATTTGAATCGATTTACAGAATTATTTAGAAATAATGTTGGTGTACACGTTCCACGTTCTTAACGTTTGCAGGAATTGAAGTGGTCGCAGTAGCCACGGACTTCGATTAGCTTTTTCTCGATTTGTATCGAGTGAAACTTGCATTTTAATAGATTCAAAGAAGTGGAGTTGACTTACTGGTCATCAAAGCAAACATCCAATTCAATTGTCAACAACTGCAGCTGGTAGTTTTGCATGCCTTGTGTTCAAGTTCGTGTACTTTGTCCAGTTCTGTATGTCTGTTGAAGTTCTTAGATATGCGAGAGCTATGTGTATGCCCCCAAAATACGCGCACACACATACATACACATACACACACGCACACACAGAAACACCAGACCGATAAACAGGTAACGTCGCTTCTATTGATTTACTGAACTTTGTCTGTGACATCCGGTTTTATTCTTTATCTTTTCTCCCATTTCTCACGACAGAATAATATTAATCGAGAAATGACTTGTTTTTTCCACTGTGAACGTCAACTAAATCATTTTGCAGTCATTTTTAATTTTTAAATGATAATAATCGATGAATTTTGCTGATTCTGTGTTGGTTTGCGAAGCATAATGCTGAAGAGAAGGTCGGAAAGACAGCGGGAGAGAGTGGGTCGCAGCAGTTGAATGACAGTTTCCTCATTGTCAAATATGGAATATTGAGTTCCGGTAGGGGCCGGGCCGGGCCGGGCCGGGCCGGGCCGGGCCAGTAATGAAAAATTAAAAACGTGAAGATCTTCGCTTCTTATAGCGCTTTTATAACGACGAATTAGCGAATGACTCGAAGCGCTAGACAGACTGTGCCAGTGCTCACTCTCCGCACAGATGGGCAGGTGAATTCCTGGGGTGGGGGAGTGGTGGGTGGGAAGATGGAACCCAGGTTGACGGTTCCTCTAAAGCAGTGAGTTGTTGAAGCTTCCAATGAATGCGATGCCATATAACAGAGGTGCACAACCCGCTGCCCACGGGCCGGATCCGGTCCGCCAACGTGTTCTGTCGGGCCCTCGGAGCAATTTAAAACAACATAGGAAGAACTGGTCCGGGAACAGTAGTTTTTCCGATAACAGCGATGCTGTTATGGAAATGTATACCAACTGACCGGTCTATCCATATCAATTGCGCTATAGCCTACTACTATAATCTCTGTGTCAAGCAGTAGTTCATTGCAACGTTTATTAAAGTCAATTCTGTTTGATTTGCAGATTTAGGCCTATATAAACTAGGCCTATATAATAAATTATAGAACATGCATTTCGAAATTGCGGTCATGGGCGTCCACATAAATTTTTCCAGGGGGTGCAAAACAGGGTATTGTGACGGAAGAAATGACAACATTTTCAAGGGGGATGCAAAACAAGGTTTTGTGACGAAAAAACAAGTAATTTTACTCTTTTCATAACTCCCAATTTGCACCCCTTGTACCCTCGTCCGGACGCCCATGATTGCGGTCCTCAAGTAGGCCTAATCTGAGCATATTAAATTTGGCCCTTGGTCTAAAACTATGGCCGCTCCACATGGGAGTCCATGGGCCCGTGCCCCTCCCCCCTTTTGAATGCCTGGCCCCAGTGTCCTCCCTGTTGGGACCATATACTCGCTATTATATTCCTATCAACAAATGGTTGGCCCCCATGCTTAGAAGTTGCCACCCCAACGCCTCCCCTACCCACTTGCCAATTCCTGGAGCCGCCACTGGCCCAAAAAGGTTGTGCACGACTGCCCCATAACAAAGGAAGACCTTGATATAAATAAACAGACGCGTCTACCAATCGCATCATTGACTGCCCATGCAGAGAGTAGATGGACCACATCCAGCATTTGTAATTGTATCAACAGTGTAACAGTGCTTTAACGATTTAGAATCGCATTTGTCTGATGGAGTCTTTGGTCGCTGTCAGAGCAACTGAGTTTACGATGAAGATAAGACAAGTTAATGAGGCTTTTGAAGATGAAGATTTGGGTCAGTACAAGTCCTCGGTATAGCTTATCTTATAGCTTGTGGTGGGTTTTCGTGTTTCCAGTAATAATTGCTTTGATTTAGGCTAATAGGAACTTAGGAAGGACCAATTATTTAGACCGATAAGAAGTAATTTCCACGACCACTTACGCGTAACAGCTGTAGTAGGCAAGTTCAAAATATCGTAATTACTTCCCGTCTTTTAACCGCTAAATCGTAGCTCTTAATAAGGGATCATCTTACCGTATGGGGTAAGATCACGTATAGGGTCATTATTTATAATACAGTCTAATATCTTACCCCAGCAGCTCGCAGCTTAAAGAAGGCCACTGGTGTAGTCAGGGTTCCGGAGTAGAGAGGGGGGACTCCAAGATTTCTACGCAGTTACTTTTCCAGTTCCCACTCAGAGACCCGGGCGAACAATTTTATGGTAATATTAGATTCAAATCTTGAGATTTAAGCATTTTTCAGGTTATTTGACAACGTATTGGCGATTAAATTGTTCGTCGGTTTTGCACGAATCTGACGACCAATCTAAGCCCCAACAGATGTCCCCGGTCATTTTCCCCCATTCACGGCTGCACTATAATAGTCATTAGGTACCCCAGAAGAGGGTTAAGCAGAATTCCAGCAGCCCCAACTTTAGGAAAGCGCTAGATTAAGATCTTAAACTCTGGAGCAAATTTTCAGACTATAAATATAGACGACAGCCATTCGTCTATCTCACTGCCCCATTATATAAAAATTTCTTATAGCGCTTCAATAGGACCGACGCCAATAGTCTTGACCTGAACAGAGGGGGGCAGAAACATCTGCCCTCTCTCGTGACTGCGTCAATGGACATCAAGACATGCACGACTGCACATCTCATTTGGTCCGACTAGGAGGGGGTGTTGGTGGAGGGAGCATCGTGAGCTACCCGAGCGGAGTCTGGAGCAGAACCCCCCCGCCGCAGAAGTTTTTAGTAATATTAGAGCTAGGCCATGATCCCTTGTGCCTACTTTAAAGGCTTTAATTGTAATTTATTGCTGAGCGGCCAAAAGCAGCAATGCAGCAGAGTACGTACAGTATCTCGAATCTATTCGACAACCACCATACAGTATCTCCCATGCAAGATAGATTCGCATCGGCTTTGCGAAAATCCCATGACTTGGTACCAGTTCGAATAGGCTAATATCCTCCCTGTCCCCTCCCATAGCTACGCTAATGAATAAAGCCGTAAGCTGAGACGGAGATGGAGAATTGACGAAGGGAAGCAGCGAGAGGAAGGGAGGCAGGAAAGCGATTTTTTTTTGGTATAAAAAATCTTTTCAGCATTTCGGTCTTATACTGCTTTAAACGGTTCGGTGTTACATGGCGCAGATGGTACAGCGCGTAAATTGGCATTCCAATCCATTTGCGTATAATACTGTACGACGTAAGTTGTGGCGTTCTTGTCGGCGATGGCAGCTGGTTCAGCATTGGAGAGATTTTTCTCTGAAATTACATGCCACAAGGGCAGATTGTTCGGCTTTCCTGGAAGCAGCCGTAGTCTTCGCCGCCAAATCGAATCTTCTATAGACGAAGTTCTCGATCATTCCAACGCGCGGAATCCTCCCCGTTGGGAATTATTTGGTATATGGCATGCATTTGTTATAAATAATTGGTTTCTAAAATTCATCATCGCCAAATTTGGACAGAAATTGTAACCAACGCTAGCTATTGACAGAGTACTTACATTTCACATATCAGGTAGGTTTCCCGACGCCCTGGAAACATATTACCGTATACATTTCACCGCGCGAGTTCACCAGACTTCCGGAAATCTTATGAGAAAGAGCATTCTAATAATTATAAGCTCACTTGAACATTTTTGGTTGTTACTGGACATGAAAACAGCGCGTGACAATGTAAATGGTTCATATAGTCTCCATGCAGTGCGTCATGTATTTCTGTTTTCATGTTCACAAAAGATTTCCCACCGTTGTTTGCATATTTTCAGACGTGTCTGTCTGTCCGTCCGTCCCGTACTTTTGTTTGTCTCTGTACTTCCGTGCCTGGCAGTCTATAGCAGTATAGTTGTGCTGTAGTATAGTTATTCCACGAGAATCTTCTGGCACATCGTATTCGCAAAGCATATATCATGGCTTGTTCAGTCCGCCGGGCGGGTTAAAGAAATAAACTGTAGGAATGATGTTGATGATCGCAGTTGGAGTTTGACTCCAAGGAGGAGGATCAGGAGGAGGGGGAGGAGGAGGAGGAGGAGGAGGAGGAGGAGGAGGAGGAGGAAGAAGAGGAGGAGGTTACAATGGCGTCATGTAATGTTATTTTTCTGTTATCCAAACATTAGCAAACCGTCGTCCTAAGGACGATGTTTTTGTTTAGGCGTGTTCGTTTGTTTTAGTGTGTTATGCAATCGTGTTAAAGTTGTTTTGGTCTCTCTCGAAGGTCTTCGACTGTACGTCTACGTTGAAATAAGTCCTTGTTGCTGCAGCGTTGCATATGCGACGCGACTGCTGTGTAGTCGTCTCTGCGTCTCATTAGTGTTGTGTGTAATATACGACCCCGGCATGGGGTCTGTGGCGGGAGCAGATTCCTACACCGTGGCGGATGTGTTTGGAGAGACGGAAACTGCCAATTCACACAATACATGTAATAATAATGGAGTCATCGATGAACTTGTTGACCTGTCACGTGATCAGATGAGATCGGTTCCTGTCAGAATAGTTTAAGTTAGTGAGTAAAATCTCGTGAATTTATTATATATATCGTAGCCTATTTACAGTTTGCAGTCATTTGCTCTATAGGCCTAATTGTATGCTTATTAATTCAAACTAACTAGGGTCATATTATGTTATATATTTAGTTGTATTAGTTTTGCACAGTATATGTACATTGAGTTTGAGTTTGAAATAAATTTATCTTCAATCAATCTTCAATCAAACATGACGATTTTCTGGTACAGGATAGTTTTTCTTATATATCAATTTTAATATACGACAGTTCTTTGTAAGATAGTAATATTTAAAAGTCTCTAAACGACAAAGTAAGTAAGTAAAAATCTCGTGGATTTATATAGCGCTTTGGTAGAACAGTATCTTCTATTCTTAGGCGCTTAAGACCAAACTTAAGACTAAAATGTCATAAAGTGAGGTAGCTGTGGACTTTTATGCCGTTATTGAGTAATTGATATGACGGAGAGACGTACAGGCCAAAGCAATAGTAATACTAAAAATGCAGCTATCGACACAGGAACCATCCAGTAAACGAACCATGCCAAACGCAATATTGCCTCCTCTGTACTTCTGCTGGATCTTCATATATAAGCAGTTTCCACTGTACTTTCATTCTGATTCCTGTCTTCGAACTGTCAACCCACAATCCATTTTACTGTCAAATGAGATTACATAATTCTTGTGTAATGATCTTGGCTGTAATTGTCATAGTATTATTTCTGACAATGTAGATCTACTTGCAGATTTATTTATAGACGACAGGACTGCGCTTGGGGCCCATGCAACCACAGTATCTGAGTATCTCACTCAAATCGATGATATTGTCACATAAAACATCCGATACAATTGAGCAAATGTGTGCGTGCGTGCGTGTGTGTGTTTGTGTGTGTGTGTGTGTGTGTGCATGTGCTGGCGTGAAATGTAAGTGGTCGGCCGAAGACTGAACCTTTTTATTGCTGTAAATGTAATGAAAGTCGTAAAAATTCATCTTAATTCTGTTTTGACAACTTGGAATTATACGGCATTTATATTGCGCTATGGTCTGTAACTGGCATCTTTTTGATCAAAACTGAACAGCTATTTTTGGCTTATAGATCCCGTACGTAGGAGTATTATAGGTCTTAATGAAATCCATTTGGACGTTTGTTATTATGAGGAAATGTCCTGCGTGCATTTGATAAATGACCACTGATCATGTCATGCGCTGTATTTTCCTGTCAGCTTTTTTCGCATTTTTACTGTCAACGCGATAGGATAGGACACTTAGACAATTTTCTTAGACTAACTTATAGACTCTGTCAAGGCAGTGACAATTAATTATTACTGCCCATTAGTTGTCACAAACAAGGCAGGAATTTGTTATCGCAAAGGCGTGCGATGTGCCTGTGGCTCCGATGTCCCCTCCCCCCCGTAATTTTTCAGTCCTCCGCCATGTGCCATGGTATGACAATTTAATTGAAAATTCGTGATGGATGAAGCTTCTTGTTCTTCGCTTCTATTTTGAACCACAATCGCAGATTAGCCGCAGTGACGCTAAACACCCTGTCGAATTAATTATTATTTTGCCAAGCTTAATTAAATCTAAATCATTGATAATTTCTTTGCGATTCGGCATTTGTTCGCTTATATCTTATTGGAATTTCACTCGGTTACTTCTTGCCCTGAAATTCCAATGACGCTGCAAAACGCACAGAGTTTAGGACATGCATACTTTGCATTTAGGAGAAATTTTGTAGAAATTTTAAAAGCGACAACAACCCTTTTAAACCAGAACCATCTATAAGTCTGCTCTTTTTCCACATATGTAGGCCTAATGCCTTCTTGTGCATGGCTGTTGGCAAATTCAATTTAAATGGCAGTGTATCTGAAATTGGCATTGCTGCAATATTACTGTCATTACTCGGTATGAATCGAACATTTGCGTATAATCACGGGAGCACTTTTTGTAGGGGAGGCTATTCTGGTTGGAACGGGTCGTGGAAAAATGTCTCTCGTTCTTTGTATGTTAATGACGTATGCATTCTAGCAATTCTGGTTATTTTCGTGACGACGTCTCCTTCTCTTATTATTGACCGTTTGTGCGCGCGCGCGCGTGGGGAGGGAGGAGGAACAAAAGACTTTGATATTATATGACATCACATGAATCATTAGCGATTTAAGCCATCGTTCGATTAGTGGGAGGCACCTTTGTGATGTCGGGCTGCAGGAGGTCTTTTTGACGACGGTCACTGCTGCACTGTCGAGTCGTCGGAATAATAATAATAATTTGCATCGTAAGAGGCAAGTGCATGCGCAGACAGGTGTCGAGTAAAAGCCTTTATTCGGTGAAAAACGTTCGTTGTTCCGGAGGTCGAAGGTGACGACGCTGCATGTATGGAGGAGGAGAAGGAGGAGGAGGAGGAGGAGGAGGAGGAGGAGGAGGAGGAGGAGGAGGAGGAGGAACTGCAGCTAATAATGGCCGACTAGATATCTCATGATGACTGCGGGACCGATTCTTCGGACGAGAAATAAAGCCAATAAAAAGTACAATTATTCTCAGAATTCTGCCAATAAGGTTTTAAAATTCTGGCCAGCGTCTCCTTTCTTTCCTTCGTACAATAGACGCCTTTCAGAAAGAGACGCCAAAAGAATTCAATGCCCGGTGCTAGTGCATGGCGCTTCTGTCGAGTGGATAGACATAGGCCTATAGATGATTCTTAAACGGCCGAGTCAGTGTTCAATTTGCCAGAGGGAGGGGGTTGGTTAGTTTAACACTCATCGGCTGAAGCAGAAAATGTTGGGTTTCATCTCCTCGACCATCCCTCCCACTGGGGGTCAAACGGGTTTGAGTGGGATTGGTCAAACCTCCCCCCACTGCTTTTTCTAAAATCGAACGCTTCTATTGTAGTTTTAGAACTCGTCTGTTCTACGGCTGTTCTATGCCTTATTCAGCTTGAGTCCACTTTGAATTAGTCGCTAGCATCCTCAGATCAGAACCGTAGCTAGAGTATTTGGCGCCCGGGGCAAGGTAGAAATTTTTCACCCCCCAGCAGTTTAAAAGCTGACGATGACACTTTTTGCTTATCAGACTTTCAATGACGTTTGAGGGTTAAGGTGGTAAAGTAGTGCAGAAAGCGGGCGATGACCTTTTTTGCTTGTCATACTGGCGACGTACCTAAGACGGTCGTTTAAACTTGTTACAACAATAGTCTTTAGCGCCCCTTCCTCCAAACGGCACCGAAAACTCGCTTTAATTTCATTTAGACTAAAACACTGGACTTTATTTGTGAGCAGCAATTTATATGGCGCCTGAGTTGAATAAGAAACCTTCTTGCATTTTGTATTCGTTCGAGCAAGCGGAGACTTAGTCTACGCGCACGATAATAATAATAATAATAATAATAATAATAATAATAATAATAATAATAATAATAATAATAATAATAATAATAATAATAATAATAATAATATAATAATAATAATATCATTTTTCTGCCCATGCCTTGTAACAAGATGCTGGAAATTGTGTCAGCGCATCTGACCATATCTACATGTATACTGTGCTTAGCAGTTAGCACGTTTCAATTAAAGGATTCCAGACACGTATCCTGCAATCTTTAGAACTACCGCCTAGTTTTATAAGCGGCATTACTATAATGCCAATTCACTGACTTAAACTTGGATGAACAAGTTGGGGCCCAACCCTACTCCTTCCCCCATCCCTATGGAAGCACCTAACAAGTGGCTGGCGGGGTCGAGCCTAGAGGCTTAATGGAAGTTTACGCCTATAATCTATAATGCCTATTTTTATTTACCGGTAATCGTTTTACGGTAGAAACTTCTCTTGAGTGATTTGCTTTTGGTTTTCTATTAGCGTAGATGGCGCTTCGAAGCCAAGTACATACTGTACGTTTGACTGAGTAATGCAAGCATCCCCATCACCCTCCTCACCCTCCAGTTAAGAGACCTTATAGAATTCAGGGTGCAGTCACGGTTTTTTAAAGAGTAAAGCACCGTTCCATTATGAGAAATCCAACACTGGCCAGACGCAAAAAAGCCATATTGCCAAGGTAGACAAGACTACGTATAGTTAGACGCTAATCGCCACGGAAGGCGCCGGGAATCATCTACGGAGTACCCGATGGGGCGTGTGCCCTGTGCAGTGTGCACTCGCCGAGGCTTTAAGAGTAGATTTGCATCGAATTACAACGGGCAGAAAATGAAAATGCTGCAAAACAGCTGACACCCAATGCCGTGTTACATCGAGTGAATAGCAAGATAGTGTTTCGAAGCCGATATAGGCCTGGGCCTACTGAGTTGCCATAATACACTGGGACAGGCAGAGGTACGCCGTAGGAGAGAAACGGGCATCCAAAGAGAACCACAGCCAGCCTTTAAACGAATAGCGTTCCACCTGGTAGGCCTATAGCTTGGACAAGTTGAACGCAGGGACGTAGCCAGGAATTTTATTGTGGGTATAATGTGATTTAGGAGGCATACATCTTTAAAAACGTTGAAAATCTTAAAAACACATTAAGCATTTTAAGGTAGCCTGATTTGTGGAGGGCATATATATATATATATATATATATATATATATATATATATATATATATATATATACCGATATACCCCCATCGCTGCGTCCCTGGTTAAACGACAGCTATCGATAATCTATTTTATCTAAGGATTCTTCGCTTGTTCACTTGTAAGGAAGAGGTAGTTGATGGACTGATGATGTGGGGAGATTGTTGGGGAACGATGGAAGTAAGGGTTGGGGGCAACTGGATTGAAGATTTTAATCGATTTAAAGCTGTGACCAAAAGAGCAAGTTTAGGGATGTATATCTGAGTTAGGCATATATAGGGATGGCATCATGGCACGGCAATGTTCTTGATCATATACACCACCATCTCTTGGAAATATGAAGCTCAGAATAATTGGTTTTAATGTATGGAGCTATGTCGTTTTAATCAAATTATCACACCGATCAGGGAAAATTTGCTAAAAACAAATGCAGAAGATGTTATGGATTTAACTATTGCGTTGCTGCCTTTTTGTTAGACCACTGATTCTGCAACGATGAAGCATTTTGGCCTAAGGATATAATATTAGTTTTTCCGAGTTGAATGCGATTCGGGGTTATTTCTAGGATTATCACTTTGGATGGTGTCGGTAGTCTATATTATGGTGGGGGGTGTAGGTCCCTACTGAAAAAGTCTGACAAGAAGAAAAGGTCATCCCCGGGTCAACAGATTGCCCCTTGTCCCTGCCTAAAATATTCTGACAAACAAAAAAGGTCATCTCTGGCTCAGATTGGCAGGTGGTGTCTCAAATTGGGGGAGGGGTGTTGTGGGGGGGTTGGGTGATGTAAAAATATCCCTGATGTGATTATCCGCGCCTGTCATGATCCTAATCTCCTCCCTTTATATTCTTTTTCCGTTGCGTTGTTGCTTTCAGGTTACGTTCAGCTGGACGCCGTCATGAAGAACGTGACAAAATACGAGGGCGAGACGCTTCGCATCAAGTGCGAGATCACGGGCTTCCCACTGCCGCGGTATACGTGGTACAAGGACGGCGTGCCGTTGGACAAGCTGGCCGCCTCTCCGGACCACTTCAGCGCCAAGATCACGCCGTGGGGATCAAGGTAAACGAATTAGGGACGGCGAACGTTGACGTTTTCTGTTCTGTCCAAGATCCTGATAAGGATTTTGCCCTGGAGCGCCCATCGCAGTTTTGCGATAAGGACTGCGTGACGTTTTTTTTGTATAAGACTCTGTGATCTATCAATCAATAAAAAGAATCGAAAGAGTTTCAACGCTCAACAGAATTAGAAGATCTGTAGCTTAGGGGCCGTCCATAAATGACGTCACGCACTTAGGGGTGTTCAAACATCTGTGACGATGTGTGACGACGAGGGGGTGTCCAGAAATATGACGTCATATTCATATAATACTAATTATTTTATTAATACCGCAATGCTATGTTACCGCAAAATTGAACGTATTTTACACTTATAATTATTATACACTTTATTTTAAAAAGAATTTGAAAAAGTTTCTTAATATTGTTTCAACTATAATAATTATGATGAATATCTTCAAACGAAACGTTAATTTTGACATTGGAAAGACAAGAGGAGGGGTTAACGCGTTGTGACGTCATATTTGAGGGGTATGACTTTTTGTGACGACGTGTGACGAAGGGGGGTCAAAATACTGCCAAAAATCGCGTGACGTCATTTATGGATGACCCCTTACGAGTCCTTTGCATCGTAACTTTATAGCCTACAGTTAAGATAAATTACTAATCGGAACTGGATCGTTGTTACGGGGCCAGAGGAGAGCACTGAATGGACTTCAGTAGACTACAGTGTATACGACGGAAAACGTTGGAGGAAAAACCGATTTGTATAGGCCTACGCTTTGTTGATTGCGAGATGTTGCACAGAGGCCTATTTAGAACTGTATTGGGCCGTTGAGTACTGGTCATGCATTCATGACCGGTATAAGAGCCCTGGAGGCTGGAGAGAGAGAGAGAGAGAGAGAGAGAGAGAGAGAGAGAGAGAGAGAGAGAGAGAGAGAGAGAGAGAGAGATGACTAGCTGAAGATGCCGTCTTCGAATGCATCTGTGCGTGCAGTTTTGACCCCCTTCCACTCTCTCCTGACGCCCAAGGATATTGCATTTTATCCATTCAGTCTCTCTCTCTCTCTCTCTCTCTCTCTCTCTCTCTCTCCCAGTTCATTGACATCTGCTACATCTCCTCTTCCTTGGAGCAACCATCGATTACCTTTAAGCACGTGTAAATTGATCGATCTAATATCGCATCTGCCCGATCGAAGCAGACGGCGGCGGCGGAGGTGGGGGGGGAGGGGGCAGAGATGCAGACGCCCTCGGAATCCGGCCCCGTCGTCCGGCCGATGAGGTCGAGCCGCGCCGCCGCCGCCGCCGCCGCCGCCGCCGCCGCCGCCGCCGATCCATTAGCGAGCGGCGCAGCAGGACCAGCAGTCGTTCCGGCATGTCCGCCGCCTACCCGGAACACACGGGGTCGGGGTTCGTTGGGGAGCAGGGGCGTAGTCAGGAATTTGATTTGGGAGAGTAGGCCTATAAATATTTTGGGTGGGTATGAATCTTAACTATAAACCACATAAACCATATAAACCACATATAACCACATGTAAATCACATATAAAAACTTTAAGGTAGACTGATTTTTTTTTTTTTTTGGGGGGGTATATATACCGATATACCCCCCGTCGCTACGCCCCTGGTGGGGAGGGGGTTTCGGGAGGGCGGTGGAGGAACGAGACACTTCCTCCGAACGCCGAAAGTGCGCTTCATGCAGATGACGTCCGGATGCCATCGAGTAATAATAATTATCAGGTCCTATACAACAGTGTTTCGGCTTCCATGACAGAAAATACATGAACGTTTTTTTCTGGGCCTCTAGTAGCCGAAGGTAGGCTATAAAATTTGGGATAAGTCCTATCAATCCGTTCTATTTCCCAGGTGACTCGACACATTTTAACCCCTCCTCCATTCCCTTCGACACAACAGAACTTAAGTAACTACCTTTTGACTACCTAAAAATGCTAAAATCACATCCTAACCGTAACCATAAGTTCACGACCCTTTTGCTGTACAAGCAATACAGATATACCGGCATACTAAGCAGTTTTTGGTATTAAAACACCAATGGTATTCAGTCGCAGGCCTACCCCCTTCCCCACCACCCACCCCATCCCACCCCATTCATTGCATCAGAGAAGCTGCGCAAGTATAATTTTCCTCGGCGCATGACATGCATGGCGAGGCACGTTAAGTACATCCTGTGCAAACTTCTTTTCGTTGATATTTGCTCGGGTTCGGTTGCCGTGCGTTTGACACCTTTTCCGACCGTTCTCTCGACCGTCTTGTCAGCGACAACCCCAAGAGGTTCACGGCCCGTCGCGTCCCCGTCCGTCGTCTCGTACCCCCAATAGCGCCGGACGAACGTGTCGGCTGCGACAGGTTTTGTCCCATTGGAAGAAGAGATGGACCGCAGCCTGGTGCATGTATGCCTACTTGTCGCCGTCGTCGTCGCGTTGTGTGTTTGCACTTTCTGCGATGTTTACCTGGAAAGTTATACAGGTGTCAGGTGATGGCGTTCCTTTGGAACATGTGCAGGCCTACTTACCGATCATCGGCGTAGGCTCGATACTGCGAACCCTGTTTAGCAGCCGTGAATTATTATTGAGTTTTGGAAGGCATACAAGACTACTGTGTTTGGTGGTGGTGGTGGTGGTGGTGGTGGTGGTGGTGGGTGGTGGTGGTGGTGGTGGTGGTGGTGGTGATCGTCGCTTTGCTTTTTAATGCACCATCCTCTTTGGCGCGGCGCGCAGCACACCGGCATCGTTTCAAGAGAATGTTACAGCTGCCTGGAGCGATGCAGTTACTGTAAACACGAATCTAGAGCACAATCGGTGAATTTGGCGGCGGCGTTTGCGTCCAATGCTGATGCAAGTGAATAGGCATTTCAAAAGAAAGAGAAATCATATCACGACGTACTGAAAATCTTCCGTTCTTCAGAACACGGCAGTCTGCAGGATGGCAGATTTTGTCTCCAGTTACGTCGAAAGAAACGTTGTTTTTGTGTGCGTGATGCTGTGTCTTGTAACTCTTGTCGAGCTTGAAATAAAGCACTGGCGATAACATTGACTAACGTGCAAACCATTTGCATCGATATCAACACTACAGATGCGTGATATGTAGACACGGTTTGTAGCAGGCCTATGTTTCACAACCAACTCGGACAAACCTGCACGGGTGATCCAACCATTTGAGGTGATGCAGTATTTCATCTTACAAGAAGAGAAGAGAAGATCATAATATGCATAACAGCCATCTGCTCATTGTCAACTTTCTGTTTTTGGTCGAGAAGAATAGGCTATAAGCAACGAAATCTGGAGCTTTGATTTGTACTTAAGTTCCGCTTCAGCAGTCATTTTAATTTGACTGCGTGACAAAGGTCGCTTTGGGGGGCGGTGGCCCCGGGTATTCACCAGACGGGGGCATCCAAATTGACTCGGTGACATTTTTGCTCGTCAACACATTTTTTACATAAAAACCCTTAAAATTATCAATTTGGCCACCGGGGCATCCACACCAGATAAGGGCGTCCAAATTATTGTCTCAGCGACCTTTTTAGCTCGTTAACAGGTAACACCGAAGTGGCAGGGGGCATCCAGATTTACATTGACCCCGGGCATCCACCATTCTCTGGCACGCCTGTGCCGCCACTGTCTGCTGTTCAGTCGCTGACCAGTCGTTATGAATTCTTGTTGCGGCCACTTTAAGTGGCTGTGTATTTTTAAAATATAAGCAACTTCCAATTTATAATCTTGACTCTTTGCTGTATTTGTTTAACTCGAAAACAGTCGATGTATATTTGTATATACAGTATACCTCGCTATTCCGGAACCCTGGCTATGCCACGGTGACCATTTTGGATCGTTCTCCGACTAGCCGATCACCGTCTGTTTGGAATATAGGCCCCGGCCTATTACGAGCCCACTTAATTCTCTCGTTCTTGTCATCCCAGTGGTTTCTTAAGAACAGCAGACCTTGTATAGCATTTTCAGTCAATGAGTCAATGACCGTTATATATTTCCTGCTCTACGTGTATATAGCCTATACTGCCTTTCGATAGTTGTGTTGGGTTAAGTGTAGAGTTGTAAAGAAAAAGATTGCTTTTCTATTCTGATCTGTGCTTTGTAGGGTTTAAAAATTTAATAAGAGCACAAGCCCGACAGGTCACAAACAAACAGACCGATATATATATATATATACTGTATATATATATCGATATACCGATGATATATATATACTGTACATATATATCGATATACCGATGATATATATATATATATATATATACTGTATTTTTGGCTGTTAAACTTCTATATATATTGTTATGACGATGATGTTTCTATCTTAGTTAATTGTATATACTATATATATATATATATATATATATATATATATATATATATATATATATATATATATAATCGAGGAACAAACCTAAAAGCCTTCTACTTTTGCGTCCATTTGCAGATTAAAAATTGAAGACATGACGTTGGACGACAGCGGTGTCTACGCCTGCGAAGGGTCGAACAGCTTCGGCAAAGAATCGACGCAAGGAGGCGTCGTCGTCAAAAAGGGTGAAGATGCACGCGCAGTTCATTCGACTTTGCCATAGGCCTAAAGGCTTCAGAAGACCCGGAGTCAGAAACTGGACCCTAATAAAATTAAGAATTCCTAAGACTAAAAGAGCTCCCATAACAATCTATATCAGCGATAGGCCTAATAATAAATTTACAATTATAATTATAATAATAAATTTACAATTATAATAAATATATATATATATATATATAAATAAACAGATGGTTCTTAGTTCAGGTGTTTGCTGGTGTCACAAGACGTGGTTTAGTGATTATATGACGTCTATTTTACACTGGCTGCCTTATAGTTGATATGTTATCTTTATGGTGCCATTCCATATTTCAGAGCTACTCCATCCTCTTAGCTCTATCCCTGGTCGGCCATGTCTTCGGTCCACACAACCAATGGTCTTCTCAGTGTTCTAAGCACGAACCTCCTTAATTGTTCCTGAAAGGAGGTTTTGAATCAGTTGGCCCTATCCTTTGGAATGCTCTTATTGTTCTAATTCTATGCCCTCTTTTTGAAACGACTTAAAACTTATCTCTTTGTCAATATACAGTAATTTGCTGTGGAAGCGCTTCTGAGTGATCTTTAGAACGCTATACAAATATTTTGTTACATTACATATATATATATTATATAGTTCCAGATCTATGTTTAGCTCTGCAAATAACATTTTCTGTGTGTTTTGAACTACAGCATATGTAATATTTTAGAACGCATGTTCAGATATTCTGTACATTAACGTGGGTTACCACTATGCGGTTTCAATGTATCTCTTCTTGCAACATTGTATAGGCGTGAATCCCAATAGGGACTGGTTGTCCGACCTTGACGACGCTGACGATCTGGACATGGACTCTGACGTATTTGGAGACAATCAGGAATACGGTTTAACGGGCGACGGGAACGCCAGAAAGAAACCCGCCCCAAAGACACCCCAAAGAAGACCAGGGTGAGCACTGTCTGTCGGTCGGGCGTATAAATGCCTTCGAATCTACAATTTTATCGAAGAAATTTGCTTTGGCAAATTCTTATAGCTCACGATTCATTCGCGTATAAGGTAAAATTTTAAGCCAATAAAATATTTCAATAAGAAGTGTTTGAAGAGGAGTGTGGACAATAGCTTTTCTGTGTAGTCTTTGTAGGGGCAAAGGGGAATTATACGGTCTCTACTTACTGGTCATCCGCTATATAGGCCTAGGCCTACCGACTCAGCACCTGTATCTGATTTTAGAGGTAAAGAGACAGATGAAGGCAGAGGTGTCGATGGCTACTGCCAACCGTATCGTGGAGCAACGTGCGCCCGTTTTGTTGGGAACAGAAGCATTTACGTACACACCAACACTGAACTCGGAAACATGGAAGAGGCGCTGACGGGTAATCAGTCCATTGCATTCCTTGCAAGAAAAAAAGTAATGTTTCTGCAGATTTGATCGAATAGGCGTCTTAATTCTCAGAATTAAGTTATTGTTATTAAGTTATTGTTATTGTTATTAATTAAGTTATTCTCAGAATTGGTTATGATCTTGGTCGTGTAATAGGCCTAATAATAATAGGCCTAATAATAATAGGCCTAATAATAATAGGCCTAATAATAATAATAATAATAATAATAATAATAATAATAATAATATATAAGGCAGTCATTTGCTTTTCTATTGTGAAACTCAACTTTAAGCCGATCTTGGCAAACCGCAGGCTTTCTTAGTGAATCGACTATCTTCCAAATATTATGATTTTTATCACGAACATGGATAAAACAGAAGACACATTTTGGTCTTTAATTAAGACGCGTATTGTTTTATGCCTCCAATTACGTTTGTAGCATGCGTGTCATCAGCGCATTAGATTCTATCAGATAAACTTATAAAAAAATGATGAAAACGATAGAAGTCAAGAACACGGTGTCTTTTGTGACCGAATTAAGACGATCTCTTCTCTCTCTCTATATATATATATATATATATATATATATATATATATATATATATATATATATATATATATATATATATATATATATATTATGTTCAGCTCGTTTGACTATAATTGCCACAACGAAGGAAATCTCTCAACGATGTGCCGAGTCAGCGATTCCCGCCCTGTGCCACTTTGCATTTCCGCTGTGCGAGTCGTCGGCGCGGCGATCTCGCCCCGAAAAGTCTGTCTCGAGGACTGCGAAATATTGGAGAAATCGATGTGCAAGAAGGAGTTCGACGCAGCTGCAAAATCAAATTCAAAAGTTGGCAAGTACAGAAATTATGTGTGCTTTTTAGGTTGAATTTTTACTACATGAATGCAAAATCAAAGACCTTAGACTATTGACACAGGCTTACTTAGCCTCCTAAGCCACTTAAAATCACTATTATTATTATTATTATTATTATTATTATTATTATTATTATTATTATTATTATTATTATTATTATTATTATTAGGCCCTATTATTATTAGGCCCTATTATTATTAGGCCCTATTATTACTGGCTTCATCAGAATCTCGTCCAGATCGTGAAAGTTCCCTGCGTTTTGAAAGCTATCGGTGGTGGGAAAATGTATTTCCTCGATTTCCTGACAGGCCTTCATGATTACCTATTTCTCTCTCATCGATTCGCATAAATTATTGGATGCGAATGCCTGAGTGCATCACGTACTTCCCTCGGCCAAAAAAACTGCCGGTCGCTGTCACCGCTAATGGCGGTTGCATTGGAACTTCCCAGTCACGCACGACTGGCCAGAAACGCAGTCTGTTCACTCGCTCACAGTCACAGTGCGTCGATTATGTTCCATTTCTAAATACGACTTTCAACTAATAATTATAATAATTGTATGCCTACTTTTTCAAGCGATGCGTTTGCGGAAGTTACTGCAAAGTAAAATCAGCAAGGCCGTATACCCATAGGGTATTTGGCGCCTGTGGCACGGTGGGCGGGTGGGTGGGTCAGAGAATTAAATTAGCAGGTTGAAAATCTTTAATTAACAAATCACGACATTCCATTGACACAAGGGTAAAACTGCAGGTGCACATTTCTGGCTTTTGCTGGTACGAACTGGCGTCCAAAGTCAGTTTTCTCAGTTTCTTCTCTTTTTACGCTGAGTAGAGCAAGAGCACCGAGTTTTCTTGGCCCCTTTCTAGTGGCGCCCAGGGCATCATCCATACTTACCATACCCTAGGTACGCCACTGAAAATCAGAATGTGTTCTGGCCATTCAAATGGAGTTTTTTATGCGCTGCCTAAATGAATTCACTAGTTGTCAGGCTTGTCGTGATGATTGTAACCCGCTGCTAAATGCTAATGAAACAAATGGCCACGGTTGATGAGAGGACAATGAACTGATTTTTATGTGCCTTAAATTTCAAATAGATATCAGTGTCTTGCCTGATTGCCTGTTACACGCCGACGACAGTGACAACTGCATTCCGATAGAATTCGCTTCATCTATTGAAAATCCATATGGTAACCTTGATATTACGTGTGTTTATGTGTGTGTGTGTGTGTGTGTGTATGTGTGTGTTTGTTAATTCATTAGGGGCTGTCCATAATTACGTCAACAATTTAGGGGAGGGAGTTTGAAAAAGTTTGACAGTTGTTGACAGGGGAGGCTCTGGATCAAGTGGGGGCCGTTGGGGGCAACTTCTAATCATGGGGGCCAACCATTTGTTGCTTAATGTAAGTTGACGTCAATTTCAATAGGGGCACAGGCCCCTTTGACAGGGGGAGGGGAAATAATCAACAATTCACTTTTTAAATTTCAAAAAATGGAATACTACCTATTAGGCCTACAATGGGAAAAAAGTATGGCAAAAAAGGTCATCACCACCACATTTTGACACTGGATGAGCAAAACAGGGAAAAATGGTCATCACCGCAAAAAATAATAACCTTGTTATTGGGACCTGTCATTGATCTTGGGGGGGGGGGGGGGGGTGTCAAAAGTTTTTGACGTAATTATAGGGGTAATTAAAATTTGACAGTTGTTGACAAGGGACAAGGGAAGGGGGTCAAAAATTGCCCAAAAAATTGACGTCATTAATGGACAGCCCATTAGGCCTAATGCATTTTGATTCCGCGTAACAATTTTGATAGACTAGTCGATTTCATAAAAAAGATATGACGTTTTTATTGTCATATTCAGGCACACACTATTAAGTTTCACTTTTGATAGGCACGCAGTCAATCTTTGTTCTGCTGCACAGTGGCGGCTCCAGGATTTGGCAAGCGGGAGGGGCGTTGGGGTGGCAAATTCTAATCATCGAAAGGCCAACCATTTGTTGTTAGGTATGTAGTATTAAGCAGTGCTTTTTTTCTAAGAAAAAAGGTTTGGGAACCCATCCTTTTTTACTCATCAATAAAACAGGTGTGGGAACGCCGCATCTATACGTTCCCAAACACATTATTAGATATCCATATTTAGGGTTCCAGCAGGCAAAACAGGTGTGGGGAGCAGGCACTGAAAAAAGCCCTGGACTAGGAGGGGCAGGCGGTCCGCTGGGGAGCAGGCCTCCCAGAGGCACGGTCCCCCGCCACTGGAGCAGCCACTGCTGCTGCAACGATGGGATCATTGGGGTGTGGCTTATGCGCCGCTGACAATATTTTCCTCTTCAATCCACGGTAACTCAAAAATTCAATTCTCTGTTTTCATTCTCTTTTGGAAAATCTGATATTCAAGTAGGCCTATCTGAGTCTGCGAGAAAGTCTAGCACTATCTTCGACAACATATCAAAGCAGGTTACTTATTACACTCATCCCAATGCTCTAATATCTACTATCTAGTCGCCTGGACTATTGTCTCTCTCTCTCTCTCTCTCTCTCTCTCTCTCTCTCTCTCTCTCTCTCTCTCTCTCTCTCTCTGCAGGTATCTCCAAATCCTCTTTTCAATGTCTTAAAATAATAATAATATTATTATTAATATTAATAACGTTATATAATAATAATAATAATAATAATAATAATAATAATAATAATAATAATAATAATAATAATAATAATAATTATAATTATAACTGAAGATGTGAAAAATTATGGATTTTCATTGAAAGTATATATTTTTAAAGTTCAGCTATTAAAAGTATCATAATTTCATTGTTTAGCCTAATTAAAAATTACCCAAGGCAATATTCGATTACCACGAGACGTGTTTGCTTAGGTGTGGATTTGTCGGATACGAATGCCGAAGCAAAGGAAAAGTCTCCCCTTCATATCATTATACCTTGTTTAGCGGTTCCAATCTGCATAATCGTCGTTATCGTTGTTATGTGTCTTTACCGACACTTTCATCGGAGCGAAAGTCAGAACAAGCAAAACGAGAAAAGCACGAGCGATCAGGAGTCGATGCTCATGAAGCCGCTGGTCAAGGCTCGCGACTTCCCGATATCCAGCATCCGTTTCCTCCAGGAACTCGGCGAGGGAGACTTCGGCAAGGTCTGTCGCGGTGAGCTCGTCCAGTACGCCGAGAACAGCCTGGTACCGATCGTTATCAAGACGCTGAGACCGAACAGCACTCCGAAGTTGTGCGCCAGTTTCTGGACGGAAGCGGAACGTGTGTCGGAGATGAAACACCACAACATCCTCTCGCTGTTCGGCGTGTGCTGCAAGGACCAGCCGCTCTGCATGCTGTTCGAGTATTTCATATTCGGCGACCTGCACGAATACCTTGTCGTTCACTCGCCGAACTCGGACATCTCCTTCAGCGATTCAAACGGACACGAACGCATACTGCGCGACGTCGACATGATCGGCATTTCCGCTCAGATCGCCAGCGGATGGAGTACTTGTCCGCCCGCGGCACCGTGCACAGGGACATCGCCGCCAGAAACATGCTCATCGGAGAAGGAGGCGTCGTGAAAATCTCCGAGCTCGGCATCTCGAGAACCGTCTATCCGCTGGACTATTACGCGCTGCCCGGAATGCCCGCAGTTCCGGTGCGATGGATGCCCGCCGAAGCCATACAGTATGGAAAGTTTACCAATAAAAGTGACGTCTGGTCCTTCGGGGTGACCTTGTGGGAGATATTTAGCTACGGCCTGCAGCCATACTATGGACATTCGAATCAAGAAGTGATGGGCTTGATAAACGGACATCAGATACTGCCGTGTCCGAAAGATTGTCCTTCGCGTATGTACTCGCTGATGGTCGAATGTTGGCACCAGATGGCATCTCATCGGTCAAGTTTTCACGACATTCACCAACGCCTTCACCAGTGGCACTCAGAAAACAACTGTGCGGGAATTGAATTTTCTAGAACTAATCGCTCGGCGGCGCTTGGCCCGCCACATAGGTACGGACATTGCGGTCCGCTGACCCAGCAAAAGGGCAACAACGCCGCAATCGGTAGCAATCAGACCACCGCCTACCCTCATCATGACCTGTACCCCCGACCCTCGCTGGCCCGACCTCCGTACCAGTCGCCAAGCGATCCTCTGTCCTCTGCCGAAGCTCAGTTTGCTCTGGTTTCCGGACAGTGCCCAACGATGGATTCGGAGCTGCATAGGGCTATGCACCCGGCAGTTCTTTTCGCGAAATCTTCATCTTCGGCGTCGTCAGGAGCAAGCCAAAAGTCGGCGTCGAACCAAACAAATCAACATACCCCGCTGCAAGCTAAGTGAAAATCGCCCTAAACGACTGTGCTACAAACATAAATTCAACATAAGTTGTACACAGGAATTTTACAAAATTCACATCCACCCTGCTTTCTCCTACATTGATTAATTAATTTGTGTGCATCAAAGCTAAAGCTTGTACATGTATCTTAAATGTTGCATTGTCTTGTAATTAAGGATAGGCCTACTGTTTATACACTGCAGCTTGGAATTTAGAGCTTGTCATGCATATGCATGTTTGTGCACATGCACTGTCAAAACATTTTATGAACAGCATCTTGTTACAATCAACTTTTAAAGTTGCAAATTGTAAACATTTTAAAAAAGCAACTTGAATGCCAAGAAGAATATTGATTAAATAAAAAATAAAAACCTACTAATATTTGAAGTCAAGAGTAATAATTAAATCTTAAGAAAATCATTTACAACTACAGACAAGAGGAAATTAAAAGTATTCTATTTGTGAATGTTAATATGTACAGCGCCTTTGACTTTGGCAGACGCCATGCGTACAACGCTATATAAATTGTCAAGATAATAATAATAATAATAATAAAGACAGATGGAAATCTGCTGGACAGAATTGAAAGTGAAGGAAGTTTTGAAGCTTGAAGATACAATGATGCCTTATCAACTTCTTCATATGCAGACAGCAAAATTAGATACAACATTAATTGATAAAACATTGCAGATTGTCTGCCTCAGAACAGTCCATGCTAAATCACCTCAAACACGTTCATAACTCGGTGTACCTAGAACTATGAAAGATATTGGCAAGACAGCCTTTTCTCTTGCTTGCCCAAAAATAGGCAGCTCTCTTCCAACTCACTACATGCCTTTATATCGTCACCAAACATGCATCCATCTTTCTACTGGCTTTACTTCCATTACATGTCACTTCTCCCATGCTATAAAAATGCATCATTTATCTTCTTATCCTATTACACCATTGAGAGTGTTTACAGGTGGAGTTCAGGCACAACAAAGCTTTTATATTATTTTCTATAACAAAGCAGCACCATTTAATATATACACATTCAGTCTTCAAAATTTTAATCAAGTAAACTGCATGTAATCAAATGGTCTCTCTGACAATGTAGTCCAATCAACCATTCAAATAACAAAATTAATTAAAATAAGACTATTAAACGTAACCATTCATGACTGAAAAATTGCCTAGCTACATTCACATAACACTCGGTCTCACATTTTTACAGTGTTCAATATCTTGATATCATAAACAAATAGTGTACCAACATTAACATAAACAATAAGTATGCACAGGCACATGATTATGGATCTATCAACCCCATTATCTACATAAATCCCTGAGTAAAAGTCCTAGAAACCCCGAGGACAAAACTATTCCATGGTAATCTCATATAAAATGTCTGAAAAATTCAAATGCCATCTATAGGGAAAATCACCATGCTCCCTTGATACCAAGTCGGGTTAAACTGATTCAAAATTATTTCTTCAAATGCCTCCAAACAGTGCACCTATCAAATATCAGATAAAAATTCAGCTGCTTTGATCAAAACCTAGCTTTCTAACCAATACGAACGATGACCTGTTATCAGTGGCGTCGAGAGGGGGGTGCGGAGGGTGCGGACCGCACCGGGTGACACCATCTAGGGGGTGACACCAAACAAGGATGACCTTTTTTGCTTCTCACGGTATTTGAGAAGGAAAATAAGGAAGGTTTAGAAGAGGTCCCAAGTCTAAATGGGTGACACCACGATTTTACCGCACTGAGTGACACCAACCCTAGCGACGCCACTGCCTGTTATTCTCAACAAGGCCCTCGGTGAAAAAGGTTTCTAATATTCAGCCTCCCAGCGGTTCACCAAATTTAACTTTCTGGCCAGGTTTTATAGAAAATTCAAAGTCTTTAGAAGCCTCAAAAACAAGAACAATTGTTGAACCAAGATTAAATTCCCCAAGAGGAGCACCCTTTGACAATATCACATTTCTATGGAAGTCATAGTCAATGATCTCTTTGATTTTTGAACTGTTCGTCACAAGATCCTACAAATATATATATGAAAATAATATATCAAATTTTTATAGATACTCAAAACGTGAATTCATAACAAATGGCTAGTATCCAGGTGATCAATCCAGGTAAAATAATTGCAAAATAATTAGTTATCCATTTTCTAAGGCTCATCTGATACATACACTAAATATTATTAAATAATATAAAAATTATTGTATTTATATTATATTTATATATATTATATTATTATTATATTACATACTAAGTATTATTATATTACTAAATATATAGCAGTTGTTTTTACACAGGCTTACTTAGCCTCCTAAACCACTTAAAATCACATTATTGTTGTTGTTATTATTATTATTATTATTATTATTATTATTATTATTATTATTATTATTATTATTTCCAAGAATCTCATTGTACAAACAGGATAATGTAAAAGCAAACTATCCGAGATAAATTCACAATAATGAGTGTATTATATACTATATTATATACTATGGTCAAAACTTTACTTAAGTTGTAATAACTAAATGGTAGTTACATAAGCTTTAGTTCATTATCCACATTTTGAAATCATTATCCTAGGTTGAGACTAAACAAATATACAATGGCAAAAGTTTATAATATTAGTATGTAAGTAAGATACAGACCTTATCACAATAGATATGAATAGATCCAACATTTGTAGCACCAACAAGAGCCATGGAGAAGAAGCCATGTTGCCAGTTGCCGAAGTAGACCGCTCGCTCATTCAGGTTAAACAGCTGTGGAATGCGGCGAGCAAAACGAGGATTCACGCTCAATAAATAGCCTGAATAAATGTGAAGTTAATCTGTTGGCAACATTCAGTTCTCACTGCACACATTTTAACATAAGAAATTCTACTACAATTATATCCAAAAACCTACTTACTATTCAATGATTGTGTGTTTGCGAGCAAACTAAAGATATATTTATTTAATATCTCATTTCCACGTTCCTTGCAAAGTGCCCTTGACTTTGGCCCTTGCTATGTTATGGCGCTATATAAATTGTCATGAACAATAAACAATATTGATGCTCTTTTCAACATGTGTGCATTGAAGTCAATTTTTAAAAAACTAAAAGCATAGTTCGCTTTCGCGCCCTGTCTGATCTCGGAAATTACCATTTTTTTTGTAGATGGATTTGAAATATTGTCAATTGATATCTTTAGTATATTTGAACCGATGTTACAAAAGTGCATAATAATCATTATTATTACAATTATAATGTTCAATTTCTATCACTAACCTGCATACTAAAACAAAACCACTGCAAACGCCTAAAAATGAACTACTTATCCAGTTGTTGCCAAATAATAACAGGTTTATTCAAGCAAATGAAAATTCAAAATTATTTTGTGATAGGGACAAGCCCATTCATATTTTTTGAAAAAATAGCTCTCTACCCCAACTGTTATCATAAACCACAAATGAAATCAATGCATTCATGAGAAAACTAAACATTGAATCAAAATTAACCTGGGAAATATCTTCGATGAGAAATCTTCCAGTCGGTTGGCGAGTGGAATCGATGATAGTCACCAGGAGCAAGGTATATGATGCAGTGATAGAGATTATTATTCTTATTGTGTTTCAATTTCTCTTCGTATCTCGTGTCTTCGCTGCTGCTATTATTAAACGAGGAAACGAGATTCAGCGTCGTCGATTTTCCTGAAGCCGATAAAGAAAGACTTTCTCCTCGAGGAAATGTCTGTGGTCCCAAGAAACGATTCAGGCTATAAGTGACCCCCTTCACTTGTTCCACCTGATCTTCTGTCACAGCACCGCAGTTAAGAATGACTCCATCAGATGGACACACCTACATCATTATTGCATGCAAGATCATCAGAAACACCACCATCACAATTAATCTGTGGTTTCCAAGCATTTCAATTACCGGGTAGATGGCCAAGCCTGCCATTTCTGGCACGTAAGCAGGCCACAATGCTATAAAATTCTAAAATTTAGACTATACTATGATGAATAATGATTCGATACATAGGGATATTCTAGACATTCATAACATTTTAAAAGCTTTGAAATACTATTCCAAACTTTCAGAAACCAAATTTTAAAACTATAAAAGCAGTCAGTCATTATATCAAATACTGAGGCCTTGTGGGCTACTTTCTGAGAGCTAGCAGGTTACAAGATGTAAATTGGATCATGACTTGGGAACCTCTGTTCTACATCATGGCCAAAAGATGATTTTTAAAAAAGTTAATAAGAGAAGAACAAAAAATAAACATCGAATCAAAGCAGTCTGTTCTGTCTAAAAGGCACTAAATTTCCATAAATGAAACATAAAAAGATAAAGTTTAGGAGAACCTTACAACTGATTTGACTGAATCCAGTCACCTAATTAATCAATACATAAAACATTTTCTACCACAGGATGCACACTATCAATCGGCCGACATTCGGGCTTCAGGCATCGTCTGAAAAATTGTCCGAGATTGGAATATTCCTTGAGATTTGGATTGGCTGCTTCGCCGAGGTTACACTTGAAAACACGAACGTAGAGACCCAACACTGATGAACGCATCCAGATGGGAAGATCGATGTCGTTGATCTTGCCCCATAATCGCGAAACAACATTCAGCGGCAAAAGGCGGTACAAGTTTACCTAATTCAAGCAACATGAAGTACCGGTACATCCTGCTCAAATTCAAAAGAAATTTATTACATATTTTAGCGACAATCTTTATCAGTTTCTTTTCAACCAGTCCAATTATTGCTTAGAGATAAATCAAGAGAAATATAAAAATACAATCCATCACATTTTCAGTCACAAGACATGTAATCAATGTATAACACACAACAAGTGAGAAGACACAATGTATAATATAATCAATATAATATAATCATTGTATAACACACAACAAGTGCTTGTACAGTGTATAGCCACAGGCACTGTCTGATACCAAAAGTTTACAATACACAAGTTACATAGAAGAAATATGGTAGATCAGCATACTACAAATAACTATGCACTAATTACTGTATTTAAATAGATAGTCAATCAATCAATCAATCTATCAACTCTGTGCTGGCGATGCGTAGGCATGCTCTGACAGCTTCAACATGGATCCCCCATACCAATGTTGAAGTTTCATGGTCAAATCGGGTGAGGGCGACTGACCAGGTCCAGGGGACCTGGACCAAAACCAGGGGACTTCACGCACCGTAGCAATCAGCCCACCATCTCGCTCCCACTTCTTCCCAGATACTAAATTATATGGGTTTCCGTAGGTCCTGGCTGGCGGTTTCCAGTCTCAACCCATGGATTCATGTTACACTGACTCACTACCATAGAATATCTAACTTATAATTTGCAAAAATAACAAGTAGTTATTAATGATCAAAACACAAATGATCACCAATAACAAGTAGTTATTAATGATCAAAACACAAATGATCACCTGTACATCTGCAACTGAATAATTTTTTCTCTGCTCATTTTGACTCTCTGGATTCTTGAAGGTGTAATGGTACCCAAACACAGTTGCTCCCCCACCAACAGCAAGAGGAACAAGTACTCGACTAGACGTTGCGATTCTTCGACGTTGGGTCGAAAGGCAGCGTACAAAACTCAACCGTTTAATAAGTTTTGTTGCTGAGCAAACTGGCAAATTTGTCATTATTGATGACCTTTCGTCAATCTAACGAGCAAAAATCATAACAGTAGGATAAAAGAAGAAAACGGTTGACTGGTTCACTTTTCAAATTAAGCAAAGAATCTAAATTCTAATCAAAAGCCGATTAAATAACGACAGTCGTTTGTTTAATGCTTCGTACCGAAAGTACATTCGAATGTCGATTTCGTTTGAACAGAAAAGAATTAAATCGTTAATATTCGACAAATTTACTGAATACAATAAAACGCGAGAGCAACAAAACTTTTGATAATAATTATTAGATAATTATCGTAGACTTCGCATGTGACCATTACGTCCTTCTAGTCTCACTTTAATATCAACATGTGCGCCGAGAAGCCTCGTCTCCCGTCTCGCCCATAGTCGTGAGACTTTAAGCCCAATCGACCACCACAAAAATTATGATGCAATTATAATGCAATGCCAGTTCAACTTTTAAACAATTTCCGAATCGCTTTGTTTTAATGCACTGGTCATCATTCATTCAATTATTCATTTTGTCAGTCATTTATTCATTCATCTCATTCTTAAACCCTAAAGCAGTTGCAACGACGTGATGTGCGAACTTCTATTGGAGTCAAACAAAAAACGTTTAGTTTTCTGGCAAAGAGGAAACTCTTTAACCGATAGAACTAATGACAATTTACAGGCAGTGGTGGCTCCACCGGGGAGGGCAGGAGGAGCCCGTGCCCCTATTGAGTGCCTGCCCCGGGTGCCCCCCCCCAGTGGCCTTTCTGTTGGGACCCTATACCTAACGATACATACATTAAACAAATGGTTGCCCCCATGATTAGAAGTTCCCCCCCAACGCCCCCCCACTTGCCAAATCCTGGAGCCGCCACTGTTTACAGGAGATTGAAGTAGACATGTCTAGGCAGAGCGGACCGACAGTCTCAAAAGCAAAGAGAATTAACCTTAGTGAATGTAGTATTTAACTTTTGGTTTATATTTAAAAAGAGAGCTAGAGGCTTAGAAGACATCTGAACTTGAACTAGTATACTGATATATAATGAGGCAAAGTATGGAACAAAATAGAGAGATGCATTTATAGCCTGGATTTGATAGTACACACACCAAGTCAGATATAAATTTGTTTGGACCAGCAACAGGACACCACAATTTTCCAATTTCAGCATTGGTTCTAGGAAAATAATATCGAGTGATGACTATTCACATCTTTTAATTTGCTTAGCATTTCTCGATGACTTAAGGACAGCGCTATAATGTCGTCCTATTGCAATTACCGTAATATCATTATTATTAATTTCACCAAGTGCAAATGTTTTTGGAGATGCATGGCCAACTTGGAAGTTGGCCATTTTGCAAGTTTTGTAAGTTACATTTAATAGACAGGTCTAATGCAAGAATGATTAGGATGGTCTTGGAAATTAAGTTCTATTCTCAGGTAATTGGTTTTGACCACCCCATTGTGTAAAGAATTACAATATTCCAATTGACTGGTAGCAAGAGCATTCAAAAAGAGCGCTAAAGGCAGATTTTGGTACATGATAAAATAATTTAAAAATAAAGCATTTATGGACAACATTTCATTTAATATATAATTTAATACCAAGGATCATAAAAATACACCAAAATTAAAATACAATTATATCAGTAGTGATAATAAATACTGTTGTTTGTTCAATCTGCTGCTTAATACAGTCATTGGCTACTAAATTCAATTCAGTAGAACTCTTCAAAGAGAATGAAGAGGGCAATCACGCTCAGTTATTTTAATTTAAAAAACAGATTAGTACATTTCTTAACAACACTGAGCCTTGTTTTAAACCTTAAGACTTATATATACTATTTTATGGCTGACATGAATGTAATAAAAAATTTGTGAAGTTTTCCATTTGAAAATTTAAGACGTAAAGTTGTCACTAACAAATGCACATGTATAAAGGCAAGTTACAAAAATATAATTCGCAACAACGCAGTCTGACAACGACTACCGAGTAAAAAATTAACATGGAGGGGCAGAGGAAGTAATAAAACCGTCTCCAAAAAGGAATTAAAATGCAGAGGCCGATAGACTTCGCACAGGTAGATGCCCATGAAACGGTTAAAAACAAGTAAACACAGGTGAAAGTATATATATCATGGTTGCATCAATTTAGAAGAAGTGGGAAGTTTAAAGGTAACTTAAAAGATCTGCAGCATTGAATAGAATAACCAGTTGATTTGCCGGTCGACCAGCAGGGTTAGCTAAAGCACTTGCATCGACTAGATATAAGAACTCTGTTCTGAAAGCAAACTTCAGACACGAAAAATATTCAGCTGTGTTATGCAGGCTTAGTTACTAGCATACATGTACAATCGACATATGGTATTAAACCCGATGCGAATGCGCTGTACTGTGCCCCTCAAATGGCAGTTATCACAGCATCAAGTTTAGAAATTATGGCTTAGCAGGAAATTTGGAAGAACAATTAACATTTAATAAGTTTTAAAAATTGCTCAAGTTTTCAGAAAAGTTTCAACTTTTAGAAAACTCTGGCCAAACTCCATTCCATACAAATTCTGTCAAAAAACAAGCACTATGACAATTACTATGTTCTGCAAATTTCACCCTCACTACTGCTTTGTCTGATTTGCCTTACCAAATTTTGGCCCCAGTCACGTGTCATGCTATCCTATTTTGATATACAGTAGAATGTATCCATGATGGACCTCAATAAACCAGGAGATACTATCTCTTATTTGCAATCTGCTAGTAGGTTTTAATAAGCATGGTTTAGAAAAATTGTGTACTCTGCAGACTATAGCCAAGAAATTCGATTCTAACAGCGTTCAATGTGATAGGACTCTTTTGAACATTCACAAAAAAGTAAAAGTGGAAAAGTTTGAATTAAACATTAAGCCTCATTGATCCTGGCTAAACACACACACACACACACACACACACACACACCCACACCCACAAAACCAAACTCCTCTAGAATCATTAAGCAAATAAAGAACAGAAGGCTGATGGGCTAAATCTAAACTTCAACATATTCACAAAGTTTTCAAAACACTGAGACAGCAGACTGGTCGAGCATCTCGCTAAGCCTTTACTAATAGTGACGAAAGTCAAAACTGCATACTTATAAAGATATCACAACATTATACAGCTGTTGAAGTCTAGAACTTAGGAAAATGTGACACCGTTGAGGACTCTGTTGTAACAAAGTTCAGTCTTCTAACATCGCCCGATACAAATAGTGAAAAACACAAGATAAATCTCTTCAGATAAATCATTACCTAAGGAAATAATAATTAATCTCTGATTGAAACTCAGTGCTTAAGGGAAATCCAACAAAGGTAATCTCTTGAATTCTTAGCACAAATATGCTGCTCTTGTGAAAAATTTGAGATTCTAAAAGTAACACAGCAAACACGATGCAACGAAACTGAAAGAAAAACTGACAAAGCTGCTAACATTTCTGCACATAGCACTGGGCACAATGCAACAAGAAAACTATATAGCTGACTAAATTACATGTGAAAAGAGAAAACGAACTAAAAATTTGGACAAGCAGTGTGGTCAGTGATCATGATTTGATTAGTAAAATAACCCACAGCAAGCCACGATTTGATCATGGGCAAACACGATCAGATTTTAAAAACAATGCAGTCAAATGTGATGATTATTGCAATTGGCAAAAAACATACAAAATTAATAAAGCCGATGAACTACTAAAATAGTCACCAGCCAACAAAAATTCTGAAAATCATTTTGATAAGATCAGTAAAGACTAACTTGCTTGTATTGGTAACCCACTGGGTACGAGATTCAGAAAATTCAAATTGAGAGCTTCCCTTCCCCTGCTCTGCCCTATACACGACAATACACAACTGTAATTATATGTAGTAACCTGGACAACAAAACATATAATTATAGAAAAATCACTAACAACAAGCAGAAAAACTACACACAGAACGATTCAGAACTTAAATAAATACTTGATACAAACTGCATACGTTTTAAGAACATCACATGCCAGGAGATGCTAGAAACACACAGAAATGCAAGTCTTGAGTGATGTCTCAATTTCCTGAAATGCTGATGGGTAATCAGGTCAGGTCGGGTCAGGTAGGACCTGACCTGCTGGGTAATGCACGCACAGCAAGTTATACTTCAAAATTTGTCAACAGTCGATGACATCCAGTACTGGTCGAGGTGCCCAACTCTGCAGATTTTTCTGTCAACAGTTCACATACAACGCACAAGGTCACAACACGCTTTAAATTTGCACTCACAAAATAAAACTAAACTGAGAATTAGCTGGCTCCGAGTACTTAAGATTAAAATTTCCGTATGCAGCAAACGCTCGTAAGTGATCGAAAAATTTCAAACAACAAGGCAATTTTTCTAATCTCTGCTGCCCCATTACAAATGTTTAAGTCTAACATAACCAATGCATAGTACTAGGCATAGTCAACAAAGGGCAGTCAGCACATATCAACAAAGAACAGAGTGCTACATCATGAACTGGGGTAAAGTTCTGTCAAATGTGAATATTTACCACCTCTGAACTTTAAATTTAACTATGATGATCTGCATACAACACATATCAATGACCGATTTATGCCAAGCACTGTATATGCAATGGTCAAATGCTGCAAACAGCAAGCGAGTGTACATAAGGTTGTCAGAAACTGGGATGAACAAGAAAATAAAATAAAAATTAATTGCATAATATAAACTCAAAAACGCATCTGGCAAATTGCCATCAATCCAGTCCTTAATCAATGAAACCATCTTAAAATTGACAAATCCTGTAGTAAGAGAAAAATGTCTATAGAATAATATAAAAATGTTTTAACTTAAATGAATTAGAGAATTTGATTAAAACCCTTCTGTCATACTGTTAACAGTATGAACAGATCTCAAATTTAAAAAAAATAAATAAACACTTTCCACTGAATTAACAACAATTGGAACAGGCAACTCAGATATATCCGCCGCTACTGAATTTACAAGCTCTAGGTACAATCGAACAAAAGGGAGCAGTTAAAGGAGTACAAGCAAATGAAGCCAAAACGGAGACAAACTGAGTCAGACGTTCACAATCAGCTTAGACAGTCCGTGTTCTGCTCGTTTGTCGCACACATATTGTTCAAAGAAGCACCGCCAGATGTTTCACAGTTTGTTTCCGCGGCCGAAACGTTTGCGAACACAATGTTCCGCGCAAGCATTTCACTCAGTTGATCCAGAACGTCGAGATGTGACCGCGTCGGCGGGCCGGGTTTGCCGGCAGCCGACTGCCGCACGGTCTCTCCCTCTTCGTCCGATATATTTTCGTCGGTTTCGGCCTCGAGGCAGCGATCGGCCTCCGACGAAAGGAGATCGACTTCGGCGTTGTTGTTCGGCACTCCGTTCTCGTCGCTGTCCTCGTCGCTGTCGCTGTTCAGCAGCAGGGCGCCGCTCAGTCCGCTCGTTCTGTGAATCAGCGAATTGCACGGCGGCATGGATATCCCGGCATCGGAGAATCCCGACGATATGCCTCCGTCCGATACGCCCGACGACAGTCCGCTCGACACGCCGCTCGACAATTTTGATATACGCCCCCCCGATGTTTCGTCCGAGATTCCACTCGACATTTCTCCCGACGACCTGCTTGCCTGGACCACGTCGTCGGCTTCATCGCCATTAAGCTTATTTTCGCCCTTCTTGCTGCGGAGTAATGAGGTATTAGGCACTAACTTCGACTGTTCGTCTGCAACTGCACTTTTAGCATCCGACGCCCGCTTCAAATCGCCCACAAATGCAGCCGAACGTTCAGAAACGCTAGCATTTTCCTTCGGCACGTTACGCGCAGACTCAACGGTGTCGTAAAGGTTCTTTGCATCGACGGCCAACGTGTGCGCCACCTGTAGCATGCCACGGCTATATTCGCCGGCAAGTACTGTCCCACTGTATTGCCGAGCAAGTTTCATGGCGTCGACTAACTCGGCCAAGTCCGAACTCAGAGTCCTATGCCCGAGCAATACCTAAAATTACAAAATCAACTGAAATGAAAACTAAATTAACAATACATAAATTGTAATACACATCACAATTCATACAATGGTGAATTATCAGCCATAAAACAGAGCTGAAGGCAGTGTTTAATCTAGACTCTGAACTCCGAGGGGGAAACAACTGACAAAGCCGGGGGGAAGTCAGCTAGGGGATTGCTGTTAGTTGATGTAGTATGCCAAAATTTCCAGGGGATTTCAAATTTCCGGAGGGGAAAAAGGGCAATTTTCCCCTCCGGAAACGGCCAAGGTTAAACCCTGGCTGAAGGCCATTCGAAACCCAAAACAGCTAAACTGTCAAAAGTCAAACAATAAAATCTACTTTGAAGAAGTGACATTACACTTTCTGAAGAGACTGAAATGAGCACGCAACTCACCGCAGGGCGAGATAACTCAGACAACAGCGGTAATTCGTCATCGACGTGCTTTAGCAAATCTTTTAACTGTAAGCCAACAGCCTACAACATAAGAATCAAGCATCTCACAGTTCATTCACTGCTTTTAACAGAAAGACAAACAAGACGAAAATCAGTGCTCAAAAGAAGGTCAGGTCAGGTCTTCGTCCTCCAGCTGTGTCCAGCTATTGACTTCTCCATGACATCTCTCCAAAGTTCTTTGTCCTTTGCTATTTCTACCAAAGTCATTCGGTGTCTTCCGTCAGTTTTTCCATTGAGATTCAGCCCTGCCATGCAGATCCTCTTCCAATCAAAAGAAACGGACCACTAAATTATACATCGCAAATTGGATACAAAATTCTGTGGTTTTGCAATGCAGTAAGCTGGGTTTCAAATTACTGAATAATTCTAAATAAAATCAAAAAAGATCAATACAGATTTTAGCCTGATTCACCAACCTTACAATATTGAACATAGTGATCGGCATCTGCATGCTCCTGTACTCCCTTTGTCATGTCCATTATAGCTCTAACTATCCCGGTCGTTGCCTCGTACAGAGAATTGCGCTTACGGCACACAACTTCCATTGCACTACCACCAGACAAAGGCTGAAAATAACAAATAATAAAGTAGATCCATAAATCCAACAGATTATTTGTGAATGAATTCTTAAAAAGCAAAGCTCCAAAGTGAATAACCACAGATGGGAAACTAAAACACTATCTAGCGTTTGGTTACAGCTTTGGACTCTTGTATGTCAAAAATGAAATTCACATCTTAAAAACTTCTAAATAATAATAATAATAATAATAATAATAATAATAATAATAATAATAATAATGGTGCAAATGGCATATAAGTGGACATGGAAACCAGCAACAGACAAAGGCACTTTGAAGACTCCAGTGTCAGTATTAGAACTTTAACCCTTAAACTGTCAGAACTGAGTATACTCGGTTACATTGCATATAGTTACAAATTATTTGACGGTTTAAGGGTTAATAATATCACCAACATATTATTAAGTAAACAACCTTTTAACTAAAATTAAACTATATATATAATACAGACACAAGAAGTTTTGTTAAGAAACATTCTCAGATATGGCCATTCTTACAGTTTTAGTGGCAGTATCCAAGATGACATTTGTATCATCTGAAGAAAAAAAATACACTTTGTGGTAAGATTCATGATTTGCATAAAACTGTCAAATTAAAATACATAATTTCAACAGAGCATATTCAAAATGTCAAAAAGGCTACACACTGAACATAGTATAATGCAATTACCTTAGGATTTCACATAAAACAATATTGGCCAAAGTGCTTGTCAAAAGATAAGAAATTGTGAACTCACCAGGAGTAAACCAATGCAATTGGTATGAATATAAGAGGAACTAACCAGAAGTCTGATGAAGTCTGAAGTCCATCATGCTCAAAGAAGCGTTGAAACTTCCTAAAGAGTCTTCATCGGTAGATATTGTAGATGTTGACTTCCTCTCACCTGGAACCTATTCAGGTAAATCCATACGTGTCAGGTTCACACCGAAATATGTAAATATAGTGGTGTCCACTTTCTCAAATGACCTATTAGTTCTAGATCAGCATACTTGCAACAATGGGCGCCCACAGAAATTTTTCCAGGAGGGGCGAAACACAATGGTCACGGTTACATTAAAAAAATTTTCCAGGAGGGGCAAAACACATTTTAACACAATGGAGAACTTGAAGATTATTTTAATAAGCTTTATCAATTTAATCTAAAGAACAGTGGTGCTTTCACAGAATACAACAAGTCCCAGATAATAAATCTCTGAAATAAGCAGCATTCGCTGACCATATTATCGTCGTCCCTGTCGAGCCATCGAGCATCTTCGGAACTTTGCTGATGCAGGAGTTTCCTCTGCTGTGCAGAAGCATACAACTGGCCAGCCTAGAAAGGAACAATCCTACAGTTAGAAACATCTGCACAATGAAGGCCCTGCCAGTGCTGTAGAGAGATACATTTCCTGGCCATCATAATACGCTACATGTATCTTTATATAATATTAATAATAACACCGCAACTATTATGAAACAGATGACAAAAGTCTTTCAAAATAGCACGGAAATGTTATCAGAAGCAGTGAATTTTATTCCTAACGTCTTTCATCATAACTATGCTGTTATCAAAATGATCAAATAGGCAAACGCAGCACCCAAAAGATTCCCACAAAAACACCCCTTTGATTCCTTACATATTTGACTCAAATGGTCTATTTCACATCATGGAATTTTTAATCTTCATATTTCACCATCAGTATTATTATGGAATTTTTTAATGGCACTGACCATCATCATCACCATCAGTAATGCCGACATAACTAACAAAAAGGCAAAAGTCCTCCCAGAACCCACAGGGTTCATAGGCTCCCCAGACCCACAGGGTGGCACTGATCTCCACATCTATAGCCCCCAGCCAGACAAGCAATATCACAGAAAAGGGGCTAGCGTATTGCACAGTTCACTGTTTGACATTGCCACCGCTACTCATTTTGTCACAGCCCTCTAGTGAGTGAAGGCTGAGTCAACCATCGGGCTCCTAACGGCATGAAACCCGCGACATTCGGACCTCCACGCCGATATTGTTACCACTCTGCCATCTTCCCGCTTCTCATAACCAATACCACATTATTAGACACAACACTCGGTACAAAACTCAAAACGAAATTATATTCCTAAATATATAAAAGCCATCGAACTTCATTTCCCACCAGCAAAGAGTAGCGTCCAGGTATCGTCTTTTTAGGCGAGGCACTTGGAGAATGATGACCAGCGGCAGGGGACTGATACATGCTACTCGGAGGCCCAAAGTGATACTGGTCTTTGATGATTTCCGTCAGCTGCTCTGGAGTATAGGCGACGATGTAACCGAGTGGAGGCGCCGGAGGCTGGTAGGTCGAATATGTTCCGTGCGAGGCAGCATCCCGAGGCAGATTAGTGCTGCTTCCAAACGCCACGCCATCCGAAATCTGGTGATGCTCTGGTCTTTGGAAGCCGCTCGCCGAGTGCGCAATCGTGTTGAAACTAAGTCTTTGGGTGTCGTCGCCCAACACGACCGAAGAAAGGGTGCGCGGAGGCAGACTGTAACTCCCTGCTGCTAGATTCGGCGTGGAACCAGTTCCCACAAGGGCATGACTAAATCCAGGGTACCATGGTCTGGCGGGCTGCAAAATCAACAAATCTAATAATAGCCCACAATAAACTTAACTGCAATTCGACCAATTAAAAAAGACCATCATTGAAAATACTTGATTGCCCTTTATCGATACCAACAAATTCAAAGCAGTTAAACATGCATATTGTCACATTTAATGCCTCTCAACATGTACAGTAACAGTATCCAGAAAAGAGAATGAACATAAAATGCAAATTGAATACTATTACCTGCCTAAAATATTTATATTAGAAATCTTAAATCAGTAACAATGGCTATATATACTGAGTCACCATAGCTGCACAACATCAACCATGTTTGATTACATTGGTAAATAAAATCTCAACATCACTAAGCCCTCCGGGTACAAGTAAACGGAATGCATGCCTTGGGTGGCGGAATGTCCTCCTCTTCTGACGTATTAGAAACTAGAAATAAAAGCAAATAACGAAAGTATAAAACGTTAACGAAAGTATAGAATTCAATAAACAGAGATAGAGCTTCACTGTACTGAAATTTTTAAGAGATTATTTACAATAAAAAAATTCAACAAAACAGCACCATAAAGCACTGTGTTGCTGCCCAAGATCACTGAATTGAAATCATCATCATCATCATCATCATCATCATCATCATCATCATCATCATCATCATCATCATCATCATCATCATCATCATCATCATCATCATCATCATCATCATCATCATCATCATCATCATCATCATGTGCAGGGGGACAGGTAGGCGGAAGAGGAAACCTCTCACCAGCCTCAATTTTTCCAATTACATCATCACACTCCATAGTCCATTTACTGGACTTTATGGTGCTGTTTGGTTGAATTTTTTATTGTGAATAATCTCTATAAATTTCAGTCCAGTTATAACAAAAACTTGACCACAGTGCTACAGATGTATGATTACATGCCTTTAGAAGAAATTAACTATTAGTACCATCAAATTTTCCTGGTGTTAGCCGAATGAAGGTGGCTGCCACCATTACATCACCTTCCTCCACCCACACCAAGGCAGCACCAAATGTACCTATTTATAACCTACTCAGGTGACAGGTCAGAGCTTGAGGCAGAAACAACTATAAAACTTTGAAGACATCATCAATTTTAACTCTAGACCACATGACTGGAATGCTAATTTATGAAACACTGAACTACCATGCACCCACATGATTACATACACATAAACACACACACACACACACAAACACACTCACACAAACATACACACACACCTAGCGATGAAGTCTTTATCTTTCTTGCATCTCGTTTAGCTTCCTCTTCATGTCGATGACATTCCTCAATAAATAATTCACTGCAATACAACATCAAATCATTCCTTACATTACGAGCACCAAGTAAACTGAAGTCAGTGACAAAAGTAACTACAACAAAAGTAGAGACCTTACATAACAGTAAACAATGATGACCTAAAAAGAATAACACAATCTTCATTCATACCGATGAAATCCAAACAAAAGTATCTCATACCTCAAGCATGTCTTCACATCACTTATTGCTGGTCGCCGGCTAGGTTCATACGACCAGCAAGCACAAAGCAGGTTGTACAGTGCGGGAGGACAGGTAGGCGGAAGAGGAAGCCTCTCACCAGCCTCAATTTTTCCAATTACGTCGTTATTTTTTATTCCTGGAAATGGCTTTACACCAAACATGAGAATTTCCCACATGCAAACTCCTATAGAAAAACCACGTCATTCACTTGAACGCTGAATGTTATCTTCATTACAATAAATTACAATGAGGTGCAATTTTGAAGACCATTTAGAAATTTTCACATGAAACAAGCTTTTATCGACTGCCTTCAACCAAATCCTATTAGTGAAATCACTGGCTTCATCATCATTTTAGAATTAGAAACTGCAATAAAATAAAATCCAAACATTCACACAAACAACAACAGGCAGAAAACTCACCAAACATCCAGACATCACTAGCAGTTGTGAATCGGCGAAAATTTATCGACTCTGGAGCCATCCACTTTATGGGTAGTTTGCCTTTAGTGGCTGTTAAGAAAATCACACGCACACTCATCAGGCCAGACAATGAGGCAACTGTACCTTTATTGCCTGTGCAATAAAAACCCTAGAAATATCACTGTTTATTGCATTGTCACTACAGTAGAGATGAAAAAAATAGAAGGTAAATATTGAGTGACCTTTGTAGTAGCTGTGTTCATCTACCCAGCGTGAAAGTCCAAAGTCAGCCAGCTTCACACAAGTCTCTGACGAAACAACCACATTTCGGGCCGCAATATCTCTGCAGAAAGCAAAAAAACTGCCTCCAAATCTCATGGATTTACATTAACCATATAGAAACAGAATTGTGCTCAGTGATGACAATGATGCATATCAGTCAAGTTCTTTATATTTTTACAAGAAACTATTAAAACTAGTTTATATATATATATATATATATATATATATATATATATATTTTTTTATGCCCTCGGTACTTCATTCCCGAAGGTCTTATGAAAAAAAGTGTCCGGAGACATTAAGAAATTGTGTGGCTAACTCTCGTCGGTTCGAGGTCTGAAAAGTTTTACAAAAGCAATGGCGTTAAATATATATATATATATATATATATATATATATATATATATATATATATATATATATATATATATATATATATATATATATATATTTATATATTTATTTATATATTTATTTATTTATATATTTATATATTGCACTCTCTCTTTATGGTGCCACTCCATCTTACCTTTCAGAGCTACTCCATCCCCTTAGCTCTATCCCTGGTCGGCCATGTCTTGGTCCACAACCAATGGTCTTCTCAGTGTGCCCTGCTGAACTTCCATGTTCCTGAAGCAGGTTTTGATCAGTTGGCCCTATCCTTTGGAATGCTCTTGACGCCAGTATGCGTGGCTTAGCAACTCCTAATTCTATGGCCCTCTTTTTGAAACGACTTAAAACTTATCTCTTTGTTAATATACAGTAATTTGCTGTGGAAGCGCTTCTGAGTGATCTTTCAGAAGAGGCGCTATACAAATATCTTGTTACATTACATTACATTACATATATAAGTATCTAAAATTGGAGGATTACATCACAGCATCAAATACATTTTTTATATATATATATATATATATATATATATATATATATATATATATATATATATATATATAAAATTGTATTTGATGCTGTGATGTAATCCTCCAATTTTTTTGCTACTCATCTAACAATTTAAAACAGAATTTTTCTGTTTCAAATTATTACTCTTACCTGTGCACAAAGTGTTTACTTTCCAGGTAAGAGACCGCTGTGCTCAGCTGATAGCAGTACATGATCAGAGTATCGACACGCAGGCTGTCTTTGTTCTTATGCAGGTAAGCTCGCATCTAAAATATCGCAAGGTGCACAAAACATATCTCACCGATGAACCCAACGCACCACTCCAGTGGCACAGCATTTAACAAATTATTACAATTAATTAAATTTCATATATCCAATCCAATTTGTTTTCAATATCCAGAAACACTTACACTTCTATTAATCAGAGCATTATAATATATTAGCATAGCAAATTCTATGTTGCATAGCCATAAACTAATGTAGAAACATAAACTAATACCAAACAAACTGGCTCCTAGATGAACTGGAGCAATTAAGGGTTGGTGATTTTGTATATAAGACTACCAGTACTTTGCTCTAAATCTTCCACATTATCGATATACAGTGAAACCCGCTTAATTGCATAGGTGCTGTGCAAGCCTTGCTTATGCAATTAACTGGGCTATGCGAATAGCCGGGACATCCGATAATGAATTGTACGCACAAAACACTGATTCGGATTTTATGTTGTTATGCGATTATGCGGGTTATGCAATTAAGCGGTATGCGATTAAGTGGGATCCACTGTACTCTCAAAGATATCATCCTCTGTTTCTTGCATGTTTAGCAGGGCAGAATATATAACTGTCATTCATATTCTCGTTTTGTCCAATCGTTTTGCAATTTCACCTTATTCTTCTGGCTCAGATCTTCTGTGACTACGTGCAGTGATACTTAGCATAATTGATAGCATATAGCATTGTTTGCTCACCTCTCCGAGTCGAGCCAATTCCATAACAATCCAGACTGGGGGCTCTGAGCTGATGCCAAGAAGTTTTATGATGTGTGGATTATCAAACTGCTTTAGAATATCTATAATGCAATTGAATGACAAAACATGAAAAAACCATGCAGTAAATTGTGTTCTTACCATACATAAGTTATTATTGAAAATATTGAATGGACCACATAGTGAACAAGGTTCCACCAAAACTAGACTGCACTTGCCAAAAACAAAACTGCTTAACCAATATCCAATTACCCTTATTATTAATAAATTATAATATAACTTTATTGCTAGTAAATAATTATGAATTGGTTTTTATGGAAAATTGCTTTACTGCTACATCAATGCAGGCATGAAGCAAACTTTCTGGATAGTGTCAAACAAAATCCTAAAAGATCCTTTGAGTCAAATATCACTGTTTTTAGGCCATCATCGTGTGTGAAATGTAAAGCGCTCTTGACTTTAGTTTTTTCGATTTACTGCGCTGTATAAATTGTCTGTCTAACTAACTAACTAATCAACTGATAACTGCCTCTCATATGTAGATATACACATGCTTATAATAAATATGCCTATGGGTGTGTATTTACTGAAAAATATGCTTATTTTTAAATATTCTTCAATTCAAGGATAAAGTTCGCAAAAGAATTATCACTGAGCATAGAAAAGTCAGCGAGCGCACACATCCAAATAGAGGAAATAGAGAAAAGCAGAATCTGTTACTCACACGCTTCTTCTAAAAACCGTTCCGAAACGGACATGTCATCATCGGACTTGCAGGTCTTCACAGCAACTGGTACGGTCGTGCCGTCCTACAAAAGCCAACGAAACATAGCGTTGAAGACAAAGCACGAATCCTCAAAGTTAAAATCTAATTCAATTGCTATAATCAAGCTCTTCTGTCTGTGTCATTCATTACCATTCATCAGCAACACGAGAAATAAAAATTCGTTTCTGAAAAGATAATTAGTATTACACTACAGATAATTATATTAGAGATTCCAGGCACTCACTGGGAAGGTGTAAGTGCCCCGATGGACATCACCAAACTGCCCCTGGCCAATTGTATTATGTAACTCAATCTGGTCATGATTAATTTCATAGTCCTTTGCTGAAATAAAATAAAAGTAAATGACTGTTAACATACATATGCTATAAAACGACTTCGTGTAATTCTGACCAAAATCGATATTTGTCTTCGAAAGTTTCTGTGCTTTAAAATAGGACATGAAATACAACAAATTATGTACAAGATTTAGACAAACCAAAATTTAGACTTTCATGCTTCACAACACTATTACGGTAGTTAGTTGTCTGCATTAGTTAATACATTGCAAATTTACCTGACGGAATAGAGTAATCAGAGTCAGCTGAGTCGACGATTTCTGCATAATCCGAACCTTCTAAATTCAAATAAATCGAATCTCTTAAACAAGAGACCAACAAAATATATCAATAACTGACTTAAAGTTAAAGCTCAAGCTAAACAAAATGTGTATTAACACGCTCGCTAGGGACGCCAACTGACGCCCTTAAAACGTCATATGACGCCCTTAGTTCAATGCAAACTAATTTAGCTTATTGGATCTTGGAATGATTCTTCTGCTTCCTTTAGCTACTAGAATGAGTGACCAATCAAAAAGGCGTATTCTATGGAAGATGTATGAATATTTGTCCTATAAACATTTGTTCAAAAAACCACAATATACTCAACCAAATTATAATCCTCCCTGACGCGTCGTATAAACGCACACCCGGAGAATTCCTGCTACGATGTAATTACGTGGCTTGCATTGTCAAGTCTTCCATCCAGTGAAGCGGACAATTTTCGGCTCGGGGGTGAGGGAGGCATTTGGACCAGATAATAAAGGCTGGAATTTAAATTGAAATTGTTTCCATTTTATGGCAGTAATTTCTCCACTCGCCATTGTTGAGCTAACTATTGGTCCGTCACCTTACAGGGCACCGGCATTTTTCCTATGAATTGGTGCATACCTGAGTAAAGAGAACATGATACTAGTAACAGATGGCCTCGAAACCCATCTGCTTCAAAAAATATTTTCCTTTACAGGCGTCTAACGTGATTGTGTCTTGAAAATAATCTAGCGGTATTCACGTTGGTCACGCATGAACACATTCGACTCCAGCCGCGCCCCAGCAATCAATCGCATCGCAGTCAACGTGTTAACAAAAGGTTCAACATTGCCCCACAGTAAGAATGAAACTAGAATTAAATTAACTTTCATTCACAGCATGATAACAAAGACCAACTACAGAAAAGATGTCTACAGAAGATTTTATGAGACCAACAGAGGACATAATGAAGACCAAAATTCGATAAAGCAGGACATTAACACAGACAAAGCCATAAAAAGAATGAAAACAGAAGCAACAGCTTTATTATTATTATTATTATTATTATTATTTACAACAATTTATATGGCGCAGTAACTTAGCTGGGACTAAAGTCAAGAGCGCTTTACATAGGATCACTTATAAGATTAGATAAATAAGTGTGTTTTTAGGAGCTTTTTGAAGCAGCCAATGGAATTTTACATAAATGTACAAGCTTTACATAAATGAGTTCTGCTCTCCCTAGCAAATCTCAGTCTAACAGTTTAAAAAGAAACAAAAAGAAATAATGACAATGTCCAACAAATAAGTTCTATGTCTGATAAAGTATTCTATAACAAAAGCTATGATAGAATGAATGAACACACCTAATCCAATGCACAATGCTACCGCTACAAAGTAACAATAATCACCATGTGGCAATAGAATAAAAATGGTTAATATGCCTGAAAATGCACCCAGTTTGTTGCCACTGCTGTTTTGTACAGAAACAAAAATTCATTCAAGGATCAACTCAGCTAAAATTTTTGGACAATTTAATGTAAAGGAAACAAGGAAACTTCTGTAAACCTACTTGTTTCGGCTGATGATATCAGCATCGGTCCTTCAACATTTACTGCCTTCACCGGTCCCCTGCAACAAGTACAATTTCAAAAGTGCATAACTACAGACTACACGATATCATAAATGAACAGGTTTCGATCAACTAATTCATTGACTGATATGTTAAAAACCATCACAAGCTGCCTAATGTAAGACAACAGCACAAACCATACAGCCTGGACCATTGGCAATACATGACAGAACAGACACAGAGCATTAGAGTAAAAAATCATCAAATAAAATCTGAACAAACGCCTACTTAATTGCTAAAGACGGTAATGCATTCGCCACGTGCACATTTTAAAACAATCACCGGTAACATAGGTTCTGTTTAGTCATAGGAAGACTGAATATAATGACAAAACATCAAATTCAACAACAAAATTCAGAGGCAACATGTCTTTCACAGAAAAGACAAGACCCTACTCAAGTAACATCATCAAGTACTTGCCACCGATCATCAAAAAACATATAATTACCAAATATACCATCACATAAAAAGAACTGTATCCGATAACTTAGGATGCTTTGAACCAACAAAACTCACTTCTGACACGTTTGAATTCTTGCCGGCATTTCTCCCGAAACTGAAAATACAAAATTCATGCACACACAGTTACAAGCGTTTCTTAAAAGCTATTTTTCTGCAGCAAACACTGAGAAATCAAAAACCATTTCCATGTTAAATCCCACATTCAAAACCAAAGTTCAAACAAAAGCAGGCGGAGTAAATTGCACGAATAAGCTGAATAGCGGCTTATCAAACAGACGAAGGCGCATAGTATTCCATTAATACCACTCGGAAATCTGAATTTTTAAAATTAAAATGCTCACACACAATAACAAGAACCGTTGACCAAATTCAATAAACATCAGCAAAATACAAACAAAGACATCCACGAAAACAGACAAACAAGTGCGATGAATTGCATCGCTGCTGACCTTTTCTATTCCAGCACGAGCTTCTGCCGCTGTCTACAACGCGACAGTAACCATCGATCAGATCCGCGAGATCTTCAGCTGCTGACAAAGAGCTGAAGTTGATCGTCAGGGGTTCAGCGGCACCGGCAATCCTCAGCTGGAGTACTCCCTTAAGGTCACTTTCGTTGGTCAGCGTCTGAATCGACTGGACTTTGTCAAAGTCGGCCAGTTTTGTCGGCTTAAGAAGAAAAGACCACAAATTCAATTGCCTTATTTGGCAGCTTTATTACAGAATGGCAGTAAGTAGCAAAGTTCACGAAGATACCTAAAATAGTGTCTGTGAAATTCTTTCTTGCAGCATGACAACATCTGTTGCCATTACTGTCAACATTCTGTCCACGATGTTAAATCGTGAAATAAAAAGTTAAGTCTGTAGCGCCACTCTCTGCTGATTGAACTGTATTGAGACAACTTATATAGCATCATCTGAGCTTATTAGAATGCCAGTCTAAAGAGGAAAGCACAGCTTAAGCAAAAAAAGAATTCTAAGATTCCTTCACAGTCACAAAAACATTAAACGCGGTGGCACATTGGCGGTGCAGGCGCAATGGTCCGCCATTGTGTCTGCAACCAGGAAAACCAATACAACTAAACTGAACAAACGTTATTCAAATGCCGCTTCTGTCAGATATTCACCATTTAAGTCTACAGACACTTAAAATTAAAATCGCCAGTCAAACAAAACACAACTGACGAGGAATTGCAAGTTTCAGGTCCAGAAAAGAACCCGCATCAACAGCACCGTACTTACAGCTGGCAGTTTATCAGTCACGTAACTAATTCCCACGTCAGGACCAATGACCAGCTCAACAGAAACAGCCCAGATGGCCTGAAATTAACAAAACAGCCGCATTTTACTAATGTAATAACAACAAGAGGAAAAGCTGAAAAAATAATAACAAGTCTAAACGAAGAACCTGACACTTCTGCGATTAAAAATCACAACTCGCAACAGGTAAACTAATGCTCTGACATCTGACTTTCATTTAAAATGAAATGCTATGTTATTTTAAAATGTCAATTTATATAGCACAATAATATAGCTGAAGGCCAAAGTCAAGAGCACTTTACATTCTGCACTTATATGATATATCAAACAAATACATCTTAAATGTTGTAAGATGTGTTTTTAAAATATTATTTAACCCCTTAACCGTGTATTTAACTGTAACTCAATGTAAAATGGACGGATATATCCGGGATCCCAAGTTAAGGGGTTAAGAAATGAGACGCTAAGGAACAAGGCTAAAAGCCATGAGGCATTCAATATTTTTATTCACGGCACTCCATTTCCCGTATCATCGTGCAAAAATTAAATGAGATAGTGCAACGAAGCTATAAATCCAATTCCACAGCAGTCCTGTCCAGATATCAAAGGCAATTTCAATCTGTCACAGCAAATAATGAAGATTTTCATGCAAGAAAATGGCCATTTCCCAAACTGTAAATTGCTCATTAGACTTTTATTGGCCTGGCCATTTATATTATATCAAATCAATGTCATGCAGTGATAAGTGGTCTGCATGCTTCTGTTTGCATATACTTGGAGACCTTACAGTTCATTGGGTGCAAGTCATAAATTTGAAACCTTTCATATACTTCTATATTATTACTCCCCACAAAATGAGTTAGGTTGAACATCAGGCAAACTAGACACAGAACCTTGAATATGGCACCATCCCATGCAACAGGCTTCACTTGAGTATTAAAGTGCATAAGCAGCATCAGTCCTTATAGGCTTAGATGCTAGTATTCTTGACCTTCGTTCGACATAAGAGCTATCTAGCGGCAATTTAAACTACACGGCATTTAATAAGACTCTTAAGCTAGACACAGTAAACAAGTGAAGTAGAAAATAGTAGCCATATAAAATGCACTCACAATTCTCAGATACTACGTTCACAAGTCTCAAGAAACGGTTTTTTATCACCTATTAACCCCTTAACTGGGAACCCCGGATATATCCGTCCATTTACATTGAGTTACAGTTAAATACCCAGTTAAGGGGTTAAACAACACGAATGCTATCACTGAGCACTACAGCAGTCCCTTATTTATTTATTTATTTATTTTATTTATTGAAAGTTAGGATTTGAGTGGTGAATCATCCTAGAAGGACTACTTGAACACATTACAAAGTATATGAATAATATAGGTCAGGATTTAACAGAATAGCTCATCTCAAACAGCCAAGTCTTCAGTTGCTTCTTAAATATGTCCAGAGAAGGTGATGATTGAACACATTAAAAATTTAATTAAAATTAAAATTTTTAAATTTAAAATTAAAAATTAAAGAAATTCAAGCTCCATTTCTGGTAAACTGTTACTTACACCCAGCGAACATTTAATCCTCTCCTGATCAAAATGCCAAAGAGTTGATAAGGTTTCAAAAAACTTGAACACACACTCCGCTTCATACAGACAAGCATACTGCTTGAATGTGTGCTGTATCAGCTTTCGCAGTGCCTTGGGCTGAAACAGAATTCACGGTCTTGCAGTATTTAAAAATTCGATAGCCAAGAATCAGTTGTAAAAGCAGAAAATCATATATGATAGAACTGACTACAATCTTGTCACTGTCATTAATTACATTCAGATGGCTTAAGTAAAAGCTAAAACAGCTGTGCACAATTATTATTAACAAAAGCGACTTCTGTTTCTTCTGCTTTTATGACCGCAGACAGTTCGACAAATACAACCATTGTACTCACTGACATGAGTGCACAAAATCAGTGCTTCATAGATTCAAATGAGGCAAGTAAGATAAACAAATAAAAATTCTGCCACAGTTAGCTATCATCATACAGAGCACACGATACGGTTACCTTGAGGGCGTCGAGAACTGACTTAGGCAAAAATCGCTTCATGCCAATCTCCTTCTCCAAATAGTCGAGGTTTGACTTTTTGTCAAGAGCATTCGGCTGCATGTCCTTGAAAAATCTCCTACGCACCAAAGAAATTAACAAACCCATGCAAATGATACAACTCTGGAATCTTGAGATAATCGGCTAATCAAAGAATCAAAGCATAACAAAGCTCACTAGTAAACTCTCAAAAGCAAACCAACACACAAACAAGCAAACTTCCAAACCATTTCAGCTTGAGAAACTATATACAGTGCAATACAGACTACCCCAGTGAAAATAAAGTATCTGCTAACTATAAGTTATGTATTCCGCGCTTTGACGGCTCCTTATGCGACTAAAAATACTTTTATAATGCAAAAATATAGCGGCACTGTCAAATGATGACACTAAGCAACATGATTAACTTTCTCAATGATAAATGCAGAATGCAGATCAATGAAAAAGATGAGAATCTGTTCTGATGTTTGATTAATCGTGATTAATCTCAATTAATCACATTTTTTCCAAATTCATTTTAAAAAAATTGCAATCACATGACAACTCTAAAACACAAATATGAAAACACCATCATAGAGTATAATAAATGATTTGAATAAGTAAGAAATTTAAAATCCATGACAGTAAAACGACAGTGACCCAAGCTACTGCTACAGAAATCACTAAAACTTCTAGGAAATGTGGCTTCTTTGAAGGCAATTTCAATTATGGACAGTCACATTCACTATAAAAATTCCAAATAGCTCTGCTCGCTCAAATAAACTTTAAAAATTTCGATGCAATAGCTGCAAACATATAATTTTCTAAATATCACTTACATGCTGCCTGCAAGTTTTTGAAGTTCAAGGTCAAACTCAAAGCACTAGAACTGTTCTGTTACCAAGGCAATCAATCCAATTGATGCTTATGTTACTCATTAAAACCCTGTCTAATGTCATGCATTCACACACCGTGAGAAGGACACATGATGGACAACTATAGTACTGGGCTACAATCAGACCTTTCTTTTATCTACAATCCAAAGGTAGAATGGCAGAAGTCACAACAAAAAGAGATATAAAAATCTCTGTCGAAGAGTAATCAAGGAAAAAATAACACAGTGCTAAACCTTTCTCACCGTATTTCAATGCAGGCCAAATGAACTGCCACCATCTGATCAACCACTTCAACAACACCATTAAGATAGTCACAACGTACCTTGAAGAACAACAAATGCCAAAAGCCATTTATATAAAAAAAATTGTAACAGATGTGTAAAAAATATCATGTTCAGTAATCGGTAAAGGTACGCTTTCCCTAGGTATCAGTGATATGAGTACCTAACAAGAACAAACCAAGTATGGACTGAAAAGAAACTTAACCCTTAAATCCTCAGATACTTTGTAACTACATGCAATGTAACCGAGTATACTCAGTTCCGGAGGTCTAAGGGTTAAATCAAAACATCATTTCTTCTGATTTAGAGCATAACTTTTAACCAAACTTGAACCGCTGAAGCCCAGTGTTTTTTACTATAAAAAGGCTACTACGGTATTCAAGTCTACCTGAGACCATATTTTCACCTGTACAATGCACACCTGCATAGAATGCATGAAAAAATATACAAATGACTAGTTTAGAACAAATAATTGGCAGATATATATATATATATATATATATATATATATATATATATATATATATATATATATATGAAAATATAGAAATGACTTATTGCATTTCATAGCTCAGGAAAAATATTCACCAGATGGAACTAAACAGATTTCTAAAAATAATTCAAAGTCCTGGTTACATCTGGTAATTCCATTATTCTATCACCAGGCATTCTAACAATTTGAGAAAATACAATTTTAATATTATAACATATCAGGCTCTGAAAAATATAGTCTTCGCAAATCTCACATTTTGAATAAACAGGCAACCTCCGCCGCTAACAATGTATATACCTGGTCATAGAGATAGTAGAAGGTAACCCTGTCCTTGGCCAACAGATCGCGAAAGCTTTTTGGAAGGTAACGAATTCGTAATTCGTATCTAAATGTATCAAAAGGTAAGCAATAAAGTTAAATGCAATTAATAGCTATGTTGAATATGAATATATGCTAACTGACGTTGATTAAGCATCTTTTTACATGATGGAAAAAGAGTTTCTTACAATTTTTAAACTTTCTAATCACAGCGGCAATCTGATTTTACTCAAATGGTGCAATATATTCATTAAAAATTGTGCAATATATTCATTAAAAATGGTGCATTATATTCATTAACTTGTCAGGCAATCTCAGTTTTTTACTGAATTAGAATTAAAGACAAACTCAGCACCAACAATGACCAAGATTACACATCAAATAGCACAAACATTTGAAAAGTATATAGCTTTCAATAGAATTTGCAAATCAAGCAGTCGGAGCAACACAAAATTCATTCCGAGTCCTTGCCTCCATTCCACGTCCGGAAGCAGGGAACTGTACTTCTGGCGGACTTGACAAATGGTAAGATCGCCACGAAGCCAGTAAAAGTCTCGCGAATGCGGATGCATAAGTCGTAGAGCATAAGTGTCTTTGTACATCCGATGTCCAGACGCTAGTCTGCCAACAACTAGCAGTACGATGTCCTGTAACATATCCCAACAATTGACAAAGTTTATCAACTGAAAGGACTTTACCAAATCTCAGTTATTCATTAAAATACAACAATGCTGTTGGTACTGCCTGCACAGTTGATATAATACATCTTGTAAATCTATACATAGATTTTACACTGACAGTGTCTGCAATAAAAGCAAATGTACAATAGTGTCACAACTCAAATAAAAGCAATATATTCAAAATATTTTGCCATACATGCAAGCAAATCAGAATTATTTCACAATCTATAAAATGTCACCCAAGCCACTAAAGATTGCCTCCATGTTTCCATATGCTGAGTTAAAAACTCAATGATGGTTTTCAGAGTAAAATGCATTATTTATGCATAAACACAACTTTAACCTAGACATATGGAATGTGTTCATTGCACAGTTTGCTATGCCTGTAATTCATACAAAGGCCTTTTTGTACAAAACTGGTTTACAAAACTTTAAATTCTGAGGGATGTCTGGATGCCTACAAAAATTTGTACACTCTGGCACAAACATCGTGGGGCTACCATCCACGAAAGTGTGGCTTGTGATTGCTTTTTTCTGGGTGTGCTATATTTATACATTTGAAGTCTAAAGCAAGAGTAAAAATCAAATCATTAGAGCTTAAATCATTTGAACATATCAGTTATTGTTATTTAAGGTTGAATGAGCAAATTGGATGTTATCAAAACGCCACATTATAGGAAATTTAAAGCATTAAACTATTAAGTTTTAAAAAATTTGACAGGTAACCAATTCAGTGATGGATGATCAGTCAGATCTCCCAGTCCAATGCCCCATACACTATAGTGACAATTCATTCTGCCAGCTATTATCCCCATACAGTAGATTCAGGCCTCCATTTCACAGCTCAACCAGACAAGTTAATGAATTAACTGCACAGGAGGACAACAAAGAACTATTTGCAACCACTGATCAGTGATCGACCCTAATTGTTCCAGAAAAACCAACTGACACCGATCAGATACCAAGAAGCATGGTAATCGACCTATCATCACTTCCTCCACAATCAGTAATAAATCGTGGAACAGACACAATGCATACTGAATCAAATTTAGCATGCATCAAATTTCAATGATTTCCAAAATGGTAGCTTAAAAGAAAATGTATCTTTAGCAGCAGTCTGTGGTGAGTGGGGCGGGAAGATGATGAGTGGACGGGTTGCTAAACAGAGGAATTAGTAAATCAAATTCAATGGCAACATTGCGATAGCAACATGAGAGGCTTCAGTTTTAGATGGGCTGCTGGCTACTAAATACGGGGATCAAAATTAAACCTTTACTTTACTTTAGTGAGTTTAAACTTCTGGCAACATGAGCTTCAGTTTCTGAGAAATTCAAAATTAAATAATATATAGTGTTTCTTCTTCTTCTTTCATTCTGTCTTTCTTTCTTTCCTTTGGTCATTCCCTGTTGGGTTGGACAATGGGTCTGAATGAGTTCCTTCCATTTCTGTCTGTCTCTTGCTGCCCTGGTCATTTGCATGGAGTTCATGTGCATTTCTTTTGCATCCTCTTTTAAGTTCTATCCATGTTTTCCTGGTCTTCCTTTTCTCCTTTTCCCTTCAACATAGTTGTATAGTGCTTTCTTTGCTAGTCCTTTGGCATGACCAAACCATTTCAGTCCTCATTTCTGTATTGATTCAAGTATCATTTCTTTTTGCTGACCATTCTTTTTCTTATTCTTTGTCTTCTGCCAACTCCTGCTATTCCTCTTAACCAGTTCATTTCTGCAGTCATTAATGCATTAATGCATCGTATAGTTCTATATATATATGTATATAGGTGACCTATGTCACCTTTCATCTTTCTTCTTTATGGTCCAGCATTCTCATCCATGTAATAGTATCGGTTTGATCAGTGAATTATATAGTTTTAATTTTATTTTCAATGATATTTGTCCTTCCATATATTTCGAAGTATCCCAAATGCTGCACTTGTTAGTCCAATTCTTCTTATTATGTCTTCTTTTCCATCTTCTGTCAGAACTGATCTTAGGCATATGAATTTAGGCACTTTTTCTATTACTTGAACACCCTTTAGTCTTGGGCCTATTTTCCCTTCTTGTTCCCATCCCCATGATATTGCTTTAGTTTTCTGTGTATTTATTTTTAGTCCAACTTCTTCTCCAACCTTGTTTATGTCATTAGTCAATATTCGTAGGTGATTTGCCTTTGTTGCTATCACATCTGTGTCACCTGAAACTCTTTTAAAATTATTTATTGTTTGTCCATATATCTTGACTCCAGCACTTTCTTCATTTAAAATGCAGAGAACACAAAATGCACAAACCAAACTCAGTTGTTTCCTGGTTGATAGGTTTAAAAGAAGTAAGTGTATTGACCAAGGGTCATAAATGAGATAACTACAGCACTCTGCCTACACAATGCCACATTATATATATATATATATATATATAATTATATATATATATATATATATATATATATATATATATATATATATATATATATATATATATATGCCACTGAAGAGCACCCATTTAGTCTGACAAAATTGAGCTATAACATTTGCCAGTTGACAACTCCCATACATCACAATCATTATAAAAGAGTATATTGCTCAGCAAAAGAAACTGTTGCCCAGAACAATGCAAGTTAGAGCAAAATAACAAACAATAGGAGTAAAACAACATCACCAACAAAAAACAAAAATCAATGAAAATGACTGGATTGGACAACATAAGCACTAAACTTATTACAAACAATCAAGACTATTGTAAGAAATCAGGACACATTATAATTCTTAGACACTTGTGAGTGGTGGTTGCTAAAATACGAAACGTCATAACTTGTAACTCAAATGTCATCCTATGGTAACATCTGGAGAAAATTATATACTCAGGTAACTAGTATCCAAATGATAAATAGGCCTACATGCAAAAGATCATCTAATAAAATTTGTTATCTCCTAACTATATGAAAAAAATATTTCAAATTCGGTTGGGCAGAAAACATCAAATAAGACAAAAAAACATATTAAGCATAACAGGTAAACCCATTATCATGCATAATGTGATAACAAAAGCATAATAACAGCAATTAGATGAAATATGAAAAGACTACCAAATGTACTTCGCCTTCACAGTCAAATGAGTTAATTGTAGGCCAATTTGTCAAAGTTGATTGTAAGATTAACCACTTCAACCCTTTAACACTGCAAGACCAATATTTCGGTTTCATAACCTACTGGTTATATGGATCAAAGGGGGTTAAAGGGTTAAATGCAACACAACCTTCAGCTGCTTACCTTAATTGCTGCTGCATCTCCGCATTTCACGTTGCTGCAGTTGCCGTTCGGCAAAATAACGCGGATGCTCGATTTATCCATGTCAGTGTCACCGACTTCAACTCAGACAATTCAACTATTCAGTTCTTTTTTTAGAGCAACACAACAAGCATCGCTCGGAGACGGAAAACTTTCCAGCAAGTAATAGCAGCGAGGAGTGAGTTTGGGTACGGAGAATCATTTTGCCTACAAGAAGATCAAAATTTTACGAGTGAAAACTCCTAGCTTATGTTAAGCGGCAGCACTCGTCAAGAATTAAAATCTTTAGAATAAATGAATTCGTGGATCTATACTATTTTATAGTTCAAATGAAGCATTAGCTACACTGTCAATCTGAAATTTTAAATTGACATAAACATAAATAAACCAATCAATCATAATTTTAAACCATACCTAACAGCACACTTGCATACAAGCATATCCATTGTGATAACTTCTATATGCAAGATATTTCATAAGGAGAGCCAACAGGAAAAGCAGGTAAATACAAAGATCATTCATAGTTTGATTATATGCACAATCATCGTAATTCAAAAATCAAAATGATTATACTGTCAACAAATAATTATTCAAACTGTAACCACAATTATTTAAAAAGAGCCAAAAGCTGTGTTTATAACTAGGTACAAATATAAACATTGTTTAAACAACATGACAACCAAATAGAAATGAGATCTAAATGCAATGTGATGTAACAATGTACATAAATAGTATGTAGTAGTGGGTGGCTGGATAAAATTATGGCACAGTGCCAAAATTCAGAAAAATACTAGAAATACCCGATCTTATAATATGCACTTTAAAAACCAGCAAAGGTGTTAAAGGTTTGAAAGCTTCCTCTAAAACACTGGTTGAGTACAGCTAATGACAGAGCAGCAGGTGGTTATTCTAGGTTGCCTCAGTGCTTTTAAGTGTTTTCCCCGTAAATGCCATTTCCCTTGTGCATTTTTAGCATTCGCCTGTGTCCATTGCATTGCATCTTCCACCTTTGTCCATCTTCATTTACCATCATCCTTTGCCTTGCCAATTCACAATGGTTAAAGCTGTCATTCTCTGCACTGCATTTATTATCCCTTATCTGGCGATCATAAGTGATATTCATGAATGATACGTTGAAAAATAGAGACAAATGATGCTGTGAGTGGCAGCTATCATAAAAGTTCATAAGTACGGAATGCACATCACTTAAGCAGGTCCACATTGTTTGGTCTTGTGTCATTGTACACCCAATGACATAAGACAAGACACACAACAAGGTCAATAACATACCAGAAATCAAGGTGGAAGGCATAACACTAGTACAAGTAGAATTCTTCATATACCGGGGATGACGAAAACAAACAATGCAGAATGCAAAGTGGAAGTAAAAAAGAGACTAGTCATGGGAACAACAAGCTAACAAAGCTATGTTAAAACAAATCAATAAGCACTACCATAAAACTGCACTTGACGAAAACCTTGGCATGGCCAGTGGTGACACGCATACAGGCCTTTGAGAACAAGTGCATAAGAAAACTGCTGTATGTACCATGGATAAAACTACCGATACTAACAAATGAGCAACTTTACACCATGGCCATTGGCCAAATCAGACAAAGACCTAGTGAATCACATAAAAACAAGGAAACTGGGTTACTTTAGGCACGTGATAAGACAATCACAAGACAGCATTGAGAACAGTATGGTGAAAGGACTTGTTGAAGGAAAAAGAAGCCTGGAAAAAGAAGCCTGGGACAACTGAGGATAGGCTGGATTGACAACATCACGACATGGACCGGTCTCTCTGGAGATCGCCTACTACACACCACACAAGACAGATCGTGATGGAGAACACTGTCCCATTCCTGTAGCCAAGCGACGATGGCGCACTGACTTAACTTGACATTGTTTAGTACGTGGATGGGTGATCCCTATTGCAGATCAGACAATGCATGCCACTTCAAAATAGAATCAGTGTTGTTGGTGATTTGAAAACCTATGCATTTCAATAACAGTTAATTAGCTTCTTCACAGGCCGAGGCAATAAGCGATCTGCTTTAAGTGACCCAGATAGGCTATTTACTAACTGCAGGATGGCACTGATCCAATAGGCGGTTCAATTCTCTGACTACTTAGTACATCGTGTTGAAGACATAACACTTCAATTAAATTACCAGCAACAGCCTACACGAAAGCCGAACTCGAGTCCGGAGTAAAATCTCGTGAATTTATATAACGCAGTCATAAGTACTACACAGTTGTGAATGCAGATTCTTGGGCGTTTTAAAACAGCAAAATGCATACCGAATAAAATTCCGCACTGACGTCAAAAGGGCGTCCGTCCGCCGATGCTTCTGTCGAAGACGAAACGCGTTGAAGAGGAACTGCAAGTAGAACCAGATGATCGTCGACCCGCGGCGGGGAGGGGTCGTAGGGGTCTGTCCGCCGCTGCACTGAGAGCGACGAGAATCGACGTCCTAGCGGTCGGTCGATCGACGGTCGCTATCGATGCGAGTCCTTATCAAGCAGAAATCGTATCTTATGGTCGATAATGACGACGGCAACAACAACAGCAACACAGCCGTTCAACAACAATAACGCCATTGTATTGCTGCCAAACGATGATGATTATTATTAATGGCGGATGCGGCTGCTGCTGAGGGCTTTCACCTCAGGCGGCAGATGCCATTTTTGTAGCGCATTTTTATCACAGTCTAACAGCATCGGTAAAGTTCGTTGTCAATGCTGCTGCAAATTTTACAATATTATCACCTATCGAGTGACCTATCAGATGACCTATCAGATTTTCTATCCTATCACACTATCACCATTTCAAGAGAGGAAAGATCATACTAAACCGCTTAAAGCCGATCATCATCATCACCCAGTGTATTTGGTGTCGAGGCCAGTCCTTATAGGAGTACCGAAATTTAGTAGCGTCTACTCCGGCGAGTGCAGTCTGCTACTGTAAAATCTGAGTACTGGTATTAAAATTGGAAGGGATTCTAAGTGTACTGGGAATCACTGGTGTAGCCAGAGTTTCGGAGTAGGAAGCGCAAGGTTTCTACAGTGATGCATCTAGTTTCTAGTAGGAGCTTGGGGAGACCATAGTGAGGTTTGGGACGGAGCTCCAGACGAAGGTTATTGAATGGGACACGGTGGTGATCTCACACGACATATCCTACCGAACCACTACCCATAGGCTCCGTTATTATAATTATCGTTGCCCCTCAACATTCTCAGGGTTAACGTTACATGTCATAGTAAAAGACTGCCATGAAGCTTTCTTGTGACCGATCTATTGTAGATCTCAGTGACAATGATGAGAAGGTACATTTCATGCATTTATGGAGAGGTGGAAAGAGTGAAAAATATGCAGTGAAGCAGGTAGACAAACAACGAGAAAGATAGAATGGACAGATTGATATGCTGTAAATTCTATGTTTATGAAGTAGTTATACTTCTATATCACTATATGTAGTTATACTATAAATGGAAAAATCACTGCGTAAGACACCTCAGTAGATGAAAACTTTTCTGAAAACCATAATTATTGTCATTAAATGCTAACGTCTTCATACTCCAGCATTATAGCCAATCTCATATAGTAAGTCAGTTACCGGTACACTAAATTTATTTCAGAGCACATTCTGAGACTAATCATAAAATTATAAAGGTAACAACAGCTCATTAAATAGGCTTAAAAACTCCTTCTTAGGCTACAATCAACTTTTTTTAAACTACAACAAAACTTAACACTGCTATTGGTTCAGATTTACTAAACTGAAGCGTTAAATAAGAAAATACAATGCTAGCTTTCAAACATATGCTTGCCTCAGGGGGTTGAGAACAGAATTTACACACAGCAGTCTGATGTCTTCAGCTCTTAATAACACATCTACAGATTACACTTTTAAAAAAGCAGAGCCATAATTATCCAAAGATAAATCTTATACTACACAGAGTGAGATCTCTTTACGCAACCGATAACCACAACACCGTTCATCTGGATGCATTCTATAGTTGCTTGAAACTGGGGCAGGGGTGTTGAACAGCAAAGGTGATCCAGCAGAGGGACCACAAGCAAAACTATCGAAAAGTCTAGCACCAGATTACCAGAGTTCCAGCCATAGTAAACAGTATTCAGTTAAATTAATTTAGTTTGCTACTTAATACCGAAAAATGCATTTCAAATACCTCAGTAGCAGAGGAATTAAAAGCACCACAGCAGCCAATATAATGCTAACAATTTGCTAAATGCAGATTTCACATTTAAAGTGGATTTACATTAATTTTTGTGCCATATGGCATATTATGATTGGTTTTGCATCATCATTGCTAAATTATTAATATACAGTATACCTTTCAAAACCTTAACTAGGCTGGCTATGGTATTTCGAATCTACTACCCTCCAGTTGTGTGCCAAGAGTCCTATTACTACTCCACCATGTCCCAAGAATACAAAATCTATTTTTTTATTACACAAAATACGCATTACACTTTGACGTATTATATGAGTAATTCCTGTGATATGAAAACATTAGGAATACAGCTAGAGACATTTGAGACATAATTATCCAGCATACTGGGCAGTTAGAGCATATAAGCAAATGTTTAACAACCAAGTCTGCCTAGGATTATTAAAAAATAAAGCACTACTGTGGCAACACTGTTATGCTAAAAGTTCAGTCTACATTCAACCATACATCAGTAATTCAAAACTAAAGCAAAGATAATGAAAACCAATTAACATATAAATAAAAGGAAAAGACTTTTACACTCATGATCAGAATTGGTTGCTAAATCCGCAAGAACAAAACTAATAAATGTGAATGGAAATAAAAGTTTACTATAATCTCACGCATAATAATAACTTTAATTTCAGATAATAAATTATTGGGCTATCGATATCATCGGAGCAATCATATTGTTATAGCTTTTCAACAAAGCAGAAATATAAAAGTCACAAATAAAAAATCAATTAATCAATACGTTAATATTTTAATAAAGCACAAATGCAAAATCCGCGATCTACCCTACTTCGAAAAAGAAACTTTCCACTGCACTACAGATTCACATTGACCAAGTCAATATCTAAAAATCCAAATAACTAATGTCACACATTAAAAACACAACAAATATCTTCATTAAGGACACTTCAAAGACAGTGACTACTACCGATTAGCTCAGTGGTGGCAAACCTATGGCACTCCTCTGCAGGCATGTGACTAATATGTATTAGATTGTCATTTCCTTTATCAATAATCACAGTGAAAATGATAATTTGTAAATTCAAATAAGTTTTTTTATCTGCTCATGAATGTTTCCCTTATTGCCTAGAAGGCATCTAATAAGGACAGCACAATTGATAGTTATGAAATGAAATCATACAACTTAAAATGTGGAATTCTCTGCCAAGTAAGTTTCAATTGATGAAAACTCGTGGGGGTTGCCATTTTTACTTTGTTAGGATCATCTTATGCTTATGAACAACTGTTTTCGGCATTGAATTATATCAAATGTGGTACAAGAAACAGACATGCAGATGACCTGAATGCTGCATGTGTTGCTCTCAAATTAACACACGTGGTGCCTAAAAGGTTCGCCACCACTGGATTAGATAGAAAACAGGCTGTTAAAATATCTATAAACATCAGCATAGCAAATCACATATACATAATATCAAATATCAAAAGAAAACTCGAATCAAACTAACTTTCAGTTTCATGTGCACTAAACAATAATTGCTGAAAACACTATCAAAGCTCATAACAAGGTATTGGTAAAAGCAGAAGAACAATTCAATGACACCGAGTCTTAGGCACTTTGTATGCATTGCTAGTGAATGATCAACAATAGAAGCAAAATCCATGTAAATCATATCCATCATACTTTACTGCACTATATAAAGCATGATGTGACCACCGTTGTTGAAACAGGATCATCACGATTGATTTAGTCAGCTCGAGCACCAAAGAAAATTCCCTAAATGCATCAGCTTCAATTATCATATTGATTGCGCAAAACAGCCATAAACGACGGCAATGAGATTCAAAAAATAATAATAACACACACGTCCACCTTCACTTAAATTCCAAACCAAAAGCATCTGCAGTTATACTCAAAGTTAGTTAAAGTCATATTCAAAACCGTTAAAAGCATCTGCAGCGGAAATACTCAAAGTGGTTAGTTAAAGTACTTTATATATATATATTCATATATATATATAAAATTGCATCATATATATATATATAATATGCTATATATATATATTATATATATGGTTATATAATATATATAAATATATAATTTTATATATATATATATAATGTTGCTATATATATATATAATGTTATATATATATATATATAATATTATATATATATATATATATATATATATATATATATATATATATATATATATATATATAGTGATAGTGATTGAGAAAATAAAATGCCATGATATTAAAGTAGCAACATTATGCAAGTATGACCATGTGTCGCAAACAGCAAAATGCCAGCGGCATGGTCTTTTCAAGCCATTCGAAAAGCTGGCAATAGCCTGGCATAAAATATAAACAATGAAAACAGGGATGCCTAAGAAAATAAACAGATTCTAATAAGCACAACTGAACTTAGCATGCATGTACACAGAATATTTTCACTAAACAGCCAACTGGTGTATAATCTGCAGTCAACAACTGCACAGCTGCAGCGACATGACGATTGCAGAAATTGCTGCTAAACCTGCTGCTGCCGACTTTGAGTTAACCTGCTGCCACGCTTATGACCATAACGATTCCAAGGCAGATGACAACAATTAGGTAAATGGTCAGGATGGTTTTCTTGAATCTCGTACCCTGAAAAACAAAAATCTCTCTGCTCAAACACATTATCCATCCATTAATCCAACTACAAAGATCTGAGCAGAACATCCTGTGAACTGATGATATAACGAGCAAACAAGCAAAGTGGACCGGCCAAAATTTTAGCAAAAAGCATTGTGATAGTTTCTGAAGCTGATGTCTAAGGTACAGCAGGGATGTTTTAATAACACATGCTAATAACAGCCCATAATACAAACAAGATGAAACTGGCAATCAAAAAAAACACAGCTACTGCACTAGTTTGTTCGAATAAATTTTTGATATTATCTTTCATAAGTATAATGAAAAATTGCACTGAAATAAGGTCCTTGTCGCATGCATACGTGACATTATTTCAGTCTCAGATAATAGACAAATTACATAATTACCACTTGCAAAGCATGTAATCAACTTACAACAGGTTCTGGTTCGTACTCTCCCTTGTTCAGGCGTTTCTCATATTCTAGGCTGCGATCTGAAAACAATGATTAAGTGATGCAGCGAAACTTAAGTGCATAAAAGACGAAATGCATAAAAGAAGACTAGACAATGACGAGCATTGACTTGCTAAAAGCATTCCGTATCCTGCTGGTGCCAATATCTATGCCAGATTCTTTGTCAGCACGTACTAACAATGTGACTAAAAGCACGGCACTTGAATCACTTTGATCATCACAGCAAATTCAATCAGTTCAACCAATTCAATCTAGAAATTGTATAATAATAATAATAATAATAATAATAATAATAATCAGCTTCTCAAGACAAAAACATATGTAATGATAATAAAGCCAACTCATTCATAGTTCCAAGGTCAATATGAAATTGAATGGCTGGGTGGAATAAGGAGGTAACTGTATCCGACCCCCCAATGGTTTAAGCATCAATAACAATAAGAGGGGTAACTGCATTTACTTCCTTATTTAACCGGATCCTTCAACTGATATTTTCAACACTAAGGGGGTAACTGGATTTACTTCCTTATTCCTCTGGGCCCTTCAATTGACAACCTAACCATTAAGGTGGTAACTGCATTTAACTCCTTATTCCACCCAACCATTCAATTACACTACGAATGCACATTCTGGATATGAAATGACCCTGAAATACTAATAAGTACCAGTATTTGTATAGTCTAAAATCTTGTCTAAAAGACAAGAGACTTCACAGCTGTTCTTTACATGCAAGAAATAGTAATAGATTCACACATATCGAACAATATCCAGCTAATGCCATTTGTATTATTTAAGTGAATTTCAAACTACGAAATATCTTGACTGACTCTTTTGCTTCTTTGCATTCAGACAACCATGAATCTCCAGCATCAACTCAATGACCAAATGAAACAGCATGAAAGCCACCATGACCCAAGTCGCCCACCATGGCACATGAGACTTCGGCAGGTTCAGGCCAATGAAGATTGTAGGCGCTAAAATAACAAAGAACTCAGCTAAAAACCATAGGCTGCATCTAGTCTATATTGTTTTGTTAACATGTTGCCTCTCTCCCCTATTAACAAGTATTTATCATGAGTTTTATAAACACAGTCAACAATTACTTCTACTAAATAGACCTGATCCAATGTTCACTTGCCAGAAATTACAGAGCTCTATTTTGTCTCTCTAAGCAGAAAATATCATGTCTTAGATAATTATCTGAGAGTATATGTGGTTGTCCAACATTGACAACCTGCTCAGTATATAACTCTTTAAACTGAGCTTGGATCAGCAGACTAGTACAATATCAAATCAAATAATAAAGCAGTAATTTCATTTTTAAATTCTCTAAATTCAAATAAAGCAGCCAGATTTCAGTTCAGCAACGTGATGTTACATTGACCAGAAAAAACATCATATCATCCACAGTCTTACAGAAAAACTAAGATGGCAAATTTGAATCGATAGGAAGTAATACTAAAACTTAAAGATGACAAAACATATTAGTGAACTGCCAAGAAACCAGGAGGATGCACAAAAACCAAAAATAGTAATTTGCAATGAAAGCTTCATATGCTTAAACAATATTTATGCTACTAAAAATCCAAAGTAGCAAAGAAATCAATGTAGTATGGTGTCTGATTAATAAAGTAACGTTGAGCTCCACTTTTCCATCATACCAGGAATTCCAGTCATTTCCTCATTCAATTCAGACAGTCTACTGAATGGACATGATTGTAACTATCATTCTACGCCGCCGTTAATGTATCGAACCGTGCCATCTAAATTTCATTCCAGCCTGAATCCATCATTTCAAACAGAAGCGATAGAACTCACTATTGCTAGCAAACAATTCTCTTCTATTTTCCTGGAGAACAGCCTGATGCCATCATTTCAGTCAGCTTAAATATATGCACACACACACACACACACACACAATATATAGAAACAGCACTTCTGCAAGGCTCTGTATATACTGTGTCTGATTCATCTATGGTGATCTCACTTCTTCCTAATAGAAAAAATGGTGGATTGTGACATACTGGAAATGCTTTGCCCAGCACTAAGCCCTTGATCTTGGATTCACATGCTATTCTCTTTGCCATAACTTCTCTGGCTGCAGAAAATCTGTGCATATAGGTAATGCTTACACAGTGTCTCATGGGATTTCACACGCAGTCCCATAATGCTTTGCGCTGGACTTGCACTCAATCTCACGTGCAGCTGCAATTTCACGATCCACATTTAAAATTCAGGATCCAACACTTCTCAGCTCGAGATCCAAACAGAAGATCCAAATCAAACAGAGGTCAGTGGGGCACAATGCATCAATAAATCAAGAATAAACGAAATCAACAAGAAAATAAAAATGAGTCAATCACAAACCACAGGTGAGCAAGTAACTTCTGTTAATACCAATACATACTAGCAAGCACAGCAGCGCAGGTTCCAAACAGCCAATGGAACCAGTTGAAAATTGGTCGCCATTTACTCTTTTCAGACGGTCTACACATTGCTATCAACGGCTAAACAGAAATATGTCGGATAATTAATCATCTACCATCACAGAAAAAGACAGACAGATATCACCTGAATCGTAGAAGCCGATCGCTTAAAAATTTAGCGCAAACTACCGCTCCCCAGCAAATGCCTGAATTCACAAATGCAAGGCATAAAACTCGAAAATAAAAACAAACCACGAGCACTCCAACCAAGTAACTTCATCGCTAAGCAATTTGTTAGACTGTGTGTAACAAATTGCCAATCGGAAAACACTGCAAACAAAGTCTGGTAAAGAGAGGAAGAGGTGAAAAACAGAGGACAGCAAATTCACTTTTGCACTTCTTCCCAGTAACTTACTGGACAGAACGTAACCCACGGTGCCAAAAAACCAGTGCAGCCAGTTGAAAACTGGCCGGTAAGAACTCTCGGGTGAACATCTAAACAGGGCCAGAATTGCCTGAAAGAGCAACGCCATCGTGAGTACGTGGATGTGGAGTGTAAAAATAAAAATACCAAAGAACATCATATTTTAACAAAAGAAGTATTCACTGAACTTAACGATATGATAATTAAATTACACGGAAAATCACATACTGAATAATAATGATAATGATAAATAAATAAATACATGAAACAATAATAGCCATTGTACACCACTGATAAATATGCTACACAAAAACAGTCACAGATCTAAGACACTACTGGCAAATAATCATAAAAACAAAGTAAACTTTTTTTATAACAGATCTAAAAGGAAAACAAATCATACTTCAGAATATATTTTGAGAATGCAGCCCAATAACATAAACGGATACGCAAAATAATATAAACCAGAGTTGGCGTTAACATCAGAATTTATACCGGGAATACTGGCATTTATAGGATATATAGAAATGCTGTGAAATTAAAAATACCATCACTAAGTCGGAGAATGACTAATGGCACTCAGAGAAATTGAGTTCACTGTGGGTGGAATATATCTGCTTTTCAAACAAGGTTCCTACATAATCGTACATAAAAGAAATCGCTCTCCAAAAGAGCATCAGCTTATTTCCTTAACACTTACATTGAGAACACAAAGAATTGTTGTACAGATTCCCAGTGGTGGATGTGCTTTGTCTGGATAATCAGGCATCTTAAAAGAAAAAAAATATATAAAATCAATCAAGTAAGTCCCCTATTTTCATCAGTTTATGTCTGTTCAAGAGATAAAACATTTCCAAAAATTTATATCCTTTAGACAATATAATTTTTAAAAAGCTGCAGTGGAAAATTATGCAACCAGGCACTGCGGCAAAACACCACCGGTCTGATTGCCTCATTTTTTTCCATGTTATTGCCTCATTTTTTTCCATGTTTCTCAGTAGTTCTTCCCATGTGTCACTGTTGGCAAGTTTCTGTCTTTGTCATAGGCTGATAAGCATACAGGCTCAACGTAAACCAACCTCGAGCACAATATAAGCTAGAACTTGTCTTTCAGTGATCCAACTAACTGTTTATCAAGTGCCTAGTTTTTTTAAAAACAATCTAGCCAGTCAGCCAGTCAAGAAAGGCTTAAACCAGCAGCCAATTACTGATGCAACTTGCCTGGCTATAGCCATAGGTATGCACAAAGATGATGATGAAGGCAATGATCGTACAGAAAAGGCAAGTTATCATGCACCCTCGATGAACCTACAACAAACACAGAACCACAATCTCATCAATAATAGGCATCAGAACTTCAAACTCTGTTGGTGGTAGCCTGCTGCATAATTATTAATCAGCATCAAACGTTTCTAAATTCGATTGAATAAATTGCCGTCTTACCGCAAACCATACTCTCTCTCCGCACAGATTCTCGTTCGGCCACATCGGCTTGTAGTATTTGGCGAGAATCAGAGCAACGCTGGCACACATCATCCATCCAATCAGCATCAAGCACCCTGAAACAGCAGCCAATCACACAATACCATCTCTTGCTCTCTACCAAGACCGGGCTTGTCAAAGAACTGATAAGCTGTTTCAATATCTCACAAAAATTCACTTTTTGAAAACAGCGCCCAAAAATTGTCGACGGGTCATTGCAATCACAAACCAAATTTCCGACACGCAGAATAACTGCCACCCATTTATCAGCACAACGTCAACGACGACCACAGTTTCTGACCACGATTTCATTCCCAAGTGATTGCTTGCTTATGCCCAATGCACTCCACTATAATGGCACTAAATAAGCATATGCCCGAAGACTGATGAAGTAAGTAAGTAAGTAAAAAGTAAGTCCAAATAAAGTATCATAAATATGTCAATGCAAATTTATTTATTTAGAAATAGTAAATCAACCAACATCTTAGCAACTAAGAAAGATATGCAGGGAAACCAATGCGATTCAGTTTTAAAAGCACCTCTTCTGTAATATTAAACTGATTTTAGTTTCCTTGAGAGCTTAAGCAATTACATAATTCTTAATAAGTAACAGCACATTCAACAACACAGACTGAAAGAGTAAAGGACCAGTGCTTTACGTACCATGTACCTTGACCAGAATGTATCTGGCAGTATTGGTAATGTCGACTCTATCTGAGACCATCACTTTCTGCACCGATACGTACGGATACTTGTTTGCCTCAAGAGTATGTCTCATTTTGACACCTTTAAAATAAAAAGACAACATCTCTAATTAGACAGCAATAATTAATGTTAACTTACACATATTTTAGTAACAAGAAGAGATTCAATGGCAAATGTTCTGCCATAAAACATAAAGCTAAACAGACGATTAGGAGTTAAGAAGAAATGTATAAATATTTGAAATTTAATTAAGAAATCACCAAAAATAATAGTGAGCTGAGCTTTCAAAAATATTTTTCAAAAAATTACTGCTGCAAATGACCTAATGACCGTACATGTTTTTTAGACCAATTAATTTAAATTATCAACGACCATTGGCAGCATAGCCAGAATCCCAGAATCTGGAGGAAAAATTCAGTTATATATACCAACTTCACTCAATCTGACAGCAGAGATTCTGGTCCAGATGCACTGGAATTTGTCAATTTAAAAAAAAAAAAACTCACATCTTCATGATTGTAGGAGTTCAACTGCACCAACTAAAATACTAAATATAGCAGAAATACCAGAGTTTTGAAATTGTTATGCTACCTTTGAGGTCGACATGACCCTTTGCCAGCAAAAGATGACTCCGCTGGTTGAAAAGATTGTTGTAACCGGATACCGTTTTGTTCTGACGGAAGAAACAGCTAATCCTTCTGCCCGACACATATCCAGCCTTGTTAGTTAATCCCTGTTGCTATTCGGAAAAAAAATACACAAAGGAGATTTTGCAAAGGTCAACTTGTTGGTCAAGTCTGGAAAACTGTTCTGCTAATTCATTCTGGAGAACATCCCCTTGGTTAATTTTAGTTTTATTTCTATCTGCCTGGTCCATACTAACTAAATTCTCTGCCAAATAGTTTATGTTTGGTGCCGTTAATCACATAATCATGAACTCAATTACTTTCTAAACTTTGCCACATCTACACAATACGATAATACAAAACAACAAAAGTCAACTCGGACACCATATCCAGTGAAATGCAAAACTTGCATAAAGCATTACCTCACCCTGTGAATACATAACTCTACGCTCAACAAAATTGTTAAGCACTGTAGGTTATTAAAAAATAAAATTTCACTTTCGCAACAGAATTCTTGCGACGAAAGAGAGACAAACAAAACTTTCTTACCGAAACTTTGTATGCGGTGTTACTCTTGCCAGAGTCTGTGTTCCTCGAGTGCTTAATGTTGATTGCTTTTTCACTCTCATCCCAAGCGCACTCCCATACGTCATCTTTACCCTGAAAATCACATCAACACCGTTATGCTTTAAAGACACAACTCACAAGTATCGATTGTCAACTAATTAAGATACAACCTGAATGACGGCCATAGTAACAAGGTTTAATTAACTCCCTTCCAGGTGTCGTAGAAGTAATTGCACTTTGTCTTGCCAATAAGTCCATCCACCAGCTTTAAACTAATTCCTATCTCAGTTTTTCGTATTGTAAATATTAGCAGCATTATCAGGCTTTTAATGAAATGTCGAAAGATTTTTAATTAACAAATTGCTAATCTCATATGGAAAGAAAAAAAAGCATCATCAGTTAGGATGCCAAAACCACACCCAATATGCAACAACAGATTTTAGCACTGAACGTATGACACTGCTGCCGATTGCAAGCAAAACAAATTTCTTGTACAAGGGCAAGTTGGAATGTTAAAAAAAACGAAGCAAATATTTCATACAGCCAAGCAATTTGCACAAAGATACACACCATTTTCAAATCATCTGAAAATCCGACAGCAACCCATCCCTCAGAATCTGCGGTCATCTGGAAGTCCACATGCGACACGTGGTCAGCCCAGGTCACCAAGATGTCACACTTTTCGGGAGAACAACCGGGTGGATTTCGGTAACAGCCCTTCGAACGACCACACTGGTCGGTGTTGATTGGCTCAGGCAACATTGAAATTGTTGTCTTAACACAGATTAAACATCTTGAGAATAACATTCAAAACTAATTAACGAAAAATGGTCCCAGAAAATATTCTTCAGCAGCTTAGCATTGCATGTACGGTAAATGTGAAAAACTAGGGATTATTTTCCAAAACTTGTCATATACCAAAACCAGCAAACAAATTATTTCAAATACGTAAGATATAATTGGCATATTAAACCAGTATGACACCATTTAAATACTAGTATCATCCATAACACATTTACCATAATATCATCCCTTGCCTAAATCGAGTAATCAAAATTCCAGTCATTTCCAATTCCAAGTGGCTCTGTATCTGGTTAATACAACATCACAAGCCATCGGCTCCTTCCATACATCTTAAACTGTCACGAACTTCTGATTCAAAATGCCAAAGATGGCACAATGAAACAAGTAAATGGAATATAATAGTTACATTGAAAGAATGCAACACAGTCTTGTAGCCTTTCAAATGAAATCATAGCTCCTCGCTCACCGTAAACAATTCTGGCATGTCACTCGCTTCGGAGTCACGAATTACTCTCGATCGCTCCTGTACCCAGTAGCGTTTCTCATTCAGGACAAGCGTAACCCTGAAAACAGAATACCGGCAGTCTGACTAATATAATGACAAATCAAGAATTCTGTTGGCAGAACATTCAAACTTTATCTCTCACAATTTTAAAAATTGCAACCAAATCACACAAAACCTATGGTAATTTTTACAACTGTCCTGTTGCTCATAGTTTCAAGGACAATTTAAATGCAGTTGCAATAAAAAGGCAACTTAATCATTCTTTCATATGCTAGACTCAACTTCATTACTGTTATTGGCAGATACCTGAATTGTACGTGGCCCTGTGAAGTTGATGGCGATCTCCAGTCAAAAGTTATGTGTTCCCTCATTTCTGTACTGCTAGAATGCGTTAGTGCACTCTAAAAATGCACATATTAAGAACATCGTCATACACACTGGCACAAGATAGAGCTAAATAAATTGAACGATATCACTCAGAAATAAGACTTATTTCAACATCAGTATCATTTCGTGTAGCCAGCACACTGTAATTATCACAAGTTTGTGGTCATACAAAGATCATTGACATTGCACTTCACACCTAAATGATAAAACACAATGTACATACATACAATGTACATACATACATATATATATATATATATATATATATATATATATATATATATATATATATATATATATATATATATATATATATATATATATATATATCATACTCCAACATCTCCTTGACAGATCACTTTAGTTCCAGCCATTGCAACAAAATAACCAATCGGAATCTTTTTGTCACTCTGAGCAGGATCCGCAAGGCGTGCCTGGATGAAAAACCCCTTAAATTTCTCTCCGTCCTTCATCTTAATGGTAACTGAAACAAATTATCAAAATACGCATATCTAAAAAAAGACAACACCAATAGAGATAGAGATTGATAGAGAAATACAAAGAAGCTGATCGTAAAACAAATTCAGAGTCAAATAAAGTCTTCAGAGACAGTCAACACCTCCATGTTGAAGCGCACAGAGCGGACAATTAAAGTTCCTTGTCAGTGTCATCTGCACGGTAACAATTTATATTTGCACTTGGTTAAGCACTGGTTCACATCCACTTTATTCTGTTCAAGAATGAAAAGTGAAACTACTACAGCTTTTATAAGACAAGAAAATGCAAAATCAATTTGTAACTCAAACCAGACAAATTTCATTTAAATCATACACACACGCGCACGTTTACACATACACACATGCAAGCACACACACAAATGCGCACAGACTAGGCATACCAGATCAACAAATAAATCAAATGTATACCGGTAATTTAATATTCAACAATATGACTTAGCTAACTTTAGGCAAAAATTGGAATCAAGAGAACACAATAAAATTATGACATTCCATAGCTGACCTTGCTTTCTACCAAGACTATGCATTCACATGTTTCAGAAATGAAACAAAAACCACAATTATGCAGACAAAGATGCATAAATGTCATTTGATAATGGGAGTTAACTAATTAGACAGTTTTAAAATGCTGGTTGATTTCTATCCAACACCAATTATATATAATTATATATCAAACTTCAACCTCAGTCCCGAGTACAGTAAGTGAGTAAGAACCTCAGCCTCAGGCTAAATCAAAACATCCACCGATTCATCTATTTAGCATGGCATTTTCTGGCAATGCACATCTGTTGTTCATCTATTTTGGATGGTTCAGCGCCAACCGAATTCAGTCTCACAGGATATAATCAGCAACTGCCTGTTCTGTCACTCACCCATTACACCATCAAGATAATAATTTAACAATCAAGGGATAATAAAGTAACTCAGGGATATGAACTGACAAACCTGTTATCAGAAGCTTCATAATGTTATACGAGGAATACCATAGAATTTAACAGTCATTAGAATGAGCCTATAGGGGTCTGAAAGTAAAGTCAATTTTCTGTCATCTATGCTAAGTTTTTTTCTATGGTGATCGTAGTACCACAAAACTTCTAATACAAGCCATATTTTAGAGTCCAGGTCTCCAATACAAGCAGGCGTTTGGGCTTGTATTAGAAGTTTTATGGTCGTTTCTATGGTAACAATTTTTTAAAACTTATCAATTATGGAGACAAATTGGCTTCAAATTTCCACTGTTTTCTCCATAGACTACTTCTAATGAATATTAATTTCAATTTCTAATGATGAATGCCATCATATTATGCTTGATAAGTTTAAAACTGCAGTTTCACGTCAAATTTTTAACGATCGCTTATGTTTATTTTCTGATTTCATTTACTTTCAGAGAAGATGAAGGCAAAGAACATTTAACATAGCAAAAGCAACGTGATTTTTAAAGGATCAGCAATAATATTTCAAATCATATAATAAATACTGAAATTGTGCGGCATCAACTTACACTTACGAGACTGCCACAATGGACCTCTGCCACACACATGAACTAACGAATGAACAAATTTACACTTATTATTAGGCTGCTATAAACATCAGCTATAAAATCTAGATGTGTCAAAGTGAGTCAGTCAATATATGGACTCAACAAGGGCCAATCACAAGGATTCACTAAATCTGCAATTGCACAGTTCTGCTTCAAAGACAATTCAACTTGAACTCTAAAAACTGCAATGCAGATTTCATTTCGATAAAAAAACCAAAGCAACTGTGTTACCTTTAAGTGTGTCACCACCCTTGAAAGAATCCTGATTCACCAAAATATCAAACGGTGGTGGTCGTGTCTGAGGAGCGCTATCTGGATGTCCAGGCACCATTGTCTGACAGATTTGTTCAGTGTTTGGTGCTCCGTCTGGGAGTGCCATAACAACGGAAGTCCACAAAGTGAACAACAGCATTACGGACAATCGCATCATCTTTGTTTCCTAAGTGTTTGAAATGCAGAAACGCATGAGTATATCTCATGTAATCTACTGTACCCTCAGGTCCAGTATGGTTCAACAACATACATCAATGGCTGGCTCAACACACATCAGTGTTTGATTAATAGTAGTTTAAACAGTTTTCATATTGACTCATAGACATCTAGCTATTTACATCCTCTTTTAAAAGCTGATTATCACATTCTTTCAACTTCATGAACAATTCTCATTGACTGATACCTCAGATTATAATTATTAGCAATGGTTTTATAATAGTGCATAATTATTAGTAGCACTGATGTCCCTTAAACCTGTATAAACCACATCACTGTTTACAGCACTATTTCAACAAATCGTCTCTTGATTTTCATTACATCAAAAATTCGTAAACAGATTAAAAATAGTTGGTTGTGGTGGCCCTCGGAAGTTTCTACTTACTACTTACTTATTTCCTCCATAGCTGTAGCGTCCTGCCCACTCGCCCTTTTGATTAAATGACCCGGCATGAAAGACCCACCTTTAGCTATAGCTACTTCATTTGAGATTAAGCGCATAGGAATAAGGAGCTACTTCGGTGCATCTTTTGAAAGCGCTTTAGAAATTAACGAGATTTTACTTTACTTACTTACTTAGCAATCTGGAATGCACAATATCAGCAAGCACAAGCAGCCATGATGATCGCAGAGAAACTACTCTTCCTTTCTTAAATCGTAGCTTTTATTTGACAAATAGTCTAGAAACAGCGACAACAAACATATAACTATCACCAAATGCAATTGATCTAGAAAAAGTTACGTAAGACTGAGCATACCGATTACTTCATATCACGAAATAAACGGAAAATATGACATTAATCTCGACAACACTTTTTTCGGCCTCCCGATAACCTTACTACGCGATTAGACCGTAGACGCCAGACGGTCCCGAAGCCACGCCCATACAATTCATATTCAACAAAATATAAAGCCACGCCCACATTTGTCAAATTTTATAGCAGGCAAAGCCACGCCTATATATTTAAAACCACGCCCATAATTTGAATATTAATATATGACGGTTGTTTGTTTAGTGTTTACCCAACTCGCCCGACTGTAGCTGCGCCGAGAGCTCTAAGCCTCTAACTGCAACCCACATCCGACCAACTGCTCTTGCAGTGGCATTCCTTTCGCAGCCTCAGATTTTGGGATGCCACGGCAATGAATAATATTAATTATTCAGTTATCCAGTAGATGCATCATGAGTCACGGCCAATGCCTGCTTATTTTAAATTTCTTAGAAACACCTACGAATACAGATAAATAAGTAAAATCTCGGCAATTTCGGTTCTTTAGCGCTTTCAAAAGCATCACCGCAGTAGCTCATTATTCTTAGGCGTTTAATCTTAGTATGAAGTAGCTATAGACAAAGGTGGTGGTCATTGAAGCACGCCCATTAATCCAAGGGGTCATTTGTGGCTGAGAGCCTGGGACGTTACACCTGTGGAGGAAATTTTTTCGAAGAGAAATGCTTTGAGTTTAGTTTAAAATACTTGTGAAGATGTTGCAAGAAGTGAACAAAAATTGTAACTCAGAAAACCATTAGGGGCACTAACGTGGTTTGAACTCACTCCGCCAAACTACCGCTCTAGCGCGTAACCCATTCTACTATCTTCCGTTTACGTTTGGAGAAATTGGAATTCTACGTTTCTACGTTTCTAGACTGTCAATCCAGTGCATGTCCAACTAGACCTTTTGGATTTGGACTTGATTCTCAAGCGATTAGGGTTTGGTGCGCGATAAGCCGGCGCTTTCCGTATATTGTCAAGTGACACTATAGAAGTTGATGCTTTTGACTCTTTTCTAAACTTCGAATCACAAATCTCCCAACTTTCAAAAGCCTGCTTTATTCATATTCGTGACCTTCGTCGCCTACGTCCTTGTCTTGATATTAAGACTGCGTTCACAATCGCCACCTCTATAGTCCACTCCAAATTAGATTACTGTAACTCCTCTACTATAACCTTCCCAAAGCCTCCATCAACAAATTGCAATCAATACAAAATGCTTTAGCTCGTGCTGTTACTATGTCACCTAAATTTCCCATATTTGATACTAAAATCATTACGTACATTGGCTTAAAATAACTGAACGTATCCAATATAAGGCAGTCATCAAAACCTGTCTACCTTAGATCACTATTAACCCCTCAGCCTCCTCGAGACACGCTCGTCATCTCATCTCACTCTGTCACGCCCGCTAAATCAGTCATCCCTGAAAATTTGCAACCATTCTCATATGCTGCACCTGAAAAATCCCAGCTTCCCTTCGCACACTTGGACACTTTAAAACAATAAAATCTGATTCCTCATTTCCTATAATTTGCACTATCTCCTCAAGTCTTCAGGGCTTAAATCCTTCCTGTTTCTTAAAATTTCCGCCATAGCTGTAACAATTAAACGTTGATATTGACCATTGCCTGCTGATTATTTTAAGAGAGGCTGAGCGCCTCAAGAATAAGCAGCTACTGTTTGTCTTTCCAAGGCGCTATAGAAATCCACGAGATTTTACTTTACTTTACTTTACTTACTTTCATTTTGATTTCAATGATTTGGTAAAGGCGTATCTGTTGTCTGGGGTAGACACGTTCTTAGTCACGGTACTTGCATTTCATCAAAAAAATCGAAGGAAAAGTTCGATTTAATTTGTATGGACAAATTGCTTATTAAACGTTGGATGCTGGACTTATTCCTCATCTGCGCTGGTAAATAGAAAAATCGCACTAAAGAATTTACAACGATATCCAATATTGTTTAGCAGTTTGTAGGACTAATTTTAAATTATAATAAATAATAATCACAAGGTTTAAAGTGGTTCTGAAGGGTCTGCCCAGTGTGAGAACCACTATTTCGCCCATCCAATCTAGTATCCAATAGTACTAAGGTTTTTATTTTGAAACCATTTACACTAGTAGCCATTAATCATTACTATCCTCTCTTCTAGTTCATTATGTTTACCACTCGTGCACAAAAAATGCTGTTTGTGTCTCCCAATCCGTTTCTGAAGCAGTTCATGCTGTGTCCTCGGTTCCACCATACTGTTTTGTTGCAAAAATCTTTTTCTTAGTCTAGATTGCTTTAAGCTGTTGTGCATGATGACCCTTAAACCACTCCTCAGTTGTAGCATTTAGTCCCTTCCCAACTAGCTCAAACTTCTTTCCAGTATGCATCACAGAGCAGCATTTATTTGTATTAAAAAGCGTTTGCCGGTCAGCTGACCGCTCAGGTGGTCTATTTAGGTCTTCTTGTAAAATCATTACCTCTGCTTCAACACCACTCTGTCCACACTGTTTTGTGTCGTCAACACAGTTTGAAATCTTTGATATTATATCTTCAGCAATATCATTGATATATATTAAAAACAATAGAGGTCCCAACACTGAACCATGTAGCACCTTACTTATTATATATTTATTTAGTGCAGATCATGGTTTGCTATGGCAGTACTAACTTGGATGCTACCAGTTCATTCAGTCCGTTTAATATATATTTTGTAGTGACATTTTACTATTGCATAATTGTTCTATATTTCTGAATTTTAGAGCACTGAAACTGTGGCATATAATACCGCGATTGCCGATGCGACTGTCGTCTTACATTGGTGAATTATATATATTTCAACTTTTGAAATGGCTTACAGTTCATCTCATGGTACCGTAAATAATAGACCACACGTTGACTCAGACGATGACGATAAATTTGAAAGAGATTTAAAGGAAATTCTCAGTGAAGGCAGCAACAGTAACAACCACAGCAACAGCACTGGGCACGCTGAGCTTGGCTCCGGGATGGCCCGGGTTGGTGGTAGCAGCAGCGCCGCCACTGGTCAGGCATATCGTCCAAACACATTGCCACCTGGAACACATTCTGCAACTGTGAAATCATCAGTTATTGCTCCAGGTAGCTTGTATTGCTATGATGTCATTTGCAGTCTTGTAGACAATAACATAAAACGGTTATATATATATGAGAGGATTTCAGTTCTAACCAAGTCAGATAGTATGACGTTAAACTGATTGTATCAGTGTTGGTTTTTGTAAAATACTTGAACTTATCTTGTGCTGCGATAAAAACCAGTTATTGGAGAAGCTTAAATATAATCTTGGTTTGTCCAATTTATACACAGACGACAGGCGCTCGTATCTCTTATCTGAAAATTATTTGTATGTATGACTAATCTTATTGGCTAGAATTTTCTATGCTTGAAGTGAAGTATTACTGTCTTCAGTCTGTGCTGACCAAGAACAGTGGATTGTCAAAATGAATTACTATCCAGAAATTAAAGCATTTCTTCCAGAATATTGCCGACTTGGTTTAATTAGTTCTGATCAACAAAATTTATGCACCAAAAGCTTTGGTTTCATGCCTTAGCTTTTGTTGCCATATGTAACCTGTTCTCTCTCTCTCTCTCTCTCTCTTTCTCTCTCTCTCTCCCTCTTTTTCTCTTTCTCTCTTTCTTTGTTTTCTTTAATGATGACAGGAGTATGAGTGTCAGATTTCCCTGAGATGAGCATTGATATTTTTATCAGATGATGGTTTCTCTCATTTGAATTGCTTTCTCCTTTGACAAATGTTGCATCTTATCTTATACAGTACACTGTATAAATATGGTAGTAAATGATCATTGCATAGATACTGTTCTTGTAGCAACTAGCAACATTCCACTGTCGAGTCCCGATCACACTCGCATCACTCCGGCGCGAAGTGGCACTCTTCAACCAGTACCTGCATCCCCGCTATCAAAGATTGACAGTCTAAAGACCTGGTCGTTTAACACCTACAAGTTCACGAGGCAAATGCTGTCGGAACGCCTCGGACGTGGCTCGAAGACGGTCGACGCAGACCTCGAGGCGCAGATAGAGCTGCTGCGAGACACGCAGCTGAAGTACGCGAACATCTTGCGTCTGGCGCAGGCGCTGTCCAATCACTTCCGCCAGATGACGCAGACGCAGCAGTCGTTGAGCGATGCGTTCAACGATCTGTCGCAGAAGAATCCGGAGCTGAGAGAAGAGTTCCTCTACAACTCAGAAACTCAGAGAGTGCTCTACAAAAATGGAGAGACACTTCTAGGTAGGAGGCTTCTACTTCTAATGCATATACTTTTTGTGATAAAACTTGACAGCTGAAGAAAATACTTATGATAATTTGTTTTAGATTTCCGCTGCATATGTTCTGCGTGATCCCTATTTATCCAAAGGCAATTTTTCAGCTTGCAATTATAAAATATTTGATTGATGCATGCATTGTAATGCAATTTTAATAGTATGCGTTGTAATGTAATTTTAATAGTAGGCAGGAGTCCACATCGAAGGAGTCTTAGTCATAAATCATGCCTATTTTGTCCTAATTTTGTATATTTTGTTCTAAATTGGCTTCAGTCTACTCTTAATATTTCAAACTAAATTGTATTTTGGCAACTGAAATGATTTAAGATAATCATCTTTGAAATTACGGGACACTTCGGCTTTATTTACGGCTGAATGTATGCCATCGATTTTATTTGTAAACGTAGGAGCTCTGAACTTCTTCACTTCAACATTGAATACTTTGTGTACTAAAACAATGGATGACACTTTGATTACCATCAAGCAATACGAAGCAGCCAGGTGAGATCGAGCTGTCGTCAACTAAAAAAATATAAGTCTTCACTTGTTTTTCTTCATTTGGAGTATTTGAAAATTACTGCTATAAAATATGTAACTCTTTTTGCCTTTATTTGTAGTGGTTATTAGTTAACTCTTTGACAACTGGCTGGCTGTAGTAGACTTGCTATTGGTAAATTATATTTTCCCTGTAGTGACTTTTATTGGGGTTTGGTAAGTTTACTTTGGGGGATTTGCAATTCTGAGGCCATAAATATTGAAAAGTTGATGTCATCAAACATCTGTGAAGTGCTCTGCCAATGTACTAGTACACTTGTATATTTAGAGTTGAGTACGACGCATATCGCACTGACTTGGAGGCGCTGCAGTCATTGCCAAAAGATTCGAGCGCAGCGCACAAACTCGAGGATGCACAGCACAGATTTCAGATACACAAGGATAAGTTTGACAGGCTTCGTTCAGATATTTCAGTGAAGATGAAATTTCTAGATGAAAATCGAGTAAGCCATAAGCTGAAGTTTTCCTTTTATTTATTCTGTCTGTATTTGACGGGATCTGTTCTTAGGGAGCTTTCAAAATTGTTTAGTGTTATAGGTTATTGCTTGAATTGATACTAACAGGATTGCTTTGTTCTGTTGTTATTTTTATAGTAGTCTTGCACTGCCCAGGATTGTATAACCGCTTTTATTGATGTGCTTTAACTTCAGTTTGAATTTCGACACAAGAACAGATTAGTTTTAAGATCTTATTTTCAGCAATGTTGATATTTTGAGCTAGTTATCTATTGCACTTGGACTTTGTTGTAATGTGCTTGAGTGTTGCCAGTTGCATGTGAGTTTTGTGGCTGTTCTTCTGGTTGCAGGTCAAAGTGATGCACAAGCAGCTGCTGCTGTTTCACAATGCCGTGGCGTCGTATTTCTCGGGGAACCAGTGCGCTCTCGAAGACACTCTGAAGCAGTTCAACATCAAGTTGAAGGCCCCAAATTCTGACAAACTGTCTTGGTTGGAATCTCTCAACTAGCAGCAGCATCTATGCAGGCCATTAGTTAATGGTCACTGAAGGAACTTGTTGCATGTACTAAATATGGCGATTATTACTTTTGTCTATAAAAATTTTGGGGGTAATTTACAATCGTTGATGATCTTTCTTTTCATGGCCTGTTTGATTCAGGATGAATATGTGACCATATCTTACTGACTGACTGTATGATAATTTTTTGGTGGTATCGTCTCAGCTTTGCTCTTGTGCCTATATACTGGACTATGGATACAAGGTTATTTCTTTTGCTCTTAATATTTTCTTTGCTTCTTCGACTTTTTCGCATTATTCGATGTTATCGGTGAGTGTCTGTAGATATTCAGTACCTGCTCTGTGTTCAATTTGGTTCTAATTCTTTTTGTTAGTTTTCCATCTGTTATAGTATATAACAGTGAAACCATTATTTACCATAGCTTTGTGCAAGAGCATGCGCATGTATAATGCTCTTTTTGCATATAATTGCTGTGGCTTCACATTCCACGTGACCATTTAGTTAATTTGGGTCCAGTGCTACAACAATCAATAAGTTAGTGTCATCTACGTAATATTTTTATGTAGAGTTAGTTGACTGGTTTCCCTATTACTCTTACTTGGTATTTTCCACTATTGTTTTTCTAATCCAAGTACAATTTATTGCCCATAATTCTTCCAGATTTCAGACCTACCATACCACACATAATTGACTCATTCAGTTATGTTGCAGCTATGTATTTTATTTTGAATTTTGTACTGAAGCATTTACTAGTCTCAATACCTTGGGCAAGAGTCAAAGATGCAGGCAGTCATGCATTAGACTATTTGTTAATTGGTAGTTTGCAAGGTAGTTTGTTGTTCCTTGAAAATTGTGTTAGATCTTACTTATCACTTGGTCGTGGGTTTTTTTATATTAATACTAAACACTCGATTTGTACTCAAAGAATATGTGTGTAAAGTTTTTTGTAAAGGCAGTGAGTCATTATAATGTAATAATTGGTGTCTGATTATTTTGATTTAAGTTGTATTTTGCCAAGCTGCTTGTCACATGGTGTTCTAAGTTACTTGTCAGTCTATGATGTAAAAATGTTCTCTTTTTTTTTACAAATATACAGATTTAACAGGTCAAACTGTAATGAAATGGCAGTCAATGCTACTAGCATTCATTCGTCTTTCAGATTAGTTTTAAGATCTAATTTTCAGCAATTTGATATTTTGAACTATTTAGCTATTAAATGTTTATTTGTCCAAAAAGATTGATATAGCAGATCTCTACTGTGTATAGAGTTGTTATCATGAAACAATTCATTGTAATCTTAGCAGTTATAGCAAGAAATGTGATGCTATATAGCCGGCATTGTCTCCCTTGCTAAATCTGATTAAATTTTCAAACAGCTGTATAATAGCTCAGGTAGTACTTAGCAAATGTGGGAGATTGGTAACCAAACGCAAGTGTTGCATTGAATTAGATGTATTTGCAGCTAGTTTAATTATGTAGTGCAGTATGTTGTAACACACTTAGATGGTTAGTGATTGGTCAAAGCTGTTGTTGAGACCAGATTTAGTGATGATAATTTAGTTTGTGCCGCATAAAGTTGCTGTTATTGGCGCATAATGGTACTCATAACAGCCAGTTAAATAATTATCTATTGTGTAAATGTGCTGCTTATGAAAGAGACTAAAAGATCCTCTACTCATTATGCGTAGGATTACAGGATTCAAATTTATTCTTGGTTCTCGGTCGGATAGCCCTGTAGTAAATTCTCAAACATTTCAATGGTCATTAATTATATTTGTACTACAATATCAGCCGTCCATCTGTAGTTTACTATTGTCAGTGATTTTACTTACTTATTAATAAATCAAGCATTGTTGTCATTTCCACCAATTGTGGCACTGATGTCCAGAAACAAGCTATTTCCATATTTTGAATCCACCACTAAGCTTGCCACAAGAAGATGTATCGGCATGATTATAGAGCAAGATATGATGGGTACGCATTAAGGGGCTCATCCATAAAGTACATTCACAAAAAGGGCATATTTTCAACCGCCCGTTTGCACACCATACATACACATAACCTCCTAAATCAAACTCCCTCTCCCTCAGTGCATACACACTATATGGATGGGCCCTAAGGTCATATTTCTGACCTGGCTAGCAGACTCTGAAGATATTGGCTTTGATGTTCACCTGCATAACTCAACCATTGCAATATGTTTCTAATTCTGTTGAACTTTTTGGCCATTGAGCATGATTCAGGTAGAGTAAATTTAAAAAAAAAATTGTCTTAGATTTCTTTTGTTATTAGCAGAATTGTTCGGATATATATTTGTTTTTAAATGTACATTGAAGCAGCCGAGCTGTTTTAATGTTGCAATGCATACAGATTTTAATAACCTGCCAGTAGCATTGTGGTGTAATCAGCTTTTGTTCATTTCAATTTCAGTTACTATAGAAATTTTACCAGCCACCTATATCGATTGTGTCATTCATAGCTATTTGACTGTATGTGCAATAATCTGTATGTAAAGGTGATAGCCCTAATAATAGATTAACCTTAGTCAGCTATATATTTGGCATTTCTAAAGAATTTATGAGAATGTGCAATTAATTTCGAGTTTTTAGCAAAGCATGAAGTTGTAGATAAAATGGTCAGAATAAAATTATGCAATTTGGTAAAATGTCAACCTTTTTACTTGCTAGATACTGTACTTTAAAACTCTATATAAATTTTGATTTATCACAAATGTTTTCGTGTTGATTTTAGTTTGCAAAATAACATCAGGCTACTAGATTCAGTGTGCTTTCACTATATTGCCATATTATATATATATATATATATATATATATATATATATATATATATATATATATATATGTGTGTATGTGTGTGTGTGTGTGTCATTTAATTTTTTTTTAACAACAACCTTTAATTACAGTCAGACTTTATTTTCGTTAACGTGCATAATAATCGAAAACCTATGTTCATTTTCTTTTCAGTTCAGGATCTAAGACATCATCATAAATAAAGTCAGTCCCTTCTTTGTTGGCATTCAGCTTGTCTAGCCACACCGTTCTTGAATTTCTAGTTTCACCAGGTTGACTTGATTCTTTGGACTGTGCAGCCTTTGCCTGCTGTAAAACTTTCTTTTCCTTCAATATAACAAAACGGGGTCAGTCAAAAGCATATACTGTTTTCTGTTAATGGCTTTGCACATTAGGAGCAAAATGTAGATTTAAATATATTGATTGTATGCAGGCAGTTAGCAGAATCCAGTTATTAGATTTTGCAAGAGTAATATATATATATATATATATATATATATATATATATATATATATATATATATATATATATATATATATATATATATATATATATATATATATATATATATATATATATATATATATATATATATATATATATATATATATGGTAGTTACATTTATCCAGCAAACTATTATGCACGATTGTTTTCAGAACACATGTTCAGATTCTGTTCAAATATTACCTTTGCAATTTCGACTAAGGTCTTCAAATTAATTCCCTCCAATTTCAAAGATTCCTTTGTTGCTTCAAACAACTCACTATCATTTTTGTCACCTGATTGCTTGGACATTTCACTATATCTGCCTATGAACCTGTTTAATAAAAAAACAATTACTATAATGTAACAAATAGTTAATCATACATATCATCTATAGTTAGATGAAAAATTTACAAAGTCCAGATGTGGAAAGATTTAAAATTTGTAAATGCAACAGTGATGAGCTTATCAGAATCAGAATAGAAGAGGCAGTTACGTGGCTATATCTTTTGGTTATCATTCTTCTTAGCCAAGAGTTTGCAACTTTGCCCCCTACTACACCATTAAATTTGCTAACATATTCTGACATGCTTTAATTAAAAGCACTTAAATACTGCATCATATATATATATATATATATATATATATATATATATATATATATATATATATATATATTATATATATATATATCCAATCCAATGTACTTCCCACTAATTATTATATCTAGGGACATTGACTGGGTCTTGAAAATATTACCCGACAAAACAAGTTACGCTTTATTCACAATTCACAACAGAGAAGGACTTTTCAGTACTACTACTGTTTAGATTATGGAACAATCTTTGCCTTTTCTGATATCTCGAGACCCAGACCAAGGTTAAAATATTCAAGACTATGGACAAACCAATTCATCAGCCTCCTCATGAGCTTCTTATGCATATTATACCCTCATGAGTTTTAGCATGCTTTCAAACATAATCAGATTTCAGTGAGAACTGTAATTTTCTATATTTCGTAGAATAGCTCACGATTAAACCAACTGTTCAATCTATGAATTTGCACCTCTCACTGTAGCACTGTGAGTCACGACACTTCATGTCAATTATATCAGGGCTTCCAAAGGTGTTGTAAAATTTCCTGGAAAACAAACATTTAAATTTCACTTTTCACAGTCAAACCAGTCACATTTGAATTTTGAAAACAGGCTTAACTTAGGTCATGCTTGGGAGTTGTGGCGACTGCATAAGCAAAACCTGACCAATTTCTCCATTTGCAGTACTGGTAAGTATAGCATGCAACAATTCTAAGTTGTCATCCAGAAAAGTGCTATATAAAAGCTCTATTACAAACCTTACAGTTTACCAAATACTATCATTACAAGAACTGTAATGCTCAGTATACTATTTTAAACAAATTCTTGAAATACAGATATTTGACCATTCAACCGCTTCTGTATTTCAGTCCTAGTAAAGACTAATGCAATAATGAAAATGTTCACTCATATATTTCCATGACAGATTAAAACACAATCCAATATTAATACATATATTTTGTTTACTAAATTGTTGTATGGAAAGAAAGAAGTACAAAATATAAGGGAGTAAATATTTTAAAAATGAAACCCTACTATTACTTAATGCCTTAATCTATCACAAAATGTGCACGTTAGTTTTATGTGCCATCAAGTCTTACTAACGCACGAATGCTGTCTTCTCTGTACAGAATGTTGATTGGCTCTTTTTCTGGAAGATATCTGTCAAACTTTGGTTCAACTCTGGGTGGAAATGCTTCATAGATATCGTACCAAATTGGTTTGTCTGCCTCCTTCATCGCTCCTGAGCACAGCAGACCTCGAACCCTTCAAAAGTTATAAGTTAACATCAAAATGCATTAGATGTGTAGATACTAAAAGTTGTCTCGTTTTTACAGCTCAATTAAAATTCTCCTTTAAATGCCATTATAGGCTAACAAATTTCAGACAATATTTAATGAAGCCTTCACTTTTATGTATACCATTGAAACTTTTGAAAAGAATACATCATGTGGAGCATGCAAATTAAGTCTAAAATCGCAAGAAATCCATTCTGGCAGAAAAAAACAAACACAATACCGGTAATCATATTACTCACTCCTTCAGTTAGTTATCATAATTCAGAATGCCGACAGGATGGAAAAAGTGAAGGATGAGATTTATAACTATAATATTGTACAAAATATAATCACATCCATGGTTTTGAGCACCAAAGAATTAGCAGCTACTGTTGTGCTGCTTTCCAAGGCGCTATAGAAATCCACGAGATTTTACTTTACTTACTTTAGTTTACTTTGTTAAAGAACAAATTTGTTTTATGCCTTGAATGGTGGTTGAATGCTGTGGGGATATTGGTTTGTTGGCATAATATAGATTGTGCTGTTACATTAATACATTATATATTAGTCAGTGGACAGGCATTGTCGGGCATCCAACCCAGAAGCTTCCTTGGTAATGATCCTTGTCAGCCAGATTCAATACATTTAGGCTACAGATGCATCACAATTACATCAAGTGCACAAGAATAACTAACCGCCTAAAGAACCATATAGCGCCATTAATCAATCACTCAATAAACTGATGCCACTTTCACAATGCCTAGCACATCAGCCGATGGGGCACCAAATCCAAACCGACTTAGAGCCAGATCAAGCCGAAAAGGTCAATCAGATCAGATTAATCGATGGTCGCTCCGAATTAGGACCGTAATCTTCTGGCGAAATCCAATAAGCCAGTCTGAATAAGCAGCTGCTATGGTACTGCAACATAGCGCTATATAAATTCACATTTACTAACCCAAGCACTGCGCTCGATGTCATTAGAAAAGCACAATTAATCGAACACTGAGGCAAAATACGCTAGAAATTTAAATAGATTTACCTTGAGAATACTGTTCCTAGTTTTTCTATTCTACTCCCAGCCATTTCCAATTAACAACACGCCGTGGAACTCAAGCCGTTCACCTCGGAGTTTCAATCATATGTAATAAAAATCTCGTGGATTTATATAGCTCATTGTGTAGTAGTACAGTAGCTGCTGATTCTTGGGCGATAGAGAAAAGGTAATTGATCACCCAGACAGTAATCAATATATTTGATGAATACCTCTACTATTGCGCCATGTGCACAACTATTTACAAGCACTTCATTGGGTATTAGAAATGGTCAGTGCTGACAGTCAGCGGGGACGCGCGGGACCTAAGTTCCCTCACCTTTTTAGACCATAAAATTTTTTCCCAGAATTTTTCAATATTTGTTCCAATATTGTAAAAGCACAGTGTACTCGTTAAAAAAACTATTAAGTAAAGAATTAAAAAGAGCTATGGAAATGTAAATGATGGCTACCCATAGTTCGTTAGGGTTAGGTTAGGGTTGTGTCAAGAGAGTTCCTGTACTTTTTTCACAGACTTTCAGCACTAGAAATGGTGCCATGGAAGTAGATAATTATTGTAATTGTGATTTCCTTTCGTTCGTACAGAAATTAAGTTAATCACATTATATTTTTAATGTGCCATTTATCCAGACGATAAATTCGGTAGGCCCATTATACACTATTTAGACCTTATTGAGGTTTACTGAATATTTTTTAAAATTTTAATCGTTATTATTTATCATACATACATATATTGCGTTGGTCCCATTATAGAAGCTAATGGCATACACTCGAATTCATTCATAAAAATAATGTCAATGTCACATAAATCAGTGAAGCAGTAAGGGTTAGCAAATGCCTGCTATTGTTTTTATGAGATAAATAACATTTAAGAAAAAGAAAGGCGCTAAACTTTTCCAATAATAACAGGACTTTTGAGTATTGTATCTCTATGTTGCCGTATCTGTTTTTGTTTGCATTTGTGAATTTGTTTATTTAAATAAATTTTAAGTTAAAATAGCAATTCTTGAATTAGGATGACTGATCGGAAATTCTGTGAAGTTTGTAACGCGAAGTCCTTGTACAAGTGTCCGAAGTGTCTTATTAGATAGTAAGCGTTTCACTATCCAAGTCCCACGTGTGCTTGCTTCTCAGAAGTACATCATCTTATCTAATCTATAATATTAAAATCCTTATCTGTATGTCTCTCTGTCTGTTACCTTCAAGCGTTCTGATTGGTTGACTATTGGTAGACGGTTTAGACCGTTTAGTCCTTACGTCGCGATGCGTTGGTGGGCGAGCGTTGACTATTGGTAGACCGTTTAGTCCTTACGTCGCGATGCGTTGGTGGACGATGTTTGAAGACGACGTTGCTATTGGTAACAATTGTTCGTAGAACCGGTTTAGTCGAGTCATTGCAGCGTCAGAGGGCTGGGCGTGCGACGACGTTGCTATTGGTAACAATTGTTCGCAGCCTCAGGTAGTTTTAGCGTACACAAAAATACGTGTACAGCGTCACAAATGGCCACAGTTGCGTGATTTTAACGTACATAGGCCTAATTATTACGTGGCGCAGAGCTTGGCTATAGGTGGCGATCATTGAAAAATTAGGTATAGATATTGGATTAATTAAAGATGCCAGGTCAATTGCAGCGTCAGAGGGGTGGGGGTATATTGGTAACAAGGAAAACATTTTAACGCGCACACACAAAAATACGTGTACAGCGTCACAAATGGTGACAGTCTGATTTTGGTGCCTAATTATTACGTGGCCAGAGCTTGGATCGTATGTACAGTCATTGAAAAATTCAATGATTGGGTATTAGGTATAGGTGATTAGTTCGATATTATCCTGCACTGCACTTTTTAGCGAGCATCTTTTTCTAAAAAATCTAGCGCCACTTCATAATGCACAGGGGCATCAACCGATAATGAATTAAAGATCCAGGTCAAATCCAGGGTATCCGGCCAGGCGCGAAAGTGACATGTTGAGGCCAGATCAAAAGATTGGTTTTAATCTTTTTCTAAAAATCTGTAATGAATTTGGGGCAGCCAGGCAATGAGTTCCAGAATTTGGCGGCAGCCACTGAAAAGGCACGAGAACCAAGAACTGTCCGAGAATGGGAGAGGGAGAGAACTATTGCAGACGAGGATCTGGTCGAGTATTTGCTTGTTTGCATAGAAAGTTTAGAAAGAAGGTAACTAGGTTCCTTGTAATAAAGTGTTTTGTTTACCTGAAGACAGATTTTAAAGTATATCCTTTCTTTAATTGGAAGCCAATGAAGACCCTTACGAACTGGGTTTATATGCTCACGTTTTTGGGGGTTTTGAAAACACCCGAGCCAGTGAATTTTGAACATAAGTATAAATAGCATCCCCTGCCTGAAAACGCTTGCCAGTTTAGAAACTTGAAGCTTCGCAAACTTGTTTCTCTGGCTGAAAATATTGTTATGCTCATCATCACCTCCGCCTTTCGCAGAGTTGACCAATTATTTAGAATAGGCATGTAGTTTTCAAGGTTTCGAAGCAGTTCATCTGTACCTTGTTATCCTGTGTTTGTCATACTCGTATCAACGTATATGCAACTACTGTAGCCAGCTAAATGCCCTGTTACCATTTATTTCTCTGTACTCAAATGTGCCTAATCGGAAAATGATTTCTTTGTTGCAGCTGTTCTGTTGTCTGCTACAAGTCTCATCAAGGTTATCAGTCCTACTTATATAGAATAATAGTTGTTGCTGCTTATGCTTATTAACCCTTTTGACCCTATAAGGCAGATATTTCAGCTTCATAAGTTCATAACAAACTGGCTATATGGATTGCCATGGTGAAAAGATTAAGTATATATATTAGGGTGGTCCTCAAATGCACACAAAATTTTAAAAGTAGATTTTATTGAAGTGCTTTTTGTTTAAACTGTTCATTTTCTAATAAAAACCATTGGTACCAAGTTTGGCATTCATAGACCCTTATTAACCACTGTCACACTTACATTGAAAATTACAAACAGAGTCATTCCATGACAACGCAGCCAGTATTTAGACAATTGTTCACCACACCATCTCAGATCTGCATGAAATTTGTAGGGCTTGAAGTACAGCTCAAGTTGAGTAAATCTTGAAATTTTCAGCTAGTTTTGTCAAAAACTCTCAGAGATATGATATTTTGAAGATACGAGGCTAATGAGTCAACGCTACGTGTTAAGTTTTTACGATTTTTGAAGTTTAATATCTTGAGAAAAACAGCAGATATCAGGCTGAAATTTGCAGTGTGCATACACTTTTCCCAGCTGAGTTGACTGGTGTATTAATCTTTATCATAGGTGCTACACAGCATGCTCTAAAAATGTCCAAACATCCCATAGCAGCCAGTTTTCACCGATATTTGGCCCGGTATTACCATGAATCAGCAAAACGTTAGACCATGTATGTTGTGTTTTTATGTAACTACGTATATGTATTCATCAATTGCAGACAGGATTTCTGTCGATGAGACCTTGTACCCACTATGTTCATACCAATATTTAGTTGCGACACTAATAACAAATGTCCTTTAAAAGTAGTCCAATTATTTAGTACCAAAAAGGCATTAAACCAAAAACTGTTGAACTTTATGCCACTGTAATCAAGACTATTGCAAAGTAATCATAATAATCAATGAGTTCTATGACGTGTCACTGGCATACGGATAGGTGTCATCGACTAGATGCTGGCTTTTCTGTGCGTTGGGAAACTGCTTGAGATGCCACTCAACAATAGCAAGTATTGGCGTTGTCGTTGTTGAGGCAGTTTCTATCTAGTGAAGACCGAGTCCTTTTTGTGGTTCTGAGCAAAAAGGCTATTCCAGTCGAAACATTGCAGCAAAGGTCGGCTGTAATCAAAGCACGGTTGTGCGATTTTACTGAAGCACAAGGATACCAAAAGTCGACGACAGATCGACCCGTTGCGGTCGCCCAGGAAGTCAGCCACCAGAGGCAATAGAGTCCTGATCAGAACATCTCCTGATAACCGGACGCTAACGTTTCCTGAACTTCTTCTGAGGGAAAACTATATAAGTCATTAGTAAGGCCTAAATCTAGAATACTGTGTTGTGTCAGTCATGAGAGAAAGTTTTCTTCAGTGATGAAAGCACATTTTGCAGTCTATGGAACCATGGCAAGATTTTTGTAAGAAGGTTTCCACATGAAGAATAGAAGCCGGAGTTAAACATGTTGAAGCATCCAACGAAAGTTATGGTGTGAGGATTCATGGCAGCCAGTGGGTTTGGAAGACTACATAATAGTAGTACATATTGTTGACTGGTTGGTAAATGCAGAGAAATACATTGGCATTCTAGAGAAATTATAGAGAAATGTATGCTGCCATCAGCTAAACAGCTATTTCTCAGCAAGTATTTGTTTCAGGACTACAATGCACCCTGTCTCAGAGCGAAAATTGTTGCCTGTTGGAAGAAGAATCATGGAGTTCAGTCCATTGATTAGCCGGCTCAGTCACCTGATCTTGACACTATTGAAAACTTGTAGTATAAAGTGTCAGCCAAGATTACTAAGAATCAGCCGCAGAAAAGGCGCGAGCTGATTGAGTCTCTAATTGAAGCCTGGAATCACATCATAACACATGAGCACCTTGTCAAACTGGTCCATTCCATGCCACACAGATGTTATTTAGTCAGAAAGAACAAGTAAAATATTAATGACCACAATAAATAAAAACGGCCCTTTCAAGGCTACCTTATAAAATTCAAAAGCGCATATTGAGCTAAAGTAGTTAGAACGCGGACCATATCATGCGAACTCCCGCGAGTGACCATTTTAGTAAAAATTCGAGAAATCACACAGTGGCCATATTTCCTCATAAAAGTCTGGGAAAAGTGCATAATCAGGTGACATCACATACAGAAACGGAGGCAGAATGAAAATTGCTGAAAACAATATATGATAACAACCAATTCTACAAGAAAATCTGATAATAAATTAATAATATAAAAAAATTATTAAAATACTTCGGTTTTGTAGCCGATGCAAGACTTTTTCACACACTGTAAATATAGGGGTCGTGTGACAGTACTAAATATGTTTAGATTCGATTGGAATTTTTCCCAATTTGTTTTTATCCCAAATGGAACAGGAAAATGCAAAAGCACTTTGAAAAAGTTTAACTTTGCTTTTGAGGACCACTAAATATATATATATATATATATATATATATATATATATATATATATATAAAATTTTATGTGCTCTTGGTACTTTGTTCCAGAATTTTTGGTTTACACTGCTGCTTCCAAGAGTGTATATTTGTTTACATTCATTATATTTCAGTTTGTTCTATTTGCTGAACTTTTGAATGCTTTTGATTCTCCGTGCAAGTGTAAGATGGCTTTAACTTTTGTAATTTATGAATTGCTTTATCTTCAGGTAGCTGTGTTCCAAAAGATGTGAGTAAGACAACTGCTGAAAAAGGTGACACTAGATCTGTCTAGAATCTATCAGCACTGATTTCAAACTTGAATTGAAAATAGACAAAAGTTTTGCACACCATTTGATGGTCATCCCATGTAAACTTAGTGGATCAGATAATTGGGTCTATCACAAGGATTTCAAATAATTAATGAACAGTGTTGCATGCACGCCTCTTAAGAGGACAGTTTTCCCCTCCAAAAGTCTGAAATTCCTCTCCCAGAATTTAATAAAAATTCCAAAGCATAATATTGAATTATTTTGAACATACTGAACAGTTGTGGATTATTGGAATGTTGAAATTAAATATGTTAGTTTTATGATGTCTTACTGAAATTGATTTAAAGATCTAGTTACTGATTTGTTAATTTGATTGAATTACTGATTATTCCTATTACTAGATTGAAATGTTGCTATTATGTATAGTTGACGTTGTTGAACGCCGACCTTGTGTTACAATCGATGAGGATGGAATGTCCAGTGATTACGTTACAGAAGAACTCCTTCATAAATTAGGTAAAGTTGTTCAATTTCAAAATTCTTTTATACTTGTGTATGTGTGCAGATCGTAAGATTTCTTGATTGTTATTGTATCCATTATTTGTCCTTTCTAACAACGTTGGCCTGAAGATCCAAAAGTTGTGGGTCTGGGTGCCAAGAAGGGGGTGCAATTGCACCCCCTGGAAAAATTGTGGAGTTATAAAACAAGTAAAATTACTTGTTTCTTTCATCACAAGACCCTGTTTTGCACCCCCAGGAAAAATTTCTGCAGACGCCCATGTTTCTTAGTGGCATGTTTTGTACATTCTATGATAAAAATTTGGGATTTTTAAATATATAATAATTACTGTAGTTGGCCATTATGATTCTATGCAGGTTGTCCTTAGAGTGTCCTTCTAACTGTGTGCAGTTACTTTTCTTTTCAAATATCAATGCATTTGCTCATTTAAGTATCAAGCTGATGCACATCAATTGGCTGGCAAATTCACAAACCAGCAAGAAACTAAGAGTCTATACCAGAAGCAGGCTGTGGCTCAACTGTTTACTGTGGTCAATAGTTTAGTGTAACTGTATGAACGTGGCTGTTTTTGATGATCCATGCAAGTGTGTAGCTTTGAGTGATTTCATGGATGTACAGTGTATCTTGCAGGGGGCTGACAAAGGACCTGATTTGCTTTCAACACATATGAGATATTCTACTTGAGTTGATTACTTTACAATAATGCATCACCAGCAATGTACTGAAACAGGAATAATAAAAGGATCTCTATGCAACTGACATAGAGGAATACATTTCTAAAAGTTTATTATTGCACTATATGTATGTGGTCCATAAATTGTTCTCTTGTTTTGTGCTTAATCCAGATTATCATCCTCTCAAACAACAGGTATAATGTGGTAATTCAGTGTGCATTTTGAAAAGAATTTTGTAGGCAATCTGTTAATTTATTATTTCTTTTGCATAGGAGATTCGCCAGCTATTCGCGCAATGATTAAGAATCGCCATCTTGTTGCCATCCTTCGTTATCTTGACACTACAGAGAAGCCCGAAGCCGCTTTGGAGTTGGCAATGCGCGAACCTATATTTGTCGAGTTTGCTGATGAATGTTTGCAAATTGTAGAGCCAGATCAAGAAAATTACACTTATTTAGATAAAGGACTAATTATTGAATGATAAATTTGGGATCTTTCGGTTTCTTCAGCATTAAGAAAATTTCAGTTCCTTTATAATATTTATAGAGATTATGCATATGATACTTACAGTAGACTGCAATTGTTAAAAATGAAGTATGTTTAAAAAAACACTTTATTCTTGTCTGTTCATATTAATTTCTGCCATGATATATAGATTTCATTGAGACTCGCGAGAACTTGTGCAAAACTTTGCATAATAAGGATTTCTCAATTTTTAAAGTAGCCTTGAAGATGCCAACGCAAACTAGTAAACTTGATCACTTCAGTCCTTCACAGAGTGGTATTTGAGGGGCAGAGCAGAAGACTTTTAAATGGTTTCATAATGCTGAATGGGTTAGTTGAATGAGTTGTCAGCACAAAACTTGGTTATGCGCAGAGTGGACCAGTGGGGGAAGTCATTAATTAAACAGTGACTTAGAATTTCCTTCACAACTACACATTGTTTTACACTCTAATGACCTGATATTTTACGGACAGATTTGAGGTGCCATCAATTGATACATAGAATAAAACCTGATGCTACAAAAGTGCATAGACCCTGTAATACTTGTTATTCTATTTCTCACATAACGTAAACGAATGAGTGAGGTCTATAGAACCTATGAAAAACCTCGTGTAATGAAGATTTCTCAATTATTTATTAAGTAACACTGTAACACTGACAATGGTTTATGCGCCGGATTCTGTCTGAATTTTTTTAACCACCGAAGAGGGCATTTCGAAACCGAGTGATTCCTCGCATAATCAGAAGTCTTTGTAGACCTGGACACGCGAAATGTCGCTTGCCGATTGCCCTCAGTTGATTTCCGGCGGTCGGTCGGGAAGGTTCTGTGTCTGGTGATTGAAAGGGATTTCTATCTTTCCCGATTTTTCCGGCGAATCAGTCGATCTCTTCCAAAATCATGAGTTGCCAAGATGAAGTCATTAAGATAGGAAAGAAGCTGGAGAAGCTTATCTCGTCTAAGTCAACGGTTAGAGGCGTAATTCGGTGATTTTGTTGTGGCCAATAGGGCAAACAGGGGCTCCGTACAGTCGACTTTTGTGGCGCGTCTTTTTGTAATGCATTCGTGATTTTGTTCGGCATGACGATTGGCTCGGTTAGGAACCGTCAATCTGAAGGTTTTTGAAGTGCTCAGTCGGGTTATTTTGTCCAGAATTAGTGGTTAAGCTGTCGTCGAACGATTGAGCGACCGGTTAGTGCTATATGACGTAAGTAAGTAAACTCTCGTGAACTTATATTGCGCTGTCGAAATGTTGAACCATAGTTATTGTGTATTCTTTGCCTCTGGCATTGATGTGAGATTGTCTGATGCTCTAATTGTATTGGCCATCAAATTAGTGGTTACAAGAAATAAGAATATTATTGCACTGTTTTGAAGAATCAGATGCATAATAATTATGTAACTAAATCTAAAATTCGGGGCAGTGCTATTTTCATGATTTGTCATTTGATTATATTATGTTTATTGTCTTCTTCACATGAAGTTTGTTTAATTATTCAATCATGCTTGAAAGTTGTTGTGACTTACATATAAATTATGATGTATCTTCTTTATATGTGGATTTTTAAGCTCAGAATATATAGGTAATTGCTTGTTAACAAGTAGTCTATACAACTGTAGGACGATTCAATTGGTTTGGATCTTCTGAAGTCCTTGCAGAAGCTTCCAATGACACTTGACGTTTTAACGGTCAGTTTTCTTAATTGCTTTTAAAGATTTATCAGTGGTTTTGGCCAGCTGTAGAGTTTGTCATATGAGTGATTATTATGACTATAAAGTCCAGTTGTGGTGACCATATAACACAGAATCAGTTATCACTCGGTTTGCAAATATGGCCAACTGGCCCATCTTCCGCATCATTATTCAAATTTCCTTAATGTTTTGGGAAGGTTGGATCACTCCCAGTCCCAGGTGATGATTTTCAACAATCTGCAGTATATATTCAACTGTATATTAAACTATATGCAATCTGATGTTATCTTGAATATGTTTACATTAATACATTCAGAGCCGGCCTAGTTTTTATGACTGGAGAACATTTATGAAAATTGGGAACTTTTACATTTTCCACAATTTGTGCTTTTATAAAGTAAAATAACCAAAAACACAATATAGCATGGCATAACACATAAAACCTTCATGTGCATTGTAAATAGTAGCCTAAATTTGCCCAATTCTGAAAATTTTCATCATACATCAAAGCAGCCTCAAGGGCTTCTGTTGATGTAAAATGCCTTCTTATATTTAGTTTCACTTAAGTTTTGGCTGGAAAACTAAAAGTTGAAGACAACAGCAGGCAAACGAGAAATTTTAGGGTTATGGTTAAGGCTAGGTTTTGGATAGGACTAGAGCTAGGGTTAGAGCAGGCAAATTGCATACAGCCCTGAATTGTTCTTCTCTCTCTTCTGTCAAGATAAGTGGAGGTGTTGAAATGTCTCAAGCATTCACCCTGAGTCACCCCCTCTACATATATTTGTGCCACACAGGCCAGTCTAATAGTTATCTGCAGGCCAATCACTGTGCTACAGCCCATAGTACAGTCCATAGTCCATAGGGCAGAAAATATATGTGCTGGTCCCAGCAGGCCCACACATAGCCACATTTGGGACATATTGGCACTGAATGTGTTAAGATCCCTAGTTCCATGCTGAAAAGCTCTATGATGCTTCTTGGACCCATAATCAGTTACCTAGAGATGCTACCTACAGTTCAGCTAAATTATGTGTTCATCTGGTCAAGTCTCCATACCAGAATACATAATCAGTTTTGTTGGAAAATTCCTATTTCCTTGATCAGTAGCACAATGGAGTCTCATTATAATTCTTTTGGTTATAACAGGCTCAGAGCCTGCATTTCTTGTAGTCAAGGACTCCTGATCTAGGTACTTCATTGTTCTGTCAAACAGACTGCAGCAAATGCCAGACTGCAGTATATGTAGCAGACAAAACGCATGTGTCTTCAAATCCAACGCAGAAGCAAACATTTTGTGTTTTAGTGAGAGATCGCATAATGCCTACTAATGATTTCCCATTGAGAAAAGTGTTTTATAAATACACTTCTGCATTCAACAGATTAGAGTTATGCCTGTTGCAGTGCAGAAATGCATACATTTATTAACAGGGTAGAGCTATAAATAGTTGTCATGTATATGTATCTTGTGGATTATTTGTGATGGGCTGTGATGTTACTGAAATTTTGCTATGCGTTTATAGAACTTTTAATTTCTTTTAGAAAACTCGCATTGGCATGACAGTCAATAACTTCAGGAAAACTTGCAAAAAAGATGAAGTTGTTACTCTTGCCAAGTCCCTGATTAAGAGCTGGAAAAGGTTGCTGCCAGGTAAGATATTGTCACCCTTCAGAGACTGTAAGCAAACTTCCATGAGTAGAGTAATGGCTCGGAAGAGCTTTTAGACAGAAATCTAGATTTAGTCTAACTGATCAGAATTGTGTTGCTTTTGTATGAAAATCAGTTAAGAATGTTGTAAAACTCCATGGATGATGACATGACATGACATAACAATGTGGTTTGCTATTTATTTATTTATTTATTTATTTAGAGGGTACAAGTGGCAGTCAGAGCAAAAGTACGTTGACCCGCAGCAGCAGCTCCGTCTCGAGCAGCAAGGATGAGGACTCTCGTGACTCGCAGCAGAACGACAACACGAGCCAGAAGTCCGACTCGTCGCATGGCTCTGACTCTCCACGGCCGTCAAATCTCGTCACAAAAGTTGCGGGCACAACCGATACGGTCCGGCTCAAATGCCGAGAGCTTCTTGCAAGCGCTTTCAAGTGTGGAGGTGAGTTTTGTTCGCTTTCCTGTCTCCCAATTGTTTAGCTCTTTGCTAATTTGCAATAAGCAGTGATTAGTTCATTCGATGTCTATATTGGGTGATCATCATTTTTGTCTCTTTTGCTAAAGTCTTGGTTAGCTTTTGTCTTCATTTCTACTGTATCTAAAATACGAACCTCTATTGTTGTTGATGGCTAATTAAAGGTATTTAATGGCTAATTAAAGATCCATAATGGCTACTTTCAAATTGTTAAATGATGTGGCTGCATTTGGCATCATTTACATTGTGGTAAACTTCACCGGCGTGAAATTGGTCAGCATGGCGTACACTTGCTTTATGTTACCTGATTTTTGACTCGGGCTGGAGGAAGAACTTCTGCTTTGATGATGTCGACTTTGGATTCAGCATATATTCACTATAGAACAATGACAAGACCGATGGTTCGCATTTAAATATGAGTGTTGAAATCTTTTCGTCTTTCAGGTCCCGTAGAGGGCGCTGCTGACTTTGCACTGCTTGGTGCTGCAATTGAAGACTGTATCTTTCAGGAGTTCAAGAACACAGAAATGAAGTATAAAAATCGCATCCGCAGTCGTATCGCAAATATAAAGGTAGTAGAGAAGATTTAAAAGCAGCAGATGGCTTATGATTATCGCTTTTATGGCCGATTATATTCATTAGACATAGTTCTTTGATTTTATAGTAATTAGGAGGAAGCATGAAGCACATACAGCTTAAGAAACAATTATGTCAACTGTCATAGCTGACAGGTCAGACATAAAAATGTATATATATCTTCTGTGCTTTGTAATATCAAACGTTTGTCAAATTTCATGCAGCCAATCACTGCTATTGTGGAGATAACATGGTTGGTTTGCCGCCTTGAACTGATAACGAATGATGCTTATTAAGAACTTGTTGCCGCTACAGGATCCGAAGAATCCACGTCTGCGCGAGGACGTTCTCCTCGGCTACATAAGCCCAGAGCGGATGGCTGCGATGACGGCCGAGGAAATGGCCAGCCAGGAGCTGAAAGAGCTGCGGGCAAAACTTACCAAGGAAGCGATCGATGACCACCAGATGGGGACACAGGCCGGCACAAAGTCTGACCTCTTCAAGTGCAGCAAATGCGGCGAGAGAAATACCACCTACAACCAGGTATCGCTTTGAATTTGTTAAAAATATTCCTTTTATTTTATTTTATTGATTGCTTTTATAAAATTTTTAGCAATTCTGCATTCAGGTTTTGGAAGTGATTTATGATTTAAGCCCATATAAGCCCATATAAGTTTTTGTGATTAACACGTTGACCGCCACTACAAACATTATTCATACGCCAAAGATCGCACAATCATCATTGCGTAGAATACGAGATAACTCGTATCCGGCGCCTGCTGTATATAAATTTAGTACGAGTTAACTCGTACCTGGCGGTCAACGTGTTAACTAATGATGACAGTTTCATATTGTGCTTATTTGCCGAGCAATCTAGTTTCAGAGATCTGCATAAGTTTAATGACATTCTCATGAGGTGAACATTGAAGCATCATCATTATTTTCTTAAAAGGTCCAGACTCGTAGTGCAGATGAGCCGATGACAACTTTCGTGCTGTGCAACCACTGTGGAAATCGGTGGAAGGTTAGAATTTCAGTTTCGAACAAGATCGTTACATCCTTCTTGTAACGTCAAATCTCTTCCTAGAGAATGATATGATGAGGACTTCTTTGGATGAATTTTTCTTTATTCTTTGTAAATTGTTTGCTGACAAACATGGGCAATTTTCTACATTGTCCAATTATGTAGACCTAGAGTATTTGATTGATTAACACCTTAACCGTGTATTTAACTGTAACTCAATGTAAAACGGACGGATATATCTGGGATCCTCAGTTAAGGGGTTAAACAATGAATTCCATCACAGGCTTTCACAGATTCTGCAGCTCACCTTGGCATAATTGCTGAAATATCTCGAAATTTTGCAGAACATATAGTCGGGATATTTTTACACCCCCTCCAACAATCCCCCCATTTGAGGTCGACACCCCACCCTTCAAATTTGGTAATGTGACAATGGTATGCATACAAAATGCATACTAATTAGCTCCGGACACTCCCCTCCCCAGTTTGAGGTTGACACTCCCCAAATTCACAATCCTAGAAAAATCCCTGCATGTTATACACATGCATGCAACAGAAGGAGTTGCTTTATCTGGGCATTTTAACTGCAACCCTGTATTTTTCATATCATTTTCATTCATTTTTAAAAAATATGTTTTTGGCTTGAATCTCCGATTTGTATGTTCCCTGTTGAAAGGTGCCAACTGGCAAGTCATACATAGTCAGAGAACCATAGCTTTTGGGCCAAGAAATTGCATGATATTGCTTTGAGTGCAGATTGATTCAACTATTTGCAAGACCAACTTCTCTGGCTTGGTTTGAAACTTCACTTACCGTGGAATGTAATGGTCCATAGTAGGCACTTCAGTGAATTTAACCTTTACACCACCAGATGCTTTGAAACCACATGCAGTGTAGCACCTTGTAACTAGGTGCAGTGTAACCGAGTCTACCGGTGGTTTAAGGGTTAAGAAATTGCTTGCGGGTCAAATTTTCTTCAAGCTGTTATTTGGCTGTTGTTTTTTTTTTCATTTTCAGTTTTGCTAAACGCCACGAAAGATGAACCTTCAGTCATTAGTCATCACTGGCAAAGAGATGCTTGTGTCTTTGATCTTCGAGTCTGTTTCACGTTAACGATATTTCTCAATTTAATGTAAATAGACAGGATGTCTTTAAGTTCAGACGATTGATTCACCAAGGGTTATGGACTTTTGCAGTTTATTTGAAGTTCCCATTGGAGTGGTGTTTGAATAAATGTTACGATTGACTTTTGCATACGTACACTTGACATTGTCATAGCTTTCAGACGACGTGTGAAAGCTTATTTAAGTGAGCTAATAAAGGTTTAGACTGTTGTTTTTGATTATTGAACTTTCTCTAGAAAGTTGCTGAAGTGTTTTGAGCATTTATTTTGGTGGTAGATTTTGGTTTGAACATTGTTACGTTTGATTGCTTTTTGCGTCCAGGATGAGAAAATCTGGTTAGAAAGTTTGGGACGTTATTCTCATAGAAATTTATGTCGTTATAGCCTTAATGCATACAGTCTTAACACATTTTAATGTTCATTTTACTTTTGGTTTGTTTTATCATGATGCTTTACTAATAAAAGAAAACAGTAAGGTTAGTTCAAGTAATGGTTGTTATTTTTGGCACCTTGAGTGTTTTATAATACCATCTGCATAGTCTGCGGTGTTGTTTTCTAATTTCTGATATCTGCATTGAATATAAAAGAATTATAGGTCTAACTGTAGTAGCTTCAGAAACACTACTGAGTTTGTGGACTATACATACTGTGTTCTAATTCTGTTTGCATTTATAATGTCTTTAAAAAAATTTGTACTGTGAGAAGAAATTCTGTGGTGGTTGAGCCTTCTGTGTTTTTATTTTCACTTTGTGAATTTCAGACTGAAGTAATTTTGAAGAGTGATTTGCCCAGAACAGAGTTGGATTTGGTGTGCCATCGGCTGATGCCCTGGGCATTATGATAGTGGCGCTATAGAAATTGATTGATTGATTGATTGAGTTGTATGCAGTTGGCCAAATTGCTGTGTAGTCAGACCCACTTTTTCATGATGTCATTATCACCATAATATTGTTTGGTGTAATATTCCAAGTGTCGGTATTCATAGCAGTTATAAACTGTAGTCTGTCACCTTTTATGCTGTAGAGTTGAACAGCTAGCTCTTTGTTTGAATGTAGTATTAATGAGCTTTGAATGTATCGCATTGTGACTGTGCATGCGCGTGTGTGAAGCCCTTATTTGCATGTAGTGCTAATGAGCCTTTGATAGTAACGTGTTGTGACCTTGTTAGTTAGACCCGTCTCTTAGAACGGTTAGTTTTTTAAAATTGCAGTTCTGATGTGTAAGGACATTCTCTGAATTAGTAGATGATGTTGCAATCTGTTCCGTAATCTTTCATGTGGAGCATTACGCGATTGAGTTGGCTGCCTATATATATTCGTAGTGGATACAGCACATATGGCCTTCTTCTGCATTGTAACCGAATGTCTTTTGGGGAGTGGGGTGGGAGACAGATCAAAGCCTCTGCAGAGGACATGAAATATGCTACTGGAACAATGGCTCGGCTGCATTTTTGAGTGTATCTGGTATCCATCCGAATGTGAATTTTACGATACAGCATACATGTATGTAATAATTATTGTGTGTGAGTGTGTTTGGCAGATTTCTTTTATGGATATCATTTCTGCTTCTAAATTGAACTTATTTAGTCGTTTAGTTTGTGCATGCTGTGAAATTTTAGTTATAAATTCATTCAAGGAAGAGATTCAGGCTGAATTATTACTATTGCTGCTACAATGTACACTGTAGGCTACGTATGTGTGCATAACACCCAGATAATTTCGCTGACTAATTTGAGGTTTGAAGCACGTGCGTCTATTTCAAGAGGTCTGTCGTGTGAGTTTCGTTCTTGTTTCTAAATGTGTTTCAGTCTGTTTCTGACTACAGCATCGCGATGGACGTATGAACGATTTCTTCAACCGGATCTTTCTTTGCTCGCGCATTAAAATCTGCAAAAGAGAAATGTGGTTCGTTGAGCAGCGGTCATAAATGCAATGTTGCTTGCAAACGTCCCACTGTCTACTTTCAGATTTAATTTCATTTGGTTTAGTGGCATCCATAGAACATGAAGTTGTGAGCTGCTGCAGTCTGCCTTAAACTAATGGAAAATCTGGATATTACAACCAGTTGCTGGTCTGGACCAGAGCAGGCAGTGTTTGACTTTTCTCTTTTCTAATTCGACTTGGATTTAGTTTGCCCTGTGATGATGCCATAGAAGTCGACTGATGGCGACCAGTCGTGTGGAATGGAGTGATTTCTCTGACTGCAGATGAGTTCACCAGAGGGCGATACTCTTACGCCAAAGCTGTCTAAATGAACTTATGGTACGGTTCTACAGTGTACATGTATAATTAATATAATGCATAGATTTTTATTTTAAAAATTAGTTTCACACTAGGCCTATACTGTAAGACTGATCTTTCTCTTAATCACAGAAATGCACCATCGGCAAGGTAGTGGCATTTTAAACCCTGAGATGTAACGTAGATCCCATGGGGTTAGTCGACTATTTGAACTTGTCGGGGAGACCTGACAACCAATGAAAGCAGCCTGGCTAGGCCTATAGAAGCAACAGTCAATGCACAGACTAAAAACCACAGTTGGGGTAGGATTAGGACAATAGGCCTCAGGCGCTACTACTACTACTACTACTAATCAGTGTTAGGAGTGATCTTAGATCAAAAGATCACGATCTAAGATCACAATTCATGATCTTTGATCTTTGATCTAGATCACTTTTTACTACTGATCTTTGACTCTGATTTTAAATCACTTTTTTGGTGATTTTGATCTTTATTATCAACAGAAGATCAAAGATCAAATTATAAGTATTCTCCCAACTAAGTCAATCAATCAACGAACTTCAATGTGTATTGAGTAAAATGGCGGACAAATCAAGCATTCGGACCTCAATGATCATGCTAGTGCAGCCGGTGCAGATGATGAGGATTATGGGTATGGCCCTGACATTAGTACTGGCACTGCCACTGGGACTCAGAGGGAGGCTTGCTCAGTTGCAACTGGTCGTGAAAATGCAGTCAAGATAGAGGTCATGCACTACCTGAATAACCCAAATAAGGAACTTTCTAGCTTGTTGGCATACCCACGTGTCAAGGCAGCATTTGTGAAATATAACACAACCCTACCATCTTCTGCACCTGTCGAAAGACTTTTTAGTATTGGAGGTTTGATAGCTACACCGCGAAGAAACAGGTTGTCTGATGCAACGTTTGAGCGTCTGCTCATGCTGAAAATGAACTGCCGTGTTCAACACTGACTGTGAACTGACAGTTAGTTGCTAAAATTGTCATGAACTGTTTTCAGTTGTGTTAGTAACTTAGTATTACAAAAGTTTACATGCATCGTACAGTGGAAACTTGTATCGTTATCATACGTGACACGTCATACATGATATAACTATATTTGTAATGATCTTTGATCTTAGATCACTTTTAAAGTGATCTTGATCTTAGATCATTTATACTCTAGTGATCTTTGATCTTGATCTTAGATCAATTTTTCTCTAGTGATCTTGATCTTTGATCAAGATCATTTTACAAGTGATCTTTCCTAACACTGCTACTAATAATAATAATAACAATAGGCCTAATAATAATGTCATTTCAATTGGGTTGGGAGGCATTAACCTGTGCCGCTGTGCGAAACCCACTATAAAACAGTGACCACACAGTCTTAAAAATAATTAATTGGATGTTAAAAGCGCTCTATTCAGATTTCTCTGCATTGAAAACAGCTGTTACTGCATTTAAAGTAATCACAGGCCTGAGGAGAGGGGGTGCAGCCGGTACATTGTACCGGGGCCCATGGAGTTTTCAGGGGCCCAGATCCGGTGACGATAAGGTTTTTTGCTTGTCAGGGAGTTTTTTTGAGAATTGACAACGTTTTTTGCTTGTCAGGTTTTTCGGAGACTTGATAAATTTTTCTTAAGCATATTATTAGCGCCAATTCCAAACTGTCGGGTTTGAGCGGTGTTCAAGAAGGAATCTGGAATTGAGCTCCTTCAGATTTCGATGACTGTGTAATTTCCGCTCTGATCTGGAAGTAGGCAGTCTCAGCGAGCTGTCTTAGTAGGTAGGTCGAGACTCGAGAGACGCTTTACAGCGATCGTAAATATGTTTGGGCGGCCTAATGAACGCATTAACTTTTGTGACACAACGCTAGAATGCGCTCGATGCGGTGGATAAAGGGTTCTAAAAAATCAGTGCAAATATAAATGAGAAAGGTTGTTCCACTCGTCAACTCCAGTCCAGAGCAGGAAGACAGAAAAGCAGAAGGTTCATTCGATGTGCCCAGACCATTGTCGTCGTAGCCAGGGTTCAGGGTTATTTCTAGGACCGTCAATTTGGGGGTGGGGTGGGTGTCGGTACATATATGGGGGACGGTGTCGTTTCCCGGTGAAAAATGTCTGACAAGGGAAAAAAAGGTCATCACACAATTATCTCTGTCCACAAAAAGGCATCCCTGCTCAAACTGCTCAAATATTGGAGGGTGTCGGTCTCAAAATAGGCAATCCCTAGGTCAGATTGGGGGAATTGGGGTTTTGGGGGTCGTACCCGCAATAACTCATCCCTGGCTCAGATTGGGGGTGTCGGTCTCAAAATGGAGGGTAAGTGGGTGTAAAATATCCCTGCCAGGGTTTCCTGGATATGGACGAACCATCAATGTAGGCACGCACATCTTGTTTAGCCTGGAACTATGGAACTCATTGCCTCAGCATTTGCGCATCGCAAATTCATGGCAGATATTTAGAACAAGATTAAGAACCCATATTTTTGACCTGGCTTGTCCACCATAGACTGTCACCATAGGGGAACGGGTATAAATCTTACAAACTTTGAAAATATTAAATGAAAAACATTAACAATTTTAAGGTAGTTTGATTTTGGAGGGGTATATATGCCGATATAACCATAGGCGGATTTAGAGTTTAATATTTGGGTAGGCTAGCATGGGGTCTAGGGGTGCCATCCAGCACGCGACAGACCTGGTGTTGATGGAAAAACAATTTTTGTTTTGTTTTGGTGGGATTAGTTGTGTAGGCTTAAGCCTACCCTAGCCTTTAATAAAATCCGCCTATGGATATAACCCCAGTCGCTAAGCCCCTGGAGACCGACCGAATATTTCTAAGCTTACGCAACCTAAGGTTTGGGTTCAGTATGACATTGATGATGCCGTTAATTTGCATTTATCTTCTTTGTCAAATATGAGATTCATTTATAAAGGTCAAACTGTTTCTTAGGTGTTGGAGAAGATGGAGGGGTGGTGTGGGGTGGGTTTAACCACCAAAACGTCCGTTTCCTAAGAGACTTATGAACCAGATTGATTTATGCTCTCGATATCGTAATAACATCGTAAATACACTGTAACATATAATCAGATTGTTTGCTATCTCTGAACAGCAAACACCCGAAAATCAATCAATCAATCAATCAAATCAATGAAAACAATGCATGTTAATGGTCACTACTTCTTAAGATGATTTAAGACTAAGATGGCGGACATGATCTCAACAAACGAGCTCCAAATCTCTTTGAGCGTCTCCAGTGTTTAATCTAGAGTTCTAGACTATAGACTTCTGGATCCGGGGGAGGGGAAACTGACAAGGCCGGGGGAAGTCAGCTAGGGCTGCTGTTAGTTGATGTAATGTGCCAAAATTTCCAGGAGGAAATTTGAAATTCCCAAGGGAAAGGGCAATTTCCCTCGGAAACGGCCTAGATTAAACCCTGGGCCTCTCTCCAACGCTTCTAATTGATAGGACATTTGACGAGCAACGAATTTTAGAGCAGTAACATGTCACATCGGACTAATAATGCTATTGCGCTACAAAATGTGCATCTTTTTCAACTGACCAAGAATTTCATACCGGCTATTTAACGTTTTGAAATGTGCATGAATTCTTCCATACCAATAGAGAAAGCAGCCATTTGGATTAAATGCACCAATGTCAGATGGAGAGAGCACGACATTAAATCTGACACTTTCATCATGCCTTTTGAACTTGACTTATGTCAAGCGAATTCACTTCATTATCGCCAACGACCTTAAAAAGAGAGTATAAATATTTGACGGTACCACGCGTAAGCTTGTAAGCTTGTCCAAAATCGCAAATAAAATGTAAAACCCTAGCGACGATAATTAAGACCAATAAAATTACCGTTACACAGTGACCACGATCGATAAAAAATGTCTGTCGCCGGGTTTTCTATCAGATTTGAAAAGCCGTCGGATGTCAATGTATTCGCGCTCATTATATCGAATCGCCGTTAATTTAATGATCATGTGCGATAATGAGATACATCAACATTAATATACAGGATATTTAGTTCGTTATAATCTCGGACATATAAATTTAGTGTCGCATCAGTTTTTTTTATAATCGCATTTAATTTGCATAAAGTTCTCGGTGCTCAAACACAACTTGATGGAATGTTTAAAAAACGATTATGGGCTCGTTCAATGAGTTTGACGAGGACAAGATGGAGGATGGGTGATTGAAGAAGAGACACGGGGAAACGGAGAAGCTTGTTAAAAGTCGTTGAGTGAAGTCCTAGGTTAGCTTCTCTCGATCATTCCTTTTATTTTCCGAAGCGATTTTCCTCCGCTGACTATATATATATATATATATATATATATATATATATATATATATATATATATATATATATATATATATATATATATATAATATATTTATAAAGTTTTATTTGATTTGTAGCAAGTTAAAGTCGATATTGAGGCGCGTACGTACGTGCTTTAATAACATAAGGTGACCGAAAATTACATTTCTTTGCAGTAGAACACATTTAGTACTTAAAAATTATTGGCATATATAGCGCATTTTTAGCGATGCACCTGGTGTTCGTTCTTCGTTCGTTCTTAGTCCGAAAATAGTGTCGAATTATACAGCGGTCGAGTCGATCTCTGAGTTGAACTGTTTAACCCTATCTGGATTAGAGTGTTTGATCAGAGACGCGATTCAAATGAGTCCGACGCTATAGCCTACTATAAAAACGCATGGAATTTCGCCGGCGCTCATCTAAATCGTATTCGATAATCGATATGTTTGATCACGTAATAGAAATCAGAAATCCAAGCATACAGACAAGTGGTGTGGGGTGGGGTGGAGGAGGGGAAGTCGAGGGAGTCGACTGTAGCTCAGTTCAGTCTCATACTCATACGGCCAGGTAAAGAAGATCAAGACATTCGTTAAAATTCCAAATGAACGTATATTTTCTTAATTGATTTCATGCAGAATTTGCTGAATACTCGCATAGTGGAGTTTGGAGCGTAGACTTACAACACCAAGACAAAAAGCTAGGCATAGTCCAGTGGCGTTTCCAAGAACTCTTGGTGGGTGGGGATGCAATGAATTTCCAGGAAGATCCCATCGAAGGAATTATATGAAAACGGATTAGAAGAAATCTGTAGATTTGATTTATGAATTATAATGTTCAGAATTGACAATGTATAAAAGCCATTTTAGCCTGGTTGTACAAAGTCATAATGTAAAATTGAGTTTTCTATTGCTGTAAGCGAATTTGTCGATGACATTGTCTATGGATATGTCCACATCTTTGTGGATTTGCGGATATGCGTAAAGGCTAATCCGTTTAGGCGAATATCTTCCAATTGAAGACGCATTTTGGTGGGCCGGTGGAGGAGGGGGGTGCATTCCCAGTCATACCCAACGTGGAACCTCCCCTGGTCTAGTCTCTTTCAAGTTGAACATGGCCACGATCACGCGAAGGCTATTCGATGGATCTTATAGCTAGACTTACAGTATCAGAGCCATCAGTATCAAGTAGATATATACGTTGTGGCTTTGTTGTAAAATCGGCACGGTGTAACTACAGGCCTATAAAAGTGGGGGCCCAACCCCTATATCTTCCACCTTCCCTATGGTAGCCTCTCAATCTCAAAAAGTGCGGGAAATGGTTCGAGCCTAAAGGCCTAATAGAAGTTTACGTCTTTGGATAACTATGTATAATTACTTAGGTGATGCTCAACCTGTCAATGTCTTTTATCTGGTAACTCATTCAGTCGATATTTTATATTCAAGTCGATCAAAATTTTCCTTTTCAGATGTCCGTATGTCCGAGTATCCGTTTTGCCCATCACCTGTCAAGGAGCGACTTTGACGAGTTTCTAGACGATAATTTCCCCCACCCCCTCCCTCCCTCCCCCTTACCAGCAACCCCTACCCCTTCCTTCCACTCAACGACTGTGTTTTCTCATCGGAGCTGAACAAACTCTCGAATCATCGACCAACTGGTTATGAATTTACTCAGGTCGTCTTGGTCCGATCTCGAGACCGCATAGTAATATTTGCACGCAACGATAGGCAGCTCCACCCCTCTCTCCCTCCCGTCCTCCCTTCTCATCCGGCCAAGACCAATCGGGGGAGGCCGTCGCTCTGAACGTCTTAATCAGTCTAAAAAACCAACGTACGACGACAAATTTACCGCAGAAACCAAACGCACGCATACTCTCCGACGGACAAGCACGCGTATATAGGGCCTGTATACGCGTTATATCTATATAGGCCTAAACAGCAGAATTCATTTTGATGCTAATTTATTGCCTCCGATCGCTCTGCCCCTCCCCCCCCCCAGCTCTTAAAGACTGCGTTTTGTGTCGCCCCACAACTCCTGCGCCGGAGTGATTTCATAATAATAATATAAAAAACTGTGTACATGCCATGCAAGCACCGTCGTAGCCCTAATTAAGTAAGTGATTTAATACGCCTGTCGTCTCAATGGCGGACAAGACTATACAGTAAGTCATCAAAGTCGATTAGGTTTATATGTGAGACTCGATGCGCGAACCAGCGACGACCGGTCGGCGAAAGACTACCTGTTCGATTGGTCGCCTCGCCCTCCGCGCTGTTATCTTAAAGCGAGGACAAGTACTGCAGTAGTCAGTTCAGGGCCCGCCGACTCCTGACGAGAGAAGGGAGGAGGGAGGGAGAGAAAGACCATAAAACGCTGCCGGTCGTAACAGAAGGTTTCAGTCGGTCGACTGCTTTGCAGGGCGTCGGCTGCTTCGCTCTCTCTCTCTCTCCCCTCTCTCTCCCTGGAGAGCAGACGTCGCGACAATGGTAAAACTGAACTTCCTTTCCAGCTACGAAGCGGAAGACTGTTACCGGGCGCTCCGACGCCTGGCGAAGGGCAGCAAGAAGCACGCCCAGAACAACAACAACAACGACGGCGACGACGGTGGCGACGAAGACGATTCGGAGGTGTTCTGGGCGACGAACGAGCTGAACAGCAAGCGGAGGTTCTTTCGCCACGTCGAGACGCTGAACGCCGCGAAACAGAACGTCGGCGAGGCGCTGGCGATGGCCGAACTGTCGCTGATGGCGACGTCGGCATTCGCCGAGAACAAGTCGCCGACGCGTCGGTCGCCATCGTCGTCGTCGTCGACGAGGAAGAAAAGACTGCGGCACCACGGACACTTCAAGTTCACCACCAGAAACACCAGGTCAGTCTCACAGATGAAACAATTTAGAGCTCTGTCTGTCTGTCTCTGTCTGTCTCTGTCTCTCTCTCACTCTCTCTCTCTCTGTCCTTCTGTTTCTCTTTCTTTTTACTGACTGTCTGTCTGTCTCTCTTCTTACTCTCTGTCTGTCTGTCTGTCTGTCTCTCTCTCTCTTTCTTTCTCTCTCTGTCTCTTATATCTCTTCTCTTTTCTCTGTCTCTGTCTCTGTCTGTGTCGTCTCTCTCTCTATCTTTATATATCTCTCCTCTCTCTTCCTTTTTATTCTCTCTCATTTGATCTAATCATAGACTTCTATAGCGCCACTTCATAATTATTCATAGAAATACCAGCTGGTGACATACACGGTCGCTCTCTCTCTCTCTCGCTCTGAAACTGATAATTCTGAATTTGGCGCCGTGCAAACCCTCGACTGCGACTTATCTCATGACCCTTGGCACTGTTTTTGTCCTAATATTTTCTCAGATTTTTTAACGATCGACAATTGTCCTTCAAGTGCTTTACAATCCGTCGAAAGTATTGCGAATGGAGTGCCTGAATTCTTTGTGAAAAGCTGACGACCACTTTTCAAAGCTTATTGTTGTTGTTGTTGTTGTTGTTGTTGTTGTTGTTTTACCAAATAAGTTCCCTAATCATCTCCGAAACTATAGATTTGTCAAGACCGCTAGAGATTTTATTGCAACCGTTGGTAAGACAACAACTTTGAAGCGTACATTGAAGCATGGACTTAGACAGCGACGATGTGATTGAATAGACAATGCAATAGTCGTTGTCTTTATTCGACTCATTCGATTATAATATAGCACGAAAGTCTGATTATGCACGTCAGTTGCGTTGCCGGGGTTCTGGAATATGGGGCACGTCGAAATTTCGTTCGGGTAAAAGTCGCTGGTGAACAGTGTTTTATCTAGACTTCAGGCCGCCGCCTTCGAGGGGTGATTGACTCTGCCGGAGGGCAAAAGACACGGTTCAGTACAAGAACCTGTGTCATTGCTGGACTTTGGGGATTTTGTGGTGCTGGAGGGTGGGTGGGGGGGGGGGGTTCCCTATCAGGTCTGTATAAAACACTGCTGGTGAGTCAACAAATTTCGTCAATGAGTTATTTGTCCATTAGCGTATTCTCTTCGATCACGCTACCTGTCCCCTCCCCCGTCAAATAATTATAATAAATGATTTTGCGCAAAATATTACAACATCGATCCCAGCCAGAATATGGAGCGTACCCCCTCCCCCCACGGTGACCATCGTGGCGATGTAATTGTCTCATAGGGCCGCTTAATCATAGGCCTGCATGGTCAGAAAGAGTAAAAACTTTCCACTCGTCGGTATCGAAGGCGTTTAGGCTTCAATGCTGTCGAAGCATAATGACTTCTTATCCTGCGCTGCCTCAAATACCGGGCAGCCGATCGCTGCTTATCTTCGTCAAGAGCAATTCAACTGCAGTCATCGCCTCTGCGCATGCGCAGGTCCTATGTTTGTTCTTCGGCTCGAAACTTGTTACCATCCGAATAAATGTCCCAACTATAATCTGACTTATTCCTGGAATGACCTGGTCTTTTGCTGACGGATTTGAAGTACAATGGATTGATAGGCCTACCTTTAGAGTTTAAAGTATTAAAAATGATGCTATAAAAGTGCATATATATAATATATAAATAATACATAAATAATATATATATATATATAATTATATATATGTATATAAATATTCTATCGATAATTATTATTTATATAGATAATATATATATAATATATGTCATGCAATGAATGTATATATTTAATTAGTTGGAAAATATCCGATAATTATTATCCGGTAGAATACGAATAATAATAATAATAATAATAATAGTAATAACGTGTTAGTTAGTTAATAATAATAATAATAATAATAATAATAATAATAATAATAATAATAATAATAATAATAATAATAAATAAGGTTTAAAGTGGTTCAGTAGGGTCTGCCCTGCGTGAGAACCAGTGTTGCGTCAGAAGAGACGGCATTGATATGCATCCTGTTGTGACAGTGCTATTCCATTCATTTCTGCCTTTCGAATACCAATTGATGCACTTCAATCGAACTCTTTCGCTCGCTCTTTTTCTTTGTGCGCATGCGCAATCGTATGCGTGCAGTTTTTTCTCTCGTGCGTGTACATAAGTGTGGACCTTCGTACAGTACTTCAAATTGGATTGTTATGCCTTTTCGAATGAAATTGCATGTCTCTTTAGTATAAGAGGCCTGTAAACTCTGTATACGAAGGACCTTGAAATCTAGGCGAAGATCGGATGGAACAAGTTTCAGTATGACAAAATTATTGCGAAAATTACAGTTGGGAATGAAGTTATGAGAAAAAAACTTATGTGGCATTTTTGTACGTTATGTATGTATTTCTGTACGTTACCATGTCGAACTATGCAAAAATTTTAACGTGAAATTTGTCAGCGAAAAATCGACTGCGTTCATAAGATCTTTTTTTACGCTGTTGCAAGGCCCAAGTAGAAGTTCATTATAAATTCTAGAGTCCTAATTAATTAGGCCTACGTGGGCCTGGGTGTTAAGTGATCGTGTCATTGGATTTGACAGTTGAAATTTACAATCCAATACTATGCGCAAGAGTTTCACGAAGAAAGAGTTGCTGATAAAACTGTCGTCAGTAAATGAACATGTAAAACTTTTTTATCAGAGATTATTCATGTTGGAAAATAATTTATGAGTCTGCTACCCCCCTCCCCCGCACTACACTGGATAATGTTGCAGGCATTCGATGTGGTATGTATCCTAGAATTGGATTGTTGACTTGTATCTATGCAATAAATATTTGAAAATCGAAGTTGCCTGAAGTTGAGCAAGTTGACTCTCGAATCAATCGTCCCGATTTTAAGTTGAAGCCTCTCAAACTCTGGTGACAGACGTGAGATTGATTGAGATGCAGCTATGCGCGTAATTGTATTTCCATCACACTATACGACACAATGACAAATAAAATATATATATTACTGCTCTTCTCGGCATTAAAACTATCAGATACAGGCCTAATGACAGCACGAGGCAACTTCAACTGTCAACTTCAGACAACTACGATTTAATTCTCTTAGTCTTGACCCTAGTTGATTTAGGATCTAACATAGACGCAGTTAAAATATATGCCTAAATCTCTAACAACACAATGGTACCAGGCCTTTGTATAGCACATCCTCACAGATAACTGGAACTGATATTTAGCCTGATACCATCGTATTTTTGGAACGATAATTGGCGCGAATTTCAAACTGGTTTTTCTGACCGATGCAAGACAACGCTGGAAAGATTGGCCGGGTACGAGGACAAAATGTCGGACAAAATGGACAAAATGAAAAAAATTATCAAAATTTAATAATGTCATGCAGCTTAACTCGAGGCCAGTCAAGGCTGTTAAAAGTTCTGTTCGAAATCGTAGCATTAAGTTACAGGCGTTTTTGTTGTCAAAATGCGAGCGGCGCCAGACGGGTCATAGCTAATAGTCAAGGCTGTTAAAAGTTCTGTTCGAAATCGTAACATTAAGTTACAGGCGTTTTTGTTGTCAAAATGCGAGCGGCGCCAGACGGGTCGTAAAATTAGCGTATATCGCTGCCACGGAATTACAGTTTACGGGAATTACAGTTTACGGGAATTACAGTTTACGGGAATTACAGTTTACGGGAATTACAGTTTACGGGTCTTCGTAACGGGACACCGAGAGGTCTCGGATTTGCTCGGACACGAATGCAAAGTGACCGATGCGGCCGAACGGTCTCAGACCAGAGAGGTTCACCTTTCAGAGGGCAGGCAGGTCGCCATTCGTGTGCGGACATGCCCCGCGGAAAGGTAAAATCACCGGTGAATCCAAAAGCGAGAAGGGTGAGATGTCATTGAGGTGAAAGGTCATTCCTCTCTCGCGGGGTGGGTGGGAGTTGGTGTTTTTATCGTGCGCATACGAATGGCGTTTGAGTCATCGATACTTAATTAAATAAACTCTAGGGTATGGGGTCGCAAGACTCGAAATATGCGCATACACGCATACATTCGCCTTACATGTATAGCGTATGCGTTAAGTCGTTATCCAAATGAAGCCGACCGAAATGAGTCACGTTTCGATTTCCCTGTGATAAAATATTGCGATGTTTAAAACTATGAACTGTTGGCAAAAGCGAACCTGACGAATTTATCGCGGAGGTGGGCAATCTTTTCTCATGAAAGGCCTCATTAGTCTCGGTCGTATGTAAAATGGTGCATGGGACATATTCATCACTATATATGACAACGTGCATTTCATAATTATAACAGAACTTAATACCAATTTGGAAATGTAGACCTAGTCTTTCGTGTAATAATAATAATAATAATAATAATATTATTATTATTATTATTATTATTATTATTAATTCTGTATTAGCCTATATCGCTTAATAATAGAGCAGCAGAATGCACCGATGTAAAAAAAGAACAAGTTCAATATCAGGAAAAATTTCCGACAAGTTTTTTCGTAGTCAGGTTTGATGTTATTGGCTGACTGCAGATTAACTTCCTTCAGCAGAAGCACAGTGCCTCAGCTGTTGATGTTCAAAGACTAAAATGTCGGTCCACACTCCACAGACGTAGGCCTATATGTTGAACCATACAAGAGAAAGTTTTATTACGGGCAAAGTTTTTAAGATTTCTGAACTCGACGGCGTTAAAAGCCGAATAATATTCTATTAGTCTTGAATTATTTGTATTAGTGTTGTGTTCCCGCGGGCCACGTGAAACCCGCGTGCGGTCCGCGGACCCGTCGGCTGTCCACCTTACGCTGCATTCCAAACTATAGTCCTCTTCTTGTGCACGCTGTTTCAGGATCGAAAGAGAGTCGAAAGAAGACGCCGGCTACTTCTCGAGGCATTCCAGGGGCGGCGGCAGAACGCTCGAACGCGAGGCCTGTCGGGACCGAGTGAACCGCGCCCGCAGCTTCCAGGTGCGCCGATCCACGTCCCACGACGACCCGGCGCTGGCCAAATCGTCCCCGAAGGGGTCCGACGCTCAGGGCAAGAACCTCCGTCGGTCGTCCAGCGAGCGCGCCCGGCCTCCCCCGGCGAACAGTCTGCATCGGTCGTCGTCCGCCGGGACGAGTCAGTCCCCGGTGGACAGGCACCGAGATCGTCAGGCGAAGGACCGGGGGCCTTCCTCCGCCGCCGCCGCCGCCGCGTCGACGACGCAAGACGGGCGAACCAAGCGCCCGGTCGGCGAAGAGACGATCGTAACCGATCCGGACACCGGCATCCGGTACAAGAAAGGAAAGCTTCTCGGCAAGGTAACTTCCGTCAAATCATCATCATCATCACCACCATCATCATCATTCATCAGCATCATAATAATAATCATCATCAGCAGCAGCATCAGGTGTTTTGCTCCGGTCGCCATTTTTTCTAGCTACGCCAATGTTGATAGCCGATTATATAGGCCTATAGGCCTAGTAAAGGAATATTTGGAAGAGGTCCCTAGCTGAAGTTTGGAGGGATATAACACCACGATTTTACCGCAATGGGTGACACCAACCCTAGCGACGCCACTGCATTACCGTAACAAGATATAGATAGATAGATAGATAGAGAGAGAGAGAGAGAGAGAGAGAGAGAGAGAGAGAGAGAGAGAGAGAGAGAGAGAGAGAGAGAGAGAGAGACTGAGAGAGAGAGACTGAGAGAGACTGAGAGAGACTGAGAGAGAGAGAGAGAGAGGGGAGAGAGGGGAAAGAAAAGTTATCAAAGGCGTTTGACTGACATCCCAGGCATTTAAACATTCGAGCACAGGTTTTGTGGTGAAAGAATGGATTATGTCAGCAGATATCATTTATTATAGCACTTATTTCGCCCGATGCGTGATTATGGATAATATTTGCGTTGAGTAGCTCTTCAATACACCTGTGTGTAACTTTTACGAGTATGCGAACAAAGATTGTCACATGCCTCCTCTTGTATGCGAGTTATTCGAGACACACACGCACACTCACACACACACATGTATACAATGTGTCTATATATATATATATATATATATATATATATATATATATATATATATATATATATATATATAGAGTCTTTTTGCCTGTCAGCCTTTTTCTTTTTCGGCAAAGTTGATTGATTTTTCCCTCTCTTCTCATCCCCACCAACTTCCTATAAATTCATTTCTTCCCCCTTCCACCAAGAAATCCTGGAACCGCCACTGTATATGGTTTCACATAGTTTGGCCTGAAAGGCGTTAAAAAGACCCGTGGTTGCATGCCTGACTAACTGGGCGCTCATTTTCGGACACCCGGCAATAATAAACAACCATAATCGGAGACGACGTTGATGATTGTGTAAGGAGCGCAGAACACCGTCGCATATAGACTGTAAAACGGTTCAACGCATAAATGAACGTGAACGGTTTTTCTTGAGTCTCGCTCGATCGGCGGACCGCAAAGGGGGGCTTTTAATTGCACGGCGAACTCAATTCCCGCCATGAAGACACGCAGGCCTACGGTAACTGAACGAATGTTAGTGTTGCTCTTTATAAGTAAAAACATGACCACCGCGATGTGCCAATAGGCTATACACGTATGTTCAACTCCAAAAACTACTGTTACCGCTTCAAAATACGGCCAATTCAGTAATTTTTATCCAGACCCCAGGTCTTTGGCGGGGGGAGGGTCAAATTGACTTGGCTGGAGTGGAAAAGACACAGTTTACTGCAAAAATTGGTGATTAGTGCTGAGATTAGGGGGAGTTTTGTCGTGGTGGGGGGGGAGGGAGGTCCCCCTATTAGACCTGTACAAAGCACTGGATCAACCGTTAGCCGTTGGTAAACAACATTTGGACAGACAAGGCAACCAACCGAGAGAGTTATTATTTCAACGCTGTAGATTCTTTAAGAAATATTGGTTTAATTCATGGAACGTGTCCTTTCAGGGAGGATTTGCGAAATGCTTCGAATTTTCCGACGTCAAGACGAAGGAGAATTTTGCCGTTAAAGTCGTCAACAAGAACAGAATGTCGAATCCGAGAGTCAGGGAAAAGGTAAACAGGGCAGGGATTATCCTTTCGTTCGTCAATTAGACCGTTTAGTTGATACATAAATATTGTATTTGATTAAGTATTTTACAACTTAAATCTTTTAGGTTTATCTTAAAGCCTTTAAACTAATATAACTAATATAATTAAACGAGTTTATCAGTTGATGAAAGTTAATTAATATGACAGTTTGAACCACGCTTAATTCATGAATATTGTGTGAAAGAAACCGGGTGAATTATTGGAGACAATATATCAAGAAATGTTAAACTTTTTGGCATAGAATTCAGTTTTTCCAGACATGGGCTTTCCGCATAAATTTTTCCAGGAGAAGGTGCAAAACAGGGTGGTCTTGTAACGAAAGAAATGAAAAAAATTCCAGGGGGTGCAAGTTCATCGGATTGTTGTATAAATTCATATCTTAACTTAGTACTATAGGTTACTCATTTTAGTAATTTTACTTGTTTCATAACTTCACAATTTTTCCAGGGGAAGGGGTGCAATTGCAGAAAGCCTTCGCGATTTTTGTTAAGGTTTTAAATAACATAATCCCACTTCGAAACGCACCATTTATAGCTTTTCATCCCAATGGCAACGACTTTAAAGTGTAAAGACATTAAGCATTTTACGAGATCAAGTCATTGGGCAAAGTCATTAAGTGCTTCTTCGAATTTGTTTGGTTACGACGTGCTCGGATGTACAGTAGATTAGGCCTAGTGGGCCTGCATGCGAATGACAGGTGAAATCCAGGGCAGTGCTTTATCCAGACTCCAGGCCTTGGGTGGGGGAATTGAGGCTTTCGGGGGGGGGGGTCGACTTGGTTGGAGGAAAAGACACAGTTCAATGCAAAATTTGTGTAAGTGCTGGGATATTTGGCGGGGGGGATTTTGAGTTGTTTTTTTTTGGGGAATCTCCCTCCTAACAGGCCTGTATAAAACAATGAATGAATTCGAGATAGAAGACAACAGAGAATTGTTACCGAAATAACTGACGGACAACTACCTAACTAACTAACTCATTCATCGTTCTAGATATTACCGCAGCGTAGTGTTTGGTCTATAAGTCGAGAAGAAGATAAGACAATAAAAACTGCCGATCATCGGTGAAGCCACGAGACAGTGAGACGGTTTGGAACGCGTGATTTAAAATAAAGATCATGAGATTTTGAAATGAAAACTCAATGTCCTTAGGCCAAGAAGATAACGCGACTTCGACTCACTAAAGAGTAGACAGAGAAAGGAGGAGGAGGAGGAAGAAGAAGAAGAAGAAGAGGAGGAGAGTAGATAGTGACGCGAAAGTGTTTGGATTAAATGACTCGGCCATTCAACTATCTTAATAACGACGATAGCGACGATAGTGGTGATGATTGTGATTTTGATTAGACCTATTGTGATTACGATGCTGTAGATAATTCGTGAGATAGAGATACATCGTCACCTGGAGCACCTGAACGTCGTAACCTTCTACGGGTTCTTTGAGAGCAGAGGAGCTGCCTATCTGATTCTCGAAAACTGTGTTCAACGAGTGAGTGTTCAACCACCCAAACAAAGTCAATTCGAGCCCCAATCGTTCAATTTATGTAGCGCTTCGATAAACAACACACTATTCTTCTTCATAAAACGCCACGCAATACGCAGCGCCAGGCAAGATGGCGGTTCAAACCTTCAAACGATAAACAAACCATTAGAACGCCTCTTATCGAAGTTTCTTTATGTCTTGTCTATCGTCTGGACCACTGGGAATTCCGTCTGCTTCAGTTCAGAAATATTCATTTCCTGTATGATTTTGTACCTTCGTGCAGTCGATGGTCCATGTTCTTGCGAAGAGAAAGACATTAACGGAACCGGAAGTTCGTTACTACATGTTGCAGTTGATCAGCGGATGTCGATATATCCATGGTCGTAAGATCATCCACAGAGATCTGAAGCTCGGCAACATGCTGCTCGACGATCAGATGAAGATCAAGATCGCGGATTTCGGATTGGCGACAAAGGTCCTCTACGACGGAGAAAAGAAAACGTAGGCAGCGTTTAGACATAACGTAACGCTTGGCCATCTCTTTTTAATAAATTAGCATATCCTCGATAGTTCTCAGGGGCGGCGCTGGGTTTTGTTGGCTGGGTGGGTCTAATGTAATCTACACAACCAGGACCAGGCTCAGACTACCCCTCCCCATCACCCCCACCCCAAATCATAATTTCTCTGCAGATTTGCACGATTTGCTCGGGTGTCCCTGCCCGAGACTGGGTGGGTCCGGACCCGCGGACCATCCCCCTAGCGCCGCCACTGATAGTTCTGCGTCGCTGTCTCTCGTTGACTGATTCCTGGACTGACCTGGTCTTTTGCTGATGAATTTGAAGAAGTAGGCTACCATCGATTGATGCATTTAGAATATTATAAATGATGCTGTAAAAGTGCACAATTATTATCATTTTTTTAGTACACTCTGAAATTAAGATACTTTTCGGGAGATTTTTGTCTCGCAATAATGCTATGGTAGGCCTACTATTAACTCTAGAGTAGAATCACTTCTCTTTCTGAGTGCTTCCCGGCCCCTCCCACCCCACCCCACCACGGTAGATTCGGAGTCTAAGCCTAATCAGCAGCTGCTGCGGTACCTTCTTCAAAAGCGCTATAGGAATTCACGAGGTTTTACTTACGTACTTAAACTGACATTTTACCATCTGTGACTCTGAACGTTTTGGAGAGAAAGCAGAGCGTCCTGCTTTATCGAAGAGTTTTACAAGAATAATCAGAAAATTCTTTTCACAGTAGAACGTTCCTCGTAGAAAAGGTTTCTTTTTTTATCGACGGCGATTTAAGTCTAATTAATTATTAACCCCTTAACCGTGTATTTAACTGTAACTCAATGTAAAATGGACGGATATATCCGGGATCCCCAGTTAAGGGGTTAATCAAACACGATTATTTTCTGTTTTCAGTTCTCTTTGTGGAACTCCCAACTACATCGCCCCGGAGGTTCTCCAGAAGAAAGGTCACAGCTACGAAGCCGACATCTGGGCCCTCGGTTGTGTCATGTAAGTCTTCGTCTGTGCGGCCGCTACCCGTCTGTATAGTTTTGATCGCTTCAACTCGCCAACGTCACGTGACTAAGGGGTCGTCCATAAATTACGCCACGCGATTTTGGCACTTTTTGACCACCCCCACGTAACGCGACGTAACAAAACGTCAGACCCCCTAAAATATGACGTCACAAAGGGCCGACCCCCCTTTTCGCCTTCCGAAAAGTTTTGACAAGGGGTCGTCCATAAATGACATTATGCGATTTTGCAGTTTTTACCACCACCCCCCCATCGTAACGCGTCATAACAAAAGCCAGACCCGTTAAAATATGACGTAACAACGTCCTTGTATTTTTCCTCTCGAAAATTGTATTTTTCCTCTCTAAAATATCTATGACAAGCAAAAAAGGTCAAAGGTCATGACCTAATTTATTTGTTTTGCGTGACGTCACATTTACGGACCCCCCGTCGTCACACTTCGTAACAAATGGCCGGACCCCCTCACCGCGTGACTTAATTTATGGACGACCCCTAATGAGAATGGCATCGCCGGAAATTAGGAATTTGACGAGGCATCTAAATACCGCCACGGCTGCAGTAAACTAATTTATCTGTATGCATTATATATTAACGACAGTAGTAAATTTTTCGAAAGACCAATGAAGTTCCGACTACCCCCACTCCAATATTTTCGACATCCAATGAAAGGGGTGGATTTACAGCTAAAATCAAACTTTTTGTCGAGTTCCCCAAACCCGTCAGTAGCAGCAGTAGTAGTAGTGGTGGTGGTAGTAGTAATAGTAGCCTAGTAGTAGTAGTAGTAGTAGTAATAATAATAATAATAATAATAATAATAATAATAATAATAAGTAGTAGTAGTAGTAGTAGTAGTAGTAGTAGTAGTAGTAGTAGTAGTAGTAGTCAGGGCGCGATTTGTAATGGAAGGTGGATCCCCCCACTGCCCAACTGCATCTCCCCACTGCTACACTTCCCCAACAACTACATCCCCCCAAGCTCGAAATATTCCCCCCACTGCTCCAGGTCACAAATCGCACCAGCAGCAGCAGCAGCAGTTGCAGCAGCAGCAGCAGCAGTAGTAGTAGTAGCAGCAGTAGCAGCAGCAGTAGCAGCAGTTGTAGTAGCAGCAGCAGCAGTAGCAGCAGCAGCAGCAGTAGCAGCAGCAGCAGTAGTAGCAGTAGCAGTAGTAGCAGCAGTAGTAGTAGTAGTAGTCGTAGTAGTAGTAGTAGTAATAGTATACTATAGTAGTTGTAGTAATAACAGTAGCAGTAGCAGTAGTAGTGGTAGTGGCGGCAGTAGTAGTAGTGATGGTGGTAGTAGTAGTAGTGGTAGTAGTAGTAGTAATAGTAATAATTAACCCATGTCATGATGGTAGCGATGAAAGCAGTTTCGATGCTTTGTGTGTCTTAAGGTACACGATGTTGTGCGGTCAGCCGCCGTTCGAAACGAAGTCTCTGAAGGAGACATACCATCGAATCATCAACAGGAAGTTCACCATCCCTGGTCACGTGACGCAGCCCGCGGCCCAGCTGATAAGCAAGATGCTGAGCGCCGAACCTGCGTTGCGACCGATGCTGGCGAGAATGCCGGCGGACAAGTTCTTCGTCTGCGGATATACTCCGTCGACGCTGTCGACTTTCTGCTGTCACACGGCACCACGATTTGCGCTCCTCACCTCTACGCTGAAACGAAACAGGTGATGAGAAGGATATCTCTAAGGGGCATCGTCAGGAATTTGATTTGGGAGTGGGGGAGGGGTATAATATGATTTGGAGGGTATACATCTTTAAAAAACACAAAAATTTTAAGGTCGTCTTTTTTGGCGGGTATATATACAGATATACACCCCCGTCGCTGCGTCCCCGATCTCTACTCCCTCCTCTACCAGGTAATCAACGTCGATTACGATATATAGGTATCCCTGATACCTGCAGGAGCGCATGCGCCATTAGCGAAAGCACAGTATCGGTTAATACCAGACATGGACGTAGACTGGGCCTATCCATGGGTTGGGTTAGAAATTTCCATGTTTAAGTCATGGTTTAAAGAGATTGTAATGTATTACGGTGGGTTGGGTTGGGTCAAGTAACCCTATTGCTTTCGTGGGTTGGGTTGGGTCTGAATCATGATGGGTTGGGTTTTAAAGAGTGGACCCAGGTCCGCGTCTGATTCATCGTAGCTAAAGTAACGAATCAACAATTGATTTAGAGACGTCCGATTTGATGTCGCATTACCTTACATTGATTTCTTATATGTTCATACAACTTTAGGAATTTATTTTTAAAATGCAGACGTTGGAGAGGAAGAGAAATAAGTGAGGAATTGAGGTGTATTGGCAATCGTTCTTGTGATATGTTAATAGGATAATGGATTTCATGCTCTTTAGGAACGGTGCTCTAGTAGGCCTGCATTCACTCGGGCAAAGAGATGATTAAATTTAAAGTTTTTTGGTAACATTCATCGGCAGGTCTTCGAGTGAAAACGTTGATAAGAAATCAAACCAGGAAGCCAAAAACAAAGCTTTTACTAAGGAAAAACTAAGGAAAAACACGCAGCGAAAGGTAAAAATCCACAGTCATTTTGATTTAACAACAACAAAACGGGCTTAGCCTAAGTCAAGGCACCGATGGTTTACGTTGGCTGTCATGCAAGTGCATCTCTGACTACGATTTCACCAACGAAGAATCCTATCTCAACATTTCATCGGTACCCTTGAATTCTCCAACTATTTTGCCATACCTTTGCTCATTTAGGCCTACATTGCTTCTAATTAAACATAACACAGAGCGGAAGTGTCGAATGGCCATGCAGTCTATCACTGAAACCTAAATTATGGTAGATCCAGATTCAATAAAAATTGACTACTACTACTACTACTACTACTACTACTACTACTAATAATAATAATAATAATAATAATAATAATAGTCGCATTGTCGTTTGTAATCACTGATTTAAGTCTTTTCCGTTGTCATTCAGGATATACAACATCGTCCGACGAACGAGAATAACAAAAAGACGACGACGACAACAACGACGACGACAACGACGACAAAGGCAACAAACGACAAACCGAAAGGAATCGAAATGGCTCCATCGTCGTCGTCGTCGTCGTCGGCCGTGGCAGCGAGCGACGAGAGGACGAGATCTCTGGAGAAAACCTTCAGAATAATGGACGCCAGAAACAGCATCAGATCGTCCAACCAACACAACAACAGTCTGGACAGACTGACGGAGTCCGAGGAGTGCAGTCTCTCGAGCAGCAGCAGCAACGCCCACGCCCACGCCCAACCGACGTCCAACGACCTGAGAGGTAGGCCTACGGACTCAACCTAAGGACTCATCGCCGACTCCGTCTCGAAATAGGTTGGAACAAATTCACTGTAGGCATGACTAAATTCAGATTTGCCTGTATTATAATGTTTACGTGGTCGGATGTCATAGACCAGAGGCAAAGAATGACATCAAGCTGCAATAATAATAATAATAATAATAATAATAATAATAATAATAATAATAATAATAATAATAATAATATTATTATTATTATTATTATTATTATATTATTATAATAATAATAATAATAATATTATTATTATTATTATTATTATAATAATAATAATAATAATAATAATAATAATAATATTATTATTATTATATAATAATAATAATAATAATAATAATAATATTATTATTATTATTATTATTATTATTATTATTCACCAGGTAATAAGACAGAGGTTTCTGAGCGTGGAAGGTGGGAGTGGATCACCGTGGGTGGGTAAGAGCGTACCCGGCTAATGTGATTATAAAACGCATCGAATGATAGCGCTTGTCATTAGTTTGCAACTGGCTTTTAAAAGTCTTGTAAAGCACTTATATCGACGTACTCATTAACTTTCATCTAGTGAGGCCAGATCTGATGAACCTTGCGGGTAAGTAGGCCCCTACAATAGACTGCCTTCAAATGACGTTGTTTGAAGGTCCTCTCACTCGCAGTCTTAGCCTCAGGCCTACACTATCTTACCAAATAAAGGAGCCGGTCGGGCCTAAAAAATAGGCTGTCAGACAAAACAGAATGCTACAATCTTATCTCAATTGAGCGGAATAGCTATGCGACCATGACCTACTTATTAATCTGACGTTGGACGCGAAAGTGTGTCATCGACATACGCTTTGTTCACGTCAATGATAAATAACTATAAAATTAACCCTGGGCGAAATAAAACAGATAACTAAGTTTGCCTCCAGCCTCCAGCTTGCTAGGCACATTAGACTAATAATGTTAAGCCTATAACAGTAGGCCTACAAAAGTGTTAATTATTATATTATCGATGTTTTGCAGTTGGTGGGACGTCATTTGAACCGCTGTTCAAACTGATGACACAAACCGTTACCCAGCACGACAGGGAAAGAGGTAGGGCACATTTCGCCTATATTTTACCCACCACCCCCAGCCCCATCCACTGGTTGAGGCCAACCCCCTATTGAAGGTAAACAATGTTGGCATTAAACTGTCGTAAACCACCCAACTAGAGTCCCACAACTTTAAAGTATCCAGATCCCACTGCCATATTTTTGATAATAATAATAATAATAATAATAATAATAATTGGATTTTTAAGTGGTTTAATAGGATGTCTCTTGTGTCGAAGCCAGTGTCACTATTATATAACACATCGCTCTATTCCAGCAAATTTTTTTAGATCTATCGCTAGAAGGAAAAGTTCAGTTGTCGTATCGTTTACGAAATCGAAGTTTTCGAATTTGTTGTAGGGGTCGCTACTCTTCCTCTTCCTCTTCCCCCTCCCTCCCCTTCGACTCCTCCACCCACTCCGTCCTCCTCCTCCTCCTCCTCCGCCCCCTCCACCCCGTCGTCTTCGTCTCCTCCGTCCGTCTGCGTTTCGTCGCCCGGTCATCCTCCGCTCTGGATCACGAAGTGGGTCGACTACTCGAATAAGTACGGATTCGGATACCAACTGTCGGACGGTCGAGTCGGGATCCTCTTCAGCGACTCCGGACACATATTCCTGTCGCAGGACGGAAAGTACGCACCATCCGTGCCTACACATGCGCACTAGTATATAATCCCTATACCCCAGAGCGCTTTTAATTAAATAGGACGGGAGATAAAAGAAATTGGGCGCTGTGTTAATAGATTAATTGAGACGTTAAGTCATATTGCGCTCAGTGGCATATATGTCTTGATATAAAGAGAATTTATTCTACTAACACAGCGTATATATTGGAAACTTTCAGTTGCCTCTCCTGCAGTCGGCGTTCGAGGAATCTATATCTAAGGAATACAGCTCTTTTTACCAGTAATTTATATACTGTTTATATATATACCGATATATATATATATATATATATATATATATATATATATATATATATATATATATATATATAGTCACTTTGAGTTTGCAAATTGTATAATAATCGACGTCTGGTGACATTGTCCTTTGCCTCGTAGGTCGGTGAATTATTCGAGCAGACTGAACAAATCGAAAACCTTTTCCATCGAGAACGTTCCATCGAAACTGCAGAAGAAACTGCTTGTCGTGAGTAACCTTGCCGAGTACATGACGGAACATCTGATCAAAGGCGGCGATCTCGGTTCCGGCGAACCGGTTGGCGGCGGAGGCGTCGGAGAACCGGAGACGCCGAGGACGACGGCGAACGCCGCCGTTTTACTGCAGAAGTGGTGTCGAGACAGTGACATCATTCTGATGCAGCTCAACAACGGTACACTTCAGGTGGGCAAACGGTGATAGAAGCCATTAATAATAATAATAATAATAATAATAATAATAATAATAATAATAATAATAATAATAATAATAATAATAATAATAATAATAATAATAATAATAATCCATGATTAGCCATGAATTAATGGTCCATGTTCCCTTCAGTAACCATTTCTTATTTATTTCTCAACCTTCCTCTGAGTAGATACTATGTTATTATTAGATAAGTATATAGGCTTATGTATATGTTATTCTGTTCATCTTTAATGAAAATTGTGCAGAAATTATGGAGAAAGAATAAAGATGTCATGTCAAAAAATAATAAGGTTTAAAGTGGTTCAGTAGGGTCTGCCCTGTGTGGGAACCACTGTTGTACCCATTTGGTGCGATCGCTTGTTTAGCCAGTGTTTTATCCAGACCCCAGACTTTTGGGACGGGGGGGGGGCAAATTGACTTGGCCGGAGGGGAAGAGGAACAGTTCAATGCAAAATTTTGTGTCACAGTAGAAACTTGGTGTGTGTGTGTGGGGGGGGGGGTAACAGGTTTGGATAAAACACTGTATGGCAAAATTTTTCTTAAAGACTTATTGTTCTTGAAATGGTTAATGTAAGATATTCGGTGTGTATACTAATGGCATGCGTCGAAGCCAATCGTAAACGCCTGTTGGTTATCAATTCACTTAGACCTTGACTTTTACAGTATATGATCTAGTTTGTGTGTTCCTCTTCCTGAAGGTAAACTGCCTGAAAGACCATTCCAAAATCATTCTCAGTCGTTCGTCGCTCGACAATGGCGACTACTTACTTACCTACGTCCGTCGAGGCCGCCCTCCGGTTGCTTGGCCTCTGGTCGACAGCAGCGGCGGCGGCGGCGGCGACCGGTCCAAATTGGATTCGGACGTCGTTGGGAAGCTTCGCTCGGCGTTGAAACTCATCGGCCAGGCGGAGAAATCTAACGGCGAAGAGACAGAAAGACAAGGCAATTCCATCGATCGAATTCCGTCGTCACGCGTCAAATCTTCAACAGCGGGTTTGACGCCGAAGTCGTCAAGGTTGACGCAAGTCAAAACAGAAAGGACGCCGCACACACGTAGAATACATTACATCGTCCTGTTGTGCACAGTACTCTAGTATAGTAACAAAAGTAGCGAAAGTCACCGAATAGCTTGAGTCTATTTAAAGATAGACGTCTATCCAGCGATACCTCATATTCCTTCCTGTGAATGCGCCTGTAATGATACACAGTGTACCTAGCATCTTGCACATAGGCTACTGTATACGAGACAGATGTACTGAATATGTAGGAATCGAATGCTATTTATTTATATTTATCGCCAGTAAGTAGGCAAGTAAGTAAGATCTCTAGAGCGCTTTCAAAAGCAGCTCCGAAATAGCTCCATAGTCCATAATTCCTAGGCGCTTAGTCTCAGAATGAAGAGGGTAAAGCCAAAGGTGGGGTCATTCGTGCAGGGTCATTTTTAATCCAAAGGGTCAGTGGTTGGGAGTCTTGGAACGTTACAAGCCAGTGCTGAAAGTCTGTGAAAAAAGGTGAAGGAGCTCTCTTGGCACTGAGGTGTGTTAAGTAAAAGCAGTGGTACCTTTTGTACACGCACCCTCGTTAAATCTGAATAATATCTAAATTCTATAGCGCTTTTAAAATCTTAGTTTAATAGTTTTGCAACAAGTACACGGTGCTTTTACAATATTGGAACAAATATTGAAGAATTATGGGGAAAATTTCATGGTCCAAAAAGGCGCCGGAGCTCAGCTATGGAGAAAATGAGTTGTGGTCGTTGTATGTGAGATCCTCCTGTTTGGCTTTTCGGTTTTCGCTGTATCTGGGTTGATCAATAGATCTGCTGACCTGCTTCGATCCGTAAGAAAAAATGATAACATTTAATTTAACACGCGTAGGCGTATGCCTACCTATGTCGGATTCGGTGGAAAATCATGAAGATACGTTCCGAAGTTTCCATTGCAAACGTCCGTGCCAGCTTTGAAATGATTTCGGCCTATAGCCTATGTGCTGTAACTGCGCATGTAATCATACGGTTTCGTTTGGCTTCAGGTCAATATTGGTTTATAAGATCTGTGTGCTTTGAAAAAATACAGTATACATGAATTCAACTGCTGTTTATTCTTTGAGTAACTGTATCCGTCTTATAAATAAGTTATGGGGTTATTCAGGACATAGGATAGACCTAAGAAGTCCGAAAAACGCTCCTACGGCTATAGCGTTTTAATCCTATAACGAACACGTTACGTAACTATTGATTATTGTTTTGAAAAACGTTCCTTTGAAGTCAATAATTACGGCTATAGCGTTTTAATGGGGGCCCCAGAGCCTCGAGCTGACGAGCAAAAAAACGTCATCTATAATCTTGAACACGTTACGTCAGCTATCATGATTATTGTTTTTGTTAACCCTAACCTAACCCAGAGAGCTTGCGGGGCCCGGGGGGTATAGTCTGCCCTGCCCCCCCACGGTTCCTTTGAGGTCAATAATTATTTTTAATGGGAAACAGTTTTTTGTTTATATATATATATATATATATATATATATATATATATATATATATATATATATATATATATACCATCAATAGCGCCAAAGTGTGAATTTACTGTATGTTTCACACGGGCAGCACTTGTTTTCGCCACTCCATGCAATATAATATTCACACTGCTTTTTAAGCTATAAAGACCACGTGCGTTGATTAAATACGAATTCATGATGGCGCACCAAATCCTAAAAGCTTCAGATCCAGGTCTGCAGGATTTCAGTCAATAAGACGGGATTTTAGTTTGAAGTAAAGAATTAGTTTTATACCATGAGTCACTCAGAGTCAGTGTACCCTCTCCTTAATGGGAATACAATGGAGACTTTTACTATCATGGAGCTGTAACTAGTAATAATCATAGAGAATTTGGCATCATAAATCAGATCATATAATAATAATAATAATAATAATAATAATAATAATAATAATAATAATAATAATATAATATAATAATAATAATAATGATGATAATAAATATATAACTAATCATATCTAATCATAAAGAAAGACAACATCCAGATGCAGTGAACCTTCTAAATTCTGCTGGATTCAAACTTCGTCTCCTTGATTTAGTGACGTCAGCGTTTATTTTCAAATTTCATTGGAATTTTTAAATGTAAACGTTTCTAAGACGTTTCTTTATAATTTCTACGCAAGAAAACGTTTTTTAGCTAATTAATATTTAGTACAGTTCATAAACCGTTGGCTAAAGTTGCGAAAAAGATAACTTAAGACCTCAAGACAGAGATTTTAAGAAGTGACAATGAAATATTAATCCAGTTATTTGCGTGAAACCTCAGGTGAATAAATACTAGGATTAGAGATGTCTAAGAACTTTCGCAATTCATAATTAACTTAGTATTTTTCCTATAATTCACAGACTACGTAGTAGGATTGGGGGGGGGGTCGAATATTCGCTTCGCATTCGCTTCGGAGCCGAATAGTGACGATTAGTTTATTCATATTAAGGGCCGCCGAGAGGGGCAATTGCGCAGGGGCCCGGCGGCCCACAGGGGGTCCAGGCCCGGTGATGATGATGATGATGATGATGATGAACTGATGATGATTAACGATATGATGATGATGATGATGAACCCTGTATTAAAAGACTGAACCCTGAAAAAGACTGACAAGGGAAAAGGTCATCTTCTCGTAACGAGCACAGGGGTCCGGGGAATGTCAGAGGGCCCGGGCCGATCATGCTAAGAAAAAAAGGTCACCAACACTTTTTCACACTTGCTTGTTACCAGGGCCATATGAGGCGAGGGCTGAGGAGGCTGAAGCCCCAGGCCAACCATAAAAAATAGGCCCCTGTTTTTCAAGCGACGACCGTTTTATGCTTGTCAGAGATTTTCAGTGAAGAAGGCAGGAATTTTTACAAGAGGCAATTTTCAAATTATGGAAGCGACGACTTTTTTTACTTTTACTTCTCAGGCCCAGGCCCAATCAGGCCCTGCTTGTTACGGGTAACGGCGTGGGTCCGGAAAATTCTGGTTCGAAAAAGACCGACAAGCAAAAAAGGCCATCAACTTTTTCACAGACTTGCCAGGTCTGCAGGGGGGGCCGTGACTATTTTTTGCACAGGGGCCCGCAAATTCTCTCGGCGGCCCTGTTCGTATTCGCCCGAATAGTGCTGCATGGTCAAAACGAATATGAATAGTGGTCAAGTGACGTTCAGAATTTGCGTACGGTGTGTGTAAGTAAGTAGGCCTAAGTAAAATCTCGTGTATTTATATAGCGCCTTTACCGCCTTATCTAGTGTGTAGCCTATTGTGTTAGTTTAAAGGCTTTCACGCAAAATAAGTAAGCTGTTGATGAAAAGAAGAACAGATTTTTCTTGTTTTATGTGCAGGAATGATAACCGATTGGAACATACTATTTGACGTTCAAATTCTGGTTCTTCTATTTATGTGTGCATTTGTCGTTTCCGTTCTGACAATGATCGCCGGTAAGAAATTGATTCCCGATCCGTACTTTGGCCAATAAAGGCATGTTCAGTTAATAGCTAAGCAGGCCGTTTGATTCACTTATGAGTAGCCTAGTCTTTATCGAGCACACAAGAGAACGTTTTGTCTCAGCACCTGCTACCTATACCATCTGCAGAGCCGCAGCGATTATAAATGACTGATCGCAACATTTAGGCCTACTGTGTTAAGAGATGCAGAAGACAACTTGAGTTGAGCGCTCATATAGGCTAAATGCACCCATAATCATTTTGGCCATTACCTATTTTTCCAAATTTTTAAAACTTGAAGCTCATATCTATGTCAGATTGCATAAGTAGAAGTTCAACGTGGAATTAATTATTTGTCTTGCAGGCCTTTGCGTCGACAAAACGCCACAGTAAGTCACGCATAGATGAAAATAAGTTTATTATCGTCATTTCATAAACAACATCTTTGTCATCATCATCGTCGTCGTCGTCTTTGCTATCAGCAGCTGCAGCAGCACTAGTGGCATATTGACAGTGGCGGCTCTAGGATTTGGCAAGTGGGGGTGGGGGCGTTGAGATGGCAACTTCTAATCATAGGGGAGGGCAACCATTTGTTGTTAGGTATGTAGTATTAAGTATAGGGTCCCAACGGGGGAGCCAGGCACTCAATAGGGGGAACGCCCCCTGTGGAGCCGCCACTGCATATTGAGGTTTTCGTGTTTTACCAACTAGGGAGTTTATTGATGGAAGCATTTGGAGGGACAGACAGTCTCTGTTTGTTGTCTTTACGATTACATTTCTCGCTGTTCTTCTGGATCTGATTTTCGGTAAGAAATATCTTCTCAAACCCAATTTTAGTCAACACGCGAGTTATTGTAGTTAAACTTTAAGCGACAGGCTGTATATAGGTTTAGGAGGTCGTTTTGTTTATAGTTAGACTCAGGGCGCGATTTGTAGGAGGAAGGGGATTCCCCCCATACCCAACTGCATCCCCTACTGCTACATCCCCCACCACTACATCCCCCACTGCGACACTTCCCCAACAACTACATCTCACCAAGCTCGACATACCCCCCCCCACTGCTCCAGGTCACAAATCGCACCCTGGTTAGACTTCTACGAAGGAACGGCTGTCTCCTCTGCCCTTTCTTTCGCATGAATCTTTGCTCCGCCACCTTCATTGGCGTCGCCACGGATGACGGGAGTGGGCGGCGACAAGGGGACCATAGGGTTCGATCCCTATTCTGCTTGGGACAGATCAAGGGATTTATTTGTGCAAGAATTGTGAGAAATTTATTTGGGTGAGTGGCGGATGGGGTAGGTTGGTATGATCGTCGAGAATAGTCTACTCGAATACACTGCTTGAGACGACGTGTCTTTGGCTCTTTGCTCGTCTGAGACCTTTTTAGCCGAACATTTCGGCGGTTCCCCTTGTTCCGGAACCCTGGCTACGTAGACACTGATCATTTTAGATCTCGATTGCGGTGAGTTTTTCTCAAGTCGATGACGGTCACCATTGCCACTATAGCGCCATCTGGCGTCTATATTATAATTCACTACAGTCATTCGTTCATCAAAATCGAATTTCTTTGTCACTTACGACGTACAGCTGTAACGTCAACAAAAGTGTACGTAATTGCTTCAACTTGCTTTCTATTTTACAGTCGATTTTCTGCTGCCTAGTAAGTATGATCTATATGCCTATCACATTTTCTCAATGGTTATCTTATATTTTCTTCGGTTCCTGTGCGTTATAGGCTAAGTATAGGTCTATTGTTCGAATTGTTCTGTTTTCGTTTATTTTTTCTGTTGCCGACAGGTCTAGCCTATAATTCAGAGCCGGGGTTTAGAGGGGACGAAATCGGCGTCTCCCTCCTCCCCCGCAATTTTTTGACGAATTTGTTTGTTTTAAAGCATTTAGTATCCGATTTATTTTGTAATAGCCTAATATCTGTAATAATCCGATTGGACCACGATTCACTAGTTGGAACCGCTAGCTTCGTTACTTTTAGAAAACTCACGTCTGTGCAAATTCGCTAGACCTAGGCCTACTTGACTTGATTTTATCAATCGTTGGTCGTGGGCACAAATTTACACAAGTTTGGCAAAAGATCACATTTTCGTCACCTAATTGAGCCATAGGCCAACACCTAAATCGTTTTTGTCTGAATTATAGCCTAGTTACCTAATTATGGACTTACCTAGGCCTAGGCCTATAGGGTCCTAGGACGAACAACTAGACTACACACGGTGTTTTATTCAATCGGGCCCCTTGTATTTAGGTTGTAATTTTATATCACTGTGTTCACGAGAAACTAAAATTTGCCTTTATGTGACCATTGTGACCTGCTTCTCATTTGCATATTTTATAAGCATTCTTCAGATAAAAAAGAATTGAAAACTGAAAGATACCTTTTTGAAGTGACGTCTTATTTTCACCAACTAAACCTACCGTGCAAGGGCGTAAAACAGGGGAGACGGCGGGGGACGGCCCCCCTCCCCCAATAATTAGTAATAGCTAGGGAGACAGAGTATCAATTATCCACCCCCAATGTTTTGTGCTTTAGGCCCTACAGTAAAATCACTCGTTTCGAATGACCTTTTTTCTTTTTTGCTCGTCAGGGTATTTCAGGGTATTTGGACAGAGAAAATATAAGGAAGGATGGCAGGGTTTTTTGCTCGTCAAGACTTTTTGGGAGACGAAAAGGGGGTCTAACCTGACTTTATAGACGATTCTACCGCTCCCCAATGTTGACGCCAGGATTACGCCACTGCTACTGTGTCCTTCTTTGAACATAATTAGGCCTACCAGGCTAAATAAGCCTGATAGAAAACGTCCTGATATGAACTTTTAGAGTAAGCAAATACTGAAATCAACTATTCTCAACGTCTGCAATAACGTTTGATTGATAGCTTGATTGATAGCTTGATTGATAGATTGATTGATTGACTGATGATTCCTTAATTGAAACGCTGATAATGTTCTGTAGGATTACTGGGAAACGCTTGCACGAGTGATTTCCAATGTCGACGTGTTCCAAACAGTTCCTGCATGTTTAGCGAATGCAGCTGCAACGATCAGTTCAATCCGTCGCAGTACAGAAACGAGTGCATACCGATCCTGTCCGGTCCTAATTGGTCTGCGCCAATCTGTTAATTAATTCGCAGATGTCTGAAAACTGTTGAGAAATGGGGGGGTAAATGGCATGATCAAAGCAGAACATAACGTTGCAGTTTTTAGTGCGCCCGATATACTGTCGGATTTGACTTTTACCGTATAGTCTAATAGCCTCGAAGAAATTTTGCCCATAATTATATAGGCCTAAGTTTGTTCAACAAATACCTTTCTTTAGACGTGAAATATTTCAGAGCCGTGTATAGCGTAGACTACGTGTCTGTTCTCATTTCTGCATGGATAGCGTCATCCGTAGACCTAGCCTAGCTACTCTTTTTGAGGAGTTAGGAGTTTTTGAGGAGTTAGAGAATTTATAAGTAATTTAATACATTCACGGTCACGTGTAATTTGCGAACAGGCCTACTTGAGTCAATCAATAAATCAACTTCTATAGCGTCACTGTAGGCTAATAATGCCCAGGGCATGGGTGTGTGTCTGCTAGGTCTTGAATTCGAGGCCTCTAGCTACTAATTAAGCCACAGAGGAGATATAGGGCCCCTATTCTGGCTGGAACCAGTCGTGGGACTTGCGAAAAACTGTTGAGAAAGGAGGCGTAGATATGGTATGATCGATGCAGAATAGACCTAGGGCAATAGGCTATACGTGATTATGACAAAAGTTCTTTGACGGCCTTTTTGCTCGTATACTTTTATGCCGATGTGCTATCTATCCTAAAATCCTGATCACGCCACTGCTACTAAGCAATTTGGCAGGCCCAGCTATCTACACGTAGGCCTATTGTGGCATATAGGCGGCATAGGCCTATAATCAATATTACATCACAGAGGTCCAAGGATGGTGTTCCTCACGACGATTGCAACTTATAATATAATGCTTCCAAGACTGAGCTTGCATGATTTGGCTCACATGCTAACATGCTTAAGCTGTCTAACACTGATTGCAGCCTGGCACTTCATGACACCATTGTCCGCCCTTCTTCCGTCGTCAGAGATCTCGGAGTACTGTTCGACAACGAATTGACCATGAATCAACATGTTGACAGTTAGCTAAGAGCTGCTGCTATCACATACGACGTATCCGCCAGATTTGTCGACAAAAAAGTCGCCTCGCAACTGGTTTCTGCGTTTGTTCTGTCTAGACTAGACTTATTGTAATTCCGTTCTTGCCGGCCTTCCAAAGTCTACAATCAATCAATCAATCAATCAAGATATACTATCATAATGCCCAGGGCATCAGCCGATGGCGCACCAAATCCAAATAGAATTAGAGCCAGGTCAATCCAGAAGATCAGTCAGAACAGCGGGGAGCAATCTAAGGGGATAAGCCAAGTCAAACAGGTAAGTTTTAAGACCAGATCTAAAAGATGATAAATTTTAGTTTTACGAAGTGATATTGGTAATGAATTCCAAAGCTTACAACACACTGAGAAACAACTAGTGCCAATGAACGAGAATAAGGAACAACAAATGAAAGAATACCTAGTTGATTGAATAGTAGGTTGAGGGATTAGTCGCATCTTAAGGTAATAGGGTTCATTATATGATATGGTTTTAAATACCAAAAGACAAATTTTATAATTAATTCGGTATTTGATAGAGAAGCCAATGTAGGGACTGTCTAGCTGGAGTTATATGTTCAAATCTTGGAGTTTTGGATATTACTCTAACTAAGGAATTTTGTACTCTCTGGAGTTTCTGCAAATTTGAATTTGTGATGCCAAAAAGCAGGGAATTGCAATAATCGAGGCGACTAGATACCAATGCATTGGCTAACTGAATAAGAACAGACTTAGGAGGAGATGTCTGATGCGATAGATGTCCCGAATGTGATAATGAGAAATTTTGCAGACTGAATTTATGTGACTAGTAAAAGAGAGGAAGAGTCAAATATCACAAATGACGAGCAGAAGTACTTCTAGGGACAACAGTGGAATCTCCTAATACTACGGATTTCAGAGATTCAAATTTAGTCACCTACACTGACCAACCTGCAGCGCGTACAAAATGCTGCTGCGCGTCTGGTGCTGGACCTGAAACCTCGAGACCACGTCACTCCGAGCTTCGCGAACTTCATTGGCTTCCTGTCCAGTCACAGATACAACACAAACTATGCACGCTGATGTTCTGTGCACAGAATGGCCTTTGTCCGACCTATCTGGCCGATCTGCTCCAGCCAACATCAACCGCCATTGGTAGACTAAACGATCAGCCTCTACCAGTCAATACCAGAAATCTTCGGACAGTCATGGGGCAACGAGCCTTCTCGTACGCTGGACCCCATGCCTGGAACGCCCTTCCACCAGCGCTACGGAGCATAAAGTCGCCCGTCGCTTTCCGTAAACATTTGAAGACACATCTGTTTAATTGTGCATATAATAATTGACATAATTGATTATTAATTGTAATCACTAACATTGATTGATTAGGCGCAATATAAATAGCTAATTACATTACATTACATTATATTACATTACATTACATTACATAATATCCGTTTAATAGGCATATAGCGTCTGCTCTATTTCTGCTCACAGACGCTTTTGGCTTTAGAGTTGCTTGACAAAATGTCAGATTTCTCAACGGTTTTGGACAAAAAAACATAAATTCCACGTCATGATTCTCCATAAGCAGAAAATGCATGTAAATCATTCTTTCAAGATTTAAATATGCAGCCATTGAAAGGAAATACGTGCTTAGAAATATTTCATACAATGAATTTCCAAAAGTGCTTGTGACAAACTGACAACACAGCTCTCAAAGAACCGGAAAAAGAACGAGCAAAGTTTGTATTTTTTCTCTTAAAATTAATTCGCGATCTCAAAATGTCTAAAGCAGAGAAGATGAGCGTCGGTTCCGGCGATTGGGATATACGAAGACAAGTGGACGACTTTGAAGCGACTGCCAGGAAAAAGGTCAAAGGAGGCAAAATTAACACTTTGGACAGCGACGAAGAGTTCGAGAACCAGTCTCACGCCACGAACAGAAATGACGCTGATGGTACTACTACTACTACTGCTGCTGCTGCTGCTGCTGCTGCTGCTACTACTACTACTACTACTACTACTACTACTACTACACACCTGCTGCTTCCCAGGCCCGCCGAGAGGGGGCAAATACCCAGGGACCCGGCGATTCGTAGGGGCCCCAGGACGAGCCTGCACTAAACTTACCTTATAGAATATTCACGCAGGCTTACTTAGCCTCCTAAACCACTTAAAATCACATTATTATTATTATTATTATTATTATTATTATTATTATTATTTATGACTGAATGGTCTTGCAACCAAATATGTACGGGTAATTTGTACTTTTCTCTTGCTAAAAAAATTTGACATAACTGAATTTTGTCATTTTGACTTATTGCCTTTGTATGTTCGCTATGTTAATAGGTGAAGAGGAGACCACTGTAGAAGTTGATGATGGAATTATCATTACGCCATTCAACATGCGTGAAGAGATGGAAGAAGGGCACTTTGATGCTGATGGGACATACATTATAGACAGAGATAAAGAGAAAAAGGTTTTGGCTTCTTGCTTTACGCTTTGTAGAAACTGCTCAGTTTTTAAATTTTCAATATTGAAGAATATTTATTAAGGAATGGAATATTGAATATAGTTTAAATGTACTTTGTCACAGTGTGCTAACCATGAAAATACTGAACATTCAGTTTTATTATTGCAACTGTGTAAAACAGCAGTATTTCACTGTTCTTTGTAATATCCAAAGTCAATACATCAGAATTGGTGATAGATTTCTGATGAAATATTTCAAGTTAATTTTAATGCTGTGCAACATGTTGTTGTTGTCACAGATTTTATGTTTTCCTGGTTATGACAGTTACATTTAACCATCTTAAGTATTTCCTATAAATAGCAACTGTGTTGGATGTCAAATATGCAATGTTTGATTTTTCAGATTATTGGCCCCAGATAAACTTTTTACAAGATTCTAATGTGTGCCTTTTTCTCACAATTGATTTTTAAAACATGACAATAATCTTCCTTAGATTGGTTCTTTGGGACTCTTATATTAAAGAAAACATTGTGAAGAGAATTTGAATGTTTGCATCTTCAATAGCTTCATGTTTAGTCGATCCAGGGACGTAGAAAAGTTTTTGTAAAATGTGATTCAAGATGCTATATTGTTTAATGCAGCTTAACCCCTTTGATGGTTGCCCCGAGTTAATTCATCCATTTTACATAACGTTACAAATAAATGGCCGGTTAAGGGTTAATTAATTTAGTAAGTTTGAGGCCATTCTAAAGTAAGTAAAGTAACTAAGTAAAGTAAGGTCTTAATTACAGTTTGTTTAATGTTTTTAGCGTAATCGACTATTATGGCAGATATTTTAAATTATTTGAATTTAATCAAAACTAGACTGCGATTTTGTGTTTTAGGCAAAATTTCACGACAGCTGGATGGATGATGAGGTGGACTGGTCCAAAGTCAGGGAAACGGAACGGTTGGCACAGAAGCGGCGAGAAACTGAGATGAAAGAAACGATGCCCGAAGAGATATTAGATAGAACGGACATTTATAGACGGATGCTGACGCTGATGAGGCCGGGGGAATCTGTTGCGAAAACGATACGCAGGTTGGGGGCAGCGGCAGTGCCGATGGCAGGTCGCGAAAAGACCCGGCCAGAGTCATTCGTGGAAGCAAAAGCGGCAGAAACTTGACAACAGAGACCAGTTGAGCGACGTCACCGAACACGGTTCGGAAGTTTCCGACGCAGCGACGGCCGAGAATCTTGACGATCCTTCCAAGGAGGACATGCTAAGAATGATTGGATATGCCGATTCTCTCGTCAGCATCGGTGACATGACAGTCTATGGCGATACCTACGAAGCTCTGAGTTACAGAGTCAAGCTGAAAGACGACAAAAACAAGTCGACTCTTGTCACAGAGTCAGGTTTTGATATTTTTGGAGACGAAGTAATAAATGAAAAGCCGCAATCAGGCAAAGTTTCAACGGAGGCAACAACAGTTGAAACCTCTAGTGAGTAATCCAGTATTTATAGTATTGAAATCTTTCACCATGATGTTTATGACAGGCATTGAGGTTTTTGGAAGGTTCCCCGTAGACAACTCAGAAAATTTTAGGACTGGCTAATATATTCCACAAAATCATTAATATTGCTTTCATAGATTCCCAAAAATTGGCCCACCCTGGACACGGTAAAATATCAGAAGCTTCCTGAGGTGTCATATCAATATTTTGCAAATTTTTTTGAAATTTTGTGGAGCATTTTCTGCAAATTTTAGAATGTCTGAGGTCTGCCTGTTTTTGCAGAAAGGATTGTTTGTGTCAAAATTGATTGATGATACAGTAGAATCCCGCTATATTGAAGCTCAAGGGACTGTGAAAATTACTTTGATATATCTGAGTTTTGGTATATCCAATTCCGCAATTCATATACAGCCGAACTTAGGTTTTGGCAAAATGTGCATGTCAGCCTATCATACCATTTAAAATATCAATTTTAGGTTAAAACATTGAGATTTACATAAAGAAATGTTAAAAATACTATGATAAATATTTTTCTGAAATCTCGATTTTGAAGTTTTACTGTTTTATCAAAAGCCGACTTAATGAGGTCAAGAAACACCGACCAATCTGCTAATCTGCTTGCATCGAACAAACTCAATGACCCTGTGGACAAAGTACAGTATCTGCTTCCGAGAGAGGGAGGGAGCGAGGCCGAAATGACTGTTTACAGATTCAGCTGTCAGCCCGGTAGAGGGAGATGACCTCAAAGAGACGTCCCGTATAGAAGTCAGTTAATGTTGGACGGGAATAAATACCCGTACTACATGTACCGGCAACATATTTGATGGTGTGCATGTCCATCCATAGGCGTACACTTTGGTGAAATCTGCCACAAATATGCCTCCAAAGTGAGCGAGCTTCCTATGTGGAATTTCCACATGTATTCCATGAATTTTGACAGTCATATGGCGTTATCATAAATTATCTTATGTTTCATCTCGTGCAGCTTTTCCAGCTTTATGATAATAGACATGATGACAAAAGTTGTCTTTGGTTTTATTCGGATGTTTTTTCACCGTTTTCTACTGAACTTAGGCTGTGTCTGTCACTCAGCTGGATAAGATAATGCTGGATAAGACGTCTTTGTATGTAAGAGTGTGTAAGGGTTTTCGGATTGGCTGAAAATTGACATGGCATCTGGCTCGTGTTTGACACATTATTCTGTGTTGCTGTGTGTTTAATTTAGAAGAGACCCCGCAGCTGATGGTGAAATCATGTGGGAGTACAAATGGGAAAATAAGCCGAACGCTGATGTCCATGGGCCGTTCACTAGCCAACAGATGCTGGACTGGACGGGCGACGGATATTTCGCTGACGGCGTCTACGTCCGTAAGACAAACAGTGCCGACGAACAGTTCTACTCTTCAAAGAGAATCGACTTTGATTTATACATTTAGAGGGAAAATTGTTTCTTCAAACAACCCCGTCTTAAGTGTTTTGCTTTCGCCCGTTTCGAAATAAATGGCACATACTACAATTAATTGACACACGTCGAAGGATATACAGTGTAGAAGCTGTCAGTGAAATAATTTCAGACATCCTTGTATTACTTGCATTCAGATGCATTTAAAGACACCGGGGGTTTGTAGATAATGCCTGTCATGAACGATTGTGACCCTATGATGTTTGATTGGAGTGTTTCATTGCCATTTCTTTAGCGACTTCAGTTTGGAAATGATGTATAGAATCATCATATGTATTTGTTTTAATTTTTTTCTAACAGAATCAATGGTATAAACCTGTTACTGTTCAAGGCATATGAAAAATTTATCAATTTGTTATAAAGATGGCTGTTGATTTCATTAAGTAAATTCCATTATGATGTTGAAGGTGGTATGAATGTAGAGCATAGCTGATTTTATTTATTTACTGACAATTTATATAGTGCAGTATACAAGGCTAAGGCCTACAACAAGAGCGCTTAACACAGTTCATATCCAATATTAAATAAATGTGTCTTCAAATTTCTAATGAAAAGTCCAGCTGAGACTGCTCCAGTCACATTGTCTGGAAGAGATTGATGCTTTGCATAATGAAATGAGTGCCATAAAAGTAAACAGCAATCTTTCTAATTACTGTATTTTACTTATGCATTAGTATTTTTTTTTTATAACCTATCGATCCTCTCGGTTGCTGTCTTGACTTCAGTTTTTTTGCAAAAGCGAATTAATTGGTCATGCCATGCCTTTCTTGATTCGGATCAAATTACCGGTAATGTCTTGGCTCTATAATAAATTACTTGGCTGTCTAACTAAATTCAACTACAAAAGACAGCTCTCTGAATTTGCACGGTAATAGGTATTGAGTGCCATGTATGGTCACTGGTACCTGTTTAGCAGTGGCGTAACCACGCCCGGGCAATTACTTTATGATAGGTTACTTTGCTTTCTGCCCGGTTGTTGAAAATTTCTGCCAGGTTGAATTTTTAAAAAAATGCCTTTAGTATTTGGATAAACTTGCTTTTGCACTGCCATGTACGTTAATGTTATTGCAATACTATTCTAATAGTCTAAAACTAGTGTCTGGAAAACGTGTTTCACAGGTGACAGGTATCAGCTAGAATTAAGTACAGTAATTACTACAGTTATTGTTTGGCGTGTATATGTATCTACGCGATATATCGAATTTCAGTTATGGCGGCAATCGCCTGCCCCTATGGACCATTCAATCCATGGACAACTAGTAGTCTATGTTCAATCCCTCTGCATGTTCCTCTACCGAAGTGGACGCTAGGTACAGTGTCAGGTGATAATTGTTGCTCTGGCCGTGGCTGACTGGTACCAGGGATAGCAGGCAGATGAAGTGTTTTGACCTCTGCGAGAAGACCCTCGTCGGGTCGGGTCCAAGACTGTTTAAACTATATTTAATTGCCTTGGATCGGGTCGAGTGTTTTAGAAGCAAATCGCAGCTGCTTTGAGATTTGACCTTTTGACCCGAGAGGGTATTCCGATTTCCATGTGTAGGCCTATTTGGTCGGAAGTGTAGGAAGGTCAGCACTGGGAAATAAGGTACATTGACATTAAGAGAGCATTCCTAAAATTTTTGTACGATATCAGAGCAGATGGGGGTGTGTTTTTAGAGTTGACTTCTTATTACAAGTTCGCGCCAAGAGTAAATTTATTGTTTTACTCACAATTTCGCGAATAGTCATATTTTTGAAATTGAAAGGCATAGTCTCACGGATACAGCGTCTGGATTTGTTGCCTGCGTTTGGATTTCTCAAGAATTCTAAAGAGCTGAACATAACTGACTTATGCTGAAAAAACATCAGATGAAGTATGCCAAACTATTTCTTGTCGATTGCAGCTAGTCATAATTTGCAAGACAGTTAAAATATCGGCGTTGTTGCGAACTCTAGAAATGACCAGAATAAACAGGCTCAGCCTCTGAATAAGGTCCCAGAGGACATTTCCAGAGAACTAGATAGCCCAGTGTAGCCTAAATTGCATACATAGGCCTACACATGGAAATAGAGCCAAGAAATCAGCCAAACGTCGTTTCCAATATTACTATATTGCAGAATTTCCATGGAAAACTACTTCTGTCCAGCAAGATGCTGCGTATTTCTTCTGTTGTCTTTGAAAATGAGTTACCAGAGCAAAGAAAGCGCACCACTTGGTGTACCTGATTGGCAGCACGCAACGGATCAAAGGTAGGGCCTATGGATTCACTCTTTGAAATTCATCTGTTGAGCACTTGCGTTGTCTGAACTTGCCTCGTGGAATGGGATCAGTATAAAATCCTCATGTTAATTTTTAAAAATATTTTTGTTCAGTGACTGTCCACAAATTACGTAAACAAAAGAGGAAGGAGTTTGAAAATTGTGACAACTGTTGCTGTCTAGGGTTAAAATTCGCCCAAAAAATTGCTTCTGTAATTTATGGACAGCCCATGGTCAGCTGCCCGGGTTACATTTTGACTCTGGTTACGCCACTGCTGTTTAGGTCTTTGCAGAGCTATATATCAATCTTGCTGTGTAATCTCCTTTGTTCTCTTGTCTTCTGGTGGACGTTGACTATTGCCTGGCTGATAACATACCTTCCCCATAGCTATTTTAAGAGAGGCTGAGCGCCTAAAAATAAGCAGCTACTGTTGTGTTGCTTTCCAAGGCGCTATAGAAATCCACGAGATTTTATTTTACTTTACTTTAATGGAAATAGCGCTAGGTTTTTACACATCCACTTACCTACTAATGTATTTCCTCCAAGATTTCTGAATTAGACGTGACGTCATAAGCGAATCGTGGGTTTTTAAATGGAATTTATTGTTTCGGTAAATTTCCTCCATTAAGAGTAGTGGTGAGCAGGACAGAGCAATGATTGAGGTAATAACTACGTTTTCTAAAGAGTCTTCGCTTGATCGCTTTAGCGTCTTCAGTCGATAATTACTTGGAAATACAAATCTGCAGTCGATAGTTATTTGGAAATACAAATCTTCAACTTCTATAGCGCCGTAATATCGGTGCAGTATAGTCACCAGTTTTAAGCGCTACATGGTCTGTAATAGACTAATAGTATTAAAGCCCACTCCGAGTCAGTTTACTCTCTCCCTCTGACTGATCTCTGGAATGACCTGGATCTTTTGCGGATCGATTTTGAAGTACCATCGATTGATACCTTGGGTATTAGAACTGGTGCTATAGAAGTGGATAATTATATATTATATATGCCGTGTGCGCCCATGGGTCAGTCTAGAGGCGTCGCCAGGGTTCCGGAATAGGGTTATAGGGGAGGGTACATCAACGTTTTCTGGTAAAAAGTGTGACGAGCAAAACAGATCGTCGAGGAGTTCTTTGCACTTTCACACATTCTCTTCCACCATGCTGCCCAGTGCCTACTCTCTCAACGGTTTTGTGCAAATCTCACGACCGCTCCCAGCCAGAGTAGGGGGCGCCCCAGTGCCATCCCCGTGGCTACACCGAAATGCATGCGATTCAACCTAGGTTGACAGCTCGTAAGTAAACACGAAATTTCTATAGCGCTTCCCGTGTATGTCCCACCCGACCTACGACCTTGCTGTGTAATCTCCTTTGTTCTCTTGTCCTCTGGTAGATTTCTTTTATAGGTCTGTGACAATGGTTTGTAGATTTTAATTGAAATTTAAAGCAAGTACACGTATGGCCATTAGATTTTGGTGAAACATAGTCTAGGCTTACGTTGATGCCGTGCAATAAGTTAAAATACTGCGGTCACTTGACTATAGTCCCACATATATTACAGCTACAGTCAGAGGTGGTTACAAATGGGGTGGGTGGGTGGAGGGGCTTTCACATATTGAATGCCTGGACCTTCAGTGGCCCCATACTTTAGACTAATAATTCTAAGCAACTAGACTAGTCCAGGTTTATGAAAAATAGTTGCCCCCCATACTTAGAAGTTTCCACCCCAGTGCCTCTTGCCAAATCCTTGAGCCGCCACTGGCTACAATGTAGAATAGTAGTTTCAGTCCTTAAACCTCTAGAGTTTATATTTTTTGTTAAATCCAGATGTTTGAAATTGCAGGCTTTTGAAAGTGCTAATCCTTTTGATCGAGTGAGTTGTGAAGAACAATCCTATTTTCTTCTACATCGGATCAGAATATTTGAAGGCAGAGATTCGGATTTTCTTAGACGTGTTCAGGCGCTGGAAGGTAGAAAGACTGAATTCCAGATTTAGTTAAAGCCAGGGGCCAACCTTTTGCTACAAGCGGGTCATTATAATTTTGATCAGCATGTGGAGGGCCGCATATTTTGGTGCCTTTTGCACATTATTGTTTTCAACAGTAGTACAGTCACTGAAGTCACGTAATGGTAGTAACTGGTAACAGTTACAATTAAGCAGTAGTTTAAAGTAAGTTACTAATGTATGTTAATAAATTAAGCACAGGAACTATAGGTCTTGCTTATGACTCAATATTGTATGCCTAAATAGGACCAATGAAATTTATTGGATAGATGTCCTGAGGGTTGCCAATCAGCAGTCAGCACTTGCAGGCCACTGGTTGGCCACCCCTGGTTTAAGCAGATCAGAGCAACATTGGTCAATTTTCCAGCACTCATCACCTGTTGGTGTATAGCACCATCTATACAGTTTGTTGCAATTCTTTCCTGTTCATTGTTCTGTGACTCAGATCTTGTAATAAACTGTTTCCACACCATTCTTCAGCCAGTCCAGCTGCTTTGTGCAAAGTTTGAATAGATGGCCGAATTTTTAAAAAAACATATGTATTGAATTCCTTGGTAAGTTAATGCTGTTTATTTTTACAGATCAGTTCCTCCTGGTCTTGTGTCATTTATGCGGTATACTGGTCATCTGGTGTATTTTAGCAATATACAATTATTTTTGGAGCTCTGGTGAGTACCGTTAGTACATTAACGGCCCGATAATTGTCCAATAACGGCTTTAACATGATCTGGCAAGGGAATGAGATTCGACCAAAATGCAACGTGTTGTTGTGTCTAACTTGAACCCTGAAAGTACCCTGACAGGCTGACAGATCTTGCTTTTTTAGCTGGTATTTAATTCAATGTAAAATGGACGGATATATCAGGATTTACTTTAATTTAACCCGCATTAACAGTTTGTGTATTTAACTGTCGTTAACTAAAATAGTAAAATGATCTAGAAACAGGGAAACTATGAAATTTTCTGGGAAATTATTATGGAGTTGGTGAAATGCATAAGTTAAGAACAACTCATATTGTTATTGTTCATGACAATTTATATAGCGCCGTAACTTAGCAAGGGCCAAAGTCAAGGGTGCTTTACAATAAGAATTCATAAGAACTCATAATCTGTAATGAAGTGAAGAAGCCATCAATCTGTGTGTGGTGTATTACAGTATAGCTTTGCAGAGAGCTAACCTGCCAATCCAGGATAGACTCTGGTGGGACAATGACCCAAAATATTTCCACCAGAGGCATTGAATAGCTAGAGTTAAAGAGCTGTCTCTAACAAGTACTTATTTATGTATTTCCTAATTTCCTATTTAATTTGACAGGAAGTTTCTGTGGCAGACTTCCGCCGAGCGTTCGTAGCGGTGAATCTGAACAGAATCAGTTGACTGAGATGCCAGATTTCGCTCTGAGGAAGAATATCATTTTGTCACAGCACGGAAGGCGTTTGATTGAAGCAACTGGCCACCAGGCATTGAGACATCGCGGAGCACTGAATGGGCCAAATGAATCGCCCATCTAACGGGGTAAGTCAAGTCTATGTGCAGTTACAATGCGCCAATTTGCAGCACGCAGTACACTGCCGAACAAATCTGAAACCTGCAAATGTTGTGCATAAGAAATTGCTTACTCCTTACCTGTATTTATAGTACAATTATTATTGTAGTCAGAATTTTATTTTGGGGATCTTTACTTGTCAAGTTGTTTTTGAGCAAACTGTGTCCTACCAGATTACGTAGAGTTTGGGAAAACCTGTAGAACCCATTCTTCATTAGACTTTCATAACTTGTTAGCGACATCATAAATAATGCTTTATCTGGTTTATTATTATTAAAGTTTGTGTATATTTTTAGCTGAAGACCCTAGATGACACATAATTTATGCGGTCACATGAAACTTTGGATGGCAGAATAATATACCACTTTGATAACCTTTATTAATTATTATTATATTGTATATTATATATAATCTTTATTATTATATTAAGTTGTGACATTTATATTATATAATATTATTATTAAAGTCTGTGTATATTTTCAGCTGAAGACCCTAGATGACACAATTGATGTGGTCGCATGAAACTTCGCCTGGCAGAATAATATACCACTTTGATAATCTCCAGTCTACTTCATAAAAGCAAAACTCATATGTTGAATTTTGATAAATCCTTATTAAAAACTTATTTTTCGATAATATTATAATGCATAAATGAAACACTAAATTGACACGTAAATGATATTTACCTTCTTGTGCTTAATTTTATCTGTATTTGTTGCTGTGTAATTTTAAACTAGATGTTGACATTGCAAAAAGCATAAATCTTGCACTATGAGCATTTATTTTCACACACACGCTGCAAGTTGTGACATTCGACCTTAAACAAATTAATGTTGCATTACAAAAGTTTATTCACACTTCCAGTTCAGAATTTGAATGAAATGACTAAGTGTGAAGTGAAAATAAGAATTATAAGATTAAACCAGATTCAAAATCTTCACGCTTCACGTCGAAAAGACAGATGGAAACACCAAAAGCAGATGAAATAGCTAAAATTGGTAAAACTTATAATTGTAAAACCTTGGTGTAAAACCTTCCACAAAGACAAAAATCACCCAAATATTTCCCACACTTGGCTTTCTGTTGAAATACAAACATTCTAGTGTGCAACAGCTCCACTGTACGATTCTTTGCTTGCCGCAAAAATCTAACGAAATGGTAGAATACAGAGAACAGTTGAACTACTACTACTAATACACATCATCAAGACAACATACACAACACATAGCAAGCCAGGAGTTCTAAAAAAATCTTGACACTTTGATAAAATTATTACAAAATTCATAATTTAAGAGATCACAATCATGACTACAAGTAAATCAGTAATTGTAAGTATTTTAAACACATATACATCAAGCGTGGCAACATTGATTTCAATTAAAAAACTCAGCCAAAAAAAGATGCAGCAAAATAGAGATTATGGTGACACTGCAAAATGCAATGTAGCAGAGGCGAGTGATATTAAAGCAGGAAATTACAACCTTCCAATTGTTGAATAAGTTGGCACATTTAAGTTCTATAAGAGTAACATGGAGCCATTTGGCACACCTGAGATTAATATACAAAAAATGGGTAACTAAGTGTGGTAGTGAAACTAGCAACTAATACCTGTTTTTCTTTTGACAGTCCATGTAATCATTGTTTAAATTTCCATATAATTCTAACAAAAGCTGACAAAAAAGCTAGAGTTAAACACCATTGACATGGACCTTGACTAACAGAGACCATTTTTGGTCTGCCAAAATGTCAGTATCATCAGACCGGCATAAAGCAAAATTTCAACTAACAGACTGCGTTTTCATCCTCTGAAGTCTGAGTTTAAAGGGATCTTGCTGTTTAGTGAAAGCCATTCTGCATTTTACATTACTAAATTTTGCACAAAACAAAATGAAAAGGCAAAGCACAGAACATGGTCTTTCAAGTGCACAAGTACACAGTGGCGTAGCGTGACTTTTTGGGCCCGGGGGCACCCTTGGAGCAGGGCCCCGGCTGATGAGCAAAAAAAGTTCATCGCCCACAAAAAGGTCTTCCTCCCGACACGTTATTGCTTGCTATTCAGTTTGCACAGCATCACTGATAGTAAATGGAAGTTCTTCAAGCAATGCTTTGTTTATATTACAGATTTCCAAAACAAACGGCAGGCTCATCCCAACAATCTCATGATCGATTGTACACAATCTGTAAATTACGCTTAAATTTAACTCCACAGGCTTGTCATTGCATCATTCATTTCTTATTACCATGATACACTGTTTCTGAACTACCCGTAACTTTTCTCATCTAAATTTTAATAACGTTATTTGCTACATCAGACAATACAACTATATCGGTGATCATTACTTACACTGGTATGTCCACTGAGCAAGCATCATTATCTAGCTCATCAATACAATGATACTAGTCAAATCCTAGCATACATGTACAAGTAATATGTAAAAACTCGGGTCACAGATGACACTGATAAACTTCATGTATAACTCATTAATCAACAAATTGTATTATGCATATTCACGCATAAAGCTTGTTCACATGCTTCAATAATAACGACGAAGACAACAATGAATTAATTCTCTGCGCATATCATTTGAAGTAATGTATTTCTGCTACTGAATATATTTATGTGCTTTAGATATTTTCAAACCATATTTAACTTTAAATGCTAGGTTATCTGATAGACAATGAAAGATCACATTTCTGTCCTAAGGATTTTTCCAGACAACAGTTTTCACCCAAATTTAAAAGAAATTTTCTGAAAATCCAACAACTCTCTCTCCCCTCAATAGCGCTAAAAGCAAAAGGACCTTGAATGAATGAAACTGTTACTGTTCATTTTATTCTGATTATGTTCACTACACAGTCAGACCAAGGCAGACGCTACACTTCAACTTAGACTCCTCGGACTACAAAATTCATGCAGCTAGACCTTCAAATATGATGTGTAATTATAATTGATAGTTACCATAACATAAATTTGTCACCAAAGTGTCAGAAGCCACAGAACAGGTCAGAATTATGATTTCCTTTTGCTTAAAAAAAACACGAAAAATGACAGTCTTGCTTGTGTCCAATATTCATTAGAAAGCACTCCAAAATTCTTATTCAGTATGTTTAGAAATGCACTTATAATGCATATTGTAACCACAGCTAATATGTTACCCACAGAATTTGAATTCATCTCACAAAAATAATTCTAAAAAATCATTTGAGAGATGCATTTATGGACATAAAAGCTAAATATGGTCAGCGGTAAAAAATCAAATGCTTTAGGCCCGACCTGATCGCATAAAGACTAGAGAGATTTGCCACTGCCACGGTGGATCTGAAGCACGGCAGTTGGCAAGATTAAAACTACATTACACATAAATCAAACCAAAATACGAAACATCTGTGCTCATAAATGCAAATACATATCTATGTCCATATAAAACTGTGTTCGTTTATACACACACACATGCACACTATATATATATATATATATATATATATATATATATATATATATATATATATACATATATAAACACACACACACTATTTTTATCTATATACATATATTTTTCATCTAAATTTTACAAACACTTTTTTGATCATCAGATTAACTTTTCTCATATAAATTTTATATATATATATATATATATATCAGATATATATGTATATACATATATATACACACATGCTGTATATATGTATAAATACACACAATTGCAGAACACACACCCCCACACACACATTCACGAGCACAATTATATATAAATGACATATCATATTATATGCATGATGTCATTACACAGTAATTATTGACAGACAGAGAAACATCTGAACACATGTATGAAATTGGATGTCAGCCGCGTGTTTTTCTGGTTTCACTATTTGCCATTCAACTCACAGTCGACATCAAAATGTCTTGCAAACAACGGTCTCGATCAGGCCGTCTCTTCCGACGCTCCCTCCGGCGGAGGCTGTTGTGCAGAGTCCTCCTTCTGCTCACCCTCTGAAAATGAAAATAGATGCATGCAAGGTTTTTAGCACAAACAGCTAAAACAAATTTAATGCTAACGACACTGCCAAGGCTCTTCTTCTAACAAACAGGCAGGAACCCATGAAAAATCGATTAAACTTAAAATAATGATGGCTAGTATCAGTATTTTCAGTATTTTACTAGCCATGAAGTAAGATGTATCACTTATGGGTCAATCCATATACTACGTTCGCAATGAGGGAGAGGAGTGTTGGATTGGTCGGATTTAGGAGATTTTGTGTGTGTATATATATATGGTGTGCAAACGGGTAGAGGGGTTGAAAATATGCCTTTTTTTGCGTACATACCATATGGACGAGCCCCAATTACACTTTTATACATTTTTACATTTTTATTCATATTGGAATAAAGCGTGCCTACCGTCTGCCGGCATGTCTGAGGTCCACAGGGTCAAGTTGTCTCTTAGTAGCTGCATGATCAGCGTTGAATCCTTATAGCTCTCTTCGCTCAGCGTATCAAGCTCTGCAATCGCCTCGTCGAACGCGGCCTTTGCCAGTCGACAGGCGCGCTCCGGAGAGTTAAGAATCTCGTAGTAGAACACGGAAAAGTTGAGTGCCAGCCCAAGGCGGATTGGATGGGTTGATGGCAGCTCCGTAAGAGCTATGTCGCTGGCGGCTTTGTAGGCAACGAGGCTGTTCTCAGCAGCTTCCTTTCGGTCGTTCCCGGTGGCAAATTCGGCCAAATATCTGTGATAGTCACCCTTCCTATGACAAAAATTTGTTACGGAATCTTCTGTTACAAATCAACACGTCAGTTCATCACAGCTATGAATATTTCTCAGAAGCACTTGAAAATTTCACTACATTTTGCCACCACTGTCTCATTATTACAAACCGTGCTTAAAATCTGAATAACAGATAATACATGTCAAACTGTGTACCACTGATTGACAATTTGAAGTCAATGCTTTGAATAAATCGACTCCACGAAAGCAATACTTAAAACTAATGAATTGGCCATAGCAATAAAAGCCAAAATTCTTGTATCCTTGATAAATGAAACCCAAACAATATTTCATACCGCAGATGCAAATGCAAATAAGTATGGAAGCATATAATATTTCTTTAGTATATAGTCAAATGCATTACAAATAAAATCTTACATTTTATAATAGAAAACTTTGGACTCTCCACCAGGCTAGTTGCAGTGATAATGTCGCAGTCAAATGGTGTTTGTCAAGAATCGATAATAATAGTATATAGGACATCATGACAAATCTCCTGTAATTCCTTTTCAACCTACAATAAAAACACTTCATCAGAGGAAACCCACTTTATTCTTCCCAAATGTATTATTTCAGTCAAACAGTATAAATTTCATGCAGACAAATCTGCAAATCAGTATCTAGTTTCTATTGGCAGTGGTGTTATTATTATTTTTTCAAAAATAAAGCTTTGAGAAGCCTCATGATACCAGAATGAAAAGATCATTTTGAGATTTTTGACACTGAAGCTCACAACTGATTATGCTGAACAGGCCACATGACAACCATGCCATACAGACATTGAGAGTCACCGCTGAATGAAATTACATGTAGATAGAACATCGCCTAGATCTATGAACATATTAGCCATCGTTATCATTCAGATTAGTAAAACAAAATTGGCAAAGCTCTATTTGAAATCAGTGCCAGCTTAATAAAATACTACAAAATAAATATAAAAACTCTAAAACCCGAAACAGAAATGCAAAAATAATGAATTAATTATTAGTCAGAATCTGATGCAAACTCATTTTTGTCAGAGCAAGAATCTATGCAACAAAGTAGAAACAAATCCTAAACGACTAAATACTGAATATGAATCTCAGCCAGCTACCCCATTTGGTACTGCATAATTTAATTCATCACTGCTTGTAAGATGAGAATATGAGGACAATTTCACTAATTAATGTAAGCAAATTTGCTGTCTCATTTTCTATAAAGAATGCTATTACAACTATGAATTTATGCCTGATCGATAAAACTTACCTTAAACGCATTATTAACACAAGTTTCAACTGCACTGCAAGAGACAGAGACGCATGGAGAGCTTTGTCATCGACCTGTATAGCGTCTAACCCTCATGCAATGAGGATGGAGGACCATACCACATGGCAAATTTATTCGTAAAACCGGCGACAAACTACCTTTACGTACCTGTTTCCTGTACTGACGAATTAGTTCGAGTTTCGCTTCAGCGCCTTTGCTCTCTTCCTTCTGCTCAATGCTGCTTATAATTCTCCACGAAGCCCTCTGTGCCCCGATGACGTTTTTGTACGCAACCGACAGTAAATTTCGTTCTTCAATCGAAAGATCCATATCCATAGCAGCCACTCGCTTCATGCATTCGACCATTTCTACTCAAAAGCCAAACGAATGCTTTGATCTTTCTTCACCTCTGATTACACCAATAAATTGCTGAGCCAAAAAAAATTGAAAAATGCCCAAATCCCTGATTTTGAAAGTCATGTGTCCTTGAACGCTAACATTTCACTAGTTCACTAAAACTGAATCAATAAACTACTGATTCTTTATCAAAACATTAATTCATACTAATAGGTGCTAATTAATTCAATTGTATAGTTCAGACATATTTTGTTATGTATTCATTCATGCCAAATGTTATCCCAGTCACTGCATTCAGGAGCATACTCACCATATAGTGACATGGAAAATGTCTTGAGAGTAAATAAATGTTATGGGTCGCTAAACCACACATTTGTTACTGTCTTAGTAGCTTTTAATATAATAGCTTCTCTAATTAAATACATCAAAACTGGACCATGGCTTAATAATTGATCAACCTGACCAAGAATCCTGCAACTGTGAGTGACCAATGAGTCCCTAAGGTCCACAATCCAAGACCCCATGTGTAGCCACTGTATGCCACGTACCGATCCCAGTAATATCAAGTTCACACGTTAGACCACCGGTCGATTCTTTTGAAGAGACGGGCGCATCTCAAATTCTTCAAGGAATCAAATGGCTAAAAACAAATTGTTCTACCCATTTTTGGGGAAGGTTAACCTTCTCTCTCCCGACCACACTGAACGTCGGTCTAGAGTCTAGACTCTAGACATTGAAATCAATGCAACGGTGAATCCGTCGTGCACAACTGCACCGCACCCGGCCAAAATGGACCCCGAATGGGACGCCGCTGGAGCGAGCGACACCGGGGTTTCAACAGACCCCTCGGAACCCGATAGAAAGCCGGGCGATCTTCACCGTCATATCGTTCGGCCTGTTCGGCCAGCTTCGCCTTGTAGACGTTGTCTTCTCGATCCGCCATTTCGCAGCAGCAATGCAACGCGTAATTCTGCCGTCGAATAAAATTTAATATTCAAATTAGCGCCGCGCTTATATCATGCAGAGACTTACACCGAAGCGCATAGCATTAAGCACCCGTCGTCCGCAAGCCCTCAGCTGCTTAGCAGTTAGCGCCACCAGCTGCAGCAGCTGCAGGCACCGGCCACTGCTACCGCTCGACATTGGTTTTCAAAAACCGTAGACTACCTTAAATCCATACACGTACACGCACACACTCACACCCATACCCACTTTTATCACACATTTGAGAATACTAACCATCTGTGATTACTCGTTTTACTTGTGTTCCCTTCTTTAATAGTGGCGCGACTAACACATCTCTTCCAGGCCTAAGTGATTGGGTTTTTTTGATTAACATTGCAGTTGTCTTGTCTAACTTGTTGTTCATGTCTAACTTCCTAAAGAAGTTTTGTATCCAAGCCATCTAAATCTGGGCTCTAATAAAGAGCCCTTTCTGATGATGGCCCTACAATCTGAAACTCTATTCCACTGTCAGTTGAACTTCAAGTACATCATCCAATTTTACATCAAGGCTAAAAACGTTTTTCTCCTGGCTCCCATTCTGATTGGAGTTGACCTGGTCTTTGTGGATAGATTTTAAATATCAATTAGATCTGATCCTGCAAAAGCACTTCTGTATTTCTTAATAGTAAAAATCATAAATGTTCAGTGTGATATTTCTAGGGTGGATCGAGGAAGAAGGGCATTTCTTGGTCACTGCCTACTACCGGTAACTCCCCTTCCCCTAAAGTGGTCCCTTCTACACATACATGTAGCAAGGGGGAAAATGTCACGCTTTTATTAACTTATTTGGTGAAATTATTTAGCCCAATAAAACAATTAAAAATTCTCCCCCAACTAGTCTGATTCTTCCCTCCCCCCATTGAGCTATCTCTCATATACCAACCACCCAGTAAATTTTACATAATCTTACAGTATTAATGTCTAGTCTTAGATTATCAATCAGTTCTAATCAAATTGGCAAGAATTAAGTTATTAAAATGTTGTAAATTTTTATATTTAGAATAACAGACAAGAGACTCCAAAAATGTTCACGTTTATATAATAAGCTCATACTGTATTTCAGTTATACGTGTACAATACTTGCTTTGACTACTAAACAGATAATGAAACCCTAATAAAAACAGGTAATATTCTTTTGATAAAATGCTTAAATGCAAGAAACTTAAATGGTACAAATATGAACTCAACATTAAGCAGCTCTTAGCAGGAACCCAGGAGCAGGTAATAATTTTTACACCACAATTTAACGTAAAAAAATTCACTTAACGATTCATTACATTACTGGCCACTTGTTGTCATACCTTTAAAATAATTACCTGCAAACCACTCAGTGAAAAATTCTAATAAACACGAAAGTCTCCTGCAAAAACATCAAAATCAAGTAGAAAAACACCGATACAAATTCTTCAAGTGACCACGAACTACACTAGTGCGAAGATTAAGCATTTGTCGACCACTGAATCAGAACTCATGAAAACAGTCGGAGCACCTAAGACTAATTTTGGTTCTAACAATACAAGCAACCATGAAAATCTTGACAAACAGTTTAAAGCTGTACAGAACGTTAGGTACAACACTAGGTAATGGTAGCAGAAACTGATGGCAAGATCAAAATTTCATCAAATCAAGAACTTGCCACAGCCATAAAGACAAATTACCGTATATTAATTGGGAGATAAACTTAGTAGAGGTACCGGTAATCATACTTCCACTGGAATTTGAACAGCAAGATAACGAAATAGTGGATCGTTTTACCAATACTAGACAAACGTTAGTTTTTCAAAATGACACCTGTTTCTGAATCAATTCAGACAAAATACTGCAGACTGCCAAACTAAAACTCTCATCAAACTATAACAAGAAATAATATTAAACGTCAACTTGCTAGAACATGTTTCAATTCAAGTATTATCCATAGGAATTTAAACCTGTTGAGAATTAAGAATAAGTCTAACACTGAAGCTAAATATATCAGAAGAAACTGCTCTTTAAAATGCCATTAATGCCTCTTTCTATAGCTCATATATCAAGTCTTATGTAACAATAGTACGCAAATATATAAAGCTGTATATACCAGTACTAAGACATGCGTGCAAACCATACAAACCGTGAGGTATACAATAACCATATATAAGCAGCACCAATAGAAATAAATTCTAACTTGGCAAATTACTATGAACACAAAAAGGCAAATATTACATTTCAAAACAATTACTATAAACACTAGTAGATTAAATATATAACTATATCAAATACTTTAAGCAGTATAAATCTCAACTACCATCCAATTAAATTCATAGATACAAATACACAAACTGCATTTGATTGAAAACTTCAAAATTAAATCTTTCTTTGTGTCCGACAACATATGAATATGTCAATGTTCTATAGTTTAGTAGTGTCTCAGCAAATGCGCGTGTGTATGTGCGCACACCCTTTCTTGCAGTTAATGACAAACTTAATGTCAATATACAAGTATCAAACTTACAAAAAAATAACAAAATACAGACAAACCTGAAATTGCAAATCATCAAAAGAAATAAAAGTAAGAACCATAACACACACACACACACACACACGTTGCTATATGTCAAAACTCATGTTACTGACTTGCAAGATTGCAACAGCTTAACTAGATGAAAACACAATTTCAAAACTGCCTCAAAAAACACCAAATTTTAAAACAATTTACAGAAAGGTCGACATAAACAAAGAAACACATAAAACACAAACTGAAATTGATTTTAATCAATAAAGAAAAACCTAAAAATAATATGATCAGATACCATAGGTCAATCGGGTGCAAAATACACGAGATTACAAAAAGACAATATCATGTACACAGATAATAGATGACTAGAGGAGGTCTTAGACTTAAAGCATACACCGTTAAGAAATCACAACTCTGGAAAATCGAGTATAGAGACTTTGAAATAGGCTATTCAGAACAAATTGAGTGCTTTATCGTGGACCTAACCCATCATACAATGCAAATTCATCAGAAGTCAACCAATATAGGCTAAAGATCTTAGCCTTAAATCAGTCTAAATGTCTACAGGTTCAAAACAATCCATGCACTATAAATGCAAAGAAATCATGCCAAATCACCCGAAAATCCAGCGACTACTAGGTTACTAGAACACGGGTCGACACCATGGTAAGTAATAAGTTTGGTATTGCAGTGACACTAGTCCACAGTAATTATTACTATTTACATTAATGTCTAGTAATGGTCCACGACTGCAATAAAACAGCTAACACAAAATGACCATCTCAGTTACAAAAGTTAACTCTGTTTGTTCTGAACACACACACACTCAGCATAGTTCCATCAAACTGAAAATTTGGGTTTTGATGTGTAAACAATTAATTCTTAAACCAAAAGAATCTTCAGCAAATACTAATGTCAGATCGTCTCTATTCTTACAAAATAAGCTTCATGCCTAATGTACCCAAAATATACTTTAAAAAAACTTAAAATCTCCAAACTGAGTAATTCACTTCACAGCACACAGACCATAGAATTATAGACGCTGATGAGACACAACGCTCAAGTACCCTCAACTCGACGTAATGAGCACATTTTCCCTAAAGGCTCAGCCACAGCAGCCATAAGCTTTACTCTTAATACGATCGAAAAACCAATAAATCTGAAATGGCATAAGTACCTACAGGCAACACCATTGCACTTTCTTGACTAGACAGCAGAATATCCATCGCTAATTAGCCGATTAGTTTCCTCCGGTGGCGCAAACGGCCTCGACTCTTACCGCGCAAGTACAGACGTTCCGAGGGGCATGGTCCATATGCCGGATAATGCCAGGTTCGCAGAAATTTTTAGCAAAATCCTTCTCTGATGAAGAAACAGCCTTAACGAACAGTTAGATTTTCAATCAAAACTCATCATCCAGGGGTTGAAATTACCCCCAAAAAAAAAAAAAAACCCAGAGAAAACAACTGGATGAGCAGTGAGCACAGTTGTAATTATACAACAGCATCCAATAGTTAGGCTGTGGCCATGGATCTTGTCTGTCAGTATCACAACATTGGCTAGGTAATAAACTGGTCATCATATATCAGCAGTGGTCGTATGATTAGTACAAACACAAATACAACAGCACTGGTGCCAATTTTTTATAGAAAATTTTACCTGACAGATGATGCTTATAAGAAAATCAAAGCACATAATATAAGGTTTCAGAAAGTATCATATATGCAAAAATAAATCTAATATCAGCAAAGAATAAAATATGAGTAAATACGCATTAAGATTCCAATACATGGCATGCAAGCAATAACAAAATAACCAATAAAATAGCATAAATGCTTAATAAATAATACTGGATGTAAAAAGTTTCACAAAACTTCAGTAGGTGGACTAATTAATTCATAATGGTAAATAAAACAAAAAAGCATATCAATCTAACAACAGGATCATACACAACGCTTAAGCCCCTGAAATAAGAAAGCAGAAAAGACCGTAAACTACACTGGCTGGCCAAAAAAACTTAACTCTCTGCCATAGCTGGTGGCAAACCCAAGTCGTCTGCCAACTTTTGATGCACACATCTTTAAATAGACCTACAGTCTTGCCGTGCTATCTTGCCCCTCGTTTTCTCACAGATTTCCTCCCATGCAAGTTCCCTCTTTATGCCACCCCCGTTTGTTGCCTTCCACCACGCCTGAAATAAGACAAACGTGTTTCGACCGGTGCAATTTGCCCCCACTTGTTCGCCAATTGGTACAAATAAATGGAGGAAATCTGTCCATATGTTATGTCTTACGCCGGTGTCGTTGAGTGTCGGCAGTTCTGCAGAAAGTCAATTGCGTAACTAATGGGTGCTCACATCAGAGGGAAAGGGCAAGAGAGTGGAGGGAGAGGGGGATAAAGAGATGTAGGGATTACTCGCTTGACTTGCCCTCATTATGTTGCCACACCACCCCTCACCAAAATAGAACCCCAGGCCGATATGGGCAGAATAATGCAGTAAGACACACCCAAAAAAAATTACAGCACCAATTGAAATATATCTTATTCGTTATATTCCGACGAAGTCTTGGAAACCAGTGACTAATGAAGTACAAATACATTCCTTCAAATATTTGTCAAATAGTTTAGATTTTCACTGGTTAATTAAATCCATCATCTCCAAAACTTTCCCCAATACAATTATTATGCACAAACACACACACACACAAACAAACACACACATACACAGCATAATTCTTAAGTGCAGTATTTCACAGAAGATGCATGCATACAGTCACTTAGGTTGTTGTGACTAATGAAGACATGAGTGTATCAGTTTTTTTAACATATGACTAGTGGCAGCAAGAAAACTCACATGTACTGGGCCCTCCTTCGGGTAAACACAGCAAATGGACACCACGCATATATGTGAGTTCCTTAAGAAAAATCATCTCTCTCTCTCTCTCTCTCTCTCTCTCTCTCTCTCTCTCTCTCTCTCTCTCTCTCTCTATATATATATATATATATATATATATATATATATATATATATATATATATATGATTTACTAGTTCTAACTAAATTACCCACAGCTGCAATCTTTTTATATACATGACAAATGAGAAAATGTTGGTCACAAGGTCTCACTAAACTGACTTGGTCCAGAAATTGATAACTTCTTTGTCGCACAGATGGCAATGTGCTCAAATGTCAACTGTTGATCGGCCTCTCTTAAATGCACACATTTCTTAGTGTTGTGACCACCACTGAAATGAACAATGACACAGAAACTACTAACTCAATCATTATTTGAGACATTGAGACATTGAGACAGACAGACAGACAGACAAACATAGACAAGACAGAGACATACAGACAGACAAAAATATGTCAAAGGATAGATAAGCATAAATAAAATATGTCAAATGATAACAAATTATAATAAAAATAACAAATAAAAATAAATAATAAAGGGATAATAAGAGATGCAATAAAGCAATAAAAGTCAGCAAGAAATGTTGTTTAAGTGAGGAGGTGAACAGCTGAAAAGTTCTCTTCAATAAAATATTTCTTTCACCTAAGCCTAAGTCGCAAAATGACAAGTATGATGCAAAAGTAATTAGCAATCAGTACTTAATCAGTACTTAACCAATGTTCTCACCTTGTACTGCTCATCAGCAAATGGCATGTCTTCATCCACGGCATCTTTGTTGTTCGTCTCTTCTTCATCCAAAAGATTAACAGTAGATGGCGCCACAGAGTCTTTCAGGCTGAGATTTTAAAAAAGCATACACATACACACATAAAAACTCGCACTTTATACTCTGAATTGAAAGCAATCGTTAAATACAATATCGATCTATAAATATAGAAAACTTAACCAAATGTCAGGGGCTGCAAATATGCCAACTAGTAACATTTGTTTTTTGAATTTCTGGCACGTCAACTCAGCAGCTGAAAAATTGGAAAATTGCAATGATGCATGACAGAAGAAAATGAAAATTTACTTCAGAACATAAGACAGTGCAGTGCAACTCACGTCGTGAGAAAAATGCAATGGAATTTTAACGTACATGGGTTTCTGTGACTTTCTTTTGCATTTGGCAAAAAACTTGTGTGCAGCAGTGATCAGCTTCTTTCTTGATGCTAGAAATATACAAAAAAGTTTCTAAAAATTAAAAATGATAAACAAAAACCAAGTCTAAAGTATGATAAACTAAATAACTCTTTCAGTCACATATTCCCTGTCACTAAGAAAACAATAGCAACAGAAGCATCAAGAAAAATAACCGAAGATATCTTACAATCTCCGATATGCTTCAGCATAGTTCGAAATTCCGCACTATCGTCCGTATGACTTGATTTGTCTAGCACAGGCAGAATATCGTGAACATCTGAAGGTCGCAGCTGTCGTTCTATTTATAAATCAGACATCGTACTAAAATTTTTACAAAGCTGCACTACCAGCACCAAAAACATTGGCACTGTCTCAATTATTTTGTAAGATTTTCACTAATCTGATACAACAACCAAAAGCGTTTACTTGAAAGTTTTAACATGACACTATTTTAACCCCAACACAATACAATACAAAATAAATTAGAATAGTCGGCATCATCATCATCGTCATCATCATCATCATCATCATCATCATCATCATCATCATCATCATCATCAGTAGCAGCATCAATGTCACAACAATTTTTATGGCACCATGGTAAATGACCATCACTTCAATGAAACACAAAATAATAAGTGGGTTTAAGATTCCGCTAGCAAAATTCAACCGAGTTCATCTTCACGACATTACCAGGTTATATACACAAGATCTCAAGTTCCAGTAATACTGAACCCTAAACAACAGGTCTACACAGCAACTGCATAGCACATGTTAACGTCTGTTTATGCTCATTCAAAAAATCAGAGTGCATCTTTCAAAAACTTTTAAAGTCTGATTTAGCAACTTATTAAACAACTTAGGAAAGCTGAAAAGGTTCAAGACAGAAGCTCCCAATGATAACTACAACAAATGTGAATGACAAAGTTGATGACAGATGAAGAGAGAGTGATGGCAGCGATAGAAGTTAAGCCACAGACAACAGCAAAAAGTGCAAGCAGAGTCATCTTGGTAACATCATTCACAAACACACCCAGCTTAACTTAACAATATTCACATTCAGCAACATCAAGTCTATAGCAATTCATAAAATATGACTTCAACCAAAGCCGAAACACGCTCAACAGAATAAATACACTATAGCCTCGCTAAAACGTCGACGCTACTCGCGAGAAATTCAACTGAAATAAAAGACTATGAGCTGAAAAGTACTATTATTTTTCTGTCGTAAAACTTTTTAGAGAAGAAAATAATACCGCACCATGCTCAAGCGACCTCATGAAGTCCTCATTCTGTCGCAGTTCGGTTAGAAACTCCTCGCTCTGGAGAACGAGCGCCAGCCTCTCGTCCTCAAGCATCTGCCAGGTGTTGGCGTCGATTTCAATGTGCCGCCTGCTGCCCAGGGGTCGTTCAAGCGCGCCAGACGAATGACGCTTACATTCGCAGGCATGACTCAGCGATAACACACCATCATCGTTACTTCTGTGACTCTACAGAAACAGCGGAGCCTCTAGTAAACAGCCGGTCATTACTGAATATTCAACTCGTCGCTAACGTCGTTCTCAACAAATACCGCTCGCTTTAGAAGGACTCTCCTAAGACGACGCGCAATTGTTTCAACGAGTATTAGCTGCTCAATTTGACAGATGAGCAATGCGATCAATGCTAAAATGTGAATGCGGTCAACACAGAAACCAAATTATGCATTAATGTTGTCGAGAACCAACAAGTCTAGCAGCTTACATGGTGAGTTCCAGTCGAATGGCCTCGGCCGTGTCCAGTTTCAGAACTCAGTCGCAGCGGCTGAACTCTGGCGCTCGGCAAGGGAGAGGCGGCCTCTTGGCAGGGGTTCCTCGTCCGTGCCGTGGCATCAGGCATGGAATGGGTCATCAAGAGGCTCTGATGGGTTGGTGCAGACGAGGTCCTGAACGACCTCTTGGCGTGCGGTCCGATGTCGAGGCGGAGAAAGTCGTCTGGAAGTTTTCCGAGAAGTGGTGGGTCCCAGCTCTTTGCCTTTTTCCTCGAGTCTGGCGGCATCTGATTTCCGCCGGTCCCGCGCCCAGAACTGACCGCCGGCGGCGGCGACATCAGAGACATTTTGGGAGGAAGTGGAGGTGCAGCGTGAAGAGGAGAACGCGGAGGTATGGGAGGTGCAGGAGTTGCTGGAAGAAAATCAGCATCGCCCCATGACGTGGCACAGTTTTCGCCACCAACGGCTCCGTCACGAACGTCGGCCGAATCACCGAAGACCTGTGACTCGTCAGCTGTAGTTTCAAGAAGCAGCAAATCTTCGGACATGTTGCTTGAAAGTGAAGAAATTCCGCACGATTCAGCCTTTCTATAGCGACGTTGTCCGGCTTCGGGGTCCACGCTGCTTCCTGCCGAAGACTTTGAACCGACCGGTCGACCAAAAGCAGACCGTGAAAGGTTTGAAGCAGAATCATTGCCACAACTACTGGTTGAAGTCTCAGAAGCCGGCAACTGTTTTACAAACAAGCAAACAATTCCAGAGATCAATGCCATGGACACGGAAATTCAAGGCAAATTCTGCTTGACAAATATCAACATTCAAAAGCCAGAGCAAAACATAAAAATACTTGCAGATTGCAGATCTTACTGATGACAAAATTTTGCCCTGAAAACTGCATAATTACAAAGCCAGCCATTGCCTCATATAAATCAAATATCTAAAAAGCGTAATATGCCCTTATGCACAGGAAATCGCCCCAAAATTAAATTATTAGAGGAATGAAAATACCAGACTTGGGTACATATATTTACAGAATTTAATGAATAGAACTTAATAATTAGAACTTCAGAGTAGTTAACTGCCATAAATTGATTTCATTTCACACAGTATAACTACGCCATATAAATATGTTAAACAGTCATATGGCTGTATTCTACATTACCAAGATAACGCCAAGATAATGGCTGCATCCTACATTACCAAGAAATAAAACGATCGTGGAGTTGTAAAGGTAATGTACAAACCCTGTCTCTACCACTGAGTTCCAAGATGCGCTTAACTTTGGCACTGCATGGCAGCCGAGATCCGATCGATATGGAGGCTGCCACTGCCGGCTGATCAAAGTCTGTGTTCATCGTCAGCAGCTGGTCGATCGTTCCGTCAACGGCACCTCCGTTCGCCCTTAGCACAGCCTCGATTATCTCTTCATCCATGTTTGGAAACATGAGCTTGAAATCGGTCATTGCCTGGTAGAAGTCGAGCTGATGTGAGCTCTGCGCACCGCCGTCCATGCCACTGGACATCCCCTAAACTAGACAAACACGCAAATCAATGATTGTTGTTAGCATATAATCTTGACCTCTTGTCTGTTTAAAAAATGAAATGACAACACAAAATTCAATAAAAAAAGCAACTCTGTCAACAGACTATTAACCCTCTGAACTCTAGCTTCCCTAACGATTAGGCTATATACGTCTATACAGCAGGTTGCTTTGCCTGGTTCAAAGGGTTAAAAGTGAATCATATGAATAGTAATGGAGCATGAATTAACATAATTTAAAATCATATATAATAATTTAAATGAATCATCGAATACTGTTTATAGCATATTGATTTGTCAATGATCAGCAACTTATGAATAAAGTAATGGTGAATTTTTTCAACAAAACTTAAACAATCATTTTAAATGGTTCAGCAGGATGTCTCCTATGTAAAAACTAGAGGGGAACAGATTATGCCGCCAGTCAATTATTGGTCTTCAACAAGCCGATTATCGAATATTGACTTTTAAAGTTTCTTTGTCCAGTAATGACTCATGATTTTGACGTATTGTCAAATGAATTGGATAAATTCTATCACATCATTCCATTTGTAATCAGCACTCACCAGACTACAAGAATTGAAGGCCTAAAGGTAAAAAAAAAATGTCCCTCAGCTTTCAAAAATGCCAATCGATCTTAGAAACCATACACTGGAGTTACAAGATGGTCGATGGGGAGGAAGAGACATGACATTCCACAGAAGCCCCGTCGCTAACCTCTGTGTGTTACGTGCACTTTCTATTAGGTTCAAATTAAATGTAACTATCTGTTGGCTGCTTGTTTCAAAGTTCTGTCCCACATTAAAATTTCAACCAACTAGCTCTCCTCCCTTCCCTATATCTCTGTCTCTCTCTGTCTGTCTGTCTGTCTGTCTCTCTCTCTCTCTCTCTCTCTCTCTCTCTCTGTCTCTTTCTCCCTCTTCCTCTTAGCTCGCACAATCCACCTCTTAGCTCACACAATCCATTATTCTATTATTTCGTTTCCCAGTCGCATCTATAGGCATTTATTGCTTTAACTGAAATGGCAGGGTCAAATACACAACAAATACAACATTTGGCAACAGTACACGAAGCAAAGCGACGATACACACGGGGAAATAATTGCGCTAAATAAATATTTATCTCGCTACTACTGTACGTTACAAAACTTGTAAGATAACTCCCAATAACTCTACAGAAATTGACTTCAGGCGGCGATCGAATGCAACGTACAGCCTTAACGATCAGCACAAATACAACAACTAGCATTCAGAATATGCACATCAGCGCCTCAAAATTACCCGCATTAAATCAAATAATAGTCGAAATTTTCGACGCAATTGACGCCAACAACTATTCCGACGAAGAATCGATTCTGATCTCTATTATCAGATGCAATCTTCTATGCAAGACACTGGAGACCAACAGTTCGCCATTTCAGATCTACTGTATTAATATATAAGCAGTAAGGGCAAATCGCAAACGTTGAAAAGTGCTAAAAGGATTGAATATATTCTTATGAAATTTTGCACTTATGACATAGATTGCTGTATCTTTATGTCTGTAAAATTTCTTTTCAATCAGTAAAGGCTAAGCCATTGGTTAGGGTTAGGGTTAAGGTTAGGGTTAGGGTTAGGGTTAGGGTTAGGGTTAATAATATAAGCAGTAGACTAAGGGCAAATCGTTAATCCCGTACGGGCAAGATATCAGTTTCAGAGTAACTAAATTTACGTTGACAAAAGCGGGAAATACTCCCCACGGGTGGGGAGTAGACATTTGGGACAGATAAAAGAGCCCTTTGATAAAAATGTCCATTTTAAGCAAAAGAGAATAGCACAGGCAAAAATTCTTAATGACAAGCACTTTTGATATAAAAGAGATAGTGCCCTAATTTTTAAAAAATCTTGATTACTATGTCCTCTTCACTTGCCAGTCAAAAGTGCTAGCCATTCACACGTCTGTCAATGTGCCATTCTCGGTAGGTTAAAAATGTCCATTTTAAGCATTATAGAATACCATAGGCAACATTCTGAATGCCAAGCACTTTTGATATACGAGATATAGTGCCCTAATTTTTGAAAAAAACTTGATTACTAGGCCTCTTCTATCAAAAGTGCTTGCCTGTCAATTCAAACAGTGCTAGCCATAGAGAATAAATGTCCACAAAATAAACATCTGCCAATACCATTCTCTGCACATGTAGTTTAAAATTGTTCATTTTAAGCAATAGATAAAACCACAGGCAAAATTCTGAATACCAAACACTTTTTATATACAGTACAAGAGATATTGCATTCGTATCTCATTTAAGAGTCTTCAATAATATTTTAGTAGGCCTAATATTGTAATAACGTCGTTTCGACTCAAAAATATATAATCTAACGCCTTTGGTACGTCATTTTCACAATTAATCTAAAGCCAAGGAGGTTAAGATATCCGCGCCTTCTTTTTAGTGCCAAAATTTTTAGCCTGTGTCAGCTTACTTCACCAGGTCGCTAACCCGCATATACATTATTTCTAGATTTAGAGTATTTCTAATCTTCTAAAAGCCGCAAAATATTTTAAATTTATTTCCTCAATATAATTGGCGTTCCGAGGGATGGGGCGGGGGCCCACCGGGAATCTCCCGGTATCCCGGCAACCAAGTCCAAGCCTGAATAGGTATGCCGAGAAGGGTCGTTATAAGAAATAGGCCTACCTGACAAAGCAGTCGCACACAATTTTCAGAGAGCAAATACAACAGCCATTTAGCCACATAGGCCTATCACAGAACAGATTTTGTTAGGGGCCGTCCATGAAGTACGTCACACTAGAGAGGTGGTGAGTCTAGGAAAGTGTTACAGCTTGAGCTTGTGACAGAGGGAGAGGGATAAAGGCCAGCGTGACGTCACAATTTCTCATCAAGAAAACATTAGGCTAGGCTAAATATACCTGATATATAGGAGGTGTAGCAAACGACGTCTTAAATTGCGCATGAACAATTTTTGCCCGAAATACTTTAAATTGTAGGTCTCAATTATATTCTTTATGATTGTCGGAAGTTGAATATAGGCCTATCTGTTTTGCTGCTGAAAATTGAATTAGAAACTCGAATATATTATATAGAAAACCTAAGTGACGTAATTTATGGATGACACTTTAATTAAAGGGGGAGGGTCCGAGGTCTGTGACGTACTTTTAGAGGGTCCGAGATTTGCGGCAGTTTGTGACAGTGGTCAAAATGGCCAAAAATAGTGTAACGTACTTTATGGACGGCTCCCTGCCTGGGTTCAATTCCCTATTAGGCCTAATCACATGTTCACCGGCGAGGAATGATAGTTTATTAATAGGTCGATAGTTAGTTCATCGTTATAAGCGCCGCCTTAGGTCGATAGTTGCACGGAGTTCATCGTTAGCCCCTATAAGCGCCGGTCGGGCCGGGGCTTTTAGGAAGTAAGAACTGAAGAATTGCGGCTTTAAATTGGGTTAAATTCACAGGATTTCGCTGGAGGGCGAATGTCTGCCGAATATGGCCAAGATCAGCAAGACAGACATGGAATATTCTCGAAATCCGTCAAAAACAGGCTAATATTCGGAATGCCTACGACAGATAAGCGGTGAACCTCTGTCTATAAGTTAACATTAGATTAAAAGCGGCGGAAGGCCCTTTGACGAACCAAGTGGGGAGACGGTACGCGAAGCCACCAGGAAGCAGTAGGAGGGCGTTAGAGCCTACTAGAGATCCGTAGTCAATCGTTCAACGACTTGCCATGCCTGGACAAGTTTGTTGTTAAACGTCGTAAACTAATAATTTGAACAAGCTGAGTACAGATACAATTAAACGCAAATTATTCTTTAAAAAAAACTATGCTACGAAAAACTATAATGCAGACAGTCACAAGGCAGTTGTTTTTCGGCTCCATTTGTATGGAGCCTTATTCTTGATTTTATATCTTCTTGCTGACTGCCTGGCTTTCAATCACACCTTCAACACATCTGAATGGCCTGACTCTTTCCATGTTTTTGTCCATTCATTGTAATATTCACGATTTTTGCCGTTGTGTCCATCACCCTTGTTTTTGTTTCACTTATTTGGCCCCAGTTTGAGCCTAATAACATAAAATGGTTCAATTGAAGAAGATGACACTAATTCATAAATTCAAACAACAAATGGTTAGATGGCGTTTCTTTTGTTATAAATCACAATTGAAAATGTGATGATTAGAAGTTGCACCTCGACCCTCAACGACCGCTGCCGTTATATAGTAAACCCTTTTATTGTCTTCCGCCGCCTCTGGGAGTCTAGAGCCGCAAGACAGACCGGGTTATTCGAAATCCGTGAAACAGGCTAATATTCGGCAGCCTACGACGCGTTGAACCTCTGCTTAGCTGAGTTTTACAGGTAGGCCTATACGCGAAGCCCCATTATAGGCTAGATCCGTAGTCTTTTAACGACATGGAAGGCAAACGTCTACATGGAAGAAACGTCTGCTAGGCCTACAGCAGCCGCAGCCCGAGTGCCTGTGTCATCGTTTCTGATGTTGCAGTTGACGCTGTATAGTTTACACGAGCTATAGGTATATGTAGGCCTACGATAAACGAGTAGGCTGCGAAATGTTTCTAGGCCTACGACCCAAACGTTATTCTGCACGCCATCGTTCGAGATACATTTACTATATAGGCTTAGGCCAGTGGCTATTCTATAGCCACCTAGGCATTGGAGGGAGTTTTTAAAAATTGGGGGCAGACATTGCGGAGGTCATACTACTTGTCAAAATGTCGGAAAAAATTGGGGAAATTTCAAATTTTGGGGAAGGGGGAATTACCCCTCCCACCGAGAAGGCCTAGAATAAACACTTGGGCTTAGGCCAACGTACGAACACGCCGTCATCTCCGTTGGATAACGGACGAGTGAGCTGCGACTTGCAGGTCTTCTATTAACAGAATCCCCCTCCAAGTTTTAAATTCCCCCCCCCACAAATTTTTTATATGTTGGCTGGGGGATGGAAATCCCCCCCCCCAAGTGTGGAGACTCAGACCATGTCCCCCTCCTAAACATTTCAAAATCCCCCCAATGTCAAGGTGGATAGAATAAACACTGATTAACAACAGGGCTAGGGGTCTCGAGGCCTACTTGCGACTGATAAGAATGCGTAGACCAGTAGGCCTACGTGACGACTTGCGGTACTCGGTGGCGCCCGTAACACCGGTCGTCTGATCGATCTTGAAAGCAATGGACAACGATTTCTGCGTCGGTGCTGCTGCTGCTGCTGCTGATGGCAATGGGGTGCGCCCAGGCTTCGATGCACAGCGGTAGACAACGCGTTCGAATTAATGGTAGGTACGAAAGTTCTTCCGTAGTCACGATTTCCATCAATGATCATGTTTAGATCCTGCAGGAGGCCTACAGACCATTTGCCGCTTTTATATATAGTTCAGTAATAAGCACGGGCTGTCTTTTGCATCCATGAGATACATGCAAGTGACGAATATCAGGCTACTTTTTAAAATTAGGCTACAGTCATGCAGGGGCGTAGCCGGGAATTTGATTTGGGAGGGCATGAATTTTAATTAAAACTTTTAAAATCTTTAAAAACACATTAAAATGTTTAAGGTAGTCTGATTTTGGGGGTATATAACTATATATATACCGATATACCCACGTCGCTACGTCCCTGATTACTGTTACTGTAATTTATGCAGTTAGAATTCACATAGGCCCAGGGCTTCTAACTCCAGTGTGCGCCCGGAAAAAATGGGGAAATATTTTGCTTTCAACATCCCGTTAGCTAAATGATGCTACTTATCTGAACAGAACCGACACTGATATTGATTCAAAATAACACCGATCGTGACGTAAGCAGTGGCGTCATTTGGGGGCAGGGGGCGTGGGCCCCAAGGAAATGAAAAAAAATTATAATGTAATAATGCGCAAAAATTGCAAACAATTGCAAACAATTGCCAACAATATTAAAAAATTTTTCTAAAATTTGCAAAATTTGCCAAAATTTTGCAACAAATTTGCAAAAATGCATAAGATTTCGCTAAAACTTGCAAAAAATTTGCGAAAAAAATATGGATGATCCGTAATAATGGTATATGATAGGCCCAAAGGCTAAAGCTGAAAATGTGTGGGGAATTTGTAATTTGGGGATGGACGGCTTCTGAGGGGGGATAGAAGCCCCTGCAGAATAACTCCTATAACCCGTTAGAAAAGAGCAATTCAAAACGGGGTCGCTGAAAAATATGGATGACCCATAAACTGTGTGGTGGTTCTGTAGATGGACGGGATAAACTATTTTTAGCAGTTCTCTTTTCCTGCGTGCATGGTGGTTCCTTAGAAATTTTTGTCATGACTCGCTGACCTTATAAAATTTTAATTTTAAATTGACTGCAATTAACACATAGGTTACTTGTTTGTCGATCAATTATTTAATCAGAAAATTGCAAAACTTAATCATCAAATTTAAATTCAAATGGAACCAGCACTCTTAGAGCCATCAGTGTGTTTTGTGTTCTGAGGTGGTGGTGAGATATCTTGAGAAAGTAATCCCTTTACCGGTCCCTCTGAAACCGCTTGGCGGTCCCCTATGGGACCGCGGACCCCAGTCTGAGAACTGGGGTCCGACTTAGGGCCTAGGCCCGGCTGATCCACTCTGTGCATCATGGCAAAGGGGCAAAAAGTGTCATGAAGTCATTAACTTACTTGTCGTCTAACTTATGTCGTTTACGCTAATGAAGCAATTCAAATTCTTATTCCCAACTGGTCCGACTCTCAAATATGGCCTAGGCCTACGACTCTATTTCCAACACAGGAGAAATCTTACTAAACCGCCTAAAATCATAAATCAATTATTATTATTATTATTATTATTATTATTATTATTATTATTATTATTATTATTATTATTATTATTGTTGTTGTTGTTGTTGTTGTTGTTGTTGTTGCTGTTGCTGTTGTTGTTGAACTTGTTGTTGTTGAACTTGTTGTTGTTGTTGAACTTGTTGTTGTTGTTGAACTTGTTGTTGATGATGATTAAGCCAGCCCTTTATCTCTATAAAGTAGTCTACTAGTCTTGCTATACGTTTTGGATTTTAGTGATAGAGCCGAGTAGCATTGACGACATCAGCCAATACTCGGTTTCAGCGGCCACCGGGTCGGCGCCTAAGAGAAGAAGAGATTCTTCCCCTTCGTCGTCAAAGTCCCCGTCTACGTCCACCGCCATCCTTCGATCGGAGCACGGCAGCCACGACGCGGCAGCCGCCACCGCCACCGCCACGGCCGCCAACGACGGTGGGTCGCCGTCAACAGAAGCCGCCGCCGCCAAGCGAAACCAGGCGACGGCGGCGGCGAGGGGAAGGCGCCGGTCGACAGCAGCGGCGGCGGCGGCGGCCGCGGGAAAGGCAGACGGCGGCGGCGGCGGCGGGGGAGAGTCCGGCAAAAGCAACAATTTCCTGTCCGTTGCCACGGCGACGATGAGATCATCGCACTCGATGCCAACGGTAATGGAATGCAAATGAAGTAGAGGGGCCTATCACGTAGGCCCTATATGTGTGCGTATTATGACGACATGGGTTCCCATACAATAATTACTTTTTAACATGGACACTTGTTCCCCCCCACCCCCATTGAAAATTATGGTCTTTTTAAAAGCTATAGAGGTTATTTGTTTTTACACGCTGGCGTTTCACATCTTTAAAATTGTTTTAAAACCTTGCTAAAATATTGACCGTCAGATGCCTACCATTGAGTTTCCCCCCTAGAAAATACAAATCTGATTTTTAAAACGGATCTTGGCTTTTGAGAACAGTTGGGATATAACCAGCGGATAGTTTGTGACTCCTATCTTATCACTTGTCCGACTTTTGATAGCCAACCAGAAATCCGCACGGTCGTTGTTTTTCTTCCAGGTGGAAAATGATTCTGCGGATTCATGCACCTGATCTCTCTGGTAGAGAGGAGGCCTGAGCTGGGTGTCCCACCCAAAAATTCTAGTCGTGTCCCGCATCAGTTAGGCCTGATTAGGGACAGCGAGGAACCTATTCGACTTTTACAGATGATCGTGTATTTGTAAATCTGTTGCTGCAAAGTAGAGCTGGGTCGATTACGATTATTTTTTCCGATTACGATTACGATTATTTTCGATTATTTTTCACGATTACGATTATGATTACGATTACGGTTTTTATATAATCGCGTTTTTCCATTTGCCGATTATTTCAAGTATGTTGTATCTGAAAGTGGCGAGTGCACCATATTTTCAGTATTCGCTTCTTCTGTACAATAGATGTTCATTTGGTCTTTCAACAGGGATTTTTCTACAAAATAAGGTGTAAACATGGATAAATTTTTAGGTCGAAAACCCTAAAATTTGGTAAGTGTGAAATGGTATTCATCGGAGACGATGCCAGTGCATCTGATTAGACCTTCGAGTGCGAACACTCTCAAACAGGCCCATTCAGAGGGGATGTTAGGCCATTCAGGCCCATCCTCCACTCATTTTGGGGCAGTTAAAAATCTTTTGTACGTTTCATTATACTATTTCAATTCTTTAGCTAAGATTAATTTAAACGTTTTCTACTGTTACTTCAAGGGGTCTCTACAATTTGGTGTGATGACCTTTTTATATATATATACAATTTTGGGATTTATATATATATATATATATATATATATATATCTATAGTCCTCAATCTTTGATTTATGACCAGTCTTTTTGCTTGTCGACAATTTTGGGATTTTGGGAAAGCTGGAAGATATTTTCTGTCGGTCCTCAAAATTGAGTGATTACCTTTTTCGGAATCAATGTTTTAATTGTTGGGAAGGCTCTTTGGAGTTTGGAACCAACTGGCCTGGGCCTCCTTCAGCCTCTGAAGGGGCCAGCCCCAAACTGCAAATAGATAAAGCTTTTATTAGACTCGGATGACTTTTTGCTTGTCAGACTTTTTGTGAGTCTCTAGACAGTTTTTTTGTTTGTCAGACTTTTTCAAAAATCCATGAACAGAAAAAATAACTAATGAGAGATTTTCCCGAAAGCCCCAAAAAAGAAAATTCCTACAAACCATAAGAAATAAACAGTTGGAATTTTTTCGGACATATAATTAGAAACAATCCTAGAAATAAACCTAGTAATAACAGTGAAAGGATCGAGCCTAAAAGTGGTTCGTCCCCCGATATGTCACCGTATCCAAACTTCCTGGAGCTCATGGTATCTGGATTGTTACTAAGTCGGAAAATGAATGTACGTCATAAGTTGAGTTGAAATAAACAAATTTCAATCAATCAATTACCGGTAATAGGTGAAGTGCCAAAACCGTTTTGTCTGAATTTTAAAAGTTTTCATGACATCCCTAGTAGTTTGAACTAAAAACCGTCTGTCAGAGATGAGTAAGCAAGGGGACACTTGTTCCACAGAACCCCCATTGAAAATTAAATCTTTTTAAAAGCTAAATTGACTTGCCACACTGGTTTCGAAAGCTAAAATGTTCAAAACCTTGCTAAAAGATTGACTGTCAGATGCCTACCATTGAGTTCCATTTAGAAAATGAAAATCTGATTTTTAAATTGATCTTTCTTTGAATCGAAAATGGGATTGTATAATATAACCTTCTTATCGCTTGGAATAATCGAAAATCCGAAATCCGATTTCGATTTTTTTCCAGGTGGAAAAATGATTATCGATTCATTATTTGATTTATTTAATAATCGTGTCGATTACGATTACGATTTAGGCCTGATTAAAATCGCGATTTCGACTTTTACAGATTTCGATTATTCGAAATCTGTTGCTGCAAAGGTTCGTATTTTGCGAAAGCTTGCCCAGCTGGTAGCTGCTAATGTTTCCTAATTAATTGAACCATCTGCCCTTGAGTATTAGAATGGCGCTACAAAAACGAAAATCCAACTGCGCAGCCTACGATCCAGTGTTTTATCCAGGCCTTTTAGGGAGATTCGACCCCCCACCCTCACTCCCCAAAACCCCTTAAAATTCCCTCCCCGACCAAATTTTTTTCGACATCGACAAATTTTTGCATCGAACTATAGGCCCCTATGTCTCTTCCTCTCCAGCCAAGTCAACCCGCCCCCGCCAAAGGCCTGGAGTCTGGACACTGCTCCGAGCAACTAACTAACTAACTAATGGATGGCCCACCTACGCTTCTTCTGTCAGGAAGTCGCGCAGACAGACACGCCATCGCAGTAGCACAATATAGCATCGATTTTGTTGTACAACATGCACGAAAACAACGCCACTGCAGGCGGTTGAGTAATCGCCCATATATGAGCTCGAACGCTACGTGACGGATGTCAGGTCCTGTATAGAGCGGCTGCTCATCTGCACTTCGATTTTTTTAAGAAAATCGTAAAAATGCACCCTCAGATGCGACCAAATGACGCCGGATTATTAAGAAGGATTTTTTACTTGATCAAGATAGATTTGACACAATGTTTCTGCAGAATGCACACGCGCGTGATTACACTGACACGCCGTTTATACAGGTAGAGCGGATGTTAATGTGACAGTTGTATTTGGAAATTTCCGAACAACTTGATCAGTTCCTACATTAGTGTAGCCACACGAGCGACGCAATGGGCCGCCCTCCCCATTTGGGTGTAGTCTGGTTTGGGATTCTTGCAAAACTGAAGAGAAAATTTTATCATTAGGTCCTATAGATGGAGTGTAGAGTGATCGCCGATATGCTATAGGCCTAATACATGTTACCCAATATAGTCTAAAAGTTTCTCAAAATCTCAAGTTCACATCTAGTATTGCCTCTTTTTCGGCTGGGATTCCGTCACAGGTTTCGTATGAGCGAGAGAGCTCACGACGACGTCCCCCCAAGAAAGTGTTTAATTAATATAGACTCTGACAGTGTAGGAGTTGTAAAATTTGAGCTGGGGGGGGGTTGAGGACTGACATTCAATGAACGACAGAAGCTTCATGTACCCGATATCGATCTTTGGGAGGGTTGCAAAGTTAGCTTGGCTTCCCCATCCCAACCCCCCCCAACCCCGCAGCTCCAACACTGGACTCTGGACTCCGGGGGAAACTGAAAAAGCCGGGGGAAGTCAGCTAGGGGGCTTCTGTTAGTTGATGTAGTATACCAAAATTTCCGGAAATAATTTGAAATTTCCGGGGGAAGGACAATTCCCCCTTCCAGAAACGGCCTAGATTAAACCCTTCCCAAGCCCTCTTAGTACCTGCTCACCATGTTGGTCTGAACAAATGGTGACGCCACTATTCTGTAACGCTGGCTACGCCTGTACATTTCCCACCGTGCAGGTTGATTGGACGGTCATCGCAAAAATGAATCTACGCTGAGAAGCTTTCAGGTAGACCTATAGGCCTACCGTCGATAGTGACTCACAGTTCAGGGACGTTGCCAGGAATTTGATTTGGGAGGGTAAAATATTGGGGGGGTTATAAACCTTAACCATAAACCATATAAACTACATATAACCACATATAAATCACATTAAAAAACTTAAAGGTAGACTGATTTTTGGGGTGTATATAGGCCCTATTATATATAACGATATACCCCCGTCGCTACGCCCCTGTCACAGTTCTGCTATTTTTGCTGCGATTAGGCACAGCACAACATAACCGATATATTGATGGCGTCCAGTGACGGTCCAGGTGTCATCAAGCAGCAGTTTCTTTCTAATGTATGACTTAATTAAGTTTATAGAATTCCTTCGACACGCACGCACGGATGATGCTGTTTAGGCTACAGGTAGAAAGTGCGTCAAGAAAGATGATACTTCGAAAATGTCAGCGATAAATATCCGAATATTCAGCATACCATATATATATGTATGTATATATATATATATATATATATATATATATATATATATATATATATATATATATATTCAATCGGAGATCTCAAGCAGAGGCGTAGCGACAAGGGGGTATATCCAGGGCGCGATTTGTGAGGGGAAGGGGGAATCTCCCCCACTGCCAAACTGCATCCCCTACTGCTACATCTCCCACCATTACATCCCCACTGCTACATTTTCCAACAACTACATCCCCCAAGCTCGACATATTCCCTCCCACTGCTCCAGGTCACAAATCTCACCAGCTGTGTATATCGGTAATCGGTATATATATAGGCCTATATACCCCCAAAATCAGTATACCTTAAATTTTTATGTAATTTATATGTGGTTGTTTGTAGTTTATATGGTTTAGTTAAGGTTTATACCCCCCCAAATATTTATACCCTCCCAAATCAAATTCCTGGCTACGCTCCTGATCTCAAGAGGCTAAAAGTCTATAACTTGTTTAGTATGCCATATGCACAATCAATCGAAAAGGTTTATCTCTACTGTTGTCTAATTTGCAGATAAACTGACGACCGAAACCACGAGAACGTCCCTTTTATTTAGCGCCTCTTATCAGACCATTTCTCTCTCCCCTTGACTCTCCATGCAACGGACGTCTTTCCATCATCTCCCCTCGCGGGATCTTCTGGCTTCCAACGCGAAGGGTCCACCTGGAACGCGTCATCCATCGGACAAACACGTAGGGTTAAAAGAACCAGGCTTTCGCTATATAGCATGGGCGCAAACACGACTCGCGTCTTCGTGTCCTGACGTTGGTATTGTTTGGAGAGATCGATCAGACCATGTCCTTAATGCTGTGGACATGGGCGTTATTTTGCTGTTAAAATGTTTTAAAGGCCATCGCTAGTTCTTTGTGTTTCTTTAACACCCTCAAAAGTCTGACCGTCCGTCAGACCAATGTGTTTTGTGTTGAGAAATTAGGGCACAGGCCCTAGGCCTACCGTTTTTCTGACCAGGTTTGCGCCACTGCTAATGGCTGCGACTCTCATCAAACTGCCTTTCAGTTTATATCCTCTTTTTTAGTTTCTTCTCGAATAATTCTTTTAAATTATTTTACTCTCTTATTTAGGCTTCTAGGCCTATTTATATTTTCCATTCTCCTCCTCCCCTTCTTCTTCTTCTCCTCATCCTCTTCATCCTCCGCCTCCTCCTTCTCGATCTTCTCCTCCTCCTGTCCCCTCCTGTTCTGTTTCTCCTTGCCCTCTCCAATCGTGAATCGAAATCGCCCAGGTGACGGCGTCCATGGATTTGGGGCAAACGCTCTGCATCCGTACGGAGACTCGATCTACTCCGGTCTCTAGTACACTCGACACGGACGCAGCAATAATAGAAGATGAAGGTTCACTCGTTGGCGAGGAGCGCTGCATCTACGGCCGCCATATTTGACGTATGCACTTATAACAGCGTTTCGTCAAAAACGCCTATTCGCTTCGTCCGACAGTCGAGGAGGGCGAAGCCGGACGATTCAGATTCTGCAGCGATCGATCTTCAACGTACAATCTATCATGGCGTTATCACGCTTGGCGTCACTGCCGATTGCCAGCGATACAGCAGATGCCGCCATTTGCAGGCAGTTTTGCTGTTGTACGATTGTTTTGACAGAGGCTGAATTGTTCGTCGTGAAAATGTAATAATTGGTGGATTTGGCCCCAACCTTTTTCTGCTTGTCGGGAAAACTATGGATAACCTTATTTTTGCTTGTCAAGATTTTTCCCGAAGTTGGTCTTGTCAAAACCAAAAAACCCCTTCTGGAAATCCTGGCTACGCCACTGATAAGTAATAAGAATATTATTATTAGGCTAAAAGGGTTATGGCTAGAGTTATGCACAACAACAACAGGTGGACCCTCACAACTTTTACTACAGATTGACGCCACTGGTCGATACTCCCCTATTCTAGAATCCTGGCTACGCCACCGATCTAGATATTGCTTGGTATATGTCTATAATTTTATTAGGGTTATTCCGTATAACTGTATTGAGACTTGATAGTGCAAGGCACACTAATAATTATTGTAATGCTATGTAGGTCTAAATACGCCTATGTGAAATTACGTCTCATATAATACAGGCCTAATATTAAACAGCACAGTATTTGTATTTTTACCACATAGGGACAACAAATCCATGATCTAAATTAAGCTTGGTAGTGTATTTTTATCCTACAGAATCATTATCGTCACCAGGTCAGAACCAAAGAAAAATAGCACTGTCAATGACGCACATGTAAGCCATTAGTCCTAATTAATTAACACATTCGCAAATCTGCCTTAGGACGAAGACATCAGGCACCTCTAATTAAAAGTTATAGCCACCAGCACAGGCAACATGCCGTATTATTCGTAAAAGCTTCGAAATGTCACGGAAACAACAGTTTCACAGTGATATATTGGCTTTGTATCTTTACCAGCGTGTTTGATTGGTCGGCGACTCGGCGAATTGTGGTTTTAACCCCCCACCCCACCCCACCACCGGTTGTGCTGGGCCTCCACTGGGGTCGAACATTAAGGCAATAAACCGGTCCATAAGAGCCAGGCTTGCGGTTCGGACTGTGGACCGCAGTTTGAGTATCCCTGCCATGGATTCTCCATTTCCAATGAATATGATTTAAATGTCGTATTTTCAAGTCTTATGACCCGAATAGCCAGACAAAAAGCAGTAGGTTTCAAATGCCAAATCTCATCAGCCATTTCCACATTTATTAACAGCAAAAAAGACTTGCAACCGAGATAGAAAAACAGGTCATTTACAGAAATTCATTCAAAACAATTTACACATTTCAAAGAGACAAGATCGTTGGTAACAGTCAATAATAGTGCACAATACAAATTCTTGACACTTCTCCTCAAGGACACTTTAAAATGTCAATAAAGAATATTTTTTAAAAAACATGCAAAAGTAACCATAACTTTTCCTAACAAAACAAAAGAAAAGGTAATATTTTAACCAGTAATAAATTACTTAATAATTAAAATCAAATATGCCACACATTTTACACGGATACACAATATAATGAATACTGCCACTGCAAATTACTAATCCAAAGAGATCAAAGAGTACATGTATATTACAAAAAGTTTCTATGTATGGCACTTACTTTTAATGCTCCTACCACTAATTTTGTAACTATACACTCGGTCAGTCTAAAACAAAACCTCATGCTCTGGATACAAAATTGATGCACACAGACTAAAAAGACAACGGATTGTTGACTAAACCTCGCGTGAAGTAAAATCAGACGAGAAACTTGCCGGAGCAGACAACAACAGACGGCACCGTGCCACGGACTTTCGCCCAACCACACGTCAACGATCGTCAGAAGTTTCTTTGCCACGATGCTAGCCGCGACATTCCTGAACTAATTACGTTTGCAATGTGACACTTCAAACTGCGTGCGCTGACAACGACTTGCATCAAATGTTGTTTCGGACTCCACGTGCCGACATTGATCTGCCTGAAATCTTCCACTCAACAGAAGGCCAAACCCCGCCTGCAGCAGAAGGAAGCTTCACATGTCAACGACTTTCGGCATTTGTTTGTCAACGAGAACGTTGCCGCTTTTGTCTTTAACCCTCAAACGACCGCTCGAATATCGCGTTTCTTGACGTCCATCTGGAAAAACCGTTTTTACGGTTCCATCGGGAAATTCCCTTCTCTGAAAATTTACAAAAGAATACAGAAGGCTGAACAAGAGCAGCACAGTTATAGTAATGATTGTTGCAGTTCAACGACCGTAGAAATCCTAAACGAAGTCATTATGGCCAAATGCTTCTGCTCTTAGGCAATCAGAGAGAAGCAATCCTTGTAATAGTAGTCCTTGGTGAAATCATTTCTAAACATATTTTTATAAAATTAATAAAATTTTAACGTGAATTAGGTAGACGTCAATGCTATTTTAACATCAGCTCTCTTGACTTGTATTATAAGATTATTCTATTCAGTTTCTCATTTGTTTTTGATTTCTTTCCATGCATACACTTCCACCAATGTCCTAAACAATCTCAAAAAACACTCATTCCACATTTTAATTTAGAACACGCCCAAATCTGCATTTCAATAGATACCTTGTACGCTTCTGTAAGTATTTCACGTTGGCCATTTGCAAACTCCTTAATCATATCACCATTTTTCTCCACTCGAATATTAGTTCCATCTCGATAGACACTTTCCTCCACTCCAGATGGAAAAATATATCTGATGGTGCCGTCAGACAACAAAATCTCCTTTGTGCCATCAGGATAAGATTTCTCAATGTATTGGCTGAAACCATAAAAACTCGTTTACTCAAATTTTGATAAGACATTTCATCTTCATCTTATAATTAAATTCATCAAAGAGTCAAATAATTTCAAGTTAAAAGCGTTAATGTTTTAAACAGGCACAAACAAATAGCTTTAACAGAAAATTGTCAATCAATTCTTTGTTTGTCTTTGATATTATTGCAGCAAGCAATTCTAATTGAAAATGATCATTATCAGTGCACATAATGCCACATAAAATACTAAAAATTAATTATCAACTAGTACAGTAATTTAAATTTGGTTTCAAGCTGTTTGGAACATGCTAAGAGTCAGCTCAAGACTAAAGCAAACAGTGAATGCTAGAATCAAAGATGTAATTAGTTTAAGTGCTTGTTTGATTTGTTTATTATATAGTAAAATTGCCATTAAAAACTCTGAAAAACAATGAAAAGGTGTTTAAAAGCAGTAATGTATTGCTGAATGTAGTTTTTTCAAAACAAGTATCTTAATAGTACAAAATAAAATGATACTAACTTTGGAAACTCACAAACCTCCAGTCCATCTGGATATGTTGTGTGAGTTGTCTGAGTATCTGCATAGTAATAGACCTTCAACAACCAACATAAACACTGCAACAACAACAACAACAACAACAACAGCAATAACATTAAACAATAAAGGTGAAACTCTTTTATGTAGCAGTGCACCCCTGTCAAAACTGACGACACAAAAAGCACAAGTGTTTATTGAACTCCATATCACAATGTCCAATGTATTTTTATAAGAAACCTCAATGATGTCCAAATATAGAGTACATTCTGGTTGACCAAAATAAGAGATCTCAGTTTTGTCCATAGCAGAATAAACTACCCAGTGTCATAAATTGGAATCTGATAGAGATATTCAAAAATTACTATTGAACACAAAATAATTTATCAAACCAGATTCAATTATCTAAACATTCGTGCATCTCCCCAAATGGCTTATTACTGAATCAATGACAAAGCCAGGATTCCAAAATAGGGGGACACACCAGCATTTTTGTCTCAAAAGTCTTGACGACTAAAACAGGTATTCGTGCCAATGCGCTTTCACATGTCTAACACATTCTCCTGTATCTAGTATGATATTAACCCTCCCCTCAACTACTTGGCAGTTTATCATGAATCGCACAACTGGTCCCGGCCCAAATAGGGTGCCGGGCCCCCGGGCCTGTACTGAATAGCAAAAAATTATCAATCAAACCATAATACTCACAATTTTTTTATCTGGCAGGATCCGTTTGATGTCACCATTAAAGAAAAACACGATGACAGACTGCCCATCAGATGAAACCTGTTTCCAAGTACCATTTGAAAAGTGTATCTCCCGCATTCCATTTGAGAAAACCCGCTCTACCTAAAAGCCATAAATTTAAATCAGATTTCACACGTGGGCAAACAATAAAGTTTAAACAGTTTAACAATAATTATCGAGTACAAATGATTTACATTAGCGAAAATTTCCATACAAACCTTTCCATCTGGATGTTTTACTTCCTCATATCTGTTATCTCCTTTGTCCAAAGAATTTGTGACGTTGTTTGACAATAACGATGCGGTTTTTCTAGTAACCACTTTTGGAGCGTCGGTATAATTTTCATGATAACTAACAAATCACAAACTCATTAGTAGTATAATTAGAATAAACGGACTATGCAGTAGAAAGAGTATTGGGTAAAAGAAAATCATATTCTTTATAATGAGATCAAAAGATTCAACTTTCAAACCAGCATCAATGAAACGTACCTAAAAGTCGCAGGTTACGCTTGAAACCGCTGACAAAGCATTATTCTATGCAATGGTATTTTGAATGAGTAAGAACATGGGCAATTTTATGCTTATCAGGTCAGACTTTCATCCTCCAGCTGTGTCCAGCTATCAACTTTTCCATGACATCTCTCCAAAGTTCACTGTCCGTTGCTATTTCTTCCAAGCTCAGTCGGTGTATTCCGTCAGTTTTTTCCATTGAGATTCAGTCCTGCCATGTTCAGATCCTCTTCCAGTCCATCCACCAATCGTCTTTTTGGTTTTCATTTAGATTTGTTTTGGGTTTCTTATTTCTTCCATTCTGAGTAAGTGTCCAGTCCATTTCATTCTCCTCTTTCTTATTGCTTCAATGATGTTCGGTTGCAGTGTTCCCTCTCTAACTTCTTCATTTGCTATATGTTCTTTGTGTTCAATCCTCAGTATTCTTCTAAGCCATTTATCTTCTGTAGCTACTATTTTTTCACCAATTCTTTTTTTATGGTCCAAGATCCACATCCATATATTAGTAGTATTGGTACAACTTTAGGTCTATGTCTACAGCTCCCATAAAAAGAGTTCTACATTCTTACAGGCAAAAGCCTTCAAAGATAAAACAGGTTTAAGTATTACATTTCTTTGGCTAGTCAATTTCAATTCCGAAACATGTTACGGTAACTTCCAGGTAGAATAAAAAAAACTGCAAAAACCACGTCCCTTGCTTACTCGGGACAGAGACTAGGACTGTTGCTGCTTCTCGGAGTTAAAGCATCAGATGTCTGAGACAAGTGAGTCATAGAAGATCTGTTGTCATCGGAAGCATTTGCTTTCATCACATTCGGAGGATGTCTTCTCCCGCTGAACGCCGCTAGACAGAAAAACATAATCCAATGCAAACCTAAAATGGAGAAACATCCACTATTATCGATCCTAAGACTTTAAGTCTCTTAATTTTAACCCCTTAGATGTGTATTTACCTGTAACTCAATGTAAATATATCCGGGATCCCCAGTTAAGGGGTTAAGCAATGACAGAGTTAAAAATTATGTGAGAATAAATTTCTTAGGTCGATTCACTTGAGAACATCCTGCAACATTTTCACTAAGTCGCCGCACAACACTAAAAGTGCTAATGATAAACCACCATAATTAACAGGTCACCTCTCCAACTAACTGAAGCATTTTAAAAAATGTCCGTGATATATTCACACGCAAACATGCACACACAGGCAGGCGGTAAAGCTTTCAAAGTCACCCGTACCATTTTGACTGGATCCAGGCGCTACTGTCGACGTCTTAGATGAAGACGACGTCTGCATTTGAACGTGTTCGGTAGATCCATCAAACTGCGATACCTGTTCTGAATGATTTTGACCGATTTTTGAAGGTAGATTACTAGCACAAGGAACAGTCGAAACTTTATTTATCTCTCTCTCCAGCTGCTGCTATATTCGTGAACAGAAAAAAACAGAGACTTCCAATAATGTTTTTATAGATATTTTACTAATGACGATGAATTCTCTGTCCTAAGGCAAGCCCAGTTGGCATTTATGCCACATGAAGATGAGAAGAGTGAAGCAGTTTCTCATTGCCTTCTTCGCAAAAAATTAAGGGGTGAACAAATTGCCCAAGGTCGCTAAGCAGTGGCTAGGGTGAGACTCAAACCAGCCACCCTTTTATTTCAAGGCAAGAATTGTACCACTAGTCCACCACACCCCAAATTTTACTAGTAAAAGTTACCAAAAACAAATCAGACATAACATCAAAAGATGCTGTAAACAATCCATTCAGAAATAACATAAAATTATAACATTTGAACAAATCCTAGCTTAATCTTTCCTTCAAGTGCATAAATCTATGGAGAACATGATAAAAACTTGAAACAAATGCTGGTGAGCTGATTATGAACACCAACCATGTTCAGTTACAATGTCATGAACAGAAAGCCTGTTGCAAATGCATGTGGGAAATGACAATTCGCCAAATGAGGAAACAAACGACACCAAATTTATTTTAAAAACTTTACTGTAACAAGGCCATACACCAATGCGAACAGAATTTCAAGTGTTGGTCACCTAATAAAGTCAACATGCGATAGACAAAGTGGCAACAGTGAAACGGTATATACTCACTGGTTTTCTGCTGGTTGCAGGCACCGCAAAATTATCGACGGACTTCTTCGACTGCTGCATTTCCAGTCTCCGCTGTTCAAGTAAACGATTCTCGTCCTTCAGTTCCTCGTTTTCTCTCTCGAGCAATTCGATGCGATCACGGAGTCGCGACGTGCTCGAGGTCCACCGCTGTTCCTTCTTCTGCACGTCCTCCTGCAGCTTAGACAGCTGTCATAATATACAAAATATACAATATACAGTAATTTGCTGTGGGAGAGCTTCTGAGTTATTCTTCAGAAGAGGCGCTATACAAATATTTTATTGCATTACATACATTACATTACATTACATTACAAAAAAATACATAGTTTAGAAAGCAATATTGTCCAGCAAAAGTCCAGATCTTGCACAAAAACTTTTGACAATGAGCAAAAAATCATGTTCATGAAATGCTGGAAAAAAGACCAATTGACCACACCCCACGGTATTCAACATAGACTATTGCCCACCAATTGAAAACTCATCAAACTTAGACAAAGCACGAAAATTCACACAGAAAACACTTGATGTTAAGCAAATTCTAAGCAACCTGTGACTTCAACGACTCGATCTCTTCTCTTTCTTTTTTATTTGGGAGTTCACGAAGACTCTTCTGATACTGTTCAAAAACCTTTCTTTCTTTCCTAAGAAATTTATATACACACACTACAGACATAAAAGACTCATAAATTTTACTAAAAAAAGATAAAACTCTTATCCAACAACTGCCTTTGAAATTATAACTCAACTCCTGTGAGCGCAACCCTGATCAAGTCTCAAACACTGTGCATATATTTAGCAAAAGTGATCACAGCAATCTTGCCATTAAGACAAACCTAGGGTTCATCCATATAATACGCATGCACTGAGGAGGGTTGGATTTAGATTTTGCACATGTACGCCTGTACGGTGTGCAAATGGGGTGCGGTTTGAAAATATGCCTTTTTTACAAATGTATTATATGGATGAGCCCTTATATCTCACATAAAGATGCTTTTGACACTTATGAGAGAGCCTGACATGAAGTTCAAAACCATTTTACAAGCATACGAAGACAAGTGCGGTATTGAATATCAAAGATCAGCTATTTGCATCAGAAAGAAAATCAAGCTCAATATAATGAGCAAGATAAAGTGCAATCATTGAGCGCATAATGAGTACTTAGTGATTGCTGAATATAATTTTCACATTATGAATATTGTTGAATATAATATTATACACACACATATATATTATGTATAGTATATATTCAAATATATATATATAGAAATTTGCTTCACATCTAATATACTTCAAACTTTTATTCTACGTTTAGCTTTGGGTCAAAAACTGTATAAACCGCACTTGAGTTTCTTCATTTCTAAAGCCTTGAACTCCTGCAATCGATTCAGTTCTTCTTGTTTTTCCTTCTCAAACTCTGCCATTTCTTTCTTCAGCATTGCAAGTCCCTTAAAAAAATAGACCATAGTTTAGTAATACAACCATCGGTAGAAACAAACCTTCTATAGTATGAGGGAAGCAATCAAATGCAATTAAAATAAATGCATTCCTCATTAAGACTTCAAGCAAAGAATTGACTGAGAAGAAGTAACAGCACATCAGCGATATTGCAAATGATATAGTAAGTGAAAGCCATTTGACTGCAAAGTTGGAAAGCATATTGAGAGAGAGAGAGAGAGAGAGAGAGACAGAGAGACAGACAGAGAGAGACAGACAGACAGAGAGACAGACAGACAGACAGACAGACAGACAGACAGACAGACAGACAGACAGACAGAGACAGAGAGGGGGGTTCCATGATAGCCAAAATTCAACACAATCCATGAATGAAATCTCACGTCCTCTCGTTCTTTGCGAAGTTTCTCCAGAGTGGCATTCTGATTTCTGAACTTCTGTATTTCATTTTCCATTTCTGCAATCTTTTCACGTAAAAGTTTCGACTGCACGCCGTCACCAATTTCAACGGGCTTCTGCTCAGGCTACAAAATAACACAGTGAAATGCAATAGTCAGCTAAAAAAAGGTCCCAGTCAAAACTCCATTTTGAATGCAAGTTCCAAAATAAGTACCACTTTATTAACGATTCCAGCCATGAAGTAACAGTGATTAATATTAGTAAATGGACATAAGCAGTTTGTAAGATTAAGGTTCAGACAGTAACTGGTTAATAATACAACCTGCAATCTATGAATAATCTAATGTACAGGTAATGTAGCAGAACATTTCTATAGCACCTTTCTAGCTGATCACTAAGAATCACAGCCATTATATAAGGAATTAAGTTTCAAATAATCTTATTCAAAAAACTTAGCTACGTGAAAGACATAATGTCATTTCTCATGCATTTCACAGCACTCACAGTCAGCATCTCTGAATGCAGAAGTAAAGCAAATTACTTTGCATGGGCTACAATAGACTTCATCAGAGCCATAAACAAGCAATCAAACACATCGGATATCTTACTTGAGTGGGCAATTTTGATTTTGGTGGATCAGGTTTTAACTTGGGGAACAGTTTTGACACAAGCTGAGAAGTCGGAGGAGGAATCGACTCCAATGCCAAGTCACTCTGATCTACATCACAGTTCAAAACACACAGACACACACACACACACACACACACACACACACAGGTATATATAAAGCATTTCTAGAACAAAAAACAAAAGATTGCTTTTTTACCACACCGAATCTTTCAATACAAGTGCAGCATTAATTTAATTTTGTCGCAAAAAGCCTTTGATTAATACACAACACAACTTTGCATCAAATCATTGTGATTTAAGACACAAAATGAAAATTAAGATTCATTCTAAATATAGTTACAGAAACCTCACTTTGAAATATTGAGAAATTCAATAAAAGACTTGATTTGGAAAAAAAACAAGATATGAACAGTAATGTTATTATGTCAAGAAATCCTTAGAAATGCATATCTGGAACTCAGGGTCTAGGGTTTGATTTGAGAAATTTCTTTACTGGTCAATAATATTTCAATCACAATTTCAAAATATCACTTTTCATGAGCTAATCCAAGGAGTGACAAAAACACATATGCAGTAAAATTTATATTTAGCATAACAAATAACTGTAAATAGCTGTTTCTACATGCCAAGGTAAAAATTGCACTATGAAACTGCATGAATGCAACTTTTCAACTAACCAACGGCTCTCAAACTTGAATGATTCTGACCAGATGTACTCTTGTGAAGGGGGTCATTTTCTTTACCACGAATGACTTGTGGACTGTACGCATCCTCCCAAGAATTCTCATCTTCGAAATCGTTAACACGCCTGTCTTTCAGCACGACATTGGAAGAGCTCTGTTGGCCAAGAGTTTGCGTCTTGACTGGTGCAACACGCTCCTCTAGGGCCACTGAATTCTTTGTATCATTCCTTTTCTGTCTATTGCCATTAGAACTCATAGGCTCTGATTCTTTAATTAGTTTTAAAGAAGATGTAAGTTGGTCTACTGCACCACGGTCAACATCACCATCAACATCATCATCACTGTCATCATCATCGTCGTCATCATCATCACTATTAGAAAAGTTGGCAGGTTGATTGTCAGCATTGTCTCTCTTCACCGAAGCAATCTTCCTCACAACCGTCTGTGGCATGCAGTTGTCTCTGATCTTATCTGCTGATATCGGGTTTTCACTCTGGACTGCTTTTTCCTTGAGAGTAGCATTAAGGTCACTGCCGTCGTTTGCATCTTCAGAGTCGCTCTCATCAATTGTTGCGTCGTCCGAAGAACTTACAGTTGACGTATTGTCTGAAGCTTCATCGCAGGAATGAGACTCTTCTTCTCTTGCCACAGAGCTGAGTTTTTCGGTTTTTCTAACAATACAAAAGCTGCATCTTACAAGAATAAAAAAATCGGTAGACCTGTAATATGCATTAGAAAGACATTTGAAATTTACTGCAGATCATTAGTGCGTCTGCCATTATATCTTCTTGCAATCTATAACTGTTTTTCCTGTATTTCTATAACAAAACATAACATTATCTGTGACAGAGAATAATTAGATATTCTCAAATGGAAATTTTTGATCAAACAAAGTCACGATTTAACATGTTTAAAAATTTGGAAATTGGACTCAACTGGAGTAAGAGGCCCTAAAAATGTAGTCAATAAGTAAGTAAACCATTAAACTTCTAGAAGCTGGAAAGAAATGAAAAGGCTGTCAAAAGCGTTTGGGAAAAGCCCATGGATTGAGAACAGGAAATCTGTTCAAAGAAACAGATATATTAGAAAGTGCCAGGTTTTCAACAAAATCTTCACCCATAGCAAAAACTAACTCAAACCATCTCCATCGATCTAAGCATACCCCCTCCAATGTAAGGCAATACTTTCAACTACTGCAGTGCCCTACAGGGTCAACTATCACACAAAAGTCTTAAGTTTCTTCTAAAAAAAACTGTTAGGTACCACTTTATAATTCAATGATCACACAGGCTGAAGGCAAGGTTGGCATCAAGAAGACAGATCAACAACAGAAAATCAGTTATGAAAATGTACTTGTTCACTTGTATGGGCAAACTTGCTTAGGATCAATGAAAATATTTTGCTGATCCTTTAACAGCATCAAAATGGTGTGCTTGTTTGTGTGTGTGTGCACGTTCCTGCGCACGCGCGCGTGTGTGTGTGAGCATATGCACAGCAGCAACACCGCTAGAGAAGCACCTAGGTTGAAGATTTGAAGATCCAGTACTAAATACAGAAAACTACAACCTACCTAGTTTCAGCAACAGTTTGATTTCTCAACGATTGCTGTCAAAACAGAAAATCAATTTCCAACAATTAGCTTAATGCATGAAATGCAGTTGGCAAAATTAAATTCAGCATTTAAGGTAGATCTTAACGTTACCCTAAATTTGGTTTAATTCTTCGGTGAAATGTAAGTAGCAGCAGCATCAATGTTATTGTATTGGAGCTAAAACATGCACTGGCACCATACATCCTCACATCAAGGGCAAAGACTTTGAAACTCTACCCCCACATCCAAAATCCAAAAAACCATCCGAACTTGAACTCTTCTTACCTTGTGATGAGCCAAAACTCGGTCCACAGAAGAAACATTGCTCAGAAAGGAAGCGTTGTCGTCTGCGTAACGCTCAAGCAATTCAAACTCTTGCAATTCCTCAGATTCTACCTAAAGATAAACAATACAATCAAATATCTGCATATCAAACTAGCTGTCACTGTTCTGAAATAAATAATAAATTACAAAAAAGAAAAGATAAAGAAACAAACTGCCATGTAAAGCCTGTATGTTAATTTCGAGCACATATTTTAACCGAGCAAAAATTATATAGTTCCCTAAGCCTATGATGAAATTTCAGCAAATATGGCTTCAGTGCTATAAAAAATTTATAATTCAGCAAAAGCATCATGGCAATGGACATGATGAATTGCTGGATTATTTAATTCAGAATGCTGATATTTCCATTTTGAATTTGTTATTTCCAATCTGTCTTTGATCGTTGATAAAAACTGCTATACAACCATCTTGAAGTTTTTAAATAAAATCTCAATAAAAAAGAATTCTATTCTACTTCAAAGTAATTCATATAACCTGTTCAGGTTTCATCTGTCCTTGGGTAAAGTGCATGCGAGCAGTGGAAGTTAGAACTTCTGGCAAATTTTACACGACGAAACAGACATAAATGCAAAACTAAATTCCAGACAGCATATAAATTATTGCAAAGAGATGAAAAAAAATTCAGCACCTTTTCCCTTTCTGCACACTTCTCCAAACATGCGAGAAAGGAAGTGTCGCATATGGCATCGGTCGAAACAGTGACTACCTTAGTCGTAATTGCAGCAGGCCTCAAACTACCAGATGAAACGAGTACTGGCGTCTTTGCGTTATTGACCGATGCCTGTGCCACAGTGGACGTCAACTTCAATGCAGTAGAAGAAGAAAATGAAGCTGGCTTCGATTGGCTATCCGTTTGAGAATGCGATAACTTCGAATGGTTGCCGGCGGGCAGATTAACTTTTGAGTTCAATGATTGGATCGACTGTCCAGATTTTCCTCGGTCTAGAGGAACGAGTTTAGTCTGCAACCCAGCTCCGGAAACAGAAGGTCTGCCGCTTTTCCAGAAATTCTCTTCCGGCGCTGCTCCACCCGTCGCTACAGAAGAGGCTGGTGGCAGCGGCCTTTTCAACTGAAGCGTTGCTGAGGGGACACGGATCTCGTCAGTTTTAAAGAATTTACCCTGCAAATAAAAATATAGCTGCAATAATGGTAGCATTTACTGATGCAGGCTTCCTTATTTTCTTGCTACCAGCTAGGCCTAATGGAACAGCCCTGCGTAAAGGAACTGCCCATTTGCCAGATTTTAATGGAATTTGTTTACCTGACCTGTTTAGATTTTGGTTTGCCATCTGATAGATAGTCAAAGTATCCAACTTTGAATGTTGTCACAGCCAAAATATATGAAATTATTTGCAATTTGCTGAATTTATCTCACTTTCTGCTCTATTTGTTATCACTGATATTATTAATACAAACGATAACATTTTGCTTGGTTTGGACCCCGCTGTCCTCTGTATGGGATGCAATGCATGAATGGCCATGCCGAGTTTGAAATCATATTTCCAAGTATCTGGTTCATACAGTTGTCAACATGTTCAAAATTGATAACGATTTCTTGTAGGCTGACATATTTTTTAAACTCCCATCAGACTGTCTGATCATGTGCCCATGTTTTACAGTAAGTAAATAAGTAGTAAGTAAGTAAGTAACAGCGTTCTTATATAGCGCCTCTTCAGTCTTAATATAAAAAACCCAGTCCGAAGCGCTATATACAAAAGGTGACTCATAAAGACTTGCAAACAAGAAATGTCTAACCTTTGCCGTTACAGATTTCTTAACTAGGTTTGCATTTGACAAGGTTTTCCCGGTTTGGAAGCCATTGGATTGGAATGGTTCACTGACTGAAGACTTTCTGATGTTGGTTGTTTCTCAAATTTTACAAGTCCTTCACGTTTTCGAAGGAAGGAACGTTTATGAACTGTTTTAGTGCCATCGTCTGACTGCTGCTCAGCATGCTACAAAGAAAACATACTGCTTTAGTACTGATACTCATGAATGGAAAGCAGTGCCTGATAGGGCAACAATTAAATATATTTCATCTTGTTAACACATAACAAAACAACAACAATAATAAAAAAAAAATAAAAATAATAATAAAGAATTTATTATGGTCGCATATCATACAAGTACTGCTATGACACCTAACAATGCCAATACAAAACATGATAACTGTAAGAAAAAAGAAATGCAACAAAAAAAACAAGCAAAAAGCAGCCATCAACAACAGCAGAGACAAAGCACTTTACAACTTTACATAGAAACTATGACCAAGGAAAAGCAAGAAAACATCTTCAACAGATCACGAATAATTGCACAATTACCAGCTGTTGTTCTTTCAGAAGTTCCTCTTCCAACAATTCTTCAAAAGTTTTCATTCTGTTTCCAATTCCATACACCGGTTGTTCATCGAAATTAACGTTTTGCTTAATTAACTTGTCGTTCAGAACCTCCTCCTAAATTTAGTTTTTAAACATGAAACTGTTGGAGTCAAATCGCTGAATATGCAACAAGTTAAATCAAACAATTAACTGTTATTAGAAGATAGCATTTATATTTTATAAAATAATGAATGCAAGCAGGGTCGCCGAGAGAAATTCCGGGCCCCGGAACCAAAAAATTTGTGGGCCCTTAAGAAAAATGTATCAAGTCTCCGAAAAACCTGACAAGCAAAAAAACGTTATCAACTCTCCAAAAACAGCCTGACAAGCAAAAAAACGTTATCGTCACCTAATCTGGGCCCCTGAAAACTCCATGGGCCCTGGTACAATGTACCGGCTGCACCCCCTCTCCTCACGCCTGAATGCAAGTGTTTCTTAGCAATGCATTTGTCCAAAAGCAATTTATGCTAATCCAATTACAATAGAATACACTAAAGTTTGATAAGCATACTCGAATAACATCTCAAAATTGGAAGACTAAAATTTCTTTCTAACACTATATTTCCAAAAAATTCTTACAAAATTAACACCAAATTACTCGAGCATACCTGGTTACAAACAGTTTCTGACTGATGCTCAGCTTTTTCAGTCTCGTTAATGATACCACCATTTCCCGTTTTGAAAACACCGGCCAAATTTGAAATAATATTTGCATTCACTGCAGTCCTTGTGTTCAAAGAACCATTATCTCTTACATGACCATCCGTCACATTATCAGGCTGTTGCAGTGAGAGTGTCATGCCAGTGCGCAACAAGCCAACAAAACCATTATTTTTATTAGAATTTGAAACTGTTGCTAAGTTGGTCGATTTGAGATATCTTGTGAGTTCTTCGCTGTTAATCCCTTCAAAATTCCGGTCGATTCTAGGATCCTCGTTAGAATTAAGTCTGAAAAATTGGTTATCCTGAAGTTTCGGGTTCTGTCGAACATGACAAGCCGACACGTCTGATTTGGAAAAGGCCTTCTTGTTTGGAATTTCCGACAGTTCCGAACCAGAATCAGGAAGAGGAGAAATTCCATCCATATGACTCGTAGACTCAACAGAGTCATTTTTTTGTCAACGTAATAGTCTTCAATTTCCTGGTCTTCAGCAGAATCATGTACATCGTCATGGAATGTGGGAAGAGGCCGACCTTTCTGAAAGCAAGAAAGCGCAGGACAGATTTTCAGCGAGTCTCAAATTTGAAAATTAGATCAAAACCATGAATACAATGAGACACTGTTTACAGATACATTAGTATGAGGAACAAATTTTCCGATATTTACAAAGGGCTCATCCATATAGTACATATGTAAAAAGGCATATTTTCAACCCCTTCCCCCCGTTTGCACACCGTACATACGCAAAATTTCCCAAATCCAACCCCCTCCCCCTCAGTGTGTATGTACTATTTGGATGGACCCAAAACAAGCAAAATGCATTATACAGATCCAACCCTTCATTTTCCATTCCAATGCATTTACCCTACCTCAGCGGATCAAGTTTACATCAAAGAAAGTTTCTTTTCTTAAAATCCCTGCTCTTAAAATTCAGAAGATATTGAGAGAAAGGTAATTTTGATTACTTGTAAATTAGTTTGTAATTTTGTACAGCCAAACAGTGTGTCCCCAACTCCAAATTTATATTCTAATATTCTAACACAGATTTTACTGCATATCAGCAAATTTATTGACAATGAAATTGATAAGTAAAAACCTAATCCATGTCATTCCTACACAAAACATTTAATGCCACTGCAAATAATAAGCAATGATGAATACCACCTACGAATGAGATCAGTGAGGTGGTTTCCTGTTGTTTCCTTAGAGACAATTAGTGACAAACTTATCCAAGGTAACTACGCAGTGGCTATGGTCACATTCAAACCCGCAACCCCCCAATTGCATAGTAAGAACTTCCCCACTACTCATCCAATGTGCTCCATTATATACCTCTGATCAGATGTTAATTAAGTATATCAAAAGCTCCCACTCCAGTACACATAACTAAGCAGTGGCTGATTTTATTACCCTACTTTTTAAAATGACTTAAAACAGCATAACCTTATCAACAAGCGGTAATCGCAGCGGGAGCACATCTGAGCGGTTCTTCAGAAGAGGCGTTATACAAATATTCTGCTACATTACATTACAAATAAGAATGCAACTGACAAACCTGAACTAAGACGGGCAAAACACCAAGAGAGTGCAGCCTTGAAAGAGCATCGAGGCTTACGGATTCTTTCTTCGACAAAACAGACGATGCCTCTGTGGTGACCCTCGGTAGAGCGTTACTTGTCGGCACCGGATTCGGAATGTTCTGGAAGCCCGACACAGTCTTACTAAGAGGCTGCGTAGCTGAAACACAGGGCTGTCACATCCTTAAAAATATTCACTGTAAATAATAAATGGCATATCATAAGAATACACATACATAATTATATATTAAAAGGATGTACCTCAAGAGTTATATCAGAAGTCCACAATATAGCAGTTTTGGGGAATAGTTTCTAATCATTACCTAAACTGTGGCTAAAATTCTGTCAAAATCAATTAAATTTGTACGTGAATTCATAGAAGCTTAGATCATATTCGCATACAAACTCCAAAGAATCTTCCAAAACACCAATATCAAAACTGCTGCCAGAAAATATTTGGGTTCAAAGCTTGATTTTTAAATTTTATTTTAAAATCTCTAACATAATTTGCTTCAAGGATGTCGAGATGTGCCAATGAAATTTCTATAGTCACAGGCCAATCTTCTACCTCCACAATTGAACTGTCGCTGCTGGGCAAACATCATCTGCTTTTCGAGATTCTCAGCATCGAGAGACTGCAGCTGCAGTTGATGTCTTCGTATCAATTCCTTGCGCTCTCGTATCTGATGCATCTGCAGTTTCTCTATCTCCTGCAGCAGGTTTGCGACTTCCAATGCCTCCATCTGCTCAATATCGCTGTTCATATCTACAGCAAAGGCACATCGTAAGGTATAAAAACAGCAAGAAAAAAGACCATTGCCCTCTCACTGAATGCAGACATAGAGCTGCGGATTTGAAGACCAGTTAAGTACAAGATGTACAAGCAATTCTTTCTGTCGCTGCCTTTTCTTTCATCTGTCAATCACCATGCATGCGTACTAATAGCATGCCTCTTGATAACTTGCTTACAAATGAGAATACATGGTGATTGACAGATGACAGAAAAGGGCAGTGACAGAAAGAAATGGATACCAGACATTTTCAACAAAATGTCAAATCATTAACATTTAATATCCAAGGAATTTATGAAATTTTCAAAGATCTCTAGAACCGAACCATTAACTAATCAACTAGGCAAATTAAAACAGCTGTATGAAAAAGTTTAAACACCAAGGCTTTGTTCCAGTAGAGATGAGACACAACTGTCCTTGTCTTCTGGGCATTCTATTCCAGAGTAAAGGCTTCCTCCTTCCATATCATCGTCCTCAGGTATAATGCTAAGGTCTTTCACACCACGAATTTGATTTTCCAGATATTCTGAAAAGAGAACAAGTCTGTTACATCAACATCAAAGGCACAGAGAGTGCTTTTTTGAAATCAAATCATGTCAGCACAAGGTCACAACAATAGGTTTATAACTTCACATGACTTCACACACGACCCAAACAAAATGTATTCACGTCACCACTTTGTACATGTATGCCAACCATGTTTTATTTTAAAACAGCACTTGACACCTGTAATGAAAACTTCATAGCAATAACAGTGATAACATTGTGCAAAGATTTAAACACTAAGATTTTAAAATACTAATATAAGTAAAACCATTCCATTGTTCTCAGCTAAATCTATTGCAGCTAGACTCCTAATCAGAAAATCTGCAAATTTCAGAATATCAAACAGATTCCAAACTCATTCTTTAACTTTCAAAATTTAAATTTCAGCATCTGGCAACTTCAATTTAACTTATGATTTCAACGTTGTCCACTACAGTCCAATATTATATAATTCTCATGGTTTCTTCTGCCACAGCATAACTTTATATCCTGACTTCATATGTCTACTGTCTGCCAATCATTGATTTGCTGACCGACAGCTATAGATCAATATGCACACACTGCTATGCTAATAAACCACGCTAAATGGAAAAAACGCAGCAAAAATTGAGCAAAGTGCAACAAAATGTCTTGCCCAAATGAAAATAATAATCAACGAGGAAGGACAAAACTAAAATGAATCATCAGAAGCATCAAGTGCATTACCACAATGCAAGATCAGACAGAATGCCTTGGAATTAATGATTCAATGGACTTCTATTGCGCCAGTATCACAATGCGTAGGGCATCAGTCCAAGGCGCGCCTAATCTAAGCCGAATCAGATCCAGAGGATAATAATAATTGCATGGGTCGTATCAATAACTGCAGCAAATCACACAGTGTGGAAAATCGCGACACGCCCCACTACCGTTCATATTATCCTGGCTACCGACCTGGACCGGGACGAAGGTGGCTGCTGCTCGAAAGCATGTCCCAGCCTGTAGAGAATTCCGACGACGAAACAGTGCAGGGCTTTTCAGAAACACTGAGCTAATAAAACGACCGATTTCGACAGAAAGAAACGATCGAACGGCAACTGTTTTCAGAAATCGACGTCCAGAAGTGTCTTATTTTATTCACTTAGATGCGAATTTCTCAGTTATTTTTGCTCTGGCCGCCAACGAACAACGCGAAGATATCTTTATTTCTGTTTACCATAGAATTGTGAAACATTGGAGAAACTTTGTAGCTCGACTATTTGCAATCTGCCATTTAGGAATGTTGAGCATTCATTAAGAAACACTCAAAAAGTAAATCTGTGGCAATTATTCAGCTTAAAAACAATACATTATTAATACTATTGCTTTCATTTGTGGAATGTCAGTTCATTATTTACTAGTTCTCTATTCTAAAACTGATAGAAAATCAAATAGCAAGATTTTGGAGACTTGCTTAAAGTGTTTAAAGATGTTTATATGTGTTATAGAGAATTGGGCCATTAAAAGACAACTATTGCATCCTTGTAGAGAGCACATCTAAAGTCTCCAAGATTTCTTTAAAAACCACACAGCATCAAGTCAATAATTCCACAGTTCAGGTGTGGCCAACCTTTTGTTACAAGGGGGCTCTTTATAAATTTTGACCAACATGCAGCCTACAGGTAATTGGCCACCCATGCCAAAGTCCTAAGATCCCTATCACAATGAATTCTCAAATCATGAAACATGGGTTGTAATTTGTGGAAGTGTGACAAATCAAATCTGTCTATAAAGCAAAGGCCAACTAATATCAACAATTTTCTATGAAACAAGTAATATAAATGCTTTAAGTCATTGGCATCCCATGGTTAGATTATATTTGTATTAAAATATAATCCTACCTGGAAAATATATATTTATAATCCACTGCAAGAGCAAAACTTGTAGTGACAAAGTTCTCTATTTAGATGAATTCTGAAAGTTTGTCTATAAATCAGAGATTATTTATAAGCAGTACAAACCAATACATAAAACATCAAGTCAGTTTTAAAATCTGGCAATAGAAGTGTTCAATGCAGTCCAGCCAGTCCCTATTCCCTATTGCTGAAAGTGTCCATATTGAAAGGTGCTGCAAGAGTAGTTATCGCTTCTTGAATCCATATTTCTTTCTTTCATAGAACAGATCTGTCTTTGCACTTCCAAGGTTAACAATTTTTGGGCAACCATCCCTCTAGAAAGAAAGTGGTAACACAAATTGTTTCAAAGAAAAATTTCTTTACAATAGATACTGAGCAATCACGCAAAATCAGGAACCTTAAGTGCACCAATAATTGTATTTTAAAAAGTTAACTTAGAATTTGATAGGACTCAAACAATAAAAAAACTTAGATACCAATGCATAAAGCAATGCAGAAACCACTAAGAGCCAAACTCTTATTTGGGAAACATGATTAACAGAATATAACTTAAAGAAATCAATGATTGTAAATAACATTAAATGACAATAAGTCTAAGGCATATATTAAGGAAAATTCACAATCACTAGAATGTTTTGGGAGAAAGGTAAAAAAATAATGCCCAAAAACAGGGACACAGAGAAATTCCGGGCCCCCGTGCAAGATACCCTCAGGACCCTAGAAAGTTTAAAATCTGGTGACAACCTTTTTTTTCCTTAGATGGGTCCCCATTTAACACTAAAGATGGGTCCCCATCTAACACTAACCCTTACCATAACCCACTTGGCCCGATACAGATCGCCAGGCCCTGTGCAACTGCCCCCCCTGTCGCCTCTCAACTGGCCTGCCCAAAAAACCTTCAATAATTTTGATCCTCACCATACCAGGTAATTATTACTTGCTGACCTATGATGCTCCAAAATCAATGTTGTGCTTCTTTGCTTGTCTACTGTATTTACAAATGCATGTCTTTACTTTGATAGTCACATAATAAACTATGCCTTAACCCTACCACCCTTGATTTCCTATAGAAAAAATCCCTATTCCCCTGATTTCCTGGAGATTTGGGTGGAATTTTTCTTTTAAATGTAGCAACAGAATCAAATGCATTTACTACTAAAATTGTGCAAATAATGTTAGTAACATCACTTTGCTCCCTAGTATTTTATTTCTTGCAGAAGCAAGAGAATAGTGTTTTCTTTTCGCTTCAGTGCCACAATACGATTACCACTTTCCCAATGCTTGCTCAGTCTTGCAGCATTCAATAAAATGCTTGATTTTCACCAAAAATCAAAAGTAAATAATCAAAAAGCTGAGCACTAGTATAAGTAAATACAATAATATCCGGTTCACCTAAACATCACTGTCTCAAATAATACCAAAATTTGCAAGAATTTCTTATGAGTATTGGTTGGAGTTCCCAGGCCAAAATATCAGCCTTACAGGGCAATAAAGTTAAATAATCATGTCAGCTTAGGATACTTCTTGTCACAGTAACACTTTCAAAGGGTAACACTTTCAAAGGTAAAAATGTTGTCCAAATAAATTCACAACATACATCTTTTTCAGTGATTGTACATTCCTTGCAGTAGTACGCATCAGAAACACCAGGTCCACCACAAATAACACATCGTCCTTGATAGGAACCATAGTTGCACTCATCGCAAATGCGAACCAAGGTGCAAGGTCGAACGTACGAATCACATATGACACACTTGCCATCGCCTACAAACAAATAAAAATGCCAAAACTTTGATGTCTAAATGCTGTCAGCAGTAACAGAAACATGGGTCCAAAAATCAAGTCTAATCAGCATTTGATGAAACATGCACCCAAAGTAGAATTGCTAATTAATTATTATCAAATATAAATCAACTTACATTTTTCGCAAAGTCGTCCAATAGCTGCAAAATAAAATCACAAAAGATGATAGTCCTAATGTAATGCCAATTAACAAATACAGATAAGTGACAGTAAAGTCATAACACAACCAGTTAACAATATTCCTCTTCACTGAAGAGTTTACATGAGGATGGCTAAATTAAAGACCTCTATGCAAACACCTAATGCAATTAATAAAAAGTGCCTACATAAATTTGCCGGGCATAAAATATAGGCGGACACAAAAATCAAATCAAATCATTCTCTCTATGGACACAGCTTGTGCTCAGCGAATAGTCACAGATTTGAATCTGACCCCAGCCAGATGGCAAGAAAAAAACTGGAACGACCTACTTCGCCTTTAACTGACAACTGACCAGTTACCGACACCTGGTCCAGGGAGGGCCAAGACGTCCCGAGGGCAATACGTCTTGAGGACAAAGTCCTGGGGGTTAAACATCATGAGGGCTAAAAGTCCCGTTACCCGTTAACAGAGGCAATTGAGCTCTCTGAGCGATAATAAAAAAACAGAAAACTAGAGACAAATGTATAACGGTTTTCTACTGTAGGTATGCAGCTAAATTTCAATCATAAGACACATTTTCTTTCGATAATTACCGACGCCAGGCTGTTTTCGGCAAAATATTAAATCCGGATGATGCTTAGCCATGCTCTACAACAAAACCGACCACAGCAAAGATGTTTTCTGACGAAAAATTCGTGAATTGTCACGTGACAGATCGGCTGAGATCGCGACGTTCGCCGTACGTATCAGCACACCAAAATTAAAGAGCCATGCGTCCAGCAAAAGTCTTTATGTTGAAGCCAGCATTTGTGGACGCCAATATTTGTAAAAACACAAAAGATGATAGTCCTAATGAATATTCAAATACAGAGACTTTTTCATTGGTCGTCGCTATTTTTGGAATATGAAATTCGACCGTTTTCAAACACCTAATGATGCTTTTCTGCGCTTTTTAAAAACGCAATCTCGGCATTTTCTATGGACACATGTTTTAGTCACAGATTTGAAAAACATATGGCGGATAAACTCGACCTACTTGCCTTTAACTGACAACTGACCCACACCTGGCAGGAGGGCCAAGACGTCCTGAGTTGGCTTCAAAGCCTGGGGTTAAACATCATGAGGGCTAAAAGGCCTGTACTCGTTAACAGAGGCAATTGATATTCTCTAAAAACAGAAAACTAGAGACAAATGTATAACGGTATTATTGCAGCTAAATTTCAAGATTGGAGCAGCTCAAACTATCTATGGCTCTGGGTGTCCATACTCTACAACAAAGATTATAGCAAAGATGGGCATAAAAATGGGTGTCACGTGACAGATGAGATCGCGACTTTACGTATTATTTTATTATATTATTGTATTATAATAAATCTATGGGTGTACAAATAGTTTTCTCTTGTAGTAATGAATATTCTTTGGCGGAGGCGCCACTGCGCCAGTGATGTACGAGGGAGGGGGTGCATTTGTTCTGAGTGGTATTGAAGTTATGTGATGTTAGAAATTAATTTTTCTTAGTGTTGTGACCAAATATCCCGAAGTGGTTTTTGAAGGTCTCTAAGTTATGGACAGAAGAACAAAGTCTCGTGTAAAGGAGGCGAAAAGAAGAGCTCGATCGGGTAGTGTATTTTAATGCGTGCAACCTGTCACGTATTTTAAGATGCAGCGTTTGTGTATTTAAAATAAATTAAAGCAATTGAAAGCTCTATTCTGCAGATATTTCGGCACAGCAATGTTATTACTACTCGTTTAATTGACTGGCTTTACGCTGATGTAAATGAACATTTTGAAATGAATATAGCAGTCCACTCTTTTCTGACAAACTCCTCTGCTTTCCAATCCATCAAGTCCATTCATCAACTTCTATGGCGCCATTTCATGACGTGGAGGATCATTAGACGATGGCACACAACATCCCAATCGCATAGGAAACGGGTCAAAAAAGCCATATCAGGCCTAACAGATGGATAACAGTCTACAGTGGGAAAAGTAGGGCTGTTATTTCTCTGAATAGACTGATTCTATGGTTGATAACTTCATGTGATATTCTCTTGTATTTTGTTTGACCTCAGAGCTGCATGAAAAGCATGCCTGGCGAATGATGAACTGCGCTAACTCTTTCCATGTCCATCCAGAGGATATCGAATCTCGTGATGTACTGGAGCGTATTGATATCAACCAAGTTTCAGAGAAGGAGTTTATTGATGTCTATGAAAAGAATTATCGTCCAGTTGTTATTCGAAATGCCCAGACAACTTGGGTTGCCAATGACAAATGGACGGTAGAGGTACGTTTAGAGATAAGCTTCAGGAAAGTAATTTTATAGGCCAGCCAGCATTTGTAGCTAATCTGTCGTCAGATGGTCTGACATTTTGAAAACAGAATTCTGCTGAAGATGCAGTATAGACGGGAAAATAATGTATAATTAGAGCTTTTGTGATTGTGTAATTTTATCTGTTTGTGGATGCAGTGGATTAGCGGTGAGGTTCTAACCCGTGACATTTTGTCAGTGACATTTTGTCTCGCGGACATTTTATCCAGCCACAGTTGAATGGTATTGGATATAACTTACCTAAGATATAAAGTACTACATTTTAAAATTTTACAGACCTGTTATGTATGTTAAATGCAGTGAGAAACAACCTCACTCTTTTCTTCCCAGTGGCATCAAAAACCAATTGGACCTGCCTTAATGCAGAGTCATAGTCACCATCTTCATCATCTTCATCATCATCATCAGTGTTGTATTTAGGCATGTTCCACTTGTTCCATGGAACAGGGACCCCAGACAGACATAAAGGGTCCCCACTTAGTAGCTGAGGACCTTTTTGCTCGTCGCAATCTTGTTAAAGTTAAGTGCACCTCTGGTAGATCTTTCTTGTCCCCGGGCGCAGGGGGGAGACAGGTAGTGTGGTAGGATCCCAGGACATTTGGAACAGGGTCCACACAATCCTAAATATGGTCCTCATCATCATCATCAGTTTTAATTAGCTCTATATTGCTTTTGTTGTTCCAAGCGTCTTGAAAAGAAATATCGCAACCAGAGTTTCAAGTGTGGAGAAGACGATAAAGGAAACTCGGTTCGACTAAAGATGAAATACTTTGTCACTTATATGAAGCACAACAGTGATGACAGTCCATTGTACATTTTTGATAGTAATTTTGGAGAGGTGCGATTGATGAAATCTTTTTTGCTCTACTAAACAGCTTTTGCAGAGATCAATAAGAACATTTTATTCATTTAGTTGGGTTTATCTGCTTTTATCAACTTAGGATAGGAATAAGGGAATTCAATTGACTGCACGTGTTTATCATTTATGTCAATACAAATTTAAAATGAATTGATGCATTTTAGAAAACATAAAATAATGAATGACAAACTTCATTTCAGGGCATTTTGTATAAACTTTCTATTGGTTTTCTAAATTCTGAGATTCCCATACATAGTGCATGAGCTGTATCACATAAATTGGAGTTTTAAAAAAATCATTTTAGTCTTATAAACATGGGGTTTCCTTTTTAGGAATGAGCAGAATATAGTGTGCCATTTTTATTTCCCATCACTTGTTTTGCAGTATTCATTTTGTGATATGTAACTTTGAAAAAATTCATTAAAAGTGTTTACTCATCTAAGTAAATATAGTTGAGATCAAATGTAATTAAATATAATTAAGTCTGCATTTGAACATAGAACTTGTTATATTGCTTATTAATAGTTGTTAATCTGTTTACTTTGCCTTGTTGTTGTCACAATTGCATTACAGTTTTAGTCCTTTTTAACGACAGCATCCAAAAAGAAACAAATTATTGCTGGATTATTCCATACCAAAGTACTTTCGTGACGACCTTTTCCAGTATGCGACAGAGCGCAAGAGACCACCATACAGGTAAGCCTGTCACAGTGCTTGGGAAAAAGTCACTGCATTGTGTTTTTGAATGAACAAAAAATTATCCATTGTGTCAGAAGGTGGAATAAATTTTTTCTAATGTGGCCACTGGAGCTGTTGGGAATGATGGTTGTTTGAGGTAGTTCTGGAGACATGTTTGGAGATGTAGTCGGGGCAGTGACGTCGCTTACGTCTTGGTAGGTGAACAGGCAACATTTAAAGGCGATGCATTTGGGTGCTCAAAAAAAAGGAGTGGCATGACTTGGTCATTTAAATGGCAGCTGAAAGTAGGGTGAGCTGATACATTCAGTGCCCCTTTGGAGGGCAGTGAGATGAGTTAGAGGAACACCATAGGTACACTGTTGCAGTTGTCACTGCGAACAAGTGTTAATGCTCGACTAAGTTGAGTAGTCAATACATTTGAAATGTTATGTGATTGATCCTTGGAAGTTGAGTACTGATAAAGCACACCCAAATCAAGTGACGGGTGTGTTTGGTCAGAGAAGGAAGGTGCGGGAAAATTTATTCTGAGTCAGATAGTGCATGAGCTGTATCACATAAATTAGAGTTTAAAAAATCATTTTTTCTTATCAGTTTCTTTTTTTAATTATTTTTTATTTCCCATCACTTGTTTTGCATATACTGATTTTTAACTTTGAAAAAAATTCATTAAAAGTGTTTATTTACTGGCAAGAAATTAATTCAGAGTACCTTGCATATACTGATTTTTAACATGACTTTCCATTTACTGACAAGAAATTTCAGAGGTTACAGGTGAAATAGTATGGCTATTTCAGATGGTTTGTTATGGGTCCAGCACGCTCTGGGACTGGCATTCATATTGATCCTTTGGGAACCAGTGCATGGAACGCGCTTGTAAAAGGTCACAAATGGTAAGTAGATTTAGATTTGTGTTTTTCTGTTTATGATATAATGTATTACAACACGATATGCTCAAATATTGCTGCCTTGTTCCTTTCGCATTTTTGGTTTCGTACCTGAATATAATATAATTAATTCAATTCTTTCTGAGATATTTGGTGTCAGAGGCAGAGGGGAGACAGGAGAGAGAGTGGGAAGTGGGGGGAAGAGAGAGACAGAGAGAGAGAGAGAGAGAGAGAGAGAGAGAGAGAGAGAGAGAGAGAGAGAGAGACAGAGAGAGACACAGAGAGAGAGAGAGAGAGAGAGAGAGAGAGAGAGAGAGAGAGAGAGAGAGACAGAGAGAGAGAGAGAGACTGAGGGAGATTTTATTTTCTTATTACAGGTGGTGCCTTTTCCCAACATCTTGCCCTAAACATCTACTAAAGTTGCGACCGGGTGAGGGATGGAAAAATCAAGATGAAGCCATTACTTGGTTCTCTTATGTCTATCCTCGTGTTCAAGATCCAAGTTGGCCCAAAGAGTTTAAACCAGTCAGTATTGAAGTGTTTTATTTGTTGAAGTTCTGCCATCTGTACATTTTCCCTATGCAGAAAAATTCTTTTTTTATTAGCTTTTGCATCACACAGTTTCATATGCAGATTTAATCTTGTAAAAATTCAGGTTAAGATGTTAATAGTTAGGATTAAATAAGATGGTAACATTTGATGCATTATGAAATCAATCAGTGAGTCAGTCATTTGAAATACATCTGTGGCACCACAATAGTGGCTGTATAAGAGTGAAAATGATGGATGGAAATCATGTCTATGGTAGTTTGTTGTTGAAAAGCTATATGTCATTTTGAAGGTGTTTGGTTGGGGGGGAGGGTAATTAGGTGTAATTAATAGACCTAACTGATTTTGACAAAAATATTATAATTTGTGAGAACTGCTCTATGTTTGGTGACATATTTGACTTATTTCTGGCTGGCATAAATACTTTTTTTGGAAAAGTTCTATGTTTTTAAATTGTTAGATTGAAATTCTTCAGAGGCCGGGTGAAACGGTCTTTGTTCCGGGTGGCTGGTGGCACGTTGTCCTCAACTTGGACAACACAATTGCCGTTACGCAAAACTTTTGCAGCGTAACCAATTTTCCAGTTGTTTGGCACAAGACCGTTCGTGGTCGACCCAAATTATCTAAACTTTGGTATAATCGACTAAAGGTGAGGTTGTCGTCGTTCTTGTGTTTGGATTTGCCGAACGTAGAATTGAGAATCTTATTGAAACTGTGCTGTTAAATAACAACCATATACATTATACAATACCCATGAATGGAATTTTTAACAAATATGTAGTGGTTAACTCTGTTTCATGTATATGCGCTTAAGCATAGGCATGTTCTACTGAAGAAGACATTTGCAAGCAGCAAAATTAAATATTGCATTTAAGAGGAAGATTGCATTTCCAATCGAATCAGAAATGATATGAAATCAAATTGTGTTATAAATCCATGGTTATTGTTTTGGCCTCTAGATGCATAAACCTGAGGTAATTGGGATCGCAGATTCGGTGGATCTCAAAAAGCCAACCATGCTTACGTCCGACAGCTCGAGCTGCTCGAGTTCGAGCTCATCGGATTACTCGTGCAGCAGTTGCGATTCGTCGAGCGACTCCTCTGCCTCGCCCCCTCCAAAACGGTAAATCAGTGTGCCACTCACTATTTTAGAATTCAACACATGAATTAATTAATTATCGAAAGAATAATGGATGACTGATTATCAAATCACTTTTGGCAGTAGGTTATTATGCAGGTAATTTTTAGAAAGATAGCATTTATGTTTACATAGCATTGGCTGTCAGTGCCTGAGCGCATCATGTTCAAGTTATCAACTCTTGTATATCACTGCCTTCACACGGGATGGTCCGAATTATCTTGCATCCGAGTAGGTTCTGACCTTCATGGTCCAACTTGGTTTTGGTTTCAGAACGCGTCTTGATAGATCATTTAGTGGCTGTCTGCGCATTTGGAACTCGCTTCCTGCTGACATACGGGAGTCATCGTCGCTAGATATTTTCAGGAATCGACTGAAGTCTTGGCTTTTAAGACTAACTTAGTTTAAAGAGTCTTTTAGACAAGTTACCACTATAATCTTGACATTCTCTTCTTCTTACTTCATGGCCAATCAAATAAAGAACCATCAATAAAGAACTTCACTAGTGAGCCATCATCCTGCTTCCATTTGGTGCTCGTTGTAAGAAATCACCAGCACTCCGCTAGGTTTTTCACACTTCACACATCTCAAGTTTTTCTACCGAAACCTAAAGCATTTGTCTTCAGAAAATCTGAGGAGCATCTGAATATGGCTTCATAGCCATAATATCCCCAACCATAATGACTCTTTGGATAAAATTACCGTGTCTGACTGACCCCACATTTTGAGTATAGCTATTTCAAATCTAGGCTAAGCGCCTAAGAATAAGCAGCCACTGCAGTACTACTTTCAAAAGTGCTATATAAATTCACAAGATCTTACTTATATAGAATGTAAACTTGCATAAATCTTATCTGTAACTTTCAGTCCTTTAATTTTTCTCATTTCAGGATAAAACGAGAAATCTCTGGTTCTCCGGGCAGAAATGAAAAGAAATCTAGTATGAAGTCAGCCGCAGGAAGTTGCTCGTTATCGCCCTGCCAATGTAATGCGTCCTCTAATTCGTGCCGTTGCAACAGCCCTAGACACTGCAGGCGTTCTTGTTCATGCAGCTGTTCTGCACAGTCTAGAGATAATAGTGCAAGCAACACTCCAAAGAAATGCAGATGACTGCTTATGTGTGGTTGCAGGTTGCATGGTAAAGGAAATTGTTTGTGCCTGATTTTTTAAAACTTTTATGTTCATTGGTGGTTCCTCTTACATTATCAGTAATTCATTGGACTGTCTGACAATGTTGCTGTAATTTGCAGTTTAACTATATATGAATATGTGATTTAAGTGTTGTAATAATGTCATTCCACAAATACTGTATGGATCAGAAACCTGGGTCACAAGAAGAGAAGATGAAAAAAGACTACTTACAGAAATGAGCTGACTAAGAATTCTTGGAGTTAGCCAGCTTCAAAAACTGAGAAATTAAGATGATATATATGGCAGTGGATTTGGGCTAAAGAATACATTGCCATCATGGACAAACTTAGGAAAAAAGGCTAACATGGTAGGGACATGTAAATAGGATGGAAGACTTGAGACTTCCAAAAGAGTACTCTGCACATACAAGGAAGGCAAAAAAATAAGGAAAGTCGGGTCCAGAAAAAATTGGTGGACAACATAAAAGAAGATCTGAATGAAAAACAACTGACAATTGCAAAAGAAAGAAAACTAACATTGGACAAAAGGGTTTGGGAATGTTTTCTGACTAGCCATTTCCACTAATGAGTTTGCAGAGAGCAATTATGATGATGATGATGATGATGATGATGATGATGATGATGATGATGATGATGATGATGATTTGAAATATGACTTGTTGATCTGCAAGTTCTTAGCAGTTTTCTGTTTGTGTTTCCTATGATTTAATTAAGTTCATGTTTTGAGAATCTAAATAATTTGATTTTTGCAATGCTGTAGATTTATTTAGCTTACAACAGGACAAATTTTTCGTCTGGTTATGTTTTGTAATTGATTTCAACACCATTGTTTCAATGTCTCATGATCTTAAATATCACTTGATGCAAATTTGTGAAAAAACTGCAGTTGTTTATTGATGAGTTTGTTGCTCGACAGTAGCAACTCTTCAACTAGTTACTTGCTATCAGGCCTCTTCAGATTGTGCTAATTATTTTTGCCATCTGTTTGAAATGTAAAGCATTGTTCAATTTTAGAAATTTATATCTTTGAAAATACTATCAACTAAAATCAAAGTATTTTATTTGTAGAATGATTTCAGATTGCCAGTTCATTCAAGAATCCTACAATATCCATAGAAAAGTTGTTAATGCAACTCCCAATATAATTATAGATAATAGCAAAACAATAAACTTAGCATGATTTAAAGTGACTTATGAGGTATTACTGCCTGTGCAAAAGCCACTGGGGCGCTAATGGATTAGAACCCGCTCCTCAGCCTGTTGCTCCAGCACATAAACCCACTCTGCCATCTTCCACCTCCTAAAAAGTAAGGGGTCGTCCATAAATTACGTCACGCGGTTAGGTGGGTCCGTAAATGTGACATAACGCCAAAAAATTTAGGTCATGACCTTTTACCTTTTTTTGCTTGTCAGGGATTTTGGACAGGAAAAAATACGGTACTTGTCGGTTAATTCACTGCCAACATTGGGTAAATGTAAGGGCTTTTCGGTAAAATCACAGCCAACTTAACCCTAAGTCCTAAACCCCTAAACCCTATTGAATAAACTATTAGCGGTGAATTAACCGACAAGAACCAAAATACAATTATGATCTCTTTTTGCTTGTCAGGGTTTTTCGAGAGGAAAAAATACAAGGATGGCCTTTTGCTTGTCAAGACTTTTTGGAAGACGAAAATGGGGGGTCGGCCCGTTGTGACGTCATATTTTAGGGTCCGACATTTTGTGACGTCACGTTACGTAGGGGTCAAAAAGTGTCAAATTCGCGTGACGTAATTTATAGACGACCCCTAAGTAAAATAAGTAATTACTATAATAAGTAAGTAAAATCCCGTGAATTTCTATAGCGCTTTAAAATGCAGCGCCGCGGTAGTTCCTTATTCATGTGCGCATAAAATTCGCCTTAAATCAATGCTACTGTAGTACTGTCTTCGTAATTTTGGCATTTTTACAACACAGCCAGCAGTGGCGTAACCACGCCCGGGCAATTACGGGCAATGCCCGGGTTACTTTGCTTTCTGCCCGGGTTGAAAAATTTCTGCCCGGGTTGAATTTTTTTAAAATTATGCCTTTAGTATTTGGATAAACTTGCTTTTGCAGACGTTAATGTTATTGCAATAAGCGTCTGGAAAACGTGTTTCACAGGTGACAGGTAGGGGCAGTAATTACTACAGTCATTGTTTGGCATGTATATGTATCTACGCGATATATCGAATTTCAGTTATGGTGGTAATCGCCTGCCCTATGGACCATTCAATCCATGGACAACTAGTAGTCTACATGTATGTTCAATCTCTCTGCATCTTCCTCTACCGAGTGGACGAAGGTACAGTGTAAGGTGATAATTGTTGCTCTGGCCGTGGCTGACTGATACCAGGGATAGCAGGCAGATTTGCTTTGAATCTGCGCTCCAAAGACCCTCGTCGGGTCGGGTCCAAGACTGTTTAATACTATATTTAATGCCTTGGGTCAGGTCGACCAGCCTTAGAAGCAAATCGCAGCTGCTTTGAGATTTGACCTTTTGACCGAGAGGGTACTCCGATTTCCATGTGTATTTGGTCGGAAACGGGAAGGTCAGCACTGGGAAACAAGGTACATTGACATTAAGAGAGCATTCTAAAATGCCTTTGTATATCAGAGCAGGTGGGGGTGTGCTTTAAGAGTTGACTCTTATTACAAGGTCAAGAGTAAATTTATTGTTTTACTCACAATTTCGCGAATAGTCATATTTTTGATGAAAGGCATATTTTCACGGATAACAGCGTCTGGATTGTAAAAGTTGCCTGCGTTTGGATTTCGAATTCTAAAGAGCTGAACATAACTGACTTATGCGTAGAAACATCAGATGAAGTATGCCAAACTATTTCTTCGTCGATTGCAGCTAGTTGATGACAGTTAAAATATTCGTTGCGAACTCTGAAATGACCAAAATAAACAGTCTCAACCTCTGAATAAGGTCCCAGAGGACATTTCCAGAGAACTAGATAGCCCAGTGTAGCCTAAATTGCATACATAGCCTAGGCCTACACATGGAAATATTTTGGAGCCAAGAAATCAGCCAAACGTCGTTTCCAAAGTTACTATATTGCAGAATTTCCACGGTTGACTACTTCTGTCCAGCAAGATGCTGCGTATTTCTTCTGTTGTCGTTACCAGAGCAAAGAAAGCGCACCACTTGGTGTACCTGACCACGCAACGGATCAAAGGTAGGGGCCTATGGATTCACTCTTTGAAATTCATCTGTTGAGCACTTGCGTTGTCTGAACTTGCCTCGTGGAATGGGATCAGTTTAAAATCCTTTATGTTAATTTTTAAAAATATTTTTGTTGAGTGACTGTCCACAAATTACGTAAACAAAAGAGGAAGGAAAGTGTGACAACTGTTGATCAGTGGCGGCTTGCCCCTATTGAGAGCCCCCAGTGGCCCCCAGTTGGGACCCTATACTTAAACATACATTAAACAACAAATGGTTGGCCCCCATGATTAGAAGTTGCCCCCCAACGGCCCCCACTTGCCAAATCCTAGAGCCACTGCTGTTGAAAGGGGGAGGGGGTTAAAAGCTCAAAAATTGGTAATTTATGGACAGGTGGTGCTAGGTTCATTTTGACTCTGGCAATGGAGAGGAAGGGGGTCAGAGGGGAAGAGGAGGGGAAGGAGGACGCCAGATGCTCAATCTTTTACACGTGTGATGATTACGCGGAGCGAGTTTACGTTTACACGATGAATTATCGCAATCATTTCGTGCAGATTGCACTTATATTAGAATTTCTAGTGATCTCGGTCGGAGCGGGCGATGTCGAACTCGTACTGGACGAACAGCGGGACGATATCGTCGCTCGCTACGATTACGTGTTGATGCTATTTCGTGAGTTTCCAAACATGCTGTTTCCAATTGGTTAAGCCTGAAGCAACCAAGGCATTGGGTTTGAATCTAAGGCTCTAAGCCACCCCCCCCCAAATTAGTGTGGTGATGTCTAAACCTCTAAGGATGTGAGCTCCGATATTGCGTGGAAGTTTAGACATTAAATATATAGCACCTGGTTTTTACGCCGATGTGTTCCATTGGAGTCGATGATGACCAGCCTCAAAACACCCTGTCAGATGTGTTCCAGCTGATGGGAAATGTTGCAGTAATGCTTCGTTGCACAATGTGGGGTTTCCATGGTAGTAAGTACGTAAAATGTCGTCCATTTCTGTAGCGCTTTTAGGCTTTCAAGAGCAGGTACAGTAATAGCTGCTTTTTATTCCTTGGTGTGCTTAATCTGCTGTTGAAATAGTTATAACTGAAGTTTGATGGTCAGCCTGGTTAGGTCGATTCCAGCTGTCAATCAGAGTGGAAGTCGGGATGCAGCAAGGCAGACTATAAAAAGAAAAACAGAAAGAGATGTGATTTAACTCTAGATTTACTAGGGCTAAGAATTCATTGCTGGACAAAAATTTCTTGTAGAGCTTAGAATTACTAATAGGCAGGGTAAGGAAGTAAAGGAAGGATGGACTTCGTGTCCTGCATTGCGTCTTGCTTATACAGTGCCTTATCACTCATACAGTGAAATCAGAGATCAGACAAATAATTTCTATAATTTTATTATAATAATGCACTTGTCGTCACTTGATGTCACTTGAAGTTGAAAATATTGGTCAGAATAATACCTGTGATAGTTCACGCGCCAAATTCCAAGAGATGAGATGATCCAGCACTTGCAAAGATGAAGGCAACTCAGTGGAGAGAATTGATACACTCAGAACTTATTCCAGAATCAGAGATGATACTTTTTGGTCATGGACCAAAGAGAAGTGAGAAATGCAGTCATAAAAAATAGGCAAACCCTATGAAGAGTTAACTTCAATTACAGGTAGTAGCATAGATTACAGGATTTTTTAAGGTTTGGTAAGTAAGTGAGTTGTAAGCAAAATGACATCAAGAAACAAAGGACCCCAAGAGATTGACTGAATGCTTTGATAGCCCATTTAAGCTCCAGCGGGAGCATTGCGAGTAGACCTTTATGTCGGAAATATTTAATTCATTTGACATTTTGTCTTAGATCCTGATCCTTGCACGACTGAAGACTGTAAAAATGCACTGCATCATGCATCATACATTGCCAATTCTTCCTACATTCCAGGTTCAGTTTTGATCTTGCTATAATTTAATTCTTTGAAAGACATGGATTTTGTGATTGTAGCGATATTAATATTGCAGCTTCTATAGTGCCATAATGATCAGATAAGAATGTTAAACGAATGTTAAGGTGTGTTAGTGTGTGTGCAAGTATTTATGTATGTGTCTGTCTGTCATTGTTTTACATTTGTTAAAAATGCATTCATGAAGTTATAAGTATAGTATTTCATGTACTGTCCTTGTTGTGTATATTTGTATGTCTGCACCTTGATGCTTTCAGTGTGACAGTGTTCACTAAGAACACTTGTGATTGCTGGTTTTGCATGCTTTTCGTATAACCAGTGCATCACCTTTTAGGTCAGGTCTTATAGCATAGCTATATGACTTGGACTATCTGCCATAGATTGCTCCCTTGTTGGACTGGCCCTTCCAGCTTGACCTGGCTCTAATTTAACTTGGATTTGGTGAGCCATCATCTGCTTTATGATAGTGGCACCATAGAAGTTGATTGATTGATTGCATAAAGAAGTTCGGATTTTTAATAAAAAGTATTTTGTTTTTTTGTTACAAGATTAATGATAAAATTGTACGCTTTTGTAGGTCTGAAGATTGTGCGTTTGGTCAACTCCGCATTACAATCAAAGCTGGCGCTTGGAAACAAACCGAGGCTCATCTTCTTTCGCAAGGCTGTTCCAATTCTTTTTGACTGTAAGTCTCCTTTTTGTGTTTTACAATTGATTCAAAGAGCATTGTTATTCAATCAAGTGTTCTGTTAATTTTTAAAATTTTTCTAAAGCTGGTGTTGACTAGGTCAATATTTTACAGAAGATAACAATTATAAGGAGAGAACTTTACTTTCTGTATATTTTTAAACAGACTTATTTTCATGGTTTTCTTGTGCATTTAAGAAGATTATCATGTTTCAGTCTGGACTATTTTATCAATGTATGCTTATAGTAACTAGTTACTGCAACAGTGTAACCTTTGATGCTTACTTCTTCATGCCATTAATTTGTGTAATTGTAGCGTCGGAAATTCGATTGGACGATGTCGTGATTTGGCTTGAACAGAACAAAGAACCAATCTCCCGTCACTTGGACACAAGTAATTTTGAGCATCTAACTCAGGCAGCAACTGGTGCGACCACTGGTGATTGGTTTGTCCTCTTGTACGCATAATTTCTACTATTTCTTGCATCGGTCACTATTCATATAGTCCACTTGCTTACAGATTTCCTGTAATTTACAGGCGGTCGGTAATTTTTTTAGTTCATTTGCGCAATATTTATTGCTGATTTCATTTTCAAGTACAAACTGTTTGAACATGTGTGATCATGTAGAAGGGTTGATACTGTTTTTATGACTGAAAATAGCCATGCCATCTGAGACAGTTTCATTTGGTATTGATTAAAAACCTTTTCATGTGTAAGATTAATATTTTCAAAATTTATTGCTTAATTTGTAATATTAACCTCTACATGTATTCATTTGCTGATGACGTTTACTGATGACGTGTGCCTGTTATAACTTTTGTATTATTTATTATTACTTTTAAACTTTTTACACTTATTTTGACTTTGTGCAGCCAAAACAATCAATGTGATCACCTCCTGCCTATTTGGGAGTCTGTTGGCAGCCAGTAAGTTTCTGACCCATTTTCATTAAATATACCGGTATCAACTTTTGCCATTAGATAATTAACTGCATCTATACTGGATGTTGCAGCCATGATGGAATGGCTTTTATTGTGTTTTGTTGCCATTATTTGCTGGCTGTAACATCATACATCCTGCTGAACCGTGACTGAGTTGGTAGTGTGATTATGAGACATCTTGAGGTGGTGTATTAGACCTTGGGTATTCGTATGTTGCCCAATGTATCTCTTCTCAGACATTGTAAGATCTTAATTTTGTGACAATGGAAGATACAAGTGATGGTGTGATAGATGAAGAATGTTGTTAGATAAGTATTCATAGACATTTTTGTAGGTAAGTCATCCGATGTTGATTGAAACATCCTCAATTGGATTTATTTTTATAATTATTTTGATCAAAATTTCCTCATTAATTCAGTTCTGAAATCAATGCTAAGGCATTTATGACAGTGTTGATGCAGTTGTTACTGCTGCTGTTTTATTGAAAGTTTTAACACTGTTGGAAAAAGGAACGATTAAATGTGTCATACGTAATAATTTTGTGTTTTCTTTAGCTTAAGGCACAGGATCAACATTGCAATTGTCAACACTGATGCTAGTCCAGAATTGAAGCGCAGATTTCGTATCACCAAGTGTCCTACAATTATTTTGTATGTGATTGCTTACATCTGATCAAATTTTATTTTATTATGTTTATGGAACCATGAATAAAAATCTTGTGCATTATCAGTATTATAGCGAAAGATGCACCAGCTCCTGCCAGTGATATGAATTAAATTTGGTTTTGTTAATATTGGTGTTTTAAATTTAAAAAAAAAATTATTAGAAGTTGTAGTTTGAATTATATCTTTTGAGTCGTCATTGCTATGTTTTGTTTTTCGCATGATTTTGTTTTTTTACATGCAGTTTTCGTTTGGGACGAATGTATATGTATGAACTTTCCACTAAGGAGCTGACTTCGTTTCTGCAGTTTGCTAATGGGTGGTACGTCAATGCACCGTCATTTTCTGTGCCCAGTGAACCAACTCCTTTGTAAGTATTGTATGATTAATCCTTACAATTGTTAATTTGTTAAAATAGGCTCATCATCATCATTTCGCAAAGCCAGTTGTGGCCATTGCACTCACCCTCCATTGTTTTCAATTTTGTACAACTTCATTTGCCTCAGTAGGTCTGACATTCCAAGGCAGATGGTTTGCTGGGGCATCTTTGGGCAGCCTTGCTACATGATGAGATAGTCTTGAGTTGACTAGAACTTAACAGTTGGCTTAAATAGGGTACAACATGTTAGTGTACACTTGTTAGCTTTGTTATTCATTATATGAGATTTCATTTTGATTTATACATTTTGACCAGTGCCTGTTGTATTCTCTTAAGCTGAATATGCAATTCACGCTTAAACACATTTAATCATATTTTCCAGTTTTGAAATTGTATTGGCATATTGTAGTGATGCTTTAACCGACAATGTTGTTGCTTGGTTAAAGGTAAGATATTTGCTTCCATTGCACTTTAGAAACTGTGGTTTACTTTTACAATAGGCATATGAGCCAATTGATTTTAAATGGCTGAGGCTAAATTAGAACATACTTACTTTTATCCCCTGATGTTCATGTTATTGGGATTTTGTAATGCATCTCATTGTCCACAATACTGTTTTCTCACTTGAATTGTGTTTGGCTTGATTAGATATGAAGATTCATTGCTTGAGAAATCATTGCTTTAATTAACTGCTTATGTCAGATTGAACCATGGCTTCATAATTTTATTGAAATCAATAGTTTTGCCGTCGTCTTCAGATATTGCATGATAGAACTAATATATGCTTATATATCACTCTGATTGCTTTGTCCATAACACTTGCTTAACTGTATGATACCATAACACAGACAAAGGCTTTGAAAAGTGATACCAAGATTATGATATTCATTTCCTTACTTATGAGCTCACTAATAATAATAATAATGATAATGATAATGATAATAATAATAATAATAATAATAATAATAATAATATCAGTAGTATTAGTAATAGTAATCTTAAGACTCACCTATTCACCATCGGGTATATGTAGTATTGTAAAGCGCTCTTGTCTTTGGCCATTTTTGCCATGCTTATTGTGCTATATAAATTGTCTAGTTAATAATAATAATAATAGCAGTAGCAGCAGCAAACTAGATATAATATAATTGTACAGAATAATGTTCTGTTGTTTTTCCTCCATGGAACACAGTAAAAGATTTTATATGCACTGCTTAATGTTTAGATTGCAACATGATCAAAAATATCTTTTCTGATGCATTTCTTTTGCCATTGCTTTGTTGCCATCGCTATTATAACAATAAAGTGACAAATTGATTCTTTTTCTCATAAGAGGAAGATTAATTTTAGTGCACTAAATTATCCATGGCAACAGGATGTTAAGGTTTTTGTAGTTCATTTTGTAATTTTCGCACAATAAGTAGCTAAAGATCTCTTGACGTTGAGTGGAACTGAGCAGTATTGCCTGTTGAATATTAAGGTTTGCCCTATTGCCACTTGCCTTAGGTCATTGCTTCTCAGGACTGCCAACCATATTTAGTCTTCACTCTAATCCATTTATTTCTCATGGTAAACTATAGGCATACTCATTGTTGGTAAAATTATCATGATATTTTATTGGGAATACTTCCTTGGTAAGAAAATTTTCAAATGAAAAAAATAATTGTTAATGTCAAACCCTAAAACTTGAATTTCTCTAATGCAGCCATGTTCCTTGTTTTTCAATTATTGTTCTGGTCCTGGATACAAGTTTTGATACTGCATTCTATAGTAGCCACTCTGCACTTAATTAATGTTTCTGATTTAGTGTGCACTGCAAATTGCATGAACATCAATTCTCATTTTCAAATTTGTTGATCTTTTACGGTTAGAACGCTGCAATTTATCATTCTGCTCACTTCTGCAGTTACAAATTGTGTAATTTAGTAAATCGTGCTATAGTTAAGAAGATCGTGTAACGGTGTATTTTTACTTTGTGGCTAAATAAATAAGTGTCGTTGTATGTGGTTACAGGAAAACTTTGGTGGAACAGGTTTTATGTTTCTTCAGCTGATACTAGTTGCCGCCCTTCTGTTTCTCCTGAATGTTTGTTGCAGGCGCTTTTTATTTGCAAGAAAGAAACCAAAACTTTATTAGCAGCTACGAGTTTATTTTAGCCATTCGGTGCTTTTGGCCGTCAAAATTGTAGAATTTCTGTTTTCTGCGATTTTTTGATAGTTGATTTCCTTTTTTTTTTCAAAATGCAACACAACTCCTTTGACCCTTTCAGATAGCATGGCTTTTCAGGTAATAGGGATCATATCTTGGAGTGGATAAGGCTTAGTATGTTTCTTTAGACTCAGTTACTGCAGACACTGTTTATCAGTCCCCGAAGTCTGTGCTAGCAGGATTTTGATGTATTTTTTTAGACAAAATCTTTCTCTGTATCCTATTATCATTTAGCAAAGTAGAATTTCTGTTTCAAAGTGCATTTAGGAGTTTTCGGGCATTTATTTACAAGTAGATTTACACTCGGCAGACTGAACAGAGTTTATGTTTTGTGAGTAGGCTTGTGTATGATGAGTTTGATCAGATATCTATTAAATTAGGTGAGATTATTTTCAATATGGTTTGCAAATATCGAGAATTTTTTGCAAAGGCTGTGCTTTGTACCAACTGTAACTTGTGTTGTTCTATTTTTCAGTCGGCATGTTTTTTAAACGCTGTAGATTAAATAATTTCATTGAACAAGAGACCTCTAGTGAAAGAAACCTGCTTTACGTTGACTGCATTTTTGTGTTAAATTGCTTCATGTTTACATTAGTAAAGAAATCCAGGAATTTACGATAGAGAAACTAAAAATAGTTTTTGAAACCTTCGAGTGTTATAATTTTGAAAATATTTCCAGTTGCTTGACATTGGTTTGGGAAGAACTAATTTCTTATCAATAATGCATACATGTAGAATAGGTTTAGATTAGCTGATAAATAATTTTTGAGATGATTTAAATGATTTTTCTTCTATTATACCAGTACGTGGTAGTGGTGGCGGTGGTGGTCTGTGCTTATTTTTGCTTCTATTTCTTTCAGAAACATTGGTTTTTTTTTTCTGGCGTTTCTGTTGCAGACATTTGATGACCGTGAATTTCCCTATCAATCGTCATTTGTCATTGCAGCCGCTTTTCTTCTAGCCTTGGTTGTGGGTTGTTTTTATTGTCGAAGAGGACGTCAACCAGTAGCGGAAGCATCAAAGCATGATTGAGTGCTGTTCGTTTAGTCGGAGATTTTATGCTGTAATTAGTTGAATCTGACTCAACTTGGACTCGACAGAGTAGCTGATCCTGGATTCCTGCCTATTTGTTTTTAGTTTCTCTTCCCGTTGATTTCTGATGTACAATAAGTTGTACAGAAATCAGGAGACTGTTGAGACAAACTTTGTGATGTAGGTGCATTTAATTCATTTGATTGTAGTCTTTATCTCTCCTCGGTTTCTGATAAGGTTAAATAGTTTTACTGTTTATTTTGGTATTGCGTGCATTACGAAAAAAATAACTGGCCGTTAATGCATGTTCGTGTATGTGCAATGTTTTATCCGGGCCTGTTAGGAGGGGACATTTCCCCCTCCAAAATCTCAAATCCCCTCCCCCCCAAAAAAATTGCAGCACTAAAATTTTTGGCATTGAACTGTGCCTCTTTCCCTCTGGCCAAGTCACTCTCCCCCAAGGCCTGGAGTCTGGATAAAATACTAGTGTATGTGCGTGTTGTGTGTGTGTGTGTTGTGTGTGTTTGTGTATGGGTATCTATGTTGCTGAAGTAGGCCCTACGTGATGCTTTATGTCAGAATAATTATAATGGGCTGTCTGTTCAATTTGTTCTGATGATTCTGAATTGAATACTCATTCTTGAGAAATTAATGTTGCTCTGTGTGAAATTTATACACTGTCCCCAACTAACCAGTTTTGGACGAATCTCACGACCAGTCCGAATGGGGGGGGGTGGTGGTGGTGATGGTGGCCCTCTGGCTCTGCCAATGCGTTCAACTTAGGGTCTACAGCTAACGAGCTAAGGAAAAGGTGATTTTCTGTAGAGAAAAGGTTATAAGTTTAGATCGACAGACTTGAAATAGTATATAAATATTTTTTCTTATTTAGTATGGTATAGTAAACAGAGATCTCGAATTTATAAACTTTGAAGCAAATCCCTTTGATAAGAGAACCCGTTCCCCACCCATTTGCAAATTCGTAGATCGATCTTTCAGCAGCACCCTCAGGGTTATTTTTAGGACTGTGAATTGGGGGGGGGTCAGGAAAATCGGGGGGAGGGTTATTTGTAGGATTCTGCATTTGGGGGTGTCGGAATTTGGAAGTCTCTACCGAAAAAGGCTGACAAGCAAAAAAAGGTCATCCGAGAATAAAAGTTGGGGGTGCACTTCTCCATTTCGGGGGTGTTCAGGGCTAATTAGTAGGCTATGCATTCTGTATGCATACCATTGTCACATTACCAAATGGGGGTGTAAAACATCCCTGAGCACCCATTAGTCAAGACTCGAGAACCAGAGTAACAGCTTAGGGCTACATATTGATTATTTTAGTTTTATTGACTTCAGAAGTAATTATTCAAGAAAGTAAATTTAGTTTTATTGACTTCAGAAGTAATTATTCAAGAAAGTAAATTAACTTCTAATTAATTTTCTGATGACCTCTAAACTAGGCGTAAACTTCTATTAGACCTCTAGGCTCGACCTCTCCCCCCACACACACACACACGAGAGAGAGAGAGAGAGAGAGAGAGAGAGACTACTATAGGGAAGGGGGAAGGTTGGCATATATGGGTTGGGCACCTCAATTTTTCATCCACGTTTACTCCAGTGTTTCTAGAGCTCTTTAGAAGAGTTAACCAGCCTCAATTTGCATTGAATTCGACCAATACAGTCGAAACGCTGCATAATTAAGGTTTAGGCGTTGGTTGGGGGAAGAGGCTTGCAGACGTGCAATTTGTCGATTGAATGTTGAGTCAAGACAGCAGTAGGTAGGCCTACTTGACAGCACACGTGCCGTGCGAGAAAGTTGATTTCCAGACGATCAGCGTATTGATACGACGGCGTCTCTGAATAAGCTTACTAACATAGAAGGACGTTTGTGAAAGATTTTGACAAGGTTGGTATACGCGATGACTTGATATGTTCGTGGCTTGTAGCTGTATGGGGCTAACTAAACACACAGACAGTGGCGGTCCCACGATTTCTTGGTGGGGGTGGGGGTGGTGAAATAAATTCATAGGAATTTGGTGGGGCAGGATGAAAATAGAAGGAACTAATCAATAAACTTTACTCAAAGAGGCTCACAGAAGGGAATTTTATTACTAATTTTACTACACTTCTACCGCGAAAAATAGGTTGGCAAACAAGAAAAGGCCATCCTCAGTCTTTTGCCATAGTTTCACTAGACTTTTGCTCAAAAATAGGTTTCACAAGCAAAAAATGTAACTCCGGAAGTCCGGTGGGGGGTTGCATCTCCACTCATCCCCAACGTGGAACCGCCACTGCACACAGAACCCGATAGCCGAATGTATTACCTGAAAAATGTGTAGTTCTTTGCAATGGATCAAATACAGCACCTTCTGCTGAAAATTTGCCTAATTTCTTCCTCGAAAAAAGCGAGAAAAAGGAATAATGTCGTCATAAGAGTTTCAAGGATTTCCATCCCAATTGAGATCGTTTCCATTGGTTCTATGAAGATCTTCTATTGACCCCAAATTTGACATTTCGCGCAATCACTCATGATCAATATGTGAACGAGATTTGCAGAACGTGTAAACGAGCGCTTACGTTAACCCATAGTTAAAATACAACCCAGGAGGTTTTAATCAAAATCCAAGATACTTTCGATGCGTTTTCATTTTTATTTCGTGTTGCATTAACGTATAGTAGGCCTAATGCGAATTCAGCTTTGTATAGGGAGAAGTGGCGTAGGCTATTAGGCCTACTGAGAATTATTTTGAGGCACTATTTAGGCTATCGGTAAAATATTTGACAGTTAGGCCCTATTGCCTATCAGCAAAAATGTCATTCAAATTAAATAACCTCGTTCTCTTTTTTTGGCAGTGTCATCCGAAATGAGATTCGTGGGGCCATAGATGTAAACTTAATTAAAAGTGGGGCCCCAAATCTTGTGCCTTCCCCTTTCCGTGGCATAGCCTCTGAAAACGGGAGGGGCTCAAGCCTAGTGGCCTATAATAGAAGTTTATAACCTATGCCTGGGGCCGTTAAACTTGATCTCTTATGGCATACTGCATTTTTGCAAATAGCAACAATAGAGCAGAATCCAGCAATCTGCAAAGGGGTGAAATAATTTGTTCTCAAATGTTGCCTTCCTCTGCACTCCACAGCGCCAAAGTAGCGATTCAGACTCAGTGGCGTAGCGTGACTTTTGGGGGACCGGGGGGCATCTTTGACATGGGCCCCAGAGTTTCGAGCTGACGAGCAAAAAAAAGGTCCTCACCACATCATTTCTAGGGTTAGGGGTTAGGGTTAAGTTTAAGTTAGGGTTAACCCTAACCTAACCCTAGCTTAGACCCCTCTTCGGGGCCCCCCGCCCGGGGCCCGGGGGCTGTCAACAAAGTGCCCCACCCCCTAGTTACGCCACTGTTCAGACTCTGTATCCGTTCACTTTCAACGCGATCCAAATGCCTTTCACACCTGACCAAACTACCGATCGAAACCTTGCTTAATCTCGTTGTGCAATTTAAAATCTGTGATTTCTCTAGAGCTATAGAACACTGCCAGAGCCGGCGCGTGGGGCCTGCAAGGCCTGCGGCCACAGGGGGCCCCGCCGTCCGCAGGGGTCCCGCCGACCTCGGATATTTAAGAGTTTTCATTTTCTTATTCCTAAGTAGTATTTGCTTTGGTTTTTTTGGCTTGCACGTCAGGCCATTTGAAGAGGCAAAAATATATACGGATGACCTTTTTTGCTCGTCAAGACATTTCAAAAACGTTGCGCTCGTAAAAATTGCAGAGGGCCCCCGAAAGTCACGCGCCGGCTCTGAACACTACTACTAATAATAATAGCCTCGCCACGTTCACCGTTGCAGTGGCGTAGCCAGGGTCTCCGGAATAAGGGGCGCATGTCGACATTTTCGGCCCAAAATAACGTCGTCAGCGACTCGAATTCGCACACGTATTCTCTTTGATCATGCATAGGCCTACCTACACCCCAAATTCCCCAACGGTTACCTACACCCCAAATTCCTCAACGGTTACCTGCACGCCAAATTCCCCAACGGTTATGCGCAAATCTCACGACCGATCCCATGCAGAATACAATAGGTGGGCCGCCCGCTCCAATGTGACCACGTCAACGCTCTGTAGGCCTCTGCAAATCGAATGCACGCAGATGATAGGATATTCGCCTTTTTGCCTCTTGTTTCTACAACACAGGAGGATATGTTTGTTTAATTAGTCTGTGATCGTATTCTGTATAGAGGTCGCAATTACCAGCATCGACAAGATGACGCCAAGAGTTCCGTGGATGGCGATCATACTGGTCGGACTCTTGACAGGACTTGCGCTAACCAAAGATGACCACGATCGAGAGAGAGAGGACGAGGAAAAGCTCCTCAAGAAAGAGAAAGGTCCAGGAACCGTTTGAAAGAAAGTTTTACAACACGGGCTTGTTAAAGTAGAATCCCCCTAAGTAATTTAGAGTAATTGACTAATCACCGCAGACAATTCATGCACGTCGGAATAAATAAATAAATAAATAAATATATATATATATGTATATATAGGCCTAAAGAAAAAAAATAGCAAATATCCGTAAAAATGATGATTGTCAGGTGTAAAACTTACCAATCCATGCATGCACTCACTATATGTATCTTTGTTTCTATGCCTATGTATGCATGTAGGCCTATGTATTTATGCATGAATGTATATACATGCAACCTACTGTATATAATTACGGTATATAATTACGGTAGGTAGGCCTAATTACGGTATATGTATATATTTATTTATTTATTTAAAGGACGCTTATATGTTTTAAGATGGCATTATAGCGAAGTGCAGTCAATTGGGTTTGGAAGCTAATGCATTTGCGGAAAAGACAGACAAGGAGCTTGGTTTATTCAAGGCAAATTCAACGCTGGACGAATGGAATTTTGAGACAAACGTAACGGATGAAAATTCTCGCAAGGTAAATTACAGAAGGAGATGCGTGTTTAGCCGTACACAAATGCTGCTCGCATTCTTAAATTCGCACGCATTGAATTGAATCGATCGTATGAAATGCGGAGTGTTTTATGAACGAAAACGGTTGAATAATATATAGCCTAGGCCTAACGATTAACGTGAAAGATTTAGGCCTAATCCTTGTTTGCCAAGAACTGTTCGTAAGCTTATAGGAGAATAGGAGAATGTATCACGGCGTTGCTAACAATAACAGACAAAAATGCTGAAATAAAAACTTCCTCAGAGGTTGGCATCATCTAAGGGGGTGGATGGCGAGCGTCACTTTGGCATGACTATCCGTCACAGTCCTATCATATGAATGAAAATAGCAGAAACAGTGCACAGTATGCAACGATGTTTGTACACGGGCCTCCTACGGATAACCGAAAGCCAATTAAAAGTAACTCATTGATGTCTTTTTTGTTGATTTCTGAAGAGAAAAAAAAGAGTGAACGAATCCCTTAGCAATTCGATGGTATAAATACATGTCAGTGCGTTGTGGTGTTATAATTGCAGCTGGAAGACGGTGTCAATGACATTTACCGCTGGGTCGCTGCTGTGGTCGTCAAAACAAACTACTATCTGAATAATTCAAAGGAGATATGTAGCGCCAAGACTTTTCGAATGCTGCGTTGGTTCAAACTGATGCTTGTTGTACCGCCGCCAAAGAATAAGAAGACTCTTTTGTAACTACACACAACTGCAGAAGTGGTCATGCATCATCTTCATCATCATTATTATTGTCACCAACACCATCACCATCATCGTCGTCGTCATCTTCGTAGTCACTGTCATCGTCATCATCATCATCATCATCATCATCATCATCATCATCGTCATCATCATTATCATCGTCGTCGTCGTCGCCGCCGCCGCCGCCGCCGCCGTCGTCGTCGTCGTAGCACCACCATCGGTTGACATTCTACTCTCAATCAATCAATCAATCAATCAAATTTATTTTTTCTCAACATTTCAAGAGTAGACAGCTTAACTATAGTATAAACCATGAATAACTGTATATTTGAACAGAAATATGTTGAATAATTTTTAACATCAAATTTGTGCAAATAACAAAAAAGTAATAATCTAGTAATAATAATTAATTAATGGGAATATAAGGTAAATCTAGATCTTATAGGAAAAAAATATAATAATATATAGATATATGTTTATATAGTCAATACTATAATTCGCAGACATATAAAGGTGTCACAGGTGTAAAACTTTGCTGCAAGATAGTCCTTGTCTTGACTGGAAATACATAGTTCGGAATATCTGTTGTTCTATTCTGACCTTCTTCCCGGTCGTTAGGAGAATTACGCAACTGCTGAACGAAATGCAGACGATTTACGCTTCCTCGAACGTCACGCGAAGTGGAGTCGTTTACGCATTAGGCGACCTCTCGAACGTTCTCGCCAAATCAAGAGATAACGATGAGCTGCTGTGGGCGTGGGGTGCCTGGCACAACACCACCGGACGTCAGATGAAGAAACCGTACGAAGAATTAGTCAGTAAAATGAACGAAGCAGCCAAAGATAACGGTGCGATATTTAGTAAAATTTTGAACAGGTTTTCAATATTGTAGTCCATTACTTTGCTTTTCTATCATATTTTCAGCTGTCATAGTTATACGACTCCAACGTTATGTCTCCAACGTTATATTTCCAACGTTCTTTCTGTCTCCAACTTATACCGTTTCAGTTGCGGTATTTTGGGCACTTAAAAACGTCTCGGGGACGCTAGAAACGCTGATATTTAGCCGTCGACACGTATAGTTGGTGACATGTAGGGGCCTATTTGCAGGCCCTCCGTGTAGGGGGCAGGGGAAACTGCAATCAGGGGGGCCCGGCGGGCTGGAGGGGCCCGGCCGATGATGAATATGTATAACTAATCTAAAACGAATAATAACACTAAAGAATGGTTAAAATTGATTCAAAAGAGGGGCACTGAGTACAAGGGGCCCGGGACACAGTGCTAAATGGCCGACAAGTAAAAAAGGATCAACACTTAAAATAATAAAACACCTTATAGTAAACGGCTGAAAAAAAAAAAAAAAAAAGCAAAAAAAGTCAGAAGAAATTTGACGAAATGATGAAAAGGGAAAAGGGCCCGTTTGCCATTAATTGGGGGAATTTTCGGAGGGCCTGGCTATTTGTAGACCTGCGTGTATTATTTTCGGCGAAATTGCATGCAATTGGCAGACGTTGTTTGTCTAAATAATTATTGGTAGTCTACTGGCCGAAACGTTGTTGTAAACTAACAGTTTAAGTTAGTGTAAAGTTGTAAATGACTATTTAGGTTATTCGGACATCGGCTTGTATTGGAAATACATCGAATACGACCGGGGTGATATTGAACCTGAGATGGATAAACTCTACAATCAGACAAAGCCCCTCTACGAACAGCTGCACGCCTACGTGCGAAGGAAACTCGACGACCGATATAAAAATGTCAACAGAACGGGATTCATACCAGCTCACCTACTTGGTTTGAACTCTTCAATTTTTTTTAAACAAATGGGATTTTAATGTTAAGCTTTTATATATCTCGATGTCAATTCAATTGGCATATACCTAGTGCTCTTAGGGGCCATCCAAAATGACGTAACGCGATTTTGGCGGGTTTTTACCCCTCCCCCTCGCAACACGTCGTAACAAAAGTCAGACCCCAAAAATATGACGTAACAAAGCGTCGACCCACCTCTTCTCGCCTTTCAAACTACTTTGACAAGCAAAAACATGCTCATCTTTTTACTTGTATTTTTTCCTTTTAGAATCTGCCGACAAGCAAAAAAAGTCGCCACCTATTAAAATTTTGTTGTCATTCCGTTACGTCACATTATCTCGAACTCCCCCTCGTCACACATCGTAACAAATGTTCGACCCCTAGGTGCGTTACGTCATTTGTGGATGGCCCCTTATATGTTAAGTGGTTCTGGGTCAATTGTTCGCACGCAAATTGATCGACACAAATTGGCCGCTCAAAATTGAACGCGAGGTCAATTGGTCGCAAGACAATTGACCGCTAGCCAATTGATCGCAATATCATCGATAACCAGTGGCGGCTCTAGGATTTGGCAAGTGGAGGGGCCGTTGGGGGGCAACTTCTAATCATGGGGGCCAACCATTTGTTGTTTAATGTATGTAGCATTAAGTATAGGGTCCCAACTGGAGAGGCCACTGGCAATATCATCGGGCCCCCTGGCCCCCCGGTGGAGCCGCCACTGTCGATAACTGTCTGTTGTATGGTCCGAAGAAGATGTCAACGCAATCAACGCGGGAGATTGCGTATCAATATCTCGTATCTCAATATTTGATCGGCAAAATCTTCGATAACGAGTTTTAATCTTAAATAAGCCTAGCTCAGAAAGTATTTTGAGTGCGAAGCAATAATAATAATAATAATAATAATAATAATAATAATAATAATAATAATAATAATAATAATAATAATAATAATAATACGGGGTTTAATAATAATAATAATAATAACACGGGGTTTTCATTAAATTTGTCGCAGAATAATGACTGCACATCTGCTACTGTTCCAATTAATTGCTGGCGCCAATTGAAAGTCTACAGGTGTCATAATTTATCAGCAGACAAGGAACAGTATAATTGTTTTCGATTTTCTTCTCTACAACGGACCAGCACGAATCTTCCAAGAGCCAGCAATGTGCTGTGTAAAAAACCTGGCGTCTCAATCGAAAGTAGCCTAGTACATTTTGACGACGTCATTAGTCCTGAAATTTTGCAACAGCGGTTTGATTCATTAAAGTGCGTTGGGGGTGAGGCAATTTTAAGGAATAAATTAGGTTGTGGGGTGCGGTGCGGAATAGTAGTGGGGTTCTTGCCTTGCAACCAGAGGGAAGCGGGTTCGATATTCGCCCTTAGCCACTGCGTACATGTCTTTGGCAAGTTGTTCACCCTGACTTGCTCCACACTTAGGGCCTACATTTCTTCACTTAATGAATTACTTAACATGCGTTGACAGCCATGTAATAATAATAATAATAATAATAATAATAATAATAATAATAATAATAGTAGTAGTAGTAGTAGTAGTAGTAGTAGTAGTAGTAGTAGTAGTAGTAGTAGTAGTAAATCAAATCGATTTAAGTAGCTAGTGAACATATTTGGTGCTCTCTAATTGCACAGGAAATATGTGGGCACAGGAATGGGAGATGATCGATGACATTCTTCTTCCATACCCGAGTGCGTCATCGCATTATGACGTCACGCAAGCACTGATCTCCCAGGGCTACACTCCGGAACGCATGTTCCGCCTGGCTGAACAGTTCTTTGTGTCGCTTGGATTCGAGCGGATGACTTCGGATTTCTGGAAGAAATCGATGCTCGTACGACCGAAGGACAATCGTACCGTGGATTGTCACCCGGTTGCTTTTGACTTTGCCAGTCAGACAGACTTCCGGTGAATCGAATTGCTGCAGTATGACTAAGCCATTTGGCAAATGTAACAGAATTGGATGGAAGGTCGGCGTTTCATGGTGCCGGTTGATTAAGAGCGCTTGCAGTCTTCAGTTTGAACTTGAGGCCTCATGGTTGACTATTTCGCGAAAAATTAGATTCTCGGAAGAACTTAGCGCCTTTGCTAGCTGCTTAGAGCGTCAAAAATTGATGAAATGTGCATGGTTAATCTAAGTAAAGTTCTTCCCGAACCCTCAAGGTTCATAGGGCGGCTCTGATCTCCTTTTAAAAGGCCCTCAGCCAGGAAACTGTTTAAGTTACATGATACGGGGCCAGTGTTCTCATATATGTTGCGCACTTGTTTACTTCGGAAAAACGGGACAAGTGCGGTGCACTAAAAAATTTTATTTGCCAAATATGCGATCGCACATGCGATCGCAATTTCGCACTAAACCAGCATGACTAACTGCTGCAGTTATAATATAAAATCGTCATCTTATTCTTCCTTCATGTGCTGACGCTGAAGTGACAGCTTGAATTTTTGTTCCAGAACAAAGTCTGTCCTGTGTTTTCTTCACTACTGCTGACAACTGCAGTGTTTTCTTCTCTTCCACATCACCTATCCGCCTTCCATCTGGCTGCCTTCTTTGTCTTTTTCCCTGCAACATTCTTTGCTGGATTTTCTTTTCTAAAGTCGATTTAGTCTTAAAATTGCAAAATGTACAGGATCAAAATGTGTGCGACGGTAGCATCGCAGGATCTACTAACGATTCATCTGATGATGGGCTACATCGAGTCGTTCATGCAGTATCGCCATCAGCCATTCATTTTCCGGACTGCAGCGAACGCCGCTTTCCAGGAGGCATTCGTCGACACGCTGTCAATGTCCGTCAGTTTGGATGCACATTTGGCCAGCATCGGATTGATACCTTCGAATTTCTCTAAACTTACCCAGAAGCAGTTATACGGTGAGATTCGAGCCTTGGCATTATTATTCTTTGGCGTCGCGCTAATGCTCATTTACGATGATCGCCTAGGGGTCGTCCATAAAGTACGTCACGCTCGAAGAGTAAAAGAAAGTGTGACAGTATGTGACAGGGAAGGGGTAAGCAAGACAAGAGACAACCTACTAAGTTTGCTATGACTGAAAATCAATGAGAATTGATCGAAAGATCTCTGTAAGTTAATCAGAGGTGTGCATAGACGACTGTTGGCCTACGACTTAATTGTAATTACGACCTAAGCAATTAGAAGACGAGCATTTTTTCCTGAACAGAAAAGGATATCAACTTTCTGATGAAAAGCGCTCTCCTGAGAGTCGCCTTCCTTCCATTCGGTTACGGAGTCGACAAATGGAGATTCAGGGTGTTCCGAGACCAGATCATTCCGGCCAATTACACCACCACCTGGTGGAAGATCAGGTTTATTTCATCAGATACCATTAATACGCTACTTTAATTGAATAGAATGTGCTTTTAAAAGTCTTTTAAAACTTCTTATGACCTTGTTTTATACGTTTTTACCCGTTTAAATTTGCAGTACACTCGTCCATCGATTATATTACTGATATCTCGTATCTTTCAAAGTCTTCTTCTCCATCCACGTTTTTCTTGGTCTTCCTCTCTTGCCTTCTTTTTGTGCGTATAGTTTTTTATATGACAGTCTGTTGTCTTTCATTCTATTTGCATGCCCATGTAATCAAAGTCTTCAAAATGCACTTCTTCTGATTTTAAATATACTGTACTGTATAATGCAACGGAACAGGGCTATTCTAACAGCACGCCCAATTGTGTATATTCTGTCATTCACACTGTCTCAAAAGTCAACTGCCTTGCCCTAGACCAGGGCAAGGCAATAGACTAATACCTATATTTAGATTTGCTAACGCTTTTGATAAAGTGCACCATACATGACAGGCAGTCAAATTGAAGTCCCGTGATATGGGAGTGGAATAGGTGGGAGTATTCTCATATAGATAAAAAATTGGCCTATTGGAAGATGGCACACTATAGCAGCACAAGGGGCTACAAATGCAAACTGTTTAAGCGGTGGGAGGGACCGAGAAAAATTTTTAGTGCAAGGGTTGTGGACAAATGTAACAGTTTGGGCGAGATGGCAGTGACAGTAGAAACATTAAACAGAGTCAAAGGTTTTCTGGGTAAACTAGGCCATTGAAGGTAAACTTATTACAATGGCTGTCACACAGGGTGCCTTAGCCGCCTAAACCACTTTGGTCATGTTATTATTAAGCGTTTCTATGTAATTGCATCGTTTTTTCGATAGAGAAAAGTACGGAGGAATCACTGCGCCCATCCCACGCTCAGACCAAGAATTTGACCCTGGAGCCAAGTACCATATACCTGCAAACGTTCCGTACTCCAGGTACTTGCGAGATATTTCCGGTATAATACTTGTCGAATTCCTTCTGAATTTTAGAAACGGTCGTATAGAGATCCAAACTGACAATCGCCGTCTAATTAAACGGCTTAAATTTTGGTTACTTTCTGGAATCTAGAAAAGCTACGTTGTTAAAAACTCTATACAAACTTACTTGCAACTGTTGAGACATAGAACCTTCGTCGAGACTACATAACTGAAAATGCTGGATCAATTATTGCGCAAACATGATCCCTAGCTTACCGGACTCTGTCACTTGAAAAATTGACAAGCAAATAGGCCTAAACGCGCGCACAAATAAATACAGCCCTATACAGCAGCATGCTATCCATCGCTCTATTCGTATATAATTATATCCATTTCAGATGGTATATTGAGGTAAATGATCAAAGCACGGACAATCCATAATTCTTATTGGAATTCGGTCACTAAGACTCTGGTCTTTTTACAGGTACTTCTTTGGTTTCGTGGGACAATTTCAGTTTCACGCGACTCTTTGTCGGGCGGCTGGTCACAAAGGACCACTGCACACCTGCGATATCTATCGCTCGACCAAAGCAGGAGACAAACTCAGGTGATTCACTACCGCTTTTTGTGTGATAAATCGATTAGTTGTCGAAGAAATTTCACAATTGCGAGCAAATCTTTCTTAGAAATAAAACAATGATTTAACTTATTGATAGATATAATGTCGATCTAATTGTTTCTGTAATCAACGTGGTTAGGTCAATGTTAAGCGTCGGTGGAAGTCGTCCGTGGGAGGAAGTGTTGCACACATTTACCGGACAGAGGAGCTTCACGGCCGACGCAATGCTCGAATACTTCAAACCGCTTTACGATTGGTTAAAGAAAGAGAACAAGGGTCATCCAGTCGGCTGGGACAAGGATTAGGCCTATATTCCCAACCGGATTTAATTATGGATGAGAATGCAGAAATTTTGAAGCCATAATAATTCTTTTGCAACAAATAGGGCCTGCCTAAGGAAAATTTTTAGAAAAGTGTTTCATCTTCATTGACTAAATTCTATCCTTTATTTGTTGACCTGCACGAGCTTACTGTTGATATCTTGCTATTTCAATTATTTCAAGTAGCATCTGATTACTATTGAAATTCAAGAAAATAGAAATTTAATCAACTGGAATCTGCAGAAGTTCGAGATGCAATCTGTTTATTTGTTATTCGCTAATTGATTTTAAAAGTTCTGATTAAATATTGACTGAAACGATGTAAGCTCGTTTGAGTCTTTTAGTATTAGCTGACCAGAGAAGATATAAGAAATCTGTTTGTAACACCTGACTAAAGGATTTGGAGGTGACGTGTTCCCCACAAAAAGAGACTCAAGTTCCCTGATTTTTCAGTAGGCCTATAATTTCAGACCGCGTTAGATTTCAGTAACGCCAACCGTCATCATGGCCATCATACGCATATTAAGATCAATTTGCTCAGAAACGGTTACAGATAAATCAAGAAGTTCGTCAGCAAAATTCGGTCACGGTGCCCCCATAAAACAACAATTTTGATCCATCTCCACAGTTTTAGAGAAAATACGACTCAGACTCGAAAAACACTAACGATTTATCACGACATCGAGAAAACAATATGAAAACTTTCAGTGCTGTAGCCAGGATTCCAGAACTGGGGTGAGAGCGCATCGACATTTTCGGTCCCAAACTGTTGGCGAGCGAGCGAGCGAGCGAGCGAAAAAGGTTGTTGTGTCCAGCTCATACACTGTCCCTATCCTCAGGGCCGGATTAAGGTCCGAGTGGGCCTGGGGCTGAGAAGTAAAAAGAGGTCGTCGCTTCCATAATTTGAAAATTGCCCCTTGTGAAAAAATTTCCCGCCTTCACTGAAAATCTCTGACAAGCAAAAAAGGTCGTCGCTTGAAAAACGGTTGGCCTATTTTTTATGATGGGCTCAAATAAGAACACAGTATATATATATATATATATATATATATATATATATTCAGGCCCTCAGCCCCTCAGCCCCCGCCTTAATATGGCCCTGCCTATCCTCACAAATTACTCATCTGTTTTGGACGAATCTCATAGCCGATCCCGGTACGAATAGAGACAGTGGGGCGAGGTCATTGCCCCCGTAGCTACGCGAATGGAAGGAAACCTTTCCGAAACATGGAAGAAACACAAACATTTAAACAGGGGTTGAAATGTGATCGTCCATGAGAAAACGTCGAGAGGCATCGCCCTCATTGGCAAGGTTGAAAAGTGACGATTTTAAAGATGAACATGTCATTTTTTTGAACATGTACACTTGTACCGTATAGAGGCAGTAGACATGACCGCCGACATTTTCATTTACTGGTTTAGGAGAAGAAAAGTTCATCGCCCACTAGGTTAGCGCCATTCTTTAGCGTAGCCACGAGGAACACATATAGGACGCATTGTCCCTAATCTGACATAGAATTGTCATGATATTTGTGCAAAATCGATGAAAATATTTTGCCTTTTGGGAAGGTAGCCTATACGTTTCCGATAACAGTGTTTTATCCAGGAAAGATTCCCCTCCCAAAAAAACTCAAAATTGCCCTGACACAATGTTTTTTGTTGTGAGCGGTGTCTCTTTCACTCCAGCCAAGTCAATTTGCCCCCCACAGGCCTGGCATCTGGATAAAACACTGGTCGATAAGCTTTCACGTAATCTGCAAATATCATCATTTCAAGATTCGAATCTGATATTAGAGTGTTTATTTTCTGCTGAGGCATGTTATCCACTTGATTGGGATCAGTTGCGGGATTTGCGTAAATCGTTGGAAACTTTCTGGAGATGGTAGGTAAGATGATTGGAACATAATCTACATATGCACGCAAATGTGCCAATGAGCTCTCTGACGAACTTTTCATTCTTGTAGACTTTCTCTTACTGCAGAACGTTGATGCGCCTCCATCTTCAAGTCACTTGTCGTAAAAAATTTAAACCAATTGCCTTCCTCGATGAATGCTCGAGAGAGTGAGAGAGAGACGTTCATTGAAATCAATCATCGTGACAGATCGACCAATCGACGGAAGCAAAGCGCGTCGTCTCGGCACTGATTGGACGATGATATGGTCGCAAATGAAACGTAGGCCCTACGACAAGGCAATTAAATACCTACGAATTGTCGACCGTAGTACTGAGTCAGTTTTACGAGAGCGTCTTTAAAGTGTTCTTATTAATTGCTACTACTGCTGCTGCTGCTTCTGCTGCTGGAAAGTCCGTTTGGAAAATACTTTGACGAGTTCGGTTTGTGACATTCTAAATTCGTTTCTTTCGTATCCGTAGGCCTACATTTCAGTATTATAAGGAATCGATAGCCTATTTCTGCGCGACTTCTAATGAAGTCAAGCCCACAATGTAAGAGTGGAAGGTTTCATATCTGGTATACAAGCATAGGCGGATTTTATTAAAGGCTAGGAGAGGCTTAAGTCTACCCAATTAATCCCACCATAACAAAAAAATTGTTTTTCCATCAAAACCAGGTCTGTCGCGGATGGCCCGGTTTCTGGATGGCCCGCGTGCTGGATGGCACCCCCAGATACCAATGCTAGCCTACCCAAATATTAAACTCGAAATCCGCCTATGTATAGAAGCGAAATATTTGCGCATGATGTTGAAATAATGAATCGTTTTCCAGTTGAGTTCATTTCCTCATTTCCTTTGGTTGTCCATGCAAAGGTCTCGCGGTCTAATTTTTAACATTATACTCATCCACCAGTGTACTGCGTAGAAGTTTTGACTGATAGCTTAACGCCTCATTTAAACCTAAACCATTCTACGCCATTGGCCGAAAGAAAGTTCAGCACAGGCCAAGTTGGCGAATCTGAAAGCATGGAATTAATTTATGTTTCCATTATCATTCGAAAAATCGAATTTTTGGCAGATGATTGGATGCTTCCTTCGTGTCGCTGCTTTTCGTACAAGACATACGAACATTTCTTTTATTAGGTGAACGTAGTCTGTCATAACAGAACCAAGTTTACGGGCATCGAAAAGATGACGCCAAGAGTTCCGTGGGTGGCCATCATGCTGGTCGGACTCTTGACAGAACTAGCGCTAACCAAAGATGACCACGAAAAACTGAAAGACGTGGAAAAACTTCTTGACAGGATTAAGAAGGGTGAAAGAATATTAATAATTAAAATTTTTTCTCACAAGATGCAATGGTGCATGAATCTGCCTTACAAAGAATTCTTATGACTTACGATCTCATGCCAATTGCCCAACTAGAATGTAAAACATGAAGAGAAAAGCTAAACAGATGCTATAAAATGATTGTACAGTATATGCACACCATTTCCAGTATATGCACACCATTTACAGTATATGCACACCATTTACAGTATATATGTTCAGTTTTGCACACCATTTCCATATATATAGTTTTATTTTAAATTGTTATGCCTGTATATACATATGCATGTATAATTGTAAACAGTGTACAAATACTTACATATATATATTAGTAAGCCGTCATTGTGCTTTAAGCTGGCATTAAGCGGAAATGCAGTACTCTGGGTTTGGACGCTAATGAATGGACGAGAAAGACCGATGATGAATTAGGTGAAATCCTGAAAAATACAGCTACGAGCGATTGGAACTATGACACGAATGCTACAGATGAAAATGCCCGCAAGGTAAATGACAGAGGAAAATCTAGTATAGTTGTATACAGCAGTGTTTTCAAAACTTCATTTTTGCGGACCGGCAACAAATTTTCCGTTTGCACCAGGGACCGGTGCCATTAAAGCAGATTTCTTCTTGTAAGTTGTCACACTAATTTTTCAGAAAAATTTATTTCTTCCGTAAATAAAGCTACACTGATGCAATTTTTTCTAAATTAAATCATCTTGAAAACGGCGCCGATATCATGTTGTCGAGCAAAGGACGATCTCGTCTTTTAGAAGTTCGAAGCAATCCTCAAAGAAGAAAATAGTTGACTTTTTGGGTTCACGGACCGGCGGACCACCACTTTGGGAAGCACTGGTATGCATCAATATGCAGATCGGTTCATATACAAGCGTTGACTGACATTTCAGACACACGATAACTTACACGGCGGTAATAATCCTTTTAGGTTTTGACGAAATTTAATTTTGTCTGCGTTTATGGCGGTAACAGATTGAAGAGGTGGCTTCTGATGCCAGCCGATGGCTCATTCCGATGATGAAGACAGCAGAATATTATCTCAACCACTCAAAGGAAATGTGTGACGCCACCACGTTTCGAATGCTGCGTTGGTTTCGACAGATGAATGTAGTACCGCCTGCTAAGAATGAGCAGACTCGACTGTAACTACACACAACTACACACAACTTCATTCATCATCATCATCATCATCATCATCGTCGTCACATTATCTTAATAATTATCTTCATCGTTAGAATAATCGTCACTGTCGTCGTTGTCATCATTTGCTGACAATTCGGTGTTCATAGTTGCAAGTATAGCTGTTAGAACGTGGTCTTTCTGACTGGAAAGCAGACTGAAGACTCTTCTCCGAACATTGTTACCTGTGTTTACTATCATCTTTGATACTTTTGTGCAATAAAACTGTGTAATGAAAATATGCAAATGGGGCTTACTTGCGGTTTGTAACGTTTGTTTAATAGGCGAATTACTCGCCTGCTAACCGAGATGCGGATGATTTACGCCACTTCAAACGTCACACGCGATAAAAACGTTTACAAGTTGGGCGATCTCTCGGACATTCTCGCCAAATCAAGAGATAACGATGAGCTGCTGTGGGCGTGGGGTGCCTGGCACAACACCACCGGACGCCAGATGAAGAAACCGTACGAAGAATTAGTCAGTAAAATGAACGAAGCAGCCAAAGATAACGGTACGATATTTAGTAGGATTTTGAACAGGTTTTCAATATTGTAGTCCATTACTTTGATTTTTCTAGCATATTTTCAGCTGTCATACTTTAGTGATGACCGGCGCAACACTGCCATTGGGCATTAATTTTAATAACGTCTCGGTGATGATAGAAACGTTGATATTTAGCTGTCGACACGTATGCCTATAGTTGGTGACATGTATTTGTAAACCTATTATTTTCGGCGAAATTGCATGCAATTGACAGACGTATTTTGTCTAAATTGGCACTGGTTGAAACGTTGTTGTGAACTAACAGTTTAAACGTCTGTTTAGGATATTCGGACATCGGCCTGTATTGGAAATACGCCGATTACGACCGGGGAGATATTGAATCTGAGATGGACAAACTCTACAAACAGACGCTGCCCCTCTACGAACAGCTGCACGCCTACGTGCGAAGGAAACTCGCCGACCGATATAAAAATGTCAAAAGAACGGGTTTCATACCTGCTCATCTACTAGGTATGGTCTTTTCAAGATTTTCAAACAAATGGACCTTTTAATGTTAAGCTGATACCTTTCTCGATGTCAATGCAACTGGCATATACCTAGCGCTCTTAGATACTCAGTATTACTATGTAGTATGCTGTGTGTAACACATTCAATAATAAAGCAAAATAGTTATCAATATTGCTTCAAATCGCCCGCAAAAAACCATCAAATTAATGGAAGAGATATCCGTTAAAGAGGAAAAGGAGAGCGATTAATTAACCCCTTAACTGGGGATCCCGGATATATCCGTCCATTTTACATTGAGTTACAGTTAAATACACGGTTAAGGGGTTAATTATGGAGGAAAACCCAACTAGAGGGGGATGTGTGTTTGGTCTAGATTTGAAAACATGCGGAGTGAATTAAAGCAGTACAGTCTTGAGAAGAGGTGTGATGTGGATATCCCGAAGAATTAACCGCTGTTGAAAACCGCGCATACAATTGAGTTGCAAAATGCCATTTGGACACTTGGCTAGCTCAAGCATGGAAAGCAGTTTGACTGGCAGAGACCTCATTCTTGCGAAAAGTCTTGTTATGTCATATATAGGCTATATTTTGAATAATTGTTGTCTTCACGGCGGAATCTGGAAAACCCGTCGACTATTTTCTTAGATACTGCACCGAGAAAACATAGCCGAACCAATTCAAAAACGCTGTCTTCTTCAGTAGACTATTTACTTATCTCATAGCGTTGTTTGTCATAAATAAGCACAGTAATTTGTGAAATAATAGTAGTATATTTATTGGGCTTTCATTATTAAATTTGTCGCAGAATAATGACTGCACATCTGCCTCTATTCAAATTAATTGCTGGCGCCAATTGAAAGTCTACAGGTGTCATAATTTATCAGCAGACAAGGAGCAGTATAATTGTTTTCGATTTTTCCTCTACAACAGCGGACCAGCACGAATCTCGCAAGAGCCAGCAATGTGCTGTGTAAAAAAACCTGGCGTCTCAATCGAAAGCACTACACTTTGACGACGTCATTATAGTTCTGAAATTTTGCAACATCCGTTTGGGTTCATTAAAGTGCGTTGGGACTAAGACAATTTGAATGAATAAATTAAGTTGTTTGGAGCGGTGCGGAGAAGTGGTTGGATTCTTGCCTTGCAACCAGAGGGAAGCGGGTTCGATATTCGCCCTTAACCACTGCGTACATGTTTTTGGCAAGTTGCTCACCCTGACTTGCTCCACACTTAGGGCCTACATTTCTTCACTTAATGAATGACTTAACATGCGATAACAACTATGTAATAATAATAATAATAATAATAATAATAATAATAATAATAATTATTATTATTATTATTATTATTATTATTATTATTATTATGCAAATACTACTACTACAGTATTTAGACTAAATACAGAAGACTATGGCCTAAGTTTGCAATGGCGATTGATAACGATGTATTAAAAGATGCTAAAGATAGTGGCTCCATATGGCGCTTGAAATCGATCTCTAACAGGACGAAATAATTTTCAAACATGTGGTTGAATTTGCACAAATCCTTTGCATTATTAGCATTATGGAATAACGAGTGTTGTCATGGGTGAACCGATTTAAATGCAGAAGGTGATGGCCCATGTCTGCAAAAGCGATTGATATCGATGTACTAAAGGATGCTAAAGATCGTCTCTCAATATGGTACTTAAAGTCGATCTTTAACAGGACGAAATAAGTTTCAAACATGCGCTCGAATATGCACAAATCATATGCATTATAAGTATTATGGAATAACGAATGTTGTCATGGATGAACCGTTTTAAATGCAGAAGGTGTTGGCCTATGTTTGCAATAGCGATTTAGATCGATGGACTAAAATATGCTAAAGATAGTCGCTCAATATGGTACTTGAAATCGATTTCTAACAGGACGAAGTATGTTTAAAAATGCGGTTGAATTTGCACAAATCCTATGAGGCTGTGCATTAATAGCATTATGGAATAACGAGGGTTGTCATTGATGAACCGTTTTAAATGCAGAAGGTGATGGCCTATGATTGCAATAGCGATTGATATCGAGGTACTAAAGGATGCTAAAGATATTTACTCAATATGGTACTTGAAATAGATTTCTAGCAGGACGAAATGAGTTTCAAAATGCGGTTGAATTTGCACAAATCCTATGCATTATTAGCATTATGGAATAACAGGTTTTGTCATGTTTTAGGCGCTCTAAATACTACTACTACTACTACTACTACTACTACTACTACTACTACTACTACTACTACTACTACCATTAATAATAATAATAAATCAAATCGATTTAAGTAGCTAGTGAACATAATTGGTGCTCTCTAATTGCACAGGAAATATGTGGGCACAGGAATGGGAGATGATCGATGACATTCTTCTTCCATACCCGAGTGCGTTATCGCATTATGATGTCACGCAAGCACTGATCTCCCAGGGCTACACTCCGGAACGCATGTTCCGCCTGGCTGAACAGTTCTTTGTGTCGCTTGGATTCGAGCGGATGACTTCGGATTTCTGGAAGAAATCGATGTTCGTCCGACCGAAGGACAATCGAACCGTGGATTGTCGCCCGTTTGCCTTTGATTTTGCCAGTCAGACAGATTTCCGGTGAATCGAATTGCTTGAGTACGACTTAGCTATTTGGCAAGTGTAACAGAATTAGATGAAGGGTTGACACTTAATTATGGCGCCGGTTGAAAAGTGGAAAATTACTCTTTAATGATAGCGGTTTACTTCAGGCGTTTTTCGGGGAAAGTGCTTGACGAATAGGTCCTAAAATTGCGGGGAAAAATTGAGTCTTTTTTCAGTTGCGTGCTTCGCATTATCTGGTAAAAACGGTTGACGAGCAAAGGATATCCAAACAGGCGCTGGTCCTCAGTATATCTATGTATATATGTGGAGAATAGCGAAAAGTGCCAAATAGTATAAAGTGAGGATAAAATTGCACATATTTATGCAAAAATAGCAATAAATAAAAATGGGAAAAGTGCAGCGCACTGAAAAATCTATTTGCCAAATATGCCATCGCATGTGCAATCGCAATTTTGCACTAAACCGGCATGGCTAGCTGCTGCATTTATAATCTAAAGGCATCATCATCTTCTTCCTTCATGCGCTGAAGTTGAGGTGACAACCGGAATTTTATACCCCATCAAAGTCTGTTCTGTGTTATCCCTGCTACTGCTGCTGAAAACTGCAGTCATAAGTAAGTAAGTAGATAAGAAAGTAAACACGAAATTTATATAGCGCTGCCCAAAAGCTTGGCGCAGTGCACCAGCTTATCCACGAGCGCTCATGTCCACTCTTCCACATTACCATACCACCTTCCATCTGGTTGCCTTCTTTGTCTTTCTCTTTGCAACATGTTTTGCTGGATTTTCTTTTCTAAAGTCGATTTCGTCTTAAAATTGCAAAATGTACAGGATCAAAATGTGTGCGACGGTAACATCACAGGATCTATTAACGATTCATCTCAAGATGGGCTACATCGAGTCGTTCATGCAGTATCGCCATCAGCCATTCATTTTCCGGACTGCAGCGAACGCCGCTTTCCAGGAGGCAATCGTCGACACGCTGTCAATGTCCGTCACTTCAGATGTTCATTTGGCCAGCATCGGATTGATACCTTCGAATTTCTCTAAACTTACCCAGAAGCAGTTATACGGTGAGATTCGAGCCTTGGCATTATTCCTTTGGCGTCGCGCAGATGCTCCTATACGCTGATCGCCTAGGGGTCGTCCATAAAGTACGTCACACTCGAAGAGTAAAAGAAAGTGTGACAGTATGTGACAGAGGAGGGTCAAAGGCCAGCGTGACGTCACAATTTCAGTATAAATAAAACCATATATATACATGCTAGGAGGTATAATAAAATAAGTTCTTAGTTGCTCATTAATTTTTTTGTCCAATATACATACAAATTTAAGTCTCAATTATATTCGTTATGATTGTCGAAAGTTAAATATCTGTTTCATTGCTGAAAATTGAACGAAAAACTCGATTATATTAAATAGAAAACCTGCGTGATGCAATTTATGGACTGCGCTTTAAGGGAGGGGTGGTCCGAGATATTTGGAAGTTTGTGATAGAGAAGTCAAAAATTGCCAAAATGGCGTGGCGTACTTTATGGTCGACCCCTCATAATAATACTATTATTATTATAACAGGGCGTAAAGTGGTCCAGTAGGATTTGCCCTTTGTACGAACCGCTGTTATGTTTTATGATTTGGGTAAAAAATGAAGACCGCTTTGAATGAAAATATGTCTTGAAGTTCCATTCAAGATTATTTAAGCACCAGATCACCCGTTCATTTAGGCGTGCAATAAACTGTTTCGGAATTTCGATGTCATCAAAAGTCCGAAACAGTTTATAGGACACCCAAATGAACTGTAATTAACGGGGAGATCCAGGGCTCAGATAGGGGCGGGCCCCCGCGGGGGTACATATGTACACGGGCGCCGAGGTAGGGACACCAAAATCGGGTTTGAAGTAACAAAAAAGCAAAAGAAAGCATCAATATAGTTGTATAAGACGTCCGAGCTCACACAACTAAATTAACCTCGCGGAGTGATGACCTTTTTGCTTGTCAGGGTTTTCTTAAAGTTGAGGGTAGGACCATCGGTATGTTTTGTCTCCGGGCGCTGGATACCCGGGCTCCGCCTTTGGGGAGATTGGATGACTAAACAGACTTCGAATACATCATCGGGTTGAGCAAGACAAGCAGTGGCGTAGCCACGGCGGGGAGGTTGGGGTTTAAAATCCCCCTTGAACGGCGAAAAAGCATTTTTTAAATGTATTCCCATGCGATTTTTATTTTTTAGGCGATTTTTGGCAATTTTGGGTGAAACCCCCCCCCCCTTTGGCGGCTATTGACGAATTTTTTTCAAAACCCCCCTTCCGGAAATCCTGGCTACGCCACTGAAGACAAGTTAGTTGGCTATACGACTGAAAATCAACGAAAATTGATCGAAAGATATGTGTAAATTAATCAGAGGTGCATAGACGACTGTTGGCCTACGACTGTTGGCCTACGACTTAATTGTATTCACGACCTGCGCAATTTGAAGACTTTAGCATTTTTTCCTGAGCAGAAAAGGATATCAACTTTCTGATGAAAAGCGCTCTGCGGACGGTCGTCTTCCTTCCCTTCGGATACGGCGTCGACAAATGGAGATTCAGGGTGTTCCGAGACCAGATCATTCCGGCCAATTACACCACCACCTGGTGGAAGATCAGGTTCATTTCATCAGATCCGCTACAATAGTTGAATAGAATGCCTTTTTAAAATGGTCTTTAAAAATTATCAATGAGTCAGAGTTAATTAGTAAGGCTGTATAGGAAAATCACGAACTCACTGTTGCCGCGTATGCCGTGATTTTGGCCGTGTGCCGCGACTTTAATCCATTGCCGCGATCAGTGTTTATTCTAGTCACCTTGACATTGGGGATTTTGAAATGTTTGGGGGGACAAGGTCTGAGTCTCCACACTTTGGGGGGGAATTTCCATCCCCCAGCCAACTTATAACAAATTTTGGAGGGGAATTTTAAAACTTGGAGGTGGGGAATAAACACTGGCCGCGATTGTGCGTCACCGCCGAGATTTTACCATGATTAGTTCATTCATAAATAATCAATTAATCATTAATCAATATTAATCATCGATTCATCATATAATTAAAGGATTTATGTGTAAAATTATTAATCGCTTTCTTCTTAGCTCTAATCGAATGTAAAATAATAATTATGTTACTAATATATAATGTATATTCATATATTGTAAATTATACATTGATATCATTAACATGTGTTTGTCTTTATTGACACTATAATAACATGTCTGTGGTGAGCGATAATTTTGTAAGTTTTACTAGACGCTGGTCAGACTTCTATGACGGATCCTTCTAAATTTGTATGATTGATTCTTTTAAATGTGAAATTGCTAAAGTACAGTAGTTACTAATATTACACTATAGAATATAATCTAACCTTACAGTTTATAGTCTATAGGGCCGACTTGACAGCTACGCTTAATGTTTTAATGTTCATTTGCTATAACAGTTATACTTTATTGACATTTAGTGAGTCGCACAAAGAGATAATTGTAAAACTATATAGGCCTAAGTCATTAGCAAGGCCTCATCTAGAAAACTGTGTTCAGGCATGGAATCCATTCTTGAAAAAAGATATAAAGCTTTTTGAAAATTGCAAAGACGTGCAACAAAGATGGTTAATGGACGCCGTAATTTAAGCTATGAAAAAAGACTTCAATATTGTGGATTGGCAACGTAAGAACGGAGAGAGAGAGAGGAGATTTGATAGAAACACACAATTTGACAAAGTAATGAATGGCAAAGTAGATGTGCCATACGATCGATTCTTCATATTGGCACACTATAGCAGCACAAGAGGCAACAAATGCAAATTGTTCAAACAGTGCAAGAGTTGTGGACAAATGGAACAGCTTGGACGAGGTGGCCAGTGACAGTAGAAACATTAAACGGATTCAAAGGTTATCTGGGCAAACTAGGCTATTGAAGGCAGTGGCGGCTCCACCGGGAGGCCAGGGGCCCGTGCCCCCTATTGAGTGCCTGGCCCCCAGTGCCCCCACCCCCAGTTGGGACCCTATACTTAATGCTACATACATTAAACAACAAATGGTTGGCCCACATGATTAGAAGTTGCCACCCCAATGCCCCCCCAACTTGCCAAATCCTAGAGCCGCCACTGATTGAAGGTATTACAATGGCTTTCATACAGGTTGACTTGGCCGCCTAAACCGTGTTAAATCACATTATTATTATGAAGCGTCTCTATGTAATTGCGTTGTTTTTTCGATAGAGAAAAGTACGGAGGAATCACAGCGCCCATCCCACGCTCAGACCAAGAATTTGATCCTGGAGCCAAATACCATATACCTGCAAACGAACCGTACTCCAGGTACTTGCGAGCTATTTCCGGTATAATACCTGTCGAATTCCTTCTGAATTTTAGCAACTACACATGTCTTAGCGATCCAATCTAACATTCGCCGTCTAATTAAACGGCTTCAATTTTGGTTACTTTTGTGGACTCAGAAAAACTATTTGCGTTGTTAAAAACTCTATACAGTACAAACATACTTGCAACTAGGCTATTGAGACATAGAAAATTCGTCGAGACTATAACTGAAACTGCGGGATCAATTGTGCAAACATGATCGCTAGTATCCCGGACTCTGTCACTTAAGAAAGTGTTTCCCAAACTGTGGGTCGCAACCCAAAAGTGGGTCGCAGGGTAGTGTGAAATCAGATTATAAACTATCATTTCATAATTTTCTAACCAACACCATATTGTCACTTGCCTTGCAAAGTTGCGAGTGCGGTTTGTTTTAAGAAATTTATATACATGCAATCCATTCAAAACCCTATATTATGCCTGCACTGATTAGTGTTTTATCCGATTTAAGTTGACGCGACGTTTGCAGGGTCGCAGCGCATTAAGAACCCGCTGAAACACAGACAAGACATGATTCTTATTGAAAATCGTTCACTGGCATTACAGGTACTTCTTCGGTTTCGTGGCGCAATATCAGTTTCACGCGGCTCTGTGTCGGGAGGCTGGTCACAAAGACCCACTGCACACCTGCGACATCTATCGCTCGACCAAAGCAGGAGACAAACTCAGGTGATTCATTACCGCTTTTTTGTGTGATAAGGGGTCGTCCATAAATTACGTAGCGCGGTTAGGGGTCCGGCCATTTGTTACGAAGTGTGACGAGGGGAGGGGTTCCGTAAATGTGACGTAAAGCAAAAAATGTTTAAGTGATGACCTTTGACCTTTTTATCTTTTTTTGCTTGTCAGAGATTTTGGAGAGGAAAAAATACAAAGGTGACCTTTTTTCCTTGTCAAGGCTTTTCGGAAGACGAAAATGGAGGGAGGTCGGCCCGTTTTACGTCATATTTCAGAGGGTCACGTTTTGTCACGTTGCGTTATGTAGGGGGGGGTAAAAAGTGCCAAAATCGCGTTACGTAATTTATGTGTCGAAGAAATTTCACAATTGCGAGCAAATATTTCTGATAGAAATATAAGCATGAGTTCAGTTATTAATCGATATAATGTCGATCTAATTGTTCCTGTAATCAACGTGGTTAGGTCAATGTTAAGCGTCGGTGGAAGTCGTCCGTGGGAGGAAGTGTTGCACACATTTACCGGACAGAAGAGATTCACGGCCGACGCAATGCTCGAATACTTCAAACCGCTTTACAATTGGTTAAAGAAAGAGAACAAGGGTCATCCAGTCGGCTGGGACAAGGATTATAAATGGATTTAATCTTGGATTATAAATGGATTTAATCGTGGATGCAAATGCAGAACGCTTGACGCCATAATTCTTTTGCAACAATTAGGGCCTATCTACGGAAAATTTTATAACAGCGTTTCCTCTTCATCGACTAAATTCTATAATTTATTTGTTGGCATACACGATATTCCTGTTCACCCATGGGCGCCCACACATTGGGGCAAGAAGGGGCACTTGCCCCTCCTGGAAAATAAAAATGCCAATATTTCCCATTGAAATTTGAAAACCTTGCTAAAAAATTAACCGTGACCATTGTGTTAAGATGTGTTTTGCCCCCTCCTGGAAAAAATTTATGGGCGCCCATGTGTTCACCTCTTATTGTTTCAAGTAGCATCTGATTACTGTTAAAATTCAAGCGATTAGAAATTTAACAATTGGAAACTGCAGAAGTCCTGAATGCAATCTGTTTATTTGTTTTATCGCTTAATTTATTAATTTTGATTAAATTTTGACTGAAACGCTGTAAACTCGATTGAGTCCTTTAGTATTCGATCACCAGAGACGATATCAGAAAGTCAGGCGTAAAATCTGATTACGGGAATCGGAGGTGATAAGTTTCTTACAAATAGAGTCTCTAGTTCTAGTCTCAAATTCAGTAGGACTATAAGGAAGGAATTTAGGAATCCTAAATTATTAATTTAGGATTCCATGACTATAATTTCACCACGGTCTCATTTAGACAGCGTTAGATTTTCAGCAACACCAAACGTCATCATCATGACCATCCTGCGCACGCTAAGATCAATTGCTCTGAGAAAGTTGCACATAAATCAAGAACATCTGTAGGCCCTATAGCAAATATTGTTGAAAGGCTATATTCGTCAGCAAAATTTGGTTACTGTGCCCCACATAAAACGACAACAATGTTGACCAACCTCCACAGTTTCAGAGAAATACGCCTCAGAAGTCCAGAAGCGGATCCAACGGTGTGATCAGCTGACCCTCCTGGCCTGATTAGAGGGATCAGCTGACCCTCCTGGCCTGATTAGAGGGATCAGCTGACCCTCCTGGCCTGATTAGAGGGATCAGCTGACCCTCCTGGCTTGTTTTGTAGATAAAAACTTTAAAAAACTTAGCATGGTTTAAAGTGGCTTAGAAGGCATTACTGCCTGTGTGAAAGCCACTAGGGGACTAACGGTAGCAACGGGGCTTGAACCCGCTCCGTCACAGCCTGACGCTCCAGCACGTAACCCACTCTGCCATCTTCCGCCCCAAATAATTAAGCCAGATAAAGTGGCCTGTTTTCCGTCAAAGAATGTACAAGATTTTTATAAATAATTGCTTATTTTTGCGGTTTTTATTGGTGCCAAATCATTTGAAAATTAAAATCACGTTGATATAGTTAACGCTTTACACAATTACCGTTAAACAATTACCGTATGATAGACTTTTGCGCAGACTGCATTCGCTATCTTTTGATGACGTGGCAGAAGAATGAGGTCTGTTTGATCGAAGCCAACAGCGTAGCAGTCTACCGTTTGTTCCGCACCTATATCTACCTTATAGTTTAACCAGTGTTTATTCTAGGCCTGTTGGGGGGGATTTCCCCCCCCCCAAAAAAGTTTTAAAATTCCCTCCAAAAAATTTGTATATGTTGGCTTGGGGTATGGAAATTTCCCCCAAAAAGAGCGGAGAGAAAAATCTTGTCCCCTCCCAAACATTTCAAACTCCCCCAACGTCAAGGTGGCTAGAATAAACACTGAGATTAACTTATATTCGACCTCCCCGCTAGACGAGTCATTGTTCATCTGATTTCGCCGCAGGGCAAGAAGTGTATAATGCATATGTGCAATTGTTGGACACCTGAATGCGCTAGTAGAGCCCATAGAAGGTCTTTAAATGCACTACCTCGTTTGCCAGAACTCTGTGTCACACAGTCATTCAGTCGTCTCCGACTTTGTGTGACACTTTGTACTAGAACACAAAACCGCAAAATTGGCACTTTTATTTGGACGTGCCATAAGAGAAATTAGCCCTGGGTGCTCTCTCTTTCTCTCTCTCTCTCTCTCTCTCTCTCTCTCTCTCTCTCTCTCTCTCTCTCTCTCCAAATATCTACTACACCGTAGATACTCAAGACTGTTTAATACTGGTATTTAATTGCCTTGGTAGATACTGGACGTGTAGTCGTTAACGCTAGGGCGGTTAAATCTCTGGTTTCAGTCTTGCGAAGTTGCGAAGTTATTGTAAACAACGTGTTTAAATTTGCATCAAACATTCTCGTTTTTATCGAACACACGAACCTATAAAATGTAATTGCCATCGTGGCGCAACAACTAAAAAGAGGAAGCGACTTTCTGGAAATGAAAGGAAAAAGATAAGCGATAGAAAGAAATCGTCGTGCTGAACACAAAGTCTGACGATCTTCGTATCAAAAGAACGTCGGTGAGACTGTCGCTATTTTGAATTCTACAAAATATAAACACGAGCAGAACATCGATTTCGAACGATTACAGTATGTTTCTGATGATGATAGCAAAAAAACTTGTTTAATTGATTTACGCACTGACTACCCAACTGATCCAGCGTTATTTGAAAATTTTGCTATCACACCTTCACTTTTTAGAACCATTTCAGAAGTTCATAAAAAAATCTGTGATGTTTGGCATTTTATCCAAGTTCGTGAAATGAGCGGGATTTTTCCAAACATGGCTAAACTTGACAGAATAGACCAGATAACGTTTTGCCTGTCAGCAGTGCATGCGCTGAATGGAGTTTTAGCAGACTAGAGCAAATAAAAAGCCACACACGCTCAACTGTGCATGAGACCCGATTGTCGGACTTGTCCTTGCTAAATATTGAAAAGGAATTTTCTGAAAATTTGCATTTTAACAGTGTGGTTGAGACTTTTTGCTGAAATGAAGAATAGACGTAAGCAGTTGGTGTAGTGTGTGCAATTAAGCAGTGCCAAAACATAAATAATTACTGTATTATTACATGTTTAATGCTTTGTGTATAAATGTTTAAAACTAAATAAATTTACTTCCAATTAAATCATTGAAAATGTTCCTAGAGTTCTTCTTTTTCACAAAATCCAGTGTTCATATTGATTTCAATCAGCAGTTGGTAGTAGTAGTAGTAGTAGTAGTAGTAGTAGTAGTAGTAGTAGTAAGTAGTAGTAGTAGTAGTAGTAGTAGTAGACTTCAAAAACATCTACCAGTCGATAAGGTTAGGCCTACTGTAACGTTAGACATTTGGCGATTAACTAAAATTTGAATGGTCCAAACTCCTTCTGCTGCTCAGAACCGAAAATCACTTACGATTTACCACGCCATCGACATCGAGAAACAATATGAAAGCTTCAGTGGTGTAGCCAGAATTCTGCAGAACGTCGATGTGCCCCCATCTTCAAGAATCCTGGCTAAGTATTCTGCTTCTTCTTCTTCTTCTTCTTCTTCTTCTTCTTCTTCTTCGTCGTCGTCTTCTTCTTCTTCGTCTTCTTCTCCTTCATGTACCTGGTAATGCTACGTCGGCGACCATGGATTTCCACTGCTCTCTTTTTGGCTTTTCTTATCAGTAGGCCTACGATGCTGTTTTTAGTTCTTATTGCTTCTTTTAGGCTGTCTGTGTACTTCATTCTTTGCCTTCCTCTTGCTCTTTTCCCTTTATTTTTCCTGTTATGACTGGATTTTCTAATCCATCTTTTTTAAGGGACTGGCTAAGTCACTGGTCTATAATAAAACAATTACTTTCTTCGATGATTGCTCGAGAGAGTGAGAGTGACGTTCAGTGAAATCAATCATCGTGACAGATCGACCAATCGACGGAAGCAAAGCGCGTCGTCTCGGCACTGATTGGACGATGATATGGTCGCAAATGAAACGTGCGAATTGTGTAGGCCTACTGAAGTTCTGAGTCAGTTTTCCACTCTATAAGAGCGCGTGCTAATTAGACGCACATCGTCTTTATTCGAACGCGTCTCCAACGTGTTCGTATTAATTGCAGCCTCTGTTGGAAAGTCCGTTTGGAAAGTACGTTGACGAGTTCGGTTCGTGACATTTTAAAATAGTTTCGTTTCGTATCCGTACACTTCAGTATTTTAGGAATTGATGGTCTATTTCTGTACGACTTTTAATAAAGTCAAGTCCACAAAATATAGGGGTGGTAAAAATCATATCTAGCAAACGAGCGAAACGTTTGTGAATGATGTTGAAATAATGAATCGCTTTCCGGTTGAGTTCAATTCCTTTGGTTGTCCAAAATCTTTTGTCGTGGTATAATTTTGACATTACACGCATCCACTAGAGTAATGCATAGAAGACTGGATTGATAACTTAACGCCTCAGTTAAAATTAAACCATTATAATAATGTGATTTTAAATGGTTTAGGAGGCTAAGTAAGCCTGTGTGAATTCTACGCCATTGATCGGAAAAAGTTCAGCACAGGCCAAGTTGGCGAATCTGAAAGCATGGAATTAATTTCTATTGCCATTATCAGTCGAAAAATCGTTTAGCAGATGATTGGACGCTTCTTTAGCTTCGCTGCTTTTAGTACAAGACACACGAATTTTTCTTTTAGTATAGGTGAACGTACTCTGTCATAACAGCACCAAGTTTACGGGCATCGAAAAGATGACGCCAAAAGTTCCGTGGGTGGCGATCATGCTGGTCGGACTCTTGACAGAACTAGCGCTAACCAAAGATGACCACGAAAAACTGAAAGACGTGGAAAAACATCTTGAAAGAGTTAAAATAGGTGAAAGAATATTAATAATTAAAGTGTTTTTCTCACAAAACACAATGGTGAATCTGTCTAACAAATACCTAATTTGACTTACAGTACAACATCCTAACAATTGCCCAACTAGTATCTAAAAACATGGCGAGGGAAGCTAAGCAGAAGTAATAAAATGATCATATATACACAGGGAGGCGCAAAAAAACGAACTAGTCACATTTAGGTTTGCATCTAATATAGTCCGGTTTTTTGCGCCACCCTGTACATTTTACCCATATACCGTTGATTCGTGTTAAAATGTTTATACTTATGTACAGTGTACATATTATAACTACGCTGCTGTTGTGCTTTAAGCTGGCATTAAGCGGAAATGCGGTACTCTGGATTTGGACGCTAAAGAATGGACGAGAAAGACCGATGATGAATTAGGTGAATTCCTGAAAAATGCAGCCACGAGCGATTGGAACTATGACACGAATATCACGGATGAAAATGCCCGCAAGGTAAAGAGACAGAGGAAAATCTGATTAGTATTATGCAACAAATGCCATTCGTTTCACGCAAGCGTTTACTAATATTTCAGAGTTAATTAATTATTAACGAGTAGGCCTAACTACGCAGCGGAAATAATAGACCTAATTAGGTTTCACGAAAGCTATAATTGAGTCGTCGTTGATGGTGGTAACAGATTGAAGAGGTGGCTTCTGATATCGAGCGATGGCTCATTCCGGTGATGAAGACAGCAGAATATTATCTCAACCACTCGAAGGAAATGTGTGACGCCACCACGTTTCGAATGCTGCGTTGGTTTCGACAGATGAATGTAGTACCGCCTGCTAAGAATGAAGAGACTCGACTGTAACTACACACAACTTCAATCATCATCATCATCGTCGTCGTCGTCGTCGTCGTCGTCTTTACGATTACGATTTGTCCGGCCGGATACCCTGGATTTGACCTGGATCTTTAGTTGCCATCATCGTCGTGAAAGTGGCGCTATAGAAGTTTAAGATTACGATTATCATCTGTTGACAATTCGGTGTTCATAGTTGTAAATATAGCTGTTAGATCGTCGTATTTTTGACTGAAATAAGTAGCCTACGACGAATTTTCTATAGCGCTTCCAGCAAGCATTGCGCAGTGCACCAGCTTATTCACGAGCGCTCAATCTGGGTGAAATCCATAGTCTGTAATCCGTTGTCCGTTGGTGGTCAAGGTTGTAGATCCAGGTAGGCAGTCGAAAAGCAGGCTAAAGATCGTTTTCGTATTAACTACAATCTTTGATATTTTTGTGCAACAAAACTGTGTAACGATAGTATACGTAAGAGGGGTTTACTTGCGGTTTGTAACGTTTGTTTAATAGGCGAATTACTCGCCTGCTAACCGAGATGCGTATGATTTACGCCACTTCAAACGTCACACGCGATAAAACCGTTTACAAGTTGGGCGATCTCTCGAGAATTCTCGCCAAATCAAGAGATAACGATGAGCTGCTGTGGGCGTGGGGTGCCTGGCACAATACCACCGGACGCCAGATGAAGAAACCGTATGCAGAATTAGTCAGTAAAATGAACGAAGCAGCCAAAGATAACGGTGCGATATTTAGTAGGATTTTGAACAGGTTTTTAATATTGTCATCCCCAACGCTGATTTGTTCCTATTACCTTCTCAGTCAGAGATATTTTGACACCCCCTAACACCCCCAACACAACCCAATTTGAGACCGACACCCCAATTTCAGCTATTGGATGACCTTTTTTGCTTGTCAGACTTTTTCCTCAGGGTACCCACAGAATTTACCGACATCCCCAAATTGATGATCCTAGAAATAACCCTGTTCTCTACTGTCATAGTGATACCAGTCTTAGCCAGGGTATTTCAGCACTTCGCACCAGAGATGGACATGGGTTGGGTTAACCCATGGGTTGGGAAAGTTGGATTGGGTTGGGTCATAAATTTAGGCAGTTGTGGTGGGTTGGGTTGGGTTGGGTTGCAAAACGCTGATTTGCACGTGGCACAGTGCACATACCATATATTGGTTATAAAAAAATGGTTATCGTTTTCCGCATTTTCACGTAACAAATTGCTACCGAACTGTCGCTGGCAATACTGGCTTAGGACGGCTATTAGTTCAATTGGGGATGGGCTGGTTATACTCAGGACTGTCTTGAGCCTCTGGTTCTATTGATCTAAACACAGTTGTTCCTATATAATAAAGCATTAAATTCATATATCCTTTGATCTATAAAGCCCTCCTCGCCGTTGTGGCCCCCGTTGTGTTCTCGATATTGTGCAGCGTCATATGCCTATAGGTAGATGTTAATCCGCAGCCACGAGATATTTGCATAAGACCGGTGGAGGTAAATAATTCAAAGCATTGGAATCGAGAATCGAAATTGATTTAAGGTTATTATAGTCACTTTTTTGAACCATTCACTGTAAATCCATCTTAATCCCCTATTTCCTTCAATAACATTTATGAGCTACTGCGTGCGAACTTTCTAAGCATATGCTATACTGGCTCTAGGGTTCCTTATTCGTTAGCTGAATTTTGGAGAGTATAGGCCTGAGTCATAACTCGGACGTCAACCTTCCTTTGCACGTCACTGATAATTATAATGGCGAAATATAGAGCGACACTTGAGAGGTATTTTTTAAAATGATTTTTATGCAGTAATTGGCAAATTGTTGCTTATCAATACATTTGCTGAATTTGTTTACTTGAAGCTTGGATGGATTGGGTTGGGTTGAGTGAATACTTGCAATTGCCGGCATGGGTTGGGTTGGGTTGGGTTGGAGATCTGATGGGTCGGGTTGGGTTGGGTTCTAAAAAATGGACCCATGTCCATCTCTGCTTCGCACTTCGTAACAGCAGGAGAAAGCCGACTGACCCGCGGCGAGATTAAAACCACTAACATAAAGCTCTCCATATGTAATCGCTGATCGAGCACTGATGACTTACTGCTTGCAATTCGCTAGCATCGTTTGCTATGTCTATATTGGTAGGCCTATCGTATACGTTGTTATGCTTTGGGTGACATTTTAAATTTGCCTGTATGTCCGCTCTAAGGTTATCCGGATGTCGGTTTGCATTGGAAATATGCCGACTACGACAATGACAATATAGAAGCGGAGATGGACGAACTCTTCAAGCAAGTACTGCCTCTGTACGAACAGCTGCACGCCTACGCGCGAAGGAAGCTCTCCAACCGCTACAAGAACGTCGACAGAACGGGCTTCATACCTGCTCACCTACTGGGTAAATGTTCTCTTCAAGTTTAAAAGAGGGCTTCTATACCTTTCAAACTTTCAACTTGATTTAAATGTAATGACGCTCTAATTGTGCTCTTCTAGAGTATTCAATTCTTATGCACTCAGTAACATGATGCTCATCATCATCATCATCATCATCATCATCATCATCATCATCATCATCATCATCATCATCATAATAATCATCATCATAATCATCATAATCATCATCATCATCATCAACATCAGATATCATCAAACGGAGATATCTATCGGAAGGGAATGTGTAAGATAGCCTATAATAGTGGAGATAAATCCAGAAAATGAGTTTTAGTTTAGATTTCAAAGCTCACCGCGAATTGAAAACTTAACAGACATGGCCAGAGGGGGTCAAATTAGTTTATGTGTTTAAAATTCACGCATAAGCTTAGAGACAAAAATTCATGTGACACTTGGGCCGACTTGGCTAGCCTAACAAGGCAAAAAATCAGAATACTTAGTAGGCCTGATTGGTGATAAGATTTTATACTATAGCCTATTTTCGGAAAAATTTTATAATGCCTGTAGAAAACAACAAACTGCAGGACACGTAGGTAGTTAGTTTAGAGTTAACGCATAAATTACCAATAGCAGCCACCAGTCCAAGGCCCCAGTTTCCTTCTTATGTCGGAACTCCTTATATTGATTCGCAATTTTGTTTCTGTATAATTATTCTGTGAAATAATTCACGGCTCCTTCATTAGTATTTTTGTCCTAAAAGTAATTCACGGCTCCTTCATTAGTATTTTTGTCCTAAAAGTAATTCACGGCTCCTTCATTAGTATTTTTGTCCTAAATTTATTGCACTACTGTTACCGTTTCAATTAATTGTCGCAGCGGTTGAAATTCGTTGTCCGGTGTTAAAATTAATGAAAACGTAACGAGTCTTTTGTAATAATTAAGATCGATTTTCATCATCTCTACGACGAAGGTCAGCTCGTATCTATATAGCGATTGTAACGAGCTATGCAAAACCTGCCGTCTCAATTAAAAACAGTAAATTATATTGACGACATCCTCTTGCAACAGACGTTGGGTTCATCACGGTACAGTCTGTTCAGAAAAATCAAGTTCTGCTAGGTCAATAATAGTTTTCTAGTGTTCATAATTAGTGCTCTAATTGTGCAGGTGCTTTTTTTTAATTTGACATTATTTCCCTAATTAGTTTTGTCTTGAATTTATTGCGCAACAATTACCGTTTCAGTTAATTGTCACAGCGGTTAATGAAATTCGCTGTCCGGTGTTAAAATTAATGAAAACGTAACGAGGCTTTTTTTATAATCAAGATCGATTTTCATCTCTGCGACGAAGGGGCAGCTCGTATCTGTAACGAGTTCAACGAACAATATTTTGTGTAAAACCTGGCGTCTCAATTAAAAACAGTAAATGATAATGACAACTTCCTCTTGAAATAATTTTGCAACAGACTTTGGTGTTCATCACGCTACAGTCTGTGCAGAAAAAAACCGGCTTTGCTAGGTCAATAGAGTTTTCTAGTGATCATAATACTACAGTGGTTTTCACACAGGCTTACTTAGCCTCCTAAACCACTTAAAATCACATTATTATTATTATTATTAAACCATTATTAAAATCATCATCATCATCATTATTATTATTATTATTATTATTATTATTATTATTATATAAAAGATAATTGGAAAAGTTTTGTGTCTAGCTATTGCCGCTAATGAGCTGGCAGAAAGCAACTATGATGATGATGATGATTATTATTATTATTATTATTATTATTATTATTATTATTATTATTATTATTATTAGTTCTCTTTAATTGTGTAAATAAAGGTAACATGTGGGCACAGCAGTGGGATTCAATCGACGACATCCTTATTCCCTATCCGAGCGCTCCGTCGAACTATAACGTCACGCGGGCTCTGATCTACCAGAACTACACTCCGGAACACATGTTCCGCCTGGCCGAACAGTTCTTCGTGTCGCTTGGTCTGGAGCCGATGACTCCAGATTTCTGGAGCAAGTCGATGTTCGTCCGACCGACGGACAAACGACCGGTGGAATGCCACGCTTCCGCCTATGACTTTGCCAGTCAGACGGATTTTCGGTGAAGTGCATCGTTTGAGTATAGAGCATATAGCCTAGCTATTTGGTATAGAAGAGCTAAGTTAGTTAGTAAGGCGATTTAATAGTATATATGAACGTGAGCGTAACAATTGAGCCGACAGGTTCGTGGTGCTGGTTGATTAAGAGCGGTTGCCTGTCTTACGCCTCGGGTTAACAGTTTTTACGCATTCGCAAATAAGTCGAATGAGAGAGATTTTGGGTCAGAAACAGTCAAAACTGCTGAACCTTAAGTTGTTCAGTCGTTATCGCCGGCGCAGTTAGTTAGAATCTGCACTTTCGCGAAACGCATATTATAATCATCATTTGATATAGCTGCCCAACTCTTAAATAGATATTGTTAAGCAAATGTCAGACTTGGCTTATAGCTTATAGCGCTGAAGGAAAAAGAACGCTGCAATACGACCGGTTGAGGGAGATGTCTAGTTTATATCCTACTTCCGCCATTCGTCCATCTTGCTCGTAGGTCGGGTGGTCTGAAACTCATGAGAGACTTCTGTCCAGTTTCGTTGAGTCCTCCTTATTCAATTTTAGATTTACGATCACGCATTACAGTGTGTCATGTGTTTAAATCAATAGCGTGCAGAGGCGGTCCGGTGGAGTGGTGGCCCCTGGCGCCGACCAAAAGGGAGGCGCCAAAATTACTTGGCGACATTATTTACTTGTCAACTATCAGATCTGACAGATAGGGGGGGGGGCGCAAACAATTTTTAAACCCCGGGCGCCCACCACTCTCTGCACGCCACCGGTTCAAATGTTCGGAAAGGCAGTGAACTTTTAGTCTATAATCAGATCTGAATTCTCCGTTTTCTAGTGGGGATCGGCGGATAAGACGATCAAAAACTGAAACTAGCGAACCCCGATATAGATCAACGCCATTCATAGCAGCAGCAGCAGAAAATAGGTGTACTATATTCTGTCGGGCGGTATATAAATCTTAATGCAATTCTATCGTGACAAATTCAAACTGTATACAGCATTAAGATGTGCACCGAAGTAACATCCGGCGATCTGGAAGTGATCCATCACGAAATGGGGCACGTCGAGTACTTTATGCAGTATCGTCACCAGCCATACGTCTTCCGGACGGGAGCGAACGCCGCCTTCCACGAGACCATCGGCGACACGATATCCCTCTCGGTCAGAACGGACACTCACCTGTCTGCCATCGGACTGATACCTCCGAATTACATGCGTCTTACCCAGAAACAATTACACGGTGTGAAGAATGAATCGAGATTTCGAAAATTATCATTAGTGGGGGCCCCTATACCCCTGCTAGAGAAAATGCTCCTGCATGTACGCCGCCACCTTGGGAGTTGTGCAAAAAATGAGCAACCCTCCGATTGAGCGGATATCTTGTAGTAACGCTGCAGATATTAACATCAGAGCAGCCCGGCACGAGGGGACACGGGGACCGGGTGCCCCTATTTGAGCTGAGACCAATATGGGGAGCTGGTGACCACGAAAACGTATTTTTAGTTAGAGTAAGAGATGTGGAGATGTAGTGGAGAGTATTGAGTTTGGTCGACATTGCGTTATGTCATGCTTTTTTAAAATAAGGATATTGCATTATGTATGTATGTACAGTATGTATGTATGCATGTATGTATGTATGTATGTAATGTATGTAACCTATGTATGTATGTACTGTAATGTATGTTTAATGTTTGTTTGGTAACGTGACAATAGAATATAAGTGCATAACGAAATGGGTCAACGAATGACCTTTTGAGATTGGCGCTGTTATCTGAGCAGAACAGAAGATAAACTTTCTGATGAGAACGGCTTTGCTGAAGATCGCCTTCCTTCCCTTCGGTTACGCCCTCGACAAATGGCGCTTCAGGGTGTTCCGAGGCGAGATTACTCCGGCCGATTACACGACCAGCTGGTGGAAGATGAGGTTCACATTAGCAGAAACCAGAATTTATATATATATATATATATATATATATATATATATATTCCTCAATAATAATCGCTTTAGCAATTGAATCAGATTTTCTTATGTTAATGATCCAACAGAAATACTCCGCATCCATTTTCTCGAAAACTTGAGTCTAACGAATCCTTGGATATTGCAGTGCAATGTAATCTTATGATATATATAAGTACTTATTTATATACTTATAAGTATATATAATATAACTACTTATTATATACTTATAAGTATATATTAAGTACTTCAGTATATATATATATATATATATATATATATATATATATATTTCAATGCAACACTGCGCTCTCATCTTCCAAACACTAATTCATATTTTGTTTGTCTATTGCTGCACGACCTTATGTGTGGGGTTCTCTCTTACTGCGTGTCGTTTGTCTTTAGAGAATATTACGGAGGGATTACGGCACCAGTTCCACGTTCACGCGACGATTTCGACCTCGGAGCCAAGTACCATATACCTGCAAACGTACCATATTCCAGGTACTGCATGTCACTATGGACGTTCCTCCGATTGCGCTCTTTTGAATCCTGTCTTACTAAGCGATCGAATTTACCAATCAATTACGGCTAATAAAATATATTGATAATATATCGCTGCATTTTCGAACTTTTGTTTGGATAAGTTTGAAATACACGATCTGCATATATAGGCAAGACAGTTCACACTTCACAAGATAGAACAAAGTGATTGTGACGTGTATAGGCAACATAGACGTTCATCAAGACTATTTGAAATATTAGGATAAAAGTATGAACAGAGGGGAAAGAAAGGTTTCTCACTCTTTCATCACTGATCCACTCAGAGATATTTCTAGAATTGTGAATTTGGGAGTGTCGACTTCAAATTGGGGGGGGGTGTGCGGAGCTAGTTAGTATGCATTTTGTACGCATACCTTTGTCACATTACCAAATTTGGGAGTGTCGACCTCAAATTGGGGGGTGTTGGGGGCTGTTAGGGGGTGTAAAAATATCCCTGGATCCATTTCAAGAAATGACTTGCACAAACACACATTTACACACGTAAACGCCAACCGATGCAGAGGTATTTTAAGCATTAAAGATTTCAACGCCGTTCTCTGACGACGCTAGATTTCGAATGAGTCGTTCCGGCACGACTCGGATCTTGTTTTGTGCTGTAGGTATTTCTTCAGTTTCGTGGGACAATTTCAGTTTCACGCGGCGCTCTGTAAGGAGGCTGGACACAAGGGACCGCTGCACACCTGCGACATCTATCGCTCGACCAAGGCAGGAAACAAGCTCAGGTATGACTCGCTAGTGCCGTGATATATATATATATATATATATATATATATATATATATATATATATATATATATATATATAGCAAATAGTTGTTGGCGGCTTTTAGTTTTGGCAAGTATATAATTATATATATTATATATATATATTTCAATATATATAGGGCCAACCATTTGTTGTTTAATAATTATATAGGCATTATATATATAGGGTCCCAATATGGGGCCACTGGGGGCTATATAATTAGGGGGCACGCCCCTATATATATATATATATATATATATATATATATATATATATATATAATTATATATATACGCCCGTAAGCTAAAACAGAGAACTAAAATTTAATAGCAACAACTCTTTGCTTATACATATCCCTATGTGTTGTCCTGCAGGTAGTAGTAGAAATAAGTTTAATGATGAACTAATTTCGTGTATGATCGTTAATATTGTGTACAGGTCAGTTCTAAGTCTCGGTGGAAGGTGTCCTTGGGAGGAAGTGCTACACACATTGACTGGGCAGAGGAGGTTCAAAGCTGATTCGATGCTCGAATACTTCAAGCCGCTGTACGACTGGTTGAAAGATGACAACGACGGTCTTACAGTTGGCTGGAACAGAGAAGAACATCGACCTTACTCTTGAAAAACTAACGCAGGAAACAAACCATTGAAATTCTTCTGCCATAATAATTATCTGTCGATACCAATAATAATATTGAAAACGTTTAATTTGCACACAACATTCATTAACTAATTCTACAAGTTATAATACATTTTCTGATATTACTCAACTTAATATACAAGATTCGGAACTGCTTCTCAGCATGATCAGTGATCCCACTTGTATTGTTGTAACATTGACTGTCCATTCAACTCTCACCGTTTTCAATGCGTATATATAGGCTAATATGTCGGTCATCATCATGCAGGACTCTTTCTCGCTCTAGGCTTAATTTTTAAAACTTCTCGACTTCACCGCCTATTTATTTAAAGTTGCGTTTTATTAGCGTTAAAATGTAAGAAATTAAACGTATCGTATAAGAGCCGCAAAAATCTGCAGCTCTTCTAATCGCAGACGCCTTAATTGTGTTTGTTTGCAATATTATGCCTTGAAATTTCTGATTAAATATTATGTTAATTCAAACGCTACAAACACGTCTCGAGTCATTTAAAATGTTGAGCTCAGTTCAGAGATAATTGTCATCGCCCCTTTGACTCGTTCCGCAATTATAATATACGGGGAAATATTTTCGAGATTCAATATTCATATGATCAGTCCTGTCTCTACCAGGGTGCGATTTGTGACTGGAGCAGTGGGAGGAATATCTGGGGAGAAAAGAGTTTGGGGGGGGATGTAGTTGTTGGGGAAATGTAGCAGTGGAGGGATATAGTAGTGAAGGGATGTAGCAGTAGGGGGGATGCAGTTGGGCAGTGAGGGGGGGAGATTCCCCTTCCCTTTACAAATCGCACTCTGGTCCCTACTAAAATCAGACTATTCACCACAATGACTTGGTTATCGAGATTGCTGTGAACTGTCTACGGTAGTTTTAAAAAGTAAGTAAAATCTTATGGATTCAATTTCTTAGAGCGCCCTCGAGTGGTGTACCGTAGTATCTGCTTATTCTTAGGTGCTCCATCTAGCTTTGAAATAGCTATAGCCAGAAATGGTCGGTAGGGGCCTATATCCCAGATTCCAGAGGAGTCACATAATGAAAGCCAGGGGGTGCCCAGGCACTCCCAAAATCTTGTTGCGTCTAAAAACTTTCATAGCATTGCGTGACATGGACAATAAGTATCATTTATAATTGTAGCGTTTGCGTTTACTAGTACTTCCTTGGGCGTCCGGAGGGGTGCAAGTGGGTGCAATTACACCCCCCTTGGAAAACTTGTGTAGTTATGAAAACAGTAAATTTACTTGTTTCTTTAGTCACAACACCTTATTTTGCACCCCTGGACAATTTTTTCATTTCTTTTGCCACAAAACCCTGTTTTGCACCCACCCCCTTGAAAAATTTCTGCGGACGCCCATGAGTACTGCGCTCAGCTCTAATTTAATTACTTAAAGTAGACTCACATTTTAAGCGTCAAAATACACGTTGAAACCAACCTGGTATAAATCAGCCAAATTGACAGCAGAGAGTCGGGGATGGGATGGTGCTTGTGTGGGTCGAGGAGGCTGAGGCGTCAACGGTGTTCTCAGGTAGACAGGTTAGCCTATAATCGATCGTTCATTCAGCGCTCACTTTTTCCTTTCTTTTGATCTGTATCTTTCCGTAGCAGAGATGTTTCTAGATATCATGTACTTTTGATGATCCGGCAAAGCGACATTTTCGAATACTGACCCCAGTGACTCATAGGGAAAGAAAAGTCTGTCGCACACGGAATAACGGTCACTGGCATCGGCGCCGACGCGAGAAAGGGAAGGGCAAGGGAGCCGGGCATCGACCCGACCTTCTGTTTTGCTCGTCGGAGACTTTTTATACGAAAATGTCGATGTGCCCCCATTCACGAGCCCTGACTGCGCCACTGTCCACTAGTTTTAGACTTACTTAGCCTCCTAAACCACTTAAAATCATATTATTATTATTATTATTATTATTATTATTATTATTATTATTATTATTATTATTATTATTACTTCCACTACTACTACTACTACTACTACTACTACTACTACTACTACTACTACTACTACTACTACTACTACTACTACTACTACTACTACTACTACTACTACTACTACTACTACTACTACTACTATTACTATTACTATTATTATATACCAAGGGGCCGTCATGACGCGTAGGTAGTAATCGATTGGTGTGAAAAACTATTTGCTGACTAATATTCTTCGAGAGAAACAAAAACACCCTGTGCACTCTTTTTCCTTCTCTTCATTTTCAAGTCGGTTGGTCTCTCTTTCTGAAATTACTCGCAATACAAGCATGTGGTTTCCTATGCGATGTCAGATGGCAAAATTAAACTCCTGCTCGCACAGTAGGCGATGTCATTAGTGGCCCAGGAAATAATGCTAATATTGCAAGCTGGATGCGTGCGCCAAACGAGAGCGCAGTGTCGAAAATGAAAATTACTTGTGCAAACAGTCGACGTACTGCAGTCTCGCATTTCCCACTGATGAGCTGCACTTGCTTGCTTCCCTCCCGTGTTGGACTCTTGGAAGGAGGACGCCTCGTGAAATCTTCATGCGTCATAACGACATGCAGCGGACCGACCCTCCTAGAGCAGATGCAAGAGAAGAGGGTGCGTCGACATTCAGCAAGATGCAAGACATGCAACATCTCTCTCTCTCTCTCTCTCTCTCTCTCTCTCTCTCTCTCTCTCTCTCTCTATCGTTCATTGACCTTGCACTGGTATCGTCTGCCGCTGCCAATCTTGTTACGTGACTTTTGCATTTTGGAAAAGAAACTATATACGTGACGTTCCATGACGCTTCCTCTGTAACAGGGATCGAGCGAGCGATTTGACAAATTACGAAATATAAGGACGAGGAAAAAATTAATTTGATTTCAACCGAAATTCAGGTAAGTAGGACTGTTGTGACTATTAATTAATTATGATCATTCTGATATAAGCAATACACTATTTGCGACAACCTCTATTGGTCTCCTTGTGGATTCACAGTATAAGACCGTTATTTCAATCTAATTTCTCTCTCTCTCCTTCTGTATCCATCTATCTGTTCATCTTTCAAGGCATTGATCTGTCTGTCTTTCTCTCTCTGCTTCTCCATCTCTCTCTCCCTCAAGACGCCTGTATTAAGTATTTCTATATATATTAAGTATTTCTATATATATATTATATATATATATATATATATATATATATATATATATATCTTGACACGAGGAAAGGAGAAAGATTGAAATGTTTACTTGATGAGATATAGTAGAGACACACACACACACATATACATATAATATATATATATAACCCGATATACAGAGATACAGTGGAGGCATGTCAGAAAGGTGAAAGCATATAAACGACGCCTTTTCTGTTTCCACCAACAAATTTCATTCGTCGGGTCTGTCGAACATCAACGCCAAGCGACCGCCTTTCGTCGACCGACCGACCGAAGAAGACAGAAGAAGACAAGTGGTGATTGTGGTCCGGTCGGGCATCAATGCGCACACCGGCGGTCCCCAGAACGACTCTTAGTTCGGCAGCTTCCTCGGCGGCGGCGGAGGAGAGAGTCGTTGGAAACGCTGTTACTTCGGCCGGTAAGACGGACGATGCTAATGCGGCCTCTGGGGGTGGGGGCGAGGGGCGATAACGTAGCTCTGATGAATGGAATTAATAACCGTATCGGTGTATTAGTACGAGACCCCCCCCAGGCCCCATACGGCAGCCATCGCTACTTCTTCTAGACGCTTCTTCGGCGGTCGCCATTTTGAATATGTCGGTCCTGTGTGAGCGCGCATTTAATGCATTCTTCGTCTGTAGAAGAAACGGATTCGAAACACAGTTGAATACTTACTTACTACGCATCACTCGCGATAATCATCACTGACGATCAAGCTGAGGAGGTTCTAGACGATTCGTGGTCCTGCGTCTTCAGAGTCGATGGAACTGCGCCGTCAGCATCCAGCTGCTTTGAATATGCTAGTCTCTGCGGGTTTCTTTCTATATGCTACAGTACATGAAACAAAGATAAAACCGGAGAAGAGACGAGGATTATTACCTTATTTAATATGCACAGGGGAATAAAGAGAAGAAGGAATGAAAGCTATAGACAACTGTTCAGAGGAGACGAGGAAAGCAAAGAAGAATACAAGAGACCAGAAGAGAATAGCGAACGAATAGACAACGCATGATTTGAAAAGCGTTTTTGAAAAATCACTTATAGACCGCTATGTGCGTTAAAACTGTCTGAATAGATACAATTACAAGGATTTCTAGCAAGAAGCAAATCGAAGCATTTGCAGTGACTGGACCCTCCTCTGGAATGCACTGAATCCCATCCATTCGGGCCTCGTTTCTTATTTCCTGGCTGCGTTCAGTGCGAAAGCTAAAGTCTCACTACTTTATTACGCGACTCCGATGACAGGAGCGCCTCTGAGTAGGAATATAAGAGGCGCTATATAAATGCTACATTACATTACATTACAAAGCGATAATCTCGTAGCAGTGAATAACCGTCTTTAAGGTGTTTTGCTTATCTATAGTATGTAACCGAGATATTAAACAACGGTTCGCTATTCTGTTACCAGTGGCGGCTCTAGGATTTGGCAAGTGGGGGGCGTTGGGGTGGCAACTTCTAATCATGGGGAGGCCAACCACTTGTTGTTTAATGTATGTATCATTAAGTATAGGGTCCCAACAGAGGGGGGCCACTGGGGGCCAGGAACTCAATAGGGGCACGGGCCCCCCTAATCCCCCCGGTGGAGCCGCCACTGTCTGTTACCGCAAGCCTTTTCAGCTCGATAGAAAGAACGTCGGGAAGGTGGATTCTGAGAGTGTCGAATACGCGAAATTTCGTTTGTATCGAATATCAAAACGCGTCCCCTAAAGCCAACTGTCAGTTCGCGTTTATTCATAATAATAGATTCTTAACCCCTTAACCGTGTATTTAACTGTAACTCAATGTAAAATGGACGGATATATCCGGGATCCCCAGTTACGGGGTTAATCTTACTAATTGCATCAGAATTTTCGTATACGCTACGAAGTCATCGTCGTAGTGAACGACGGTAGACCCGTGACAACACGGTACAGACAGAAATGGTTTTTAAAATCACTGCAATGTAACGTAGTAATGTACAGTACTACTCCTTATATAGCGTTTCTACTCTTAGGCGCTTCCGACTTTAGCGTCGCTTGACGAGAAAACGAGACGCTAATAGCCCACAGTTGTCCTCAACTCCACGAAACAGTCTCTGCAAAAGAGACGAATAGACGCAGCAGCAGCAGTCTCTGTGCTTTCTGTGAGTATATTTTCGAAAGGGCAAAATGAAACGACAGCGAAACACAAAGAAGGTGGCGTCCAGCAAGATAGCTTTGCTGGAAGAAATGTCGACGAGTCAGTATAATGGAGCCAATCCAGTTGTCCGCGTGTCAAAATACCCATTAGTGCCAACGTTTACGGCGTGCTCAGGTTCGTGTTTATGTTAACCTTTTAACGGAGGGTTTCTCGTATTTGTGCACAGTAACAAATGTACGGGAGCAACGAGATTACGAAGCAAGAACGTAATGTGAATGGATGGCCAAGGGCGTCCGGAGGGGGGGTGAAAGGGAGTGCAATTGCACCCTCCTGGAAAAATTGTGGAGTTATGAAACAAGTAAAATTACTTGTTTCTTCTGTCACAAGACCCTGTTTTGCATCCCCTGGAAAAATTTCTGCGAACGCCCATGTGAATGGCAGGGTGGAACATAGTGGTTCTCACACACAGGCAGATCCTACTGTAGCGCTCTAACAGGCCCTGTTACTAATACTATTATCATCATCATCATAATCATCATCATCATCACCGTCACCATAATCATCACGATCATCATCTGTTTAAAATAACCGAAACATCCCTTATTATTATTCGACTATTTATGAAGCGCCGTAACATGGCTATCGGCCAAAACCAAAAGCGCTGTACAATCAACACACAGCTAATAGTTTTACGATCTTGAACAAACGTTTTTAGTTCTTTGGCGAACCAGCCGAATGACCTGTAAATTCATCGAAGAGGATTCCTGGCGAAACTGCGTAAGTTTTAATTAACAAACGATTCTCGCCAGCCGAATAATAATAATACACCTCTTGCCGGCCACAAACCGTAACACCACCACGTACTGTAACTGGGTCGCTAAATTACTCCCAGCGCCGTCCATTATGCGATCTACTTACTGTTCAGTCTTTTGCTTTTGTAGCATCGACTGACTAAAAACTCGCGGTCCCCATTACTACTACTACTACTACTACTACTACTACTACTACTACTACTGCTACTACTACTGCTACTACTACTACTACTGCTGCTGCTGCTGCACCACCACTACTGCTGCTGCACTACCACCACCACCACCACCACCACCACCACTGCACCACCTGCTGCACACACCACCACCACCACCACCACCACCACCACCACCACCACCACCACACTGCACCTGCTGCACCACTGCACCACCACCACCACCACCACCACCACCACCACCACTGCACCACCACTGCAGGCCACTGCACACTACTACTACCACCACCACCACCACCACCACCACCACCACCACCACCACCACCACTACTACTACTACTACTACTACTACTACTACTACTACTACTAATAATAATAATAATAATAATCATTGTCATCGTCATCGTCGTCGTCATCATCATCCTTGAACTGATTATTATGGTGGCATATCGTACAACTATACTGCTAGGACACCTAACAATTGAAAATACAGTATATCTGTTAGGGAACTCCAACTGAGCATCCCTCTATTTCAACTCTTGAGACGACCAAATCGGTCGACTGTGTGTGTGTGTGTGTGTGTGTGTGTGTGTGTGTGTGTGTGTGTGTGTGTGTGTGTGTGACTGCAGGATAATAATAGCACCGAAGAATGTACGCAGTTGTTGTCGTCGTCCGCAATCTACGACCATGGAACCTGCAGCGCCTCCACAACGGAACAGCGACGCATCTCCTTCTCTTCGCGTGCATCGGCGCCGTTATGTCCGTCGGGTGAGCAGCGATTCTGCCGCGGTGGATTGCACGCCGAAGACGAAGCTTTGTGTGAAAGTTGTAAGACGACGATCCGAAGTATAGTGAGGCAGGCGCTACGCGAGAGCGATTGTGTTTGCAGACGTTAGAACGCCCGGATGTCGTGCTCGAAGCACTTAAGCGGTTGACGGAGGGAAATGGTTTTTTCCGGGTCAATTGGAAAGGATAGGAGCTGTACACGATAGCTGCAAGAGGCAACGGTCGAAATGTGGTTCCAGGCTGCCAGGCAGGATTGTCGTAGCCAGTGGCGTAAAACACTTTGTTGACTGCCCCGGTTGACAAAGGGGGGAAATGGTTTTCCGGGTTAGGGTTGGCTTAAAGGATAGGAGAACTGTGCACTTTTTTTTTTTTTTTTTTTTTTTTTTTTGCGTCAGGGTAAAAAGGAGGCTGATGACCTTTTTTTTTTTTTTTTTTTTTTTTTTTTTTTTTTGTGGTTCCAGGAAACTTTGGAACTTTGGGGCCCCCATGACAAAGATGCCCCAGGCCCCCCAAATTGTCACGCTACGCCACTGCTCGAGCAGCAGAATTCGCGAATCAGTCCTATAGGCAACCGAAGGGTTTTATGCCTCATTAGACGAAGTAATTTTCAAGTCTAATGACTAAACAGCTTTTTGAAATCCAAAATCAGAGAAACCGAAAAGTAGTTAGGCGGATTACGCTTGGTGAGAACTGATGAGCGAACGGGCCACTCACTGATCGTCGAAATGTTTGACGGAGATTTTGAAGCACGCAAATAAATATAGGCTATTATACTTTGGTTCCACTGTCAAACGCCATGACGCTCAACGAAATTCAAAAATTGTGCATATCTAAAGTTCCTTGACTTTTAGACAGCCGCATTTAGACCAAAGCCATTCTTAAGAATTACATAAAATATACAACTGCCCCATCTCTCACCCCAATTGCCTCGGAGATTATGCATGAGTCAGATGCGATGGTCATAACATAAGCAGCATCATCACGACTCTGCTGCTGCATGTCAGCGGCCTTCTTCCGACAAGCAATTTATCCTGCAATTTCTTACAAAACCACGATATAAACTTCTAGATTTCTCAGACCAGTTGGAAATAATCTCTTCCCATAGGTCCGTTAGTTATGTTCCTTGCAGTCCGGTTGGCTGCTGCTATCAATGCCGTCTTCCCATTTGCAGCTGAATAGGATTCATTTCCTGGCGCACATCGATCTCCGCATCCCATTCGGCTGCCACGCGTCTTTGTAATCGTCTTTTCTACCTGGCAATACATGAATTTTCCAGTCGGATTCATGTCCGTCCATATCCGCCCCGATATTTTTCTTTACTGCGTTTTCCACAAGGGACGCTGAAAATCTTTGACGAATTAAACGACAATTTCTGCAGAACGTCTCCACACAATGCAATAATATTCGTTGTTTAATATTACCTACTCAATTGAAACCGAAAGCAGTACGTCTATTAGATTAGCAAGAGTTACAGACGAATGAGAAATTACGGGGGATGCTTTGGAATACTGCGAATGATCGAAATCCACTATAGTCTTCGACAAAACTAACCAAATAAACTGGATAATTTATCAGATAATTATGTTTGACATGTTATGCATACAATGACCAACTCATTAATCAAGTGCGCAAAATGACTGATTTGCTAGTCGAACTAGAAGTATTTTGCCTAAGTATGTTCATCTCGCCCTGCCTACTTGGCTTTGTACGACCGGTTCTCGTCAGAACACCGAAGTTCAGCAACGTCGAGCGTGGTTAGTACTTAGATGGGTGACCATCCCGGGATCTAGCCGTGGTGCCGGCGGTCAACCAAGCCGTCCATCGCTTAGGCGTCGATAAATTGGTAGCAGCACTAAGCTGCGAAGGTAAAACTCAGGTCTAGAGAAAGTAATGGCAAACTACTCTAGATTAATGGCGTAAACCACCTGCGTCGCTGCCTGCCTAGTACACGGAGATCAGCGCCGGAAACGCTCGTTCGAGTACGGGACTACCTTTACCTTTTTATGTTTATCTCAGTTTAGCCAAAGCTCCTGTATATTCAGTCGAATCGAATATAATATTATTACTGCAACTCTTTACACAGCGCGCACAGTCGATCTATATCGCGATTGGCGTGCGACGTGTTCAACAAGATATTTGAATCACGAAGATTCCTACTTCTTAGACAGCAAGATTTTTAATCTTAGCTTGTCGACAAAAGATATTATATGCCAGTGGAATATTGCAAACCCGTGTTCGATCGCCATCCATGCATCCCTCTCGACAGCAGAGAGGGGAAAGAACATTCTGCACAGTTTGGTCGGATTATTTCCACGATGGTACCTAAAATTTCTGTGAGCAGAGAAATAAAAATACCTCCACGACCAGACCCCAAGGGAGTTAATCGCGAGCGCGTCGAAAAATGCCGGGTTGAAAGACGACTAAGTGAACAGGCGTGATCGTTTCAAATATCAACATTGAATTTGCATAACACGTCGATATAGACCAATAGCCATACTGTTTTTTTATCTGTGCGCAAATCGCAATAGAGAGTTCTCAATCTTTATAGTGCGCGTCCTTTTAAAATTACCCTTGATGTTGAAACGGATTTTCGACTAAACTGCTAAAAATAATAATGACAATCAAAATGTTCGAAATCGTTATTATTTAATTGTCTCCATGTCTATCCTCGAATGACAATTATAGTAAGATTTCGTAACTAGTACTAACTACCACTGAGGACATTTTGTACAATAACAAGAAAAGAGACAACCCAATTTTTTCTTTTATGGCAAATCGTCATTCGACCCCGTGGGGAATCGCGACCCACAGGCTGAGAACCGCTGCAATAGAGCAAAGACAGAGTTTTCCTAATAATAATTGACATTCTGTCCGTTGTTATCATGTGCAACGTTCAGCAAACGCGGGATCATTTGATATAAGGAAAAAATTGATATGCAGTAAATAACGATCGTGGAATCATCATACATTTAGCGGTGTAAACGTATGCGAATTCCGATGTGTCTCTGTCTTTTGTCGAAAAACGAGAATGCAAAAACAAGACGGAGAACAGTGTATAGCTTCGAATATCGCATAGATTGTTATTATTAATTTTTTTTCTTCCACTGGTTTGTCAGACTGACTGCCGAGTCGAGTTGTTGGCGTACAAGATCAGTTTCTTCTATTATATTGCGTCGGGTTTGTTCGGGGTCTTTTGTTGCCAAACAGTGTGAGTTACGGCGTTGGCGATGTGCGCGGCTGTCAGAGGTTATTTGTGGGTTTCGACGTGGCGCTTTGCGTCTGGGGCTGATGAAAATATCTTGCTCAAGGGAAGTGGGATCTTCTTGAAAATAAAAACTGTCATTCAGTGCCTAAGCTAGATTTGATTTTTAGAAAAAACTGTGGTCTTTTTTCAATGAAAATGAGATGATTTAGTAATTTGATTAAGCATTGTCCGAAATTCAGTCTATTAATTATTACCTATATGTATATGTTGGAAAGGGAATATTTGAAACTATTTTATGTGCCATATGCATTAATCTAACGTTGCTTCATTCGCGTTTGAAGAGTGATTCCATTCTCTTTTCCAATATTATTCGTAATTTCAATATTGTGTCATATATATATATATATATATATATATATATATATATATATATATATATATATATATATATATATATATATATATATATATATTCTGCCAACGGCTGAGTTTTAACACTCGTTCGCCAAAATTCTTTCCTAGTCGGATTTTACTTTTCACGAGACTTGATGATCGAATCTTCTCAGAATCCAGTATAGGCCCCAATAACGCCTTGCTTTGCCCCAACTGCACCGAAACAATAAATATTTGCGGAATTGTGCTACTAGTGTGCAAAGAGCGATAAATTCGAAATTGATGACACAATGTAGCAATTAACAGCAAAGCCTTTGGGAACCAGAGAACTAAACGCACGTTCGAATGCTCGAACATAACCAGCAAATATTTGCCGACCACAGAGGCGAGATGGGCGTCCACCGACATTTTTCCAGGGGGGGAGTGCAAAACAGAGTTTTGTGACGAAAGAAACAAGTAATTTTACTTTTTTCAGGACCATATTTTTCCAGGGGGTGCAATTGCACCCCTTGCACATCCCTCCGGACGCCCACGAGAGGCGACTCGAGTGGGGGGCCCATTGCCTCTATTGAATGCCTGGCCCCAGTGGCCCCAATCGAAGGTGATATTTTTCCTATATGTGCTGATTTATGAAAAATTGTTGGCCCCATGCCAAGAAGTTGCCACCCGCCCCCCGCCACAGATCCTGAGCAGCCACTTCCTGATGAAATTCGTATTTTTGCGAGAAAACAATTAATTATCAATCCTAGGCTAATTGGCCCGATGCAAATCGGCGATCGTCCCTGGAAATTCTTTAGCCTCCTTATTAGGCCATTCGAGTCTACGCTGATACGTGTAGACTTAGGACTTGTATAGTCGGTAATCGCCTCGACAACATTCCTTCAGAAGAATTATTTTACGCAAGAAAATTAAGGTTTTTCGCGAAGAAACGAAGAGGCCAAAGTAAACCAAATCCTGCTCAATTAATTATTTATAAATGATATTTTACGAGAATTAAGACGCGTTAATGTTGCAGTTATGTTTTCAGTTTTGCCATTCGGAAGCAACGTCGTTTGTAATCCGTATGCCTAATACTATAATAGGCCTATCCTGCGCATTTTCAATTGTTTGAAGAGTGCCTCGCTGTTGTTCAATCGCGCTGATTTATGCAGGGAATGAATTTCAAGCCGAATACATCCTCGAAGACCGACGACAGCCGTTCTCAGGACGGGGTCACAAGAGGGCAAAGGTCACCCGCCGAGTCACTCGATTTATGGAAATTATGGGTCGTAGGTTACCACATACTTGCTCCGTCTCTTTATTTCTCTACCCGTCTCCTTTCAGTTTTTCTCTCTCTAGTCCTGTCGATAGCGAACTGTCCTGCTTCTGTCTATATCAGTCTTTTTCAGTCTATAGTCAGTCGCTTTCCCATTATGGAGACAAATGGAAATTTAGAGAAATTCTCTTTCAGACCAGCAGAGACGTCATTTCACAGTCTTCCAGGCTGGTCAAGACATTTTCCACCTGGCAACTTTGCAAAAATGTTGACTTTTTTGCTTGTCAGTCTTCAGTCTTCGATTGATTACTTCTAATTACTCCTCGAGGAGTCGATGATCCTATCTTTTAAACTGAAAAACACAATCATTCGCGAAAAAATTTGTTTCTTAAAAATCAGAGGGGGCAACGGTCCCTATCCCCAATGACGTCCCTGCAGACAAGGTACATTTTGTGGACCGAATGTGTTTTTGAGAGGTGATCGAGGTTTGCATTGTACTGTACATCAACACGAACCTCAACGTTTCCACGCGTCTTCGTACATCACCTTCGCAGGTACAATGCTGTAGGTGGGACGGCGACCTTATAACTGAAATTTATATACAATATTTGCTGGGACATCTTCAACGCGACAAAATTTTATGCTTTAAATCCGCTGCTAACTGTTCAAGGATTCTTTGCAATTCTTTTGCAAAATTAACTAAGATAGAAACATCATCGTCATAACAACAGGCGGTCAGAAGTTTAACAGCCAAAAACTTGATCTCTGAAGTGCTTCTGGAGACGATTTGATTTAAATCCCAGATCATCTTCTAACCAAACGAAAACTTGCGCAAGTTTCTTATTAGATTTTTCTTGAAACTGCTCGTACGCAAAACTTTACGTGAATACGTTTACAAGAAAATCAGTTGGTCATAGAAGTGCACATAAAATACCATAAGTAATATATCGATTTAAAACGTTGGCGTTCGATCATTATTATTGTTATTGTTATTATTTTGATCATTTTTATAGCGCCATTATTATCGTTTTTATAGCTCTATAGAGCGTTATATATAATATATATTTTTTATAGCGTTTTTATAGCATCTTTAAAGTGCCATTATTGTCGTTTTTTATAGCGCTATAACGCGTTATATAATTATATATATAATGGCGTTTTTATAGCATTTTTATAGCGCCATTATATACCTACAGCGCCATTATCTTAGTTATTGTTATTATTTTTTTTATTGTTTTTATAGCGCCATAGATGGGCATAGCCTATCGCAAGAACGTTGTAAATGACGGCAAAAATAATAGTCGGAGAAGTGTCTTTAGCTTGTGTATCGGAAATTTCATGCAAATCTTTCACGCAACAGTTTCTGTCTGAGCGTATAACAAGTCTTGGAGAAATTTGTCCGAAAGCGCACTGCACTTTTGCCCTTTCGTGTAACGTATGGCAGATGTCGCTATCTGGACTGAACAGGTGTCAACACTTACGAAAAGCCATCTGAGTGAAGGATTACTCGCCTGTCACTGCTTGTACTGTAAGTAAGTAAGTAAGTAAGCAAACAAAATTTTTATAGCGCTGCTCGAAAGCTTGGCGCAGTGCACCAACCTATTCACGAGCGCTCAATCTGGGTGAAATCCATGGTCCGTAATCCGTAGTCAGTAGTGGCTATTTAAGTAATAATAATAATAATAATAATTATTATTATTATTATTATTATTATTATTATTATTATTATTATACTGGTAGCAGTGGCGGCTCTAGGATTTGGCAAGTGGGGGGGCCGTTGGGGTGGCAACTTCTAATCATGGGGCCAACCATTTGTTGTTTAATGTATGTAGCATTAAGTATAGGGTCCCAACTAGGGGGGCCACTGGGGGGGGCAGGCACTCAATAGGGGCACGGGCCCCCCTGGCCCCTCCGGTGGAGCCGCCACTGACTGGTAGTGATTGTGGCGGCGGTGGTGGTGGTGGTGACGACGACGATGATGTTGACGACGATGACGATGATGACAATGCTCAGAATTGTGTCTAGTTTTATATTTAGATTTTGTGTTGATTCAATAGAAGCGCAGTTTCTCCTCAGCAAGACACGCTGTCTGATGAAGCGCAAAGATGCGTTGCCACTGCCTTTGGGCTTCATTTCGCCCCGCCGGCGCTAAGCAATAAGCCCAATCAGGGGCGCCCATCCCCCTCCCTGGCTACCGGAAGTAGCTTTCCCCCTTCCCCGTGCTACTCTAACGCGATACCAAAACTCAGGGGTGAATTTCCTACCCATAGCTTTTTCAGGAAGCATTTGCTTCCTTCTCCCCCCCCCCTCCCCATCTGTGGGCGCCCTTGAGCCCAATGGAAAAAGGACGGCGGTCGCACGGCATTGCGTGCCCGTCGGCGCTGCTCTGCGCAGCCCCGGCCGCCCCGCGGTCGACGCAGCAGCGACTGCCGTCTCGCTGGTTATTTAAAGGAGAAGGCGTCGGCCGCTTCTATAACGCTGCCACCGCCGCCGCCGCCGCCGCCGCAGTAGTCGGGTGTTGTCGAATATATTGGTCGTTATATGTGAATTATTGCCCGTCGTTGACGTCGAAAGCGGACGAATTCGTCCTGCTGTTCAGAAACACCGGTAAGTGAAAGCATAAACAACGAAGACGCGCGTCGGGATGTCGTTTGGTCCAAGCGACGAACTGCTGTCGAGCGCAATCGGCAGAAGTTTATGTAGCGCCAAAATGAGATCTGGATGTCATCGCGGGGCATAGGCGGATTTTATTAAAGGCTATGGTAGGCTTAAGCCTACCCAACTAATCCCACCAAAAGAAAAAAATGGTTTTTCCATCAGCACCAGGTCTGTCGCTTGCTGGATGGCACCCCCAGACCCCTATGCTAGCCTACCCAAATATGAAACTCTAAATCCGCCTATGCACCGGAGTGCAGATGGGCTATAATTAGTAAGACAAACTGGGGAGGGTTGGCATGGGAGTCCTCTTCAAAAACTGTAAGCTTAAGATTCTTCTTCTTCTTCTTCTTCTTCTTCTTCTTCTTCTTCTTCTTCTACTCTTCTTCTTCTTCTTCTTCTTCTTCTTCTTCTTCTTCTTCTTCTTCTTCTTCTTCTTCTTCTTCTTCTTCTTCTTCTTCTTCTTCTTCTTCTTCTTCTTCTTCTTCTTCTTCTTCTTCTTCTTCTTCTTCTTAGGTTCTCTGTCCGGTAGCAGGTCCTGGTTCCCATTGGCGCAATCCTTCTCTGTCAGCAGCTTGGGTCTTTAATCCTTTATATCCATCTTTAGTCAGCATCCTGTGCAGTAGTTACATGCATGGTCTTCCTCTGATCATCCTTCCTCCCATTTATCCCTCCAGTATTGCTCTGAATAACGAGTCTTCTCTTAGAATGTGCCCATTAATTCAGTCCAGTTCTTTTGCCTTTGTTTTAAATTGTTGTATTATTGTGTTTTCTTCCCTAGGCTTAAGGTAAGGCCATTAATTAAAGACGCTGGATTTAGCGTTTGGCTTCGGTAAATTTAGCAATTGACTTTACGCACGACGCGTGAAATTGAAGATTTAAGAGCGTCTTGAGCCAAGCGACTGTATTTTACTACTTTCCTCAATCAACAGACTTTAACTACAGATTACGAGACTTTTCTATATTGAAGCTGGTATTGGTGCGTCGCTCGTGAAATTTTCGTATATAAGTACAAGCATTATATATTAAGTATATATATATTTTTTGTAATCGAATGGATGATTACTGTCTGCTTTACTTTGGAAATAAATTCCATTTTTAAAAATGTAGGTTTATTGAATTGAGCACGTTAGCAAGGGGGCGGAAGATGGCGGAGTGGGTTACGTGCTGGAGCGTCAGGCTGACGGAGCGGGTTCAAGCCCCGTTAGTGCCCCTATAGTGGCAGTAATGCCTCCTAAGCCACTTTAAATCATGCTAAGTTTTTAAGTGGCAGAATCCCAGCCAAAGAAAAGATCCTGGGATGTCTATATCTGTGCAAGACGTGTCCACGAAAATTCGCCCTGATCAATCACTGGTCCGCATTACAGTTTCTATGCTGTTCCAGGTCCATCCTTCATCCAAGATGAATAGGTATGTCGCGATAGTGGTTCTCACACATGGCAGACCCTCCTGAACCACTCTAATGGATTGATATAAAGGATTAAACACCCAAGCTGCTGACAGAGAAGGATGGCGCCTTCTGAACCACTTTAAACCTTGTTATAATTACCGTAAAAGATTAATGATGGCAACGGTAAGCTGGGAGTCGTGGGAAGCGAAAAGTCGCAGCTGTTTTGAGCGTTTACCAGATGGTCAGTGGCGGTTCCAGGAATTCTTGGTGGGTAGATGAAAAAAATTATAGGAAGTTGGTAGGGATGCAAGATGCAATATTAAAGAAGATGAAAAAAGAAGAGAGAAAAGGTCATCGTTAGTGTTTTGCCCACTAGCCTAAATGTTAATAAACCTTGCCAAGAAAAACCCCACAAGCAAAAAAGAAGGTCATTCGCAGTATTTTTCACTATTTTTTAAAAACCCACCGGAAAATAGGCTGACAAACAAAAAATAGGTCATCCGGAACCCCGGTGGGGGATGCACCCCCAGTCATCAGCATGGTGGAACCGCCACTGCAGATGGCGTTTTTTTGATTGAAGGATTGATTGTCAGCTAGTAAGTCTATCAAACGACGATTTCATGCTTGAAAATCGCGTCGTTGGTATTAGTGGTCGACGGTCCAAATGCCAGTCCTATGGCGAATGATGCTTGTGCAGGAAGATGTGATTGATTGTCGTGGCGACATCTGAAGTGAAGCCTGTTCGTGTAAGTGTATTAACGACGTAGAATCAGAGTCTGGACTTATAGGACGACCTAATCATTACCGATTCATGAGTTGCTCGTCTAATCTTCTACCTATACTCGCTTAATGTGATATTTATATGTGGTCCAGAATATTAGACATAACAAGAAAATATCGCAAATGGGTTACAAGCGGTCGACAGTAGTAACCGACGTCGGAGAGACCCACCATATCACGCCACCCTAAAACGGAATACTTTTTTTATTACTCTTATTCAGTATTATTATTATTATTTAGGTATTATTATTATTATTATTATATTATCATTATTATTATTATTATTATTATTATTATTATTATTATTATTATTATTATTATTATTATTATTATTATTATCATCATCATCATCATCATCATCATCAATTGTTAACAACTTACCCGGAAGATATTAGAGAAAAATGAATCTTAGTTTCGATGATTTTTCAAGTAGGTCTATATTGACGATAGTTTAGTGCCAATTATCTCTCTCTCTCTCTCTCTCTCTCTCCTCTCTCTCTCTCTCTCTCGTGGATCTGTCTGCCGGATTCTTCCAGGTTCACATCTGGATACTATCAAGCGTCGATGCTGACGAGAGGTTAGCGGTTAGCGTACAAATGGTTCGCTTAATAGGAGGTCTCACCTCTCGGACGAGACCAAGACAAATACACAAACTAACTCGGCCTCCGCTAAATAGCCAATTATTTCATTATACGATTTTTCCGAGTAAGCTGATGGAATGCCAAAGAGCAACAACGGTCGATCCACGCTTCTCCATCCGAGATGGAAAAGAGGTATGTCATGATTTGAACATTACGGTCGAAAGGTTCACCACTCGGATTCGGGCAGTCCGATAGCTCATTCGGTGAAGCTGCAGTCGCACCCCTTTCACCGCGACACTGAATGGAGGTTTATCTGCTCTTCGCGCGGCACTTTTACGCCACTGACTAGTACATTATTCTTATTCTTATTATTATTAGTATTATTATGATACCATAGTGCTACATAAATCAAGGATTCAGAAAAGTTTACGTCTCTCCATCGGGCCGTATTGTCGCGTGCGTGGTGGCTTTGTCTCTTCTTGCCAGTGCTCCTTTGAGACGAACAAAAGCCGGCGTCGAGCGCAAGAGGAAAAAGAACTTATGGCGTTTTACGACATGCAAGGCCACGTGACTCAGAAGACGCCATACGCGACTCAGATTCTGTGAATTTACGGCGATTCTTATATATATATATATATATATATATATATATATATATATATATATATATATATATATATATATATGGCTTCAGGTCACATTCATTGCAAATGGAAAAATAAGTCAGGAAAATAAGTAAGAAACGTATAAACCGCAGCCATCAAAGAAGTATTTGTCAGTACTGCCTCTGAGCGCTGGCTTGCTGAAGACTAAGCGGGGTATTATATTATATATCCATATAGTTAGCACACTATTTCTATATGTCTCCGGACAATTTTTTCATAATCGGGGAATGAATATGAGGGCAAAAAATATATATATATATATATATATATATATATATATATATGTGTCCGATGTAAGTCCTGCAACATAAAAGACAATGCTAAAACGAGCATTGGTAATGGTCAGTGGTACACCTTGCATTGCAGTTGAATTGGGTTTGCGATAAAGAAATTCGACGGGTTAGGTAGAAACAGAAAGAGAGAGAGACAGAGACAGAGAAACAGAAAGAAGAACAGATAGATATAAAGTCAAAGAGACAAACAGACAGACAAACAGTGAGACATTCAGATAGGATAATTTTATGGTTATTTCGTCGCAAAGTCGAAATTTAATGATTGGTGGCTATCGATCAGTTTTCTCTCATACTGGTTTCCATTTCCTTTGAGGCATCGCGATTTCACTTTTTGCGTAGAGAAAGAAAAAGAACAACTGTTAGACTCCGTTTGTTCCGCTTTCGCAACGAACCCCGAGATCGTCGTCGTCTCCTGTCACGTCGCAGGATGACTCGAACCTAGACAACGACACCTACGGTCACGTATTCGCTCTACACCTGAGTGATCGTCATGACAACCGCAGTCTACTACCAGGGCGGCGGCGGCGTCGTCGTCGTCGTCACCGCAGCCGCCGACCTGTTGTTGTCGCCGCCGGGCGCAAACGACACCGACGGCGACGGCGACGGCGACGATCCGGCGGCCTCGGGGCCTCCCCTCCACCGCAGTCCCATCCTCCGATTCGAGGCGTTCATCTCCGTCCTCGTTCCCCTCCTGTTCGGCGTCGTCGGCGTTCTCGGCTTCGTCGGCAACCTCCTCGTCATACTCGTCGTCGTGTCCGACCGCCACATGCGCAGTCCGACGAACATACTCATCGTCAGCCTGGCGGCCGCCGACGTCCTCTTCATACTCGTCTGCGTACCGTTCACCGCGTACCGGTACGCGATGACCGACTGGCCGTTCGGGAACGTGGCCTGCAAGCTGTACCAGTACACGACGTACGTGACCGCCTACTCGAGCGTCTACAGTCTGGTACTGATGTCCGTCGACCGGTACCTGGCGGTCGTCCATCCGGTCAGTTCGATCGGGTACCGGACGGAGCGGAACGCCGTCGCGGTACTCGCGGTACTGTGGGCGGTCATCTGCGCCGTCAACGTCCCGGTCTGGATCGAGTGCGCGCTGATCGTGTACCCGTACGCCGATGAGGATCGGTCGGAGTGCGTCAACGCGCGCATCTACGACGACCTGCGCCGGGGCAGCCGTCGACACGGTCGGGTCGTGTACGGGTGCTTCTTCGCGTTCGCCTACTTCATTCCGCTCGTCAGCATCTGCGCCCTGTACGGACTGATGCTGCGGAAACTGCTGCGCGGAATGGTGCCCGGCTCGGCCCGCTCCGGGAGAGCGGCAGGAACGGGGACGGGTCGACCGCAGCAGCAGCAGCAGCAGCAGCAGCAGTCGTCCAACAGGGTTCGTTCGAAGCGCCGGGTGACCCGAATGGTAGTCGTCGTCGTCCTGATATTCGCCCTGTGCTGGCTGCCCAACCAGACGGTCTTCCTCGTCCAGTACTTCTTCAGCGCCCCGTTGACCAGCGCCGTCGTCCTGTCGCAGGTGGCGGCCAACTGCCTGGCGTACGTCAACAGCTGCGTCAATCCGTTCCTGTACGCGTTCCTGTCGGAGAATTTCCGGAAGTCGTTCGGTCGACTGCTGTCCTGCCACCGGATGATTGCGTTCCACGGCGGTAGGGGGCTCGTGATGGGGGCCGGCGATTTCCGGCTGAACAACATCCGGACGACGGAACCTCAGACGCACATCAGCGGAGTCAAAAACGTCGGCGGAGCTCCGTCAGAGGCTGGATAATAAGTAAGATCATTTTGCTGTTTAGGACCGTCTTCATTTATGGAGTTCAGTGGCGTAGCCAGGATTTCCCGAAGTGGGGGTTATGATTCCCGTGATTCCCAACTTCGGGAAATCCTACAAGCAAAAAAGGTCGTCAATTATTCTTTAGCTTGATCAAGTGAGTTATATAGGTCCTTTTTTTCTTTTTCGCTACCTTAAACCCGACTTTGTCGCCCCTCCGACCGCAGAATAATAATACGCGATAAAAAATTTGGTCGGGCAACCAGGGGGTTTAACCCCACTCCTCTTGGCTACGCCACTGATGGAGTGGACTTGTGCTGTAGAAGAGGATAACCCGTTATGGTCACCGAGATTTTCCAAAGAAGAGCCTGCAGATATTCCGGAGGAAAGCGAAGCATTTATAGGTTGAATTCTTTTTTGTGGCTACCGATAATTAATTTGGCATAGGATCCAGAGTCGCATTGTTTATGGGGGGGGGGGGTGCATGTGAGCGTGAGACGTCTGCTTCTGTTGCCACTATTCAATCTATCACTTCTATGGCGCCACTATAAGAATGCCTATGGAACATCAGTCAAATTCAATTCAGAACCTGGAAAAGACGTGAAAATTGTTTTGCTTTGCTTTGGCGTGAAGTCGAGCGAGAGAGAATTCAGAGACGTCGGTTGTCACCTGTGTTTGCGCTTTGTATTTTAACCCCTTAACTGGGTGCCCCGAGTAACGCTCGTCTCTTTTACATTGAGTTACAAATAGTTGCCCAGTTAAGAGGTTAAGCCGAAGAGTGACGACAGCTTATCGAAGAAAAGTCGCAGAAAGTGCCTGCGATGGAGGATAAAAGTGGCGTAACTAGGGGAGCAGAGGGAGCGGCCGCCCCTGAGGAAATCTTCAGAAAATGGGCACCTTTTTCGTTTTTCAAAATTGTAATAAAGTAAAAGTCAAAAATTTAAATTTAAGAGAAGCTTCCAATTAATAGACCTTCACAATATTATTCTATCCTCAAACGACCATCATTTTGCCATATTGGGATTTTTCTTGAAATCAAATTTCCAATGAACTTTTGCGCGTAATTACTACGTTTGCCGTTTGATTTATAGCTAAGACAGGCGATATCAAAACCGACGTTTAGCTTGAGTATATACACAGTTATTGTTATTGTTATTGTTCATGACAATTTATATAGCGCCGTAACATATCAAGGGCCAAAGTCAAGGGTGCTTTACAATAAACGAGGAAACGAGATGTTGAATAGGTGCGTCTTTAACTTGTTCGCAAACTCTCCGAATGAAGTTACCGACGACACGCAGTCCGGCAGTGAATTCCACAGGAGAGGATTTCCGCGCGAGAAAGAGCGTTCTCCAAACTTGACGGTCTTCGACGGAGGTGGAACATAAAGTTGAATTCGAGTTCTGGAACGAAGGTGGAGCCGTTGATCTGTATGTGCCGGTCTCCGAACGAGCGTCGCAAGATATTCCGGACAGAATGGGTCGTGTAGAGCCCGAAACGTTAACAGTTAACGGTTAACAGTTAACAGTTAACAGTTAACAGTTACGGGCAATGTTCATATTTTACGACTTAGAATATACATCGGCATGCCCTGTGAGTTTGCAGCAGCCTCGAGTCTAAACAGCTGGACACATTCAGACTTCTTCGTCTCAAGTAATAAGACTCCAGCTGAGCGAACTCTACTGCGCCGGCGAACAGATGCAGTTTTCGCAATTATGATCATCATAGCAGTTGATGATAGGCTATTTCTCTCAGAGGAGAAGATGCCGCCGAGGGAGGCCTCTTCGGTAACTTTTGGCTTCAGAGAAGAAAACTAAAATAAGTATTTTTGCCAGGCAAAACCTACAAGATACTGTAAGAGGCGGATCCACAGGAGGGGCGTGCCCGTATTGAACGCCTGCACCCCCCCAGTATCCCCCCTGTGGCCCTCATTCTTTAGTGCACTCATTCCAAGCAACTAGACTAGTCCGTGTTTATGAAAAATAGTTGGTCCCCCAATGCTTAGGAGTTGCCACCATAACTCCATTTTGCCGTTTAAACACCGCACGCGAAGATTGACGGGAAAAGTGGACTTCTGCATGAGGACCTTGTTTCCGATCAGCAGTTTTGGATCCGTCGGAAGACGATGCACTTGGAAAAGACTTTCGAAAATGGCACTCTCCATTAGGCGTAATGTCATTTTGTATTTTTAAAAAAACTGAAGAGCGCCTAAACTAAATAAGCTCTGCATCTCTCTCTCTCTCTCTCTCTCTCTCTCTCTCTGTCTCTCTCTGTGTCTCTCTCTCTCTCTCTCTCTCTCTCTCTCTCTCTCTGTCTCTCTCTCTCTCTCTCTCTGTGTCTCTCTCTGTCTCTCTGTCTCTCTCTCTCTCTCTCTCTCTCTCTCTCTCTCTCTCTCTCTCTCTCTCTCTCTCTCTCTCTCTCTCTCTCTTCCTCCCTCGCTCCCCCTACCCGTCCCCCGATCAGCCTAACCTGAGAGGTGCAGGCAGAATTCGCGGACATCAACTATTGCTTTCCGATTTAAAAATTGCCTCGTCCAATTTTCTTTTAAAAATTATCCGTCCAGGTATATTCTGAATAATAACTATCGTATTACTATCGGGGTTATGAATGATGGAGCAGTGGCGGGATTCGTGCCACGAAACCGGAGGGTAGCGAGTTCGAATCTGACTCTAGCCACTGCGTAGCGATCTTGGGCAAATTGTTCTCCCTTTATTTGCTCAGCACTTAACTACTCTTCACTTTACGAATGACTTAACGTGCACAATAATAATAAATAACAACAATAATAATAATAATAATAATAATAATAATAATAATAATAATAATAATAATAATAATAATAATATCGTATCATGCATAAACATTGCTGCAACTGTTCCATTTTTTTAAAAAAGAAGCACTAGTTTTTCTCCCGACTATTTTCGCCCCAAAATTGTCGACCTCCAGTGATGGGTGGCAAGAATAAATACATTTTCTACCTCTGCTGAGAATTGACCTTATCCGGTAGCAAGGGGTTAGCCCCTCACCCACTCACGCCCCAAGCTTCAGTGAATCCAACAATGATACTACCGAAACGTTGCACTCTCGATATTCTGCATTATTTGCGGAGATCTTTGTGATGCCCAACGGCAGGCGTTTAGGTATTTAGGCATTAGAGTCCCGTTGATGACGGATAGAACTTTTTCGTTTCAGCTTCGATTTTGTTTCAGCGGAACAGCTGAGATCCGAACCGAGTTAAAGGACTGCGCTCGTTTCTTTGCGCCCCCAATCTGGACGCTTGAAACGATTCCTGTATTGCGATGGATTAGCCGGGTACACTAAGCGTCTCTATCGAAGATGCCATCGGTATCGAGGCACGTCGAAAGAAAAAGGTTCTTGAGACAAAAATCTATGAACAACACCGTGTTTCTGTCTGTCGTACGTAAAGACTTCGTTAGATCGGGTTACGTCGATGCCCGTTGTTTGGCTAGCATTTGAACAATAATAATATTGTCTGCAAATAGACGCATACTAGTAACGTACTCAGATTCTTTTAAATTTGAGGCTGCTGACATTTTTGACAAGCTGTCTAGCAAATGCAGATTTTCACTTTGAGATTGTAATCAGTCGAGTAAGGAATATTACAGCATACAGTATATTGTCGTTGATGTGTTTGACTCGCAACGCCATTGGGATCGAAATGTACAGTATGTGTTATCTGCAGTGTTTATTCTAGGCCTGTTTTTTTTTTTTTGGGGGGGGGGGGGGGAATTCCCAGTTTTAAAATCCCCCAAAATTTGTATATGTTGGCTTGGGGGATGGAAATTCCCGCCCCCCAAAGCGTGGAGAGACAAATCTTGTCCCCCAAACATTTCAAACTCCCCCAAATGTCAAGGTGACTAGAATAAACACTGGTTATCTGAGAGACTCGTCTGGTTTCTTGGCGCACCACGTTCTCCCACGCATCCACAGTTGAGAATTTCTTTCATTTGTTGGACATTGTCTGAACACGGAGATAAGTTTTTTTTTTCTAAGCATTGAATTAATTCGAGCGAGACCCCTGCATGCAGTCATACTGTCTTGGAGACGACATCGAATGCCCCGCTCCTAAGCACGTTCTACGAAAACGTCACAGAAGTTTTTCTCTGTCAAACGCTATGCACTTATGATTATGAATTATAAATGACGTCACGGAGTTTCGGGAACGTAATCTGCCGACCAGTCAACCCGTCCACCTGCAACGCAACATAATCGTCCCACGGGGCAGGAAGTCAGACTATAAATTAGGTGCACGTGTACCGTCCAGCTGTTGGTTTGATATTCCGAAAGTAGCACTTGCAGAAATCGGGGTGGGGGTGGGGAGGGCAGGGCGTGGCGACGGGGGGGACGGGGGTTTAGACGAAGCTCCAAACAAATCGTTGGCTTTCAAAAGGGATGTATTTGCCACTGGACCCTTGAAAACAAGTGGCGGCTCTACATGGGGCGCGGAGGGGGCGTGCCACCTTATTGAATGCCTATCTCCCTCAGTGCCCCCTACTGGTTGGGACCCTATACTTACTACTGCATGCATAGTTGGCCCCTCATGCTTAGAAGTTTCCACCCCAACGCCGCCCCCGCCCCACTTTCCAAATCCTGGATCCGCCACTGTTGAAAGCGCAAGCAACGATGCAGGACGGGTTTCACGACGCATGGAGTAATAGAGTAATAGAGTAATAGAGTAATTAGTAAAAATTTAGCCCTATTGAATATATTAAAAATTTAGCCCTGTGAATATATTACAGAGAGGAACCGCACTTCCCCGATGTCGGCCGAGTCATGTAAATTGGTTAGCAAAGAGATGAGAATAAATGGCTAGAATAAATCAAACACAGCATGGCTGTGGACAAGATAAAAGCACGAGAAAACTGTCGCATCCGGTAATTTATGGCGACGCTGAGAAATGTCAAGTGGGTATTCCACCAGTTTCTTAGTTATTACAGTATCTCTGCCTGCATCTGCTTAGAACTAGATAAACACGGAAATCGCTCCTCCGTCCTTACTAATTGACTTCTCGTTCACTTCTCGTTTCTCGGTTGCCTTGTTTGCGTATGCTGTACTACAACCTATCTTCATTATTTTTTCTGGTTACTTTCGAATTTTTCGTGCCATGTAATATATTATTCCTACGCCTGTGACAAAGCAAATAAACTTCAGAAGGCGTTAATAAATGCGTTCTTTTTAGAAATTCAGACTCGTTCGAAACAATTTTTACAGTGAATTCATAATTCTCCGCCCTTCTGCAAAGTTCAACCGATGTTTTTCCAGTGTAATGTCATCATCATCATCATCATCATCATCGTCGTCGTCGTCGTCATCATCATCATCATCACAATCATCGTTATTATCATCGCTGCTTTCTGTCAGTTTATCGGCGGCAATAGCTAGTCACGAAACTTCTCCATTTATCTTTTCCGTTGTTGGTCTCTTTCCATCAACTATACTGTCCTGATATCTGGTATATTTCAAAGTCTTCTTTGATTTTATCCATCCACTTTTCCTGTACATTCCTCTTCCTCTCTTGCCCTCTTTATGCACATAGAGTGATTTGCATGTATATGGAAGTCTGTTGTCTTTCATTCTATAATAATAATTTCTATTTACATGTTCGTATACCGTTTAAACCTTTTTCTTTTGATATTGTCTATTATTGTCTCTTGCATCCCCAGTCTTTTTCTAATGTCTTCATTCTTATTCTTTGTAGTCTGCTTACTCTCAGGATCTTTCGCAAGCAGCTCATTTCTGCCGCCAGCAGTCTGTTTTCGTCTGCTCATTTTAAGATCCATGTTTCTGGTCCATATAATATTTGTGGCGCCATTATGATTTGGAATATTTGAATTTTAGTGCTTATCTTTGTTTCTTTTGCATTCCAAATACGCCTTAAGTCTTCCCATTGTCTGTATAGTTCCTTTTGCTGCTCTCTTTTTAGTATCTTGTTCTTGTCTTCCATTACTCGTAATTTCTCCTCAAACGTACACTGTTCGTAAAATTCTTTACTCGTTCTATGCTATTTCCTTCTAATGACGCGTGCATGCCTTTCTCTTTTTGTTGACTGCCATGACTTTAGATTTTGCTACATCAACCATGATGTAGCAAATGCAGCATGAGATAGCAACCATGATGTAGCATGAGTCCAAATCGTCTGCTGGTTTGATTTAAGCCCAGGCTACTTGATCTTTGAGTCTTTGTTATCCTCGTACATTATCTGCGAGTATAGGATCACATCAATGTCTCCAAATCAGTGTGTTGTAGGCCCAATGTAATGCAAATAGTCGTCATATTGTCACTTATGCGTAGCGTATTATGCACAGTATTGGCCATAATTAATCGAACATGTGAATAATTAATTAGGGGACCACGTTCTCCTCGTAACCTCTCGCGAGATAAAATCCGACAACAGAAGATTAAAACGACGACTGTTTTTCTGTGACGATGAGATCAAGATGCCGCAGTCTATCAAGATTTATTAAAATTGCTGTAAATGCAAATGATTTTTTTTTGGTCAAAATTGCGCACGCGCTATAAAATATTCCACAGATTTGGAGAGACGTTTGACAAGGACTAGCCTCGGAACGACGTTCCAGATCTGTAATAATCCTGCTCATACAGAAGACAAATGAAAGCATGTCGTGGCAATCAGATAGTGAAACCGCTTTACGTTCCTCCCGACCTGGGCCGCGTAACATAATTTATTGAAAACCATCGGCTGCTTACATTAAGCGCTTGCTTTTTTGGTTGACTACTACTACTACTACTACTACTACTACTATTACTACTACTACTACTACTACTACTACTACTACTACTACTACTACTACTACTACTACTACTACTACTACTACTACTACTACTACTACTACTACTATTACTATTACTACTACTACTACTACTACTACTACTACTACTACTACTACTACTACTACTACTACTACTACTACTACTACTACTACTACTGCTACTAATAATAATAACTACTAATAATAATAATAATAATAATAATAATAATAATAATAATAAGGCATAAAGTGGTTCAGGAGGTTCTGCCCTGTGTGAGAACCACTATGTTTCGCCCATCCAATCTAGTATCTTACTGTAGAAAACTTGGGTTTATTTCAAAAAATCATTTAGACTATACAGTAGGTAGAAATTTCCAACGAGGTCTTGTTTTCACGATGTCTATTGGTGGACTGTTTTCTGCGGGGTGGGTCTATTAATCCCCGCCCTGGGGTTGGAGAGATGTTTACCGTTTGTTGGTTATTTGTACCCCTCTGAACAGCAGGAATGACGAACCTACGGAAATATGCATGACAAAATGCGACGATTCTTTCCGAAACTACTTAAGCATGTCCAGCGCATTAGAGAATGATTGCGCATTCAAGTGTTTTGCTGCATAATCGAGATTGGAAAGAGAAACGGAGAGGCGCCTTCCAGTGTTTTATCCAGACTCCAGGCCTTGGGGGGGGGGGATTGATGCTTTCGGGAGGGAAATCGACTTGGTTGGAGGGGAAAAGACACAGTTCAATGCAAAATTTGTGTAAGTGCTGGGATTTTTTTTTTGGGGGGGGGAGGAATTCGAGGTTTTTTGGGGGAGGGGGAATCTTCCTCCCTAACAGGCCAGTATAAAACACTGGCGCCTTCAGTCTGGAATTCTGAGGGGGACGTCACTCGAATTTACGAAGCGACGCTGCTCACTCCCGTACTGCACTTCTGTGGTCTTTGTTCACTCGTCTTCAGGGGCGTAGCGACGGGGGTATATCGATATATATATATATATATGCCCCTCCCAAAAAAATCAGGCTACCTTAAAGTTTTTAATGTGTTTTTGAAGATTCTCAACGTTTTTAAGATTTATACCCCCCCCCCAATCGCATTATACCCCAATCAAATTCCTGGCTACGCCCCTCTCGTCTTTAGAACAAAAATTGCGATTAAATCAAGACTAGTCTTTTGTTAACTAGCTCTTGTGCTATCCAGTCTTTGCGGATATGTTTGCCGTTCACAGTGCGGCGTGTGTATGTGTGTGTGTGTATGTGTGTGTGTGTCATTACGAGCGTTCGTAAATAAGTACGCAGGTTAATTAATTATTAGCTTGTTTTGCGTTCAAAGCATCGTCTTTCTCCGGTGCATTCTGAGGTCGTCGTCGTCGTCTCTTTGTGCGGGAGAGTGACCGATTGATGTTCGGAGGCTTGGGCGCCGTCAGTTAGTTATGCGGCGCTATCGGGAAAAAAGTTCGTTCGTTCGAAGGAAGCGAACGGAATTATTGTCGTCGATGTCGCTGAGAAAGAAACGATGCTCGTCGGTCTCGATCATCGTTTAGGATCGATTTAGGACCCTGGAGAAAAACCGTCTCCCGGCTCTTCTCGGCGTCGTTTCTTCCTTGCGCAGAGGACTTTTTTAAAAATCGAGTCTGGATGTTTACGGAAGATTCCGCGCGGTGAGGTCATCGGGGTGGAGGTGGGGTCATGGGGGGTCAAAGAGACCCTGGGTTGGGTCAGTCGAATGAGAGGAGGACTCGCTCGTGGTTGAGTGCAAACCTATTACGACGACGACGACGACGAACGATCGTGATGTAACAGTAAACAACACAACGACTCTCTCTCTCTCTCTCTCTCCTCTCTCTCTCTCTCTCTCTCTCTCTCTCTCTCTCTCTCCTTCGCTGGATCTCTCTCTATCTGTGTCTGTGTCTGTGTCTCTGCATCTGTTTTCTGTATGTCTAGCTCTCTCTCTTTCTCTTGTTTATATTAATTTATCGTTTCTAGTTTCTCTGTGTTTAATTAATTTGTCGTTTCTACGAATTGAAACAGCGTATGGATGAATGAAGGAGCAAACGAACGAAAAAACTTAAATAATGAAATGCGAAAGAAGAATCGAAGGTCGTTAAAGGTCAAGAAGGTCGAGAGAAAGACTGAGGGGTTGACCATCGCGACACCCGTTGAACGAGAGACTAATATTTCTACCGAAGACTTTTGTCTTGCAAGGAGACCGTTTTCAAACCGAGAGAAATGTTTACGGACTCACCGTCGGTCGCCAAATCACATTCTCCTGTTGTTTCCAGACCGGAGCGGAAAATTGCGCATTAGGCTAAGTCTGGCGACGGTTGGCATCTGATTACGTTCGAAGAAAAGAAAAGGAAATTCATCGGATTCACCAAAATAAGCAACGGGCAAAAAAACGAATTTGCCGAGAAACAAAACAATCGGATTTGAAGGAAGAGGAGGAGGAGGGAGGAGGAGGAGGAAGAAGAAGAAGAATATTAATTAAAGTCAAGTTAAGAAGTTAGTATTACCTTTCGATGTCATTGAAAATTGTAAAAAATTGAGAAAAAATGAGAAGAAGAAGTAAGAAGTAGTAAGTAAAAGTAGAGAGGAGGAGGAGAAGAAGAAGAAAAAGAAAAAAGAAGAAGAGGGAGAGGAGAAGGAGGACAGTATCAGAGCTGAAAACGAAGAGAAAAGAAAGGAAACAAAAAAAGCCAGATGAAAAAGAAAAGACTAAAATATTTGAATTGAATGCAGACTGTGTAGAGTCTGTAGACCTATATGTGCCGGCGTAGCTTCGTGATTTTCACACCTCGACTTTCCATAGTACCTTTGACGATCGAAATTTCGCGACATTTTGTGGCCATCGTGGCTTCTTCAAAGAGAAGGCTGGCGGCGAACTTCGGCGTTTGCCTGCCATCTCCAATTACAATTTTATGTTGACCATTGGGGGGTTGGGGGTAAGTTAGGCCTATAACACTGCAGAACTTAGCTGCCAAATAGATCGTCTGTTTCCAGTTGTGGCCCATTAAATTTACGACTGAATCGAAGCACAGGGATTTATTATCCTATTAAACGTCGAGCGCAGACACTTAGCACACCAATTTTTAGCAAATGGGAGCTTTATATGAAGACCACGTGTCGTTTTCGTTTTATTTCCTAATTTGATCAAAATAAACGAGAAACTATTTCTAACAACAAAACACCTCAACCTCTCTCTCCCTTTCCTCCTCCTCTCTCTCTCTCACTTTCTCCCTCTCTGTCTCTCTGTCTCTCTGTCTCTCTGTCTCTGTCTCTCTCTGTTTCTGTCTCTCTCTAAAATCTTTCTCTGTCTCTGTCTCTGTACACGTATTTTTTGTCTCTGTCTCTGTCTCTGCTGCGAACTGACTCTGTCGTCTCTGTCTGTCTCTCTGTCTCAATGACTCGACTAAACCGTGTCTCGATTCTCTGTTGTTCTCTGCAACTCGTCTTCGACCAACGCATCTGTCTCTGCATCTGTCTGACTAAACGGTCTGTCTGTCTGTCTGTCGCATCTGTCTGTCTCAGAACGCTTGGAAGGTAAACAGACAGAGAGACATACAGATAAGAATCTTAATATTATAGATTTGATAAAAATAAACTCTCTCTCTCTCTCTCTCTCTCTCTCTCTCTCTCTCTCTCAGGGACACGAAGCATGTCAGCCCAAACAACGGCAACTTTCCGTAGCTTCATGCAATTCATTAATGAATCTATGCAGGGCTTACATTTGAAACCAGCCTGTCCATGCCCGAACCCGCATATCTCGATGCATAGGGCTTTCCGATTAATCGGACAGAAAAACCCATATCACCTTCAGTCATTTATTTAAAACAGCGATAAATTTTTGGTCTGTCTGTCTGTATGTATGTATGTCTGTCTGTCTGTATGTCTGTATGTCTGAGGGGACGGGTCGTTTCTAGCAGGGAGAGGACGTGCATTCTCCTCACCACCTCTGCGCCCCGAATTCATCCGTTGCCCCAGTCGTAATCCGCCCCAATTTTCCGCTTCCATTGGTGACGTTTCAGTGATGAACTCGCGTGATTTAATACCCCGATGCATCAAACAGGGCAGTGGCAGGGGGATAGGGCGGATGAGGAAGAAGAAGAAGAAGAAGAAGAAGAAGAAGAAGAAGAAGAAGAAGAAGAAGAAGAAGAAGAAGAAGAAGAGAATGAAGGCGTTCTTTAATCAAAATCCGAGAAGCGACGTGTGGTAAATTGAATTGTGTGGAGCAGCGTTCGTGTTTCTGTGCTTCGTCTTTTTTTCATTCGGAATTTCACAGTACGAGGGTCCGAAATCAAGCTGTCGTACACGGGGTTTAGCGGTTTACACATCACGAGTCAATCCCGCTGTGGCTTAGTACTTGGATCAAATCCTAATTCATCGACATTTTTATAGCGTCGGTTGTCGTCGACACGGAGGAGACCGCGTGTAAGTTGCTTCTTCGTGTCTCTGGGACTCTTGCAAGACCAAAACCTCGTGAAATCCCAATCTCTTCGCAATAAAAAAGATGAAAAGAAGGCGACGTAGAAAGAGAAGAAGAAGAAGAAGAAGAAGAAGAAGAAGAAGAAGAAGAAGAAGAAGAAGAAGAAGAAGAAGAAGAAGAAGAAGAAGAAGAAGAAGAAGAAGAAGAAGTTCCAACTCAAACATCATAAAACATTAAGCATAAACATAAAGACCCCATTGTAAAATATAGGCCTAATGATCATCTAAAATGCTTAACTACACAAATTCAAATCAATTAATATAGAAAACAATGAGCATTAGCAAAATATTGATACATATTAAAATAAACGGAATATACTTTACAGTATAGGTGTTTAAATATCAGAGTTTTCTTAAGTCGTAAGGCAGAAGTTAAATTAGACTTAAGCGCCATCTTATCTCTCGATTTATTTTTTAGACATTTGACAGAGAATAATAGATTTCTGAAAGACTTTGAAGTTTGTATAGTGTCGTTTCAAATGGCTCATTATTTTTGTGGCATTTCGAAAGCTCTAGAAAAAAATTGAGACAGAATATATTGACAATTCTAGTACGGTTTGACACAGCAAAGATGGGGACATAAGAATATGTGGTTTTAATTCGTTTCATCACTCTTCTGAATTTTTGCATATCTATAGCCTACTGTAGTACTAGCATTGTCCAATTTCAAACAGGGATTCAAATTTATAATATTTTTGTGGTCTATAAAACCTGTAATGGAAGAAACCAGCTCTCTTAAGCGCCATCTTATCTCTCGATTGATTTTTAGACATTTGACAGAGAATAGATTTCTAAAAGACTTTGTATAGTGTCGTTTCAAATGGCTCATTATTCTTCGTGGCATTTCGAAAGCTCTAGAAAAAAAATTGAGACAGAATATATTGACAATTCTAGTAGGATTTGACACAGCAAAGATGGGGACACAAGAATATGTGGTTTGAATTCGTTTCATCACTCTTCTGAATTTTTGCATATCTATAGCCTACTGTAGCACTAGTTCTTGCATTGTCCAATTTCAAACAGGGTATCAATTTTATAATATTTTTGTGGTCTATAAAAGAATCCAGCTCTCTTAAAGGCTAAGGCAGCAGACCCTGAAGTTCTCGAACTTTTCATGAATTCTTGCGCGGTGGTCCCTTAGAAATTTTTGTCATGACTCGCGGACCTTATAAAATTTTAATTCTATATTAACTGCAATTAGCACATAGGCTACTTGTTTGTCGATCAATTATTTAATCAGAATATCGCAAAACTTAATCATCAAATTTAAATTCAAATGAAACCAGCACTCTTAGAGCCATCAGTATGCTTTGTGCGGGTGAGATATCTCGAGGGAGTAATCCCTTTACGGTCCCTCTGGAACCGTTTGGCGGTCTCCAATGGGACCGCAGACCCCAGTTTTTGATAGCCACTGGGCTAAGGCATCAGTCGTTTACCCTGAAGACAATCCACTTTCGTATTTAGCTGTATGTCGTGATCACACAAATAGTTCAAATTAAACACACCTAACTAGAATTCAACACCTTCCCCGTGTGTTCATGTGTCTGCGCGCCTGTGTGTGTGCATGTTCGTATGTGTGTGTGTGTGTTTGCGCGTTGTTGCCAGACGAAACTTAACCTCCGAAGACATGTCCACGGTCAAGGCCGGGCATCAGGGGCGTAGCGACGGGGAGGGGTATATCGGTATATATACCCCCCAAAATCAGTCTACCTTAAAGTTTTTTATGTTATTTACACGTGGTTTATATAGTTTATGTGGTTTATAGTTAAGATTTATACCCACCCAAAATATTTATATCCTCCCAAATCAAATTCCTGGCTACGCCTCTGCCGGGCATAGGAAAATCCGACGCCCGCCGTCCGTCCATCGGTCGGGGGTCAGCCGCTTAAATTGTCTCTCGTCCGATCTCCTCGATCGTCCGGAAAAGATCCCCGCGGACATTGAACGCCGGCGATCGACGCAGCGAAAAACAGCTCGACTGCATGCATCTGGATTGGCGATTACATCGGATTTTACGGCGGCTGCATGTTCAGCATATGCCAAAGCCAATGCGGACTGGATCCGAATGTCAGAATACGAGACATCGGGCTCTCAGGCGGAGAATCTTCGTCGAAGCACTCTTTGAAAACACGAGCAATCTATCAGCACCTGTAATAAAGAACACCGTTTTCTCGTTTCTTATACAGCCAGTTCTATTTAAGCGTATAATGAGTACAAATATCTGTTTTAGGTTTGTCCTATCTAATCGTCGTACGACTTATAAGTCCTTTCTGTCAGACCAAGGTCTATCCATAGAATTTAATACTAAGTTCTATTTTCTATTTCTAACTGTGTGTTTAGTTTATTATTAGTTTATTTTATTTAGTTTTGTTCAGTTGATTTGTACTGTTCCTTGTCTGTGTACTATTTGATGTTGTGCCTGTCGCGAATAAAGATTATTGGTTGGGCCTGTGCGCGATCTGCCATCCTGAGAGTATGATCGTCTATCGAGAACAGCCTTTAGAACTAACTACATGCACTATTCAACAGTGTTTACGTTCTCTAAAGACCCATTATGAAACGCTCCTGAACGCTGACATGCAACAAGAAACTACTGCATTTAAAAAATCGAGTGGACCTGTTTTCTCTGACATTGGCGTAACCACGAAGGAGGAGGGGGCACGGGGGCGGCCCCCTATTCCGACCGGGACCGATCGTGAGATTCGTCCAAAACCGTCGAGTTGTTGGAGGGTAGGGGGTAGTATTAGATCGGGAAAAACGCACAGGACAACAGACTTTAAAGTGATTGAGACGACGTTTTCTTTTTTGCTCGTCAAGACTTATGGTTCGGAAAACGTCGAAATGCCCCCCCATTCTGAAATCCTGGCTACGCCCACTGTTTTCTGACGTAGACTGGATCATGTGTGTCGGCATCATTTTGACTCAGAAATTATCGTTCTTTTCTATTTTATTTTAGTCTATGATTATGATTATGATCATAAAATAAAGATGATAGATAAAGAAAAGATATAAATGAAACAAATAGTCTGTTACTGTACTGCAGTATTGGAATGTTAATTCCTTGAAACCGCATGCAGTTTCTGAGGAGGTTATACGACAAAGTCTCAGGCAGATTCATCATTTGAAAGCAAAAACAGAATAGCAGGTCAGCAGTGAATCCAGTCTTTCTAAAGCTACAGCCGAGCAAACTCTTTCTTTCTGCTTTGGCTTATAGTTCTCGATTTATTTTTCGTTGTCGATTTCTATAGCCTAGTTCTAGTTTCAGTCCTCATGGGACCGATATCAAAACATCCATGAAAGGGCTCTCCCAACCAAGACCCTTGCTGCATGTGTTTATCGGAGGTCAGCCGGCGACCAACTGATGTGGAATTTCGCCGTCTGCGATTTACGTCCGATGCGGGAATTCGAGACCTAAAACAGCGCTCGGCCATTTGGTTCTCCGAAGCCCCGATCACGTGACGAGAAAAAGACGCCGCTGTTTAATTAATATCCATCGTTTCGTCATTCATCAGCACGCTGGGGATTCTAGCTCCTGCGGGGAAGTCCCCCGTATCCAGGGGCGTAGCGACGGGAGGTATATCGGTATATATACCCCCCAAAAATCAGTCTATCCTAAAGTTTTTTATGTGATTTACATGTGGTTATATGTGGTTTATATGGCTTATGTGGTTCATAGTTAAGACTTATACCCACCCAAAATATTTATACCCTGCCAAATCAAATTCCTGGCTACGCCCCTGTCCGTACCGTCGTTTGACGAGTGGGACCTCAAGCGAGAAGAAAAATTATGTCCTATTAATATTAGCGCAGTAAAATTCGATTATTGATTCGGGAGCGTATAGAAGGTTGGGTGCTCAATTCACTTCGGGGTTAAACAGGGCCGGAAGACGGCTGAGTGGGTTACGCGCTGGAGCGATAGGCTGGCGGAGCGAGGTTCAAGCCCCGTTAGCGCCCTCCCCCCACTGGTTTTCACACAGGCAGGAATCCCTCCTACGACCTACAGTAAGCGTCACTTTAAATCACGCTATACTGTGTTGCCGCATTGTGGAAGGCCATGGAATGGGATCGCGACAACCGGCTTCGCGAACCCCAATTGATGATGATGATGATGATGATGATGATGATGATGATGATGATGATGATGATGATGATGAGCATCCAGTTCAAACGGTCGAGTATGCATCGCTTGGAATCGAAGAAATGTGCCTGAATAAGCATAAGAATAAGCAGCTACTACGGTACTACTTTCCAAGCGCTATATAAATCTACGAGATTTTACATACTTACTTATCTACTGTATACAGCAGATGATTATTGCGTGACATCAGTCGAATAGAAGCAACACTATTCGATGAGAATGGCTGTTTTTTGCGAATCGTAAATTGATATAGGGGCCTAATTCGTCTGAGAGGGTCACAAGACAAAGGGTGCGGAGGGTCTATCACAAAAATTCAGGCATATTTGCTCCTCGACGATCCTGGCGAACGACCATCTCGACGCCAGGAATTTCGAATTGGGCCATAAATATTATTGTCGACGCCAGCCTCCGAGTCTCGTTTCGCTAGCAATATAAGCAGTCCATCGATCGTCGCCAATTTTATTTTTACGAAGTGGGTGATAGGCCCAATTAATTTCGACGCTGCCGGCGCGCTCCCAGGGTCTGGAGCAGACGCCAGCCCTGATACTGTAGTAGTAGTAGTAGTGGTGGGAACAGATTAGTTGCTCTTTTCTAAATTGTCTTTATTATCGTTTCACGGCACATGGGAATACAGGGCTTACGCGGGGCCTACTGTAGCGTCGGAAACTTTCACAGAATCGTGCGAAAGCGGAGAGAGCGCGCCTGAAAACAAATTTCCGCCATTTTGCGGTCGCTTACCACAACGGATATTTTATGGCCATACATTAGGCCTAACAGAGAACTACCTGCGCATTCTCATACATGCGTCAATCAACAGGGCCGCCGAGAGAAGTTTCGGGTCCCGGTAAAAAAAAATTGTGACGGGTCCCAGGTAGAAATTTATCAACTCTCCGAAAAACCTGACGAGCAAAAAAACGTTATCGACTCTCCGAAACAGTCTGCAATCTGACAAGCAAAAAAAAATTTATCGGGCACGGGCCCCTGTGGGCTCCATGGGCCCCGGAACAATGTACCGGCTACAACCCCTCTCCTCAGGCCTGTCAATCGAATCTCTATCTCTCCCTCCCCCCCCTCTCTCTCCCTCCCTCCAACAAACTAACTTAGTAGCCTAGTTGTTAAAACTATCTTTGCATCTTTGTAATTTGCTAAGCAGTAACCAAATACAGTATTTAAGAATTCAGATACAAACTATCATGTCTTTGTATACAGATGTAGGGCTACGTGAGTCAATCTACAGTTGACCTATAGACGACTCTCCGCCGATCTGACCGACCCTTCCGACTTGACTTTTATAGGCCTAGCTCTAACCCAGGGGTGCACAACCTTTTAAGGACGAAGGGCCACATTTTTCGGTCCCAAGACTCCGCGGGCCACATGCGCTTTTTATAATGCAGAAGTGGTACGTTGACAGTAAACGTTGATAGCAATATTTAATATAAAAAAGTCAAAGTGAAGTCCTTCCCGAGCCTCACGGGCTCATAGGGCGGCGCTGATCTCCGTTGCTATAGCCCTCAGCCAGGCGTGCAATACCACGGATACGCGTAGCGTACCTGTTTGTCTTATCGCAGGAATTTTTGCCACTGATCCTCATTTTGCCATCACGAAAAAGGCTGAGTCGACCTTTAGGGCTAGTGCGGGACTCGAACCCGTGACCTCCTGCTCCATCACCCAAAGTTGTTACCACTCTGCTAACTTCCATCACTAATATTTAATATGGTTATGGATAACATTGAATTCGACAGGGCTAATGGAATTAATAGAATTTCTGATGAATAAGTAAGTAAGTATTCGAAGCAAAGTTTCTATAGCGCCGGAAAGCAGCACAACAGTAGCTGCTTATTCTTAGGCGCTCAGCGATTCTTAAAATAGCTATAGGAAAGGTGTGGGATCAGCCAGGCAATGGTCAATATCCGAAGGGCAGTGAGGCTAGGTTGTTACAGCTTTGGCGGAAATGATTTCAAAACAGGAAGGATTTAAGCTTAGACCTGAAGACTTGAGGAGATAGTGCAGGAATTATAGGAAATGAGGAATCAGATTTTATTGTTTTAAAGTGTCCAAGTGCGAAGGGAAGCTGGGATCGAGTTCCAGAGTTCAGGTGCAGCATATGAGAAGGCACGGTTGCAAATGTTCAGGGATGACTGATTTAGCGGGCGTGACAGAGTGAGATGAGATGACGAACGTGTGGGTCGAGGAGGCTGAGGGGTTAATAGTGATCTAAGGTAGACAGGTTTTGATGACTGAAGTGAGCTATGTGTAAGTGTTATTATCTTATATTGGATACGTTCTGTTATTTTAAGCCAATGTAATGATTTTAGTATGGGTGAAATATGGGAGAATTTAGGTGACTTAGTAACAGCACGAGCAAGTGCATTTTGTATTGATTGCAATTTGTTGATGGAGGCTTTGGGAAGGTTATAGTAGAGGAGTTACAGTAATCTAATTTGGAGTGGACTATAGAGGTGGCGATTGTGGACGCAGTCTTAATATCAAGACAAGGACGTAGGCGACGAAGGTCACGAATATGAATAAAGCAGGCTTTTGAAAGTTGGGAGATTTGTGATTCGAAGTTTAGAAAAGAGTCAAATTTGAATCCGAGATTTCTAGCAGTTGGAACAGGGATTATTGTGGTGTCAGGAGCCAAAACTAGTTTAGGATTGTCAATTTTTTTGAGTTGTTGGGGTAGTCCGATTAAAAGAAACTCTGTCTTAGATGGGTTGAGAGCGAGGAGATTAGATGACATCCATGCAGAGATTGACGAGAATGCAGATTCAAGCTCAATAATAGAAGCATTGAATGAAAGAGGTGAGAAGGAAAGGAATAGCTGAGTGTCATCGGCATAGAGTTGGTGGTTTAATTTGAGGGAATTAATTAGAGATGAAAGTGGTGTGGTGTAAAGGCTGAACAGTACAGGCCAGAGAACAGATCCTTGAGGCACTCCATAATCTATAATATGAGAAAGAGAAATTTGGCCAAGACAGGACACTTGAAAAGACCGAGATTTGAGATAAGATGCAAACCAGTTGTGAGCTTTTTCAGATATGCCAAACCAGAGAGAGAGTCGCTCGAGCAGAATTTTGTGATCTATGGTATCAAATGCTGCAGAGAGATCAAGGAGACAAAGGCCAGTAACTTGGCGAAGACCAATTGCAGTTAAGAGTCTGTCATAAATGTAGGCGAGGACAGTTTCAGTTGAGTGATGTTTAGTGTAGGCAGATTGATGAGCATTATATAGTGAGTTACTTGAAAGGTGTTCATTCAGTCTGGAAAGCACAATTTTTTCAGTAAGTTTTGATAGAAGAGAAAGATTTGAGATGGGGCGATAGTTATTGAGATCTTCTCTGTCAAGACCAGGCTTTTTTAGGAGAGGAGTGACAAAAGAGTTTTTGAATGCGGATGGGAAAGTGCCTGAGATAAGAGAGAGGTTGATGATTCTAGTTATAATAGGCGTAAGCACGGTGGCACACATACAGTCAATCCAGTAGGAGCAAATGAAATTGAAATGATTAGTACTGTAATTTAAATGTAGAATTAAAGGTAAATGCATTGTTAATCAAAAAATAATATGAACATGCTCAATTATTAATTCATAAAATTTCAAAACCAAAGACAATCGCATTTTTTATACCCAATGGAGTTGTTGAGACTGAACGTCTTTAACTATCTTATTCATATTTTGTGGCCGTTCACTTGTTGCAACTTTCAATACCGAGCACTCAATCTGAACCTTAGAACATTTTTCTTCAATTTCATTACAGAAAATTTTTGTTCACACAAGTAAGTGCTTCCAAATAGTCACGAAGGCTTTAAAGTGGCCCGACGGTTTTCTTGCTTTCATATTAGCGCTACAAAAGAAGCCATTCGTTCCGAGGGTCTAAGTTGCCCTCTCAATTCAAGTTATTTATAGAAGAGACTGGAGCTTCTTACCATGACAAACCATATTGCACAGATGTGAGAGAGGAGAGGACGAATTTTAGAATGTTTTGTTGAACTGATAGCAGAAATTCGTGAATTTCTTAACAGCAAGGGTACAATAATAATAAATAATAATAATAACACGGTTTAAAGTGTAGCGCTAACATGAAAGCAAGGAAACATTCGGGGCCACTTTAAAGCCTTCGGGGCCACTTTCCATTGAAATCCTGGAAACGTCCGCGGGCCACAAAAAATCGCCGGCGGGCCACCAGTGACCCGCGGGCCACGGGTTGTGCACCCCTGCTCTAACCCGATTTAGGCACCCCTATCTCGGCGCCCGGGGGCACATGCCCCCTCCCACCAGCCCCTAGCTACGCCATCTTGGAAAGTTACCACCGACAAAAGACTTAAGCACGCGATGAAGTTAGGATATGTAACTGTTGGTTAGGCCTATATAACGTTGATTCAATATTTATGAAGCGCATTATTTCACCACATACGCGTAGTCACATAGGCCTACCTACAGCGTTCTATTCTGAACACGCAATGAAATCGGACAAATACAGTAAGTCGATGGGTTGGGTTGGAGGGAGGAGGGCCGGAATCAGCACGAGTTCCCCCTCTCCCCAACCAGCGGCCAGAATGCATCCTGTCGGTTGAAAGTGGCATACGCTTTCTGACTTTTCTGGATCGTTTGCGTATGTTGAGTCTTCAGATCAATGGAAGCGGAAACCGGTTCCGAGATGAAATGAGAAGAATTCGAAGCAAAGTCACGGAGCAATCGATCAGGTGCCGCGGTGCTGATCCTAAGCGATTTTCATCGATTCTAAAACTGGTTGCTGCTCCTAGCCCCCTCCTGCTTCAGCAATTCGAAAATAGCTTAGCGACGAAATCGCCCAGTCGTTTGAGTTGTTTGTTGGACAGACAAACCATTCTATATGGTGAAGCTGTCGATCCATTAATCAGATTTGGGGATCGAAAGTTGTTAGCAAAGCGAACTAAAAACAAATTGAAGGCAATTTTGAAGGCAAATAAAGTTTTGAAAGTCTAGACGAAGAATATTTAATTATTTATGACATTAAAAATCGCCCGATAAAAATCTCGGACGATATATAGGTTAGGCAAAGCTTGGTCACTCCATGCAGGCAACACTCATCCATGCAGTATTTTACACAGGCCTGTTAGGAGGAGAGATCTCCCCCACCTCAAAATTCCCCCTCCCCCAATCCCAGCACTTACACAAATTTTGCATTGAACTGTACCTTTTCTCTCCAACCAAGTCGATTCCCCCCGAAAGCCTCAATTTCTCCCCTAAAGGCCTGGAGTCTGGATAAAACACTGCATCCATGGCAACACTAACAGCGGAACTACACGTACGGTGTTACCACCATTATCACCATTATTTATCAGGGAATCTGTCAGAATGAGGGCGGTTGTCAACTTTTTCTTCCTTTCTTTCTTTCCATCGAATTAAGAATCGAATGCCTAAAATAGCAACGTGAAATGTTTTACTTAGGCCTACACGCAGACAGATCGATAGATCGACAGACCGATTGACTGATTCATCTTTTCCGATAAACTTAAGGACCGTTTTATGGAATGACATTCAACCACTTAAGAATACGGTCTCTCATATGGGAGTCTCTCTGGCAGCAGTCATGAGAATTTACTTTAACATTGAATTTTTTCTTGCCATCAAGCAATCAGATAAAATATAGCTCTAAAAAATCGAATGGAATATTAGTCTATTGTTATTTTAAGAACTTCCTGTTGCGGGAAAATGTAAATTTCTGAATAAATTTGACGAAAATGGACTTAGAAAAGTTAGGAAGAAAGTTGGGAATAAACGCCGAATCAGTCATAAGGTATCTGTTTTATATTAAAAATTAATTACTTATCTAGATAATTTGTGCGAAACGTCTCACGTTGCTCTAACGGAGGTATGAGACACTGACCTACCATTGAACTAAACCGGCTAAAGAACTTCTGTAGCGTCATTGGTCATGCCACCGACTCATTTGCGAATGTATGTTGATTGTCGTATCAATCAGTGCATTGTGATGAAGGCTCTATTGAAGTTTTATTTGATCAGTGGTACCAAAACTGATGAATTTCTTACGGGTCTTGGTCTTTGCATGCGACTGTATCCATGCCCTCCTGTAGAAACATGCGAAAAATGCCCGTTACCCGACTCACCTGCTCCCCTTCCCGTAATATAGCAACTGTATCAATTTGAAAAAGGCATAATAATACTGTGCATTGTGGCTGTGTGCGTTTCTTGATGCTGTAATTAGTTTTGTACTATCAGTGAGAGCTGTCTGGACTAATGCTATTAAAGGTTTCTTGCTGTATACATTTCAGAAAAGCTAAAGAGTTAATGAGATTGGTAGAAATACGATCGTCCAGCAGTACAGTGTCAGCTCTTTGCCTTACAGAATCGTGCAAAGCTGTCATATGCCTGGAGTTGGCAGCAATTTCATACGGTCAGCACGCTGACAGGGTGAGAGTTGCCCTTAAGAGAGTTGCCTGTCATTGATATTTTTAATTTTTCAAGTCTTTGACTGTATGTTGAACTTTATTCTTTAGGGATTTGCAGAGAATGAAAGATGATTAATCGTGTTGCTGTGCGTTGCTGATTAAATCGGCAAGCATTTAACATGGTTTAGTGTTTGTGCAAGTATATGTGTCGTCCAACACTAAACCATGTTCTTTAACTACTTAATCCTTTTTCCTATTGGTTGTCATGAAGACTGGCATGAATATGTGTGTGTGTGTGTGTTTGTATTTGCTAGGGCACGCATTTAATCAGCTGTTGTTGTTAAAAGGTTGATAAGTAATGGTTGATGACTGAACTGTAAAAGGGTGATTTGCTGAAATTGATTCTAGAAGCAGTAGAATTTAACTCAAATAGAGTTAGTAGAGCTAAGATTCAATAGACAATTGGTCATGGCTGTTAATAAGAAAAGTCTCACCTGATCACCTGAATGCCGAAAAGAAGCTGTTTCTCTAGGAATGAAACTGACATAGACAGGTGCAATACATATGTTTTATGCACTGTCTGGCTGCTGTCACTTGTGTTTCTCACTGAATTACTTAGGACAGTCTAGCCAGCGTGGCGTTCATTTTGTACTGACACTAGAAAGTGACACGGTAGCGGTTGCCGTGGGAATCCTGCGGTGGGCGGGGAGAAATGTTCGGGTGTGGGGTGGGGATGGGGATAAAAAGTCGTCCCATGTCACTCTGTGACTGACACTGTTGGAATGACTCGTTGAATTTGTTATTATGAGCCGATCGACACCATTCAGATATCCTTTCGTGTCACTGTCAGCGAAGCCCGGTGGGATGTTATGGTTGGGGTTGCGGTGTGCCGAAGCTTTCAGTCACTGCATAAACAGGGTGTGACTTAATTCCTGAGTAACGTTACTCAAGTTGGCAACTGTACAACACTAGTAACCATTAATAGCGAACTTGCAAATTTTTTAAATACTCAGTTGAAACTAGAGGAAAAGTGGAGCCACATCTACTAGGAATTATATGATTGATATCGATATAGTTAAATCAGCAGAAATTGAAGGCTTAAATTGTGGTGACTCCGAAATTTCTGAGAGTTGATAAATTACCGCATGTGTGAATTGATGACTTTGATCTTGATGACCTGATGAAAGACTGGACTTGGAAGACCATAATGGTTTGATTTCACAACTTTTAGGAATTTCTTCTCGATTCTTATTTTGTTCAGAGACAATATTTTACGTTTCTCATCTTCGTGCAGGACTATCTATCATATAGTGGATTCTTCTTATGACGTGATTTTTGTTTTATGTGACTTTTTCTTTTGTTTTGTATATTTTTTGTTTTTCCTAGTAAATGGTTTTCATTCATTGCTATTATCGGTCATCATATTCATCTACTGCCATTGTATTTATATGATGAAGTGAATAGTTAGAGTTTTGTTATTTGATTTTGAATATTTGAATCATTGCCTCATCTCTCTCTCTCTTCTTCGTGTGCCATGCATTGCTACATTGGTGACCATGGATTTCCACTCTTCTCTGTTTCTGGCTTTCCGTATCAGTTCAGCATTGTCTTTAGTTCTTGTTGCTTCTCTGCTTCTCTTAGGCTGTCTGTATACTTTATTCTGTGTCTTCCTCTTGCTCTTTCCCCTCTATTTTTCCTGTTTTGACTAGATTTTCCAATCCGTCCTTTCTTAGCATCTGTCCGAAAAATTTCAACCGTTGCTTTCATATTCTTTTTACTTGGTTATTTTTTCTGTCCATGAAATTTTTTCATATATCTGAGAAACCACATCTCTGCAACTGGTTATATTCCTAGAGGCTGTACAATAGAATACAGTTTCATCCTTTAACTGTAATAAGTGAGCACCATTCAGCAATGCCATTTTGAACTTTGTTTGGACTAGAGCAGCGGTTCTCAACCTGTGGGTCGCGACCCCCAAGGGGGTCGAATGACAATTTGCCAGGGGTCGCCCGAGACCATCAGAAATATGGGGTTGTCTCTTTTCTTGTTATCGTACAAAATTTTCTCAGTGGTAGTTACGACGACTAGTTGTTTTACTATAATTGTCATTCGAGGATAGACATATTAGACATGGAGACAATTAAATAATAACGATTTCGAACATTTTGATTGTCGCAGCATTATTATTATTTTTAGCAGCTTACATTGTGAACGAAAATAATTTTACCGTTGGGGGGTCGCCACATAATGGGGAATTGAATTAAAAGGGTCACGGCACTATAAAGGTTGAGAACCGCTGGTTTAGTGCATTGATTTTGCAGTATTTTTCAACCACTTCGTATAATGCCCATCTCAGGCTGTCAGAGCAGTATTTTCATTCTGCCAAGAATCAGTCACTAAACATTTTGGATATAAGTAACGATATTTTAAGTATTGCATGACAGAAAATCTGGAATTAAGCGGTACTTTGTTGTCTTGTGCTGATTTAATTTTTCCCATTTTCATCAAATTTATTTACTGTTGCATCATTTGTATTAGCAAAGAATACGAGTGAATTAACAATGACAAAGTGTCTGGTTATTAGCATCCTTTCTAGTGAAAGAATAGCAATGCTTATGAACTAAACGAAATGTTTTCGTCAAAATCAATTTGCTTTTGATCATGTGTTCATTTTGGAATGCCACTTTGGTGTTTGCACTTTTTTCAATATTTTTATCTGGTCCTAAATATGTGTAAATATGTGTCATAAATTCTTGATGATGTGATGCTTTGCTTATAGAAATGATCGCAGATTCTGTAGGGATTTCTGTCTGTGTCTGCTGTTGATTAGGACCTGTGTGTATGTCTCGGTGGAACCAACAAGAAATCTTATGCAAGTTCCATGAAGGTTCTTCAATGCTTGCTTGATCTCCAGCCAAAAACTACGGTTGCTGATCTGTGTGTTCAGTTTGGCTGCACCTCAGCGAAAACTTTGGCCAATCAAGTTTTAGAGAAGTATGCTTCATAAAGTTGCTTGGCCCGTGACTATTCCGGTAAAATTAAAATTGTTACAATTAATCCTGATCCAAATCTTGACAAAATTTTATTTTGGACAGTGTCAGATTCTTATTGGCTCAAGTAATAATATGATTGGGTGTTGTATTGCAACGTGATTGAATGCTGATTTTTGATTATTTGTCTGGTGTTCAGTTTGGTTTCTTTCATAAACATTAGGTACAAAGAGACTCAGAGCGGTCGTGATTGTTCTGATTTAGATACAGTTTTCTTCAACTCAGTTGCACTCTATGTAGCTTGTCAGTAAGTTGATGTTTGATGACTTATTTATGTCATGCTCACTGCTATTTCAATTTAGCGCTCTAAAGTGCAAATTTTATGTGCTTACTGCACCAATTTTACTCTGTAATGGGAATGTCAGTATGGAAGTGTATAGAAGGAGTGTCAATTTTGGAAACCCCGATGTGAGAAGCTAATTTGTGTGAAGTTATGAGACAGTGATTTTGACAATGTACAGTAAGTGAAAGACATTAGAACAGCAGTGAGAGCACAAGACTCCTTTATGACAGGAAATTTAAAGTGAGAATATCTCTGAGATTAGAGCAATGAACTTGGAATGGAAGATATCACAGATGCATTAGGAATAAAAACAGACTGAGACTGAGTTGGTTTAGATATAATATTGGACAGTTTGTTAATTTGATTTTTAAGATTCTGATTTGTAAGTAAGTGTTACTTTGGTCCATAGCATGAGTCAGTCTGATTGTTCAGAGGTACTATTTTCTGATTTGCTCAGCTGTACTGTTAAATTTTTGATTGTGACTTTTCTGTATAGTACCAGTATATGCATTCTTTAGAAAGGTTCAGTTTGTCTTTGCCAGAATTTTAGGATTTGAGAGATGAAATTATTGAAATTGTGTTTGATTTCATTTTTTGCTCTATCTTACCTCAAGACATACCTTTTGTCAATTCTTGTGTTGGGTGAATGGTGCCATTGAGCGGTCATTATCGGACTGTCCATTATATCATCATTACATGTATGTTCTTTTAAATATGTTCTCAGATTGTTCTCTGTTAGATGGAACATGGCAATTATATTTTCTGTTTTAGAAAACTCAAGTTAAAAGTAGACAAGGCTAAACTGATTGAATCATCTGGTGCTAACAGGAGAACGTTTGGTCGTTTGATTGATCAGTTGCAGCCTATTGTTGAAAGTTTAGAAGGTAAATTTCAAGCATAGATATAATAATAATAATCCATTTTTCTCATCAGTTGTCTTACTGCAAGTTGTTCAGCTCTTGTCTAACGTTGTATATCATGTTTCTGAACTATTCATTGTTTCAGCCTATTTATCAATTTACATGACTTCAATTTTTCATTTCGTTATCTCTATTTGTTTTTGTATTGCATATTGCCTTTACATAAAAACATGCCTACAACAGACATCACACATTCACACATATTTTTGCTTTCACTTGCCCGGAAAGCCAGATATTTACTTTCTTGGACCTGATAGGGAATTTTTGACTTTGCGTGTAGCTGTCCAAATAGGTGATTAATGTCCAAATGTTTCTGGAAGTAAAGTGAATTGATTTCCAGTTATTCCTTATAATCCATCTGCCATTGCTGAATCCAGAGTTGAAATTTGGTCTGTAGAGGTAGCACACAGCACAGTTTATAAAACTGAGTGCTGCATAAGTTAGTGCAATGAAATTTTGTGTTTGTTTTTGAAAGAATTGAGGTGAATTTATCTTGAGCGCTTTTTTGACAGCATTATGTCAAGATGCTCATCTCACGAAACAGCCTTTTAATTTGAATCTGTAGAATTATATATATTTATGATATTTTGAATTATTTATAATTTCAAATTTCAGTTCTTGTTTGCTTCAGACTCCAAATGTCAAACAAAACCTTTGATGTCTGTGACAGAAAGTTTGTTTGAATCTCACAGCTTTGATTCAACAGGCAAGTCTCTCGTGTTTCTTATTAACCCCTTAACTGGGGAATAAATCTGTAGCTCAATGTAAACTGGACGGCTCTGAGCCGTCACGCCCGGTTAAGGGGTTAAAACTGCTTGAAGTTGTAGTACAGATTTCAGATTTATATTTCGTCTTAGTGATGTCATAACAGAATTTTATATGCCAGCTTAAATGTAAATAAGAGTTTCTTTCTCTGAGACTTCAAACGTTGTTCTAGTGTTTTTGCATGTGTCAATTTGTTTTTGATGAGTATGAACTGTTGTGCTTTTGGCCGTTAAAGACGTTTTTGCAGCAGTGTTCTGCTTTGTTGCCTTTCTATGTGTTGTAAAATTATGAATTTTTTTGGTCATTGCAAGCTTCTGCAACCCGTACTTTGCTGTCAGCTTTTGAGTAAGTGACATCATTTTAAATTTCTTCTAATGAGGAGAAATGATGGTTGGTTCTCCTTTTCTGATTTTTTGCAATGCATTTGTAGGAGTTATTTTGTGATATTTATTGTTGTGGGAGATACGGCATTGTGTGCATCTGCATAAATGCAGTGACGTATTGTTTTTTCGCCACAGGCTATATTATAGTAGTTAGTTTGACATTGTCAAGTTTCCGCCAAAGGTCATTAACTCGTGGTACGTAACAGGTAGAATAAACCTTAGTTTTGCAGCAAAGATTTTGCGAAATGCTGATGAGTTGCAAAAATAATGGTTTATCTGATTCATTATCATTAATAATGTGCATTTACAGGAATGTCTGGGCCCATTTGCTCTATGGCAAGCCAATGAATATATAATTAGTTTTTGTCAGAATTCATTTCCGTTGTTTCGTCTCGATGCCATTGCAAGCCATTTTTCACAGATGCTGTTTCTGTATTCCTGTTTTTGTATAACATTTGCATCGAAAGGTTTTGTCCCATTGTCACGCGCAATGTGCACTAATGCCGGTAGGTCTCTCTTTCATGCTTGGTCTGTCGACTGCTGCAGAATTCAGTGTTCAGTGTAATTAAATTAATCTCTGCTGGTTGATGTTGCCTTTGCCTTCACTTGTCAGTTGTAATTAATACTGTTACCTGTAGTGTTGCTATTTTAAAGGCAGTTAATTATATTTTCTTGTTGGACAATATAGTGTGTGTGTGTGTGTGTGTGTGTAAATTGAATTTTGTCCGGAAATGAAATGTTTTTGGCTAGAATTTTAAATTGACTTCAAGTAAAAGCATCTAATGGAGTTGTTTTCATACCTGTCCATGTAAAAAACTTCTGCTTTTGATGATTTTTTTAAAAATGCCCTGTTGTAGTCTTTAAATTCTGACCTTTGTTAATTGCTTAGTCAGGTACAACTGGTGTATTTGCTCATTCAATATTCTTGTGTCCATTTGCATGTGCCATTTATGAATAGCATTTGCTGTGAATGTGAATAAAATCTTTTGTGATGTTGGTTCTGTATTGATTCCGGTTTGTTTATTGTATTTGATCACAGAAACAGAGAAATATGTGTGTGAAAACGCCATTGAGCCATACGAAGTCTGGAAACAGCGTATATTAACAGAAGCACATCAAGCCATTGCAAGAACTCCGTCGGTTTGTCCTAAGAGTCCTAGGAGCAAGCCTCATAAGACTTGATGATTACATCCGATTAACTGAATGAAAGTTAATAAGGAAAAGTATCTCGATTATAAGTTACATTTCCGATGTGGGCTTAACTGTGTGTTCTGCATGCCACTTTAATTAATTATTAAAACCCAACTGACATTGTGAAATAGGTTGGATTTAGGAGTAAACTGTTGACACCATGCATATCTGTGAACACTGGTATAGCTTGATATATACAAGCTCACAATTTTAGTGGATATTAAATTGCATAAAATGTGACATTGAGATGGATTGGACAGCATTTATTCTTTAGTATTTCAGATTGATTATTTATTTTTTTCTTGAATTTAAGCAATGTAATCAATCAATCAATCACTGAACTTAGGCCTATAGCAAGCAGAGACAAGACTTGCTGACTGGCTTGCAATTAATAATAATAATTATGCAGTAGTTTCATACATCAAGGAATCTTATTGATTTTTGCTGGTTGAATTTGAGACTTAAAGTTTTATTACTTTCTGAATAGGTTTTTAAAAATGAATTTCTTGCATTCGTTATTAGGCTATTGTACTGTACATTATTGGCTATTACCATTGAAAACAAACAGTTTCATTGAAATAAGTTTGGCTGTTTTAACACGATTCTCAGTAATGCTGCTATTTAAACGACTTATTGTGAATCGCATTATAATGTTAACCTGTCACATTTGTTCATTCTAGTATTTAGTGTGTCGGTAGTGGTTATGAACACTATTAGAATAATGTTTCAGAGATATTAAAATTTATACTGGGTGAGATTGCATAGTTTGTTTTGTTTGTTAGGTATTTCACTTGCAGCATATAGGCCTATCATTCCCTATGCTGGTTAATTGAATACCTGGTAGGTTGTCACCAAAGCATTTGTATGATGGATGGCAGTAACATTTTAGGCTTGCCATAGGCCTAGGCATAAATGATTTAAAAATTCTCAAGCAGATCTAAAACTTGGCTAAACCAAACTAATTGGGAGACTTTTTGACAACTACAGTATTTAATTGAAGGTTTGATTTCCACAGAGCTGCTAGAAAATGAATACAGTCGAACTTCTGTAGCTTATAGGTCCTTGCAAGTTTTGTGAGTACACAGAGCCCATGCAATAATTTCTACAAGCTATTCATGCATCAATGGTAGTATTCTTGCTATGCAATCAGGCGATAGCCGGTTTGAATCTTACCCTAGCCACTGAGTAGGTAGGTAAGTATCGTCCATCCTCATTGCTGAGGGTCGGAGGCTGAGTAGCGGCCTTAAACAAGTTATTCGCCCCAAAATGTCTGTGAGGAAGCCAATGGATAACCACCTCACTGGTCCAGCAAGAGAAAGTAAACTGGACCTGCCTCAGTCGACGTATTTTAAATATCCTGTTAGGTTACAATGTTGAGTTTCAATAATATTTAAATTCAATGAATCTGACACCGTATTTTTAAATTATGGCTTTTTAAACTTTAGATTGAGCGTCTACGAATAAAGCAACCGCCACATTAGTGACTGTTTGTAGGCGCCATACAATTACGCGAGATTTTACTTACTGACCTACAGCTTCCGGAAATAACTCACATGCTTCTAATGGTTATTGATAAACAAAACAAGGCGTGTATGCCTAAGAGGTGCAAGTAAAGGCTTACGAAAAGCTAGCACCAACACTAATATGTGCGTTTTTTAAAGTTAAGTATACGCAGGTTACAGTTATTTGGACTTCAGTTACTTTTGTAAGCAATTAGCGGCGAATATTTCGTTTTCATATTTGTCGTATTTAGAATTTTAATCATCTGACCGGATCTGATCTGATGAGAAACAGAGATCACGAGAACAGCTGTTTATTCTATACCTACCATTTTTGATTAATTGATTTAGCTTATTTATTCGCGATATCCGGTGTGATAGAGTTGCTGTTTCGTGCTTTAAAACTTCTCGCCTAATCGTCAACGAATTGTTACGACGGATAACTTGAACCTGCCAGTCCCAAAAAGGTATAATATAATATATAATATAATATAACAAGGTTTAAGGTGGTTCAGTAGGGACTGCCCTGTGTGAGAACCACTGTTGTATACTTTGCATACAAACACTAACACCCCTGCAAACCAGTTGCTAGACTGTTCACCGACACGACCGTTCTCCTCTGATTTCTCGAGCGTATAGTAAACAAAAGTAATGTCCTTCCCGAGCTCTCAAGGCTAACCTCAAGGCTAATAGGGTGGCGCTGATCTCCATTTCCATGGCCCTCAGCCAGGCGACGGGTGCAAGTTACATGATACGGGGCCAGTGTTCTCATGCAACGTGCCTGTTTACTCCACAGGTTAATCCACTACTCAGGTGCCATCGCCATCTGACAAAAGAAGGCTGAGTCGACCTTATAAAGGGCTCCTGCGGGAGTTGAACCCGCGACCTTCTGCTCCATCGTCCAACGTTGTTGCCATCTTGCTAACTTCTCGACTTTTCGTATAACCAGAAAATTATCATCTCTTGAATCCGGTCATAGCCTCATAGGTAGAGTTTTGGAATCAGCGAACCATATTTAGACAATTGTAGGCTTTGGTAGGCTAATTTTTGGAAGTTTTGTTATGTTAAGATGTGTACTAGTCTGATATAATATCTGACATAGTTTTCTTGTCTTGGAGTTTTGTGTTTCATGTGTCGCATTGACGTTGTATTTTCAAATTACTTTCTTGGTGAAATTTAGACCAGTGTTTGGGAATTAAAATTATTATGTTCAAAGGAAGGAGAGGAATATATTATAGTTAGAATAACTGAATGTAATTAAGATTCAGTATCATCTAATTTAGTTGCAAAGCATTTGTTTCTATGTTAATTTTTTCCATGGAAACAAATTTGGTGATTGTTATATCGTGGTTTTTCTTTGTCTTGTTTAGTTGACTCAGATCTTTGAGTCCAAGAAGAAGATGAATATTTTCTATCGTCTTCTGAGACGGAAGAGTTTGCGCACAAATGATCAACCGTCTGCCCTCTCTAAATGCTTGAATGCACTTGACTTGACAGCATTAGGTGAACAGCCTGCCTTGAAATTTCAATTCCAAGTCAATGTTAAATTTAGTTTAGTGATATAGTGATAGATGTTAGTGACTATTCTGACTAATAATATTATTAGTTTTCATCTACTTTTCTCACTATCGCTTGTTAAATTGGAATTTCAATGTAAACTTCGGTTGCAATGTTGAACAATTTAAATGAGTCATGTGATGAATTATAGTTGTTTACAAAGTCTTTCTAACTGAACAGCATTCTAGTCATGCCCAACATTTTTCAAAACATGAATACGCACGATCGCAATATTTTGCAGTGTTAGGAAGTTTTAAGAAATAAAGAAATCTATAAATTTTGTAGACAACTATTCCTAACTATGACTGGCTAGCTAATGTATCAATTAGTAGTTGAATTGTTTTAATTTGCATGTTGTAATATTTAGTTGTTGCTGATATCTGTTGTTGTAGGTATTGGAAGCACTTTGGGCTCTGGCATATATGTTGTTGCAGGGCAGGTGGCAAAGTCCGTCGCAGGTCCATCCGTTATTCTCTCTTTTCTTGTCGCCTGCCGTTGCCTCTGTTTTAGCAGGTATTATTAGTATTGGAATGTATACTGCAAGGCTCGAGTTAGGGGCTTTACTGTATGGTAAAGTAGTTGAAACTGGTGGTTTATGAACTGTTTAGTCCCAATAATGGCAGGAATTAAAGCGCACACATTCTGTTCAGAGTGCTGCTGTTTGACTTTTTCTCATATTTTCTCATCTTGCTCGTTATTTGAACACCACCACTATTTGCTGGTTGCCTGTTTCTAATCATATTGGTTTTAAAATTCCCATCAAGATCTCAAATTCTCCGAGTGGCAAAGCTTTGGTCTCTCTCTCTCTCTCTCTCTCTCTCTCTCTCTCTCTCTCTCTCTCTTTCTCTCTCTGTCTCTGTCTCTGTCTCTGTCTCTCTCTGTCTCTGTCTCTCTCTCTCTCTCTCTCTCTCTCTCTCTCTCTCTCTCTCTCTCTCTCTCTCTCTCTCTCTCTCTGTATCTCTTCCACTTCGCGTCCTTCCCTTGGATCAGCTTCTCATGTTGATCTCTGCATTCCGTCCTCTCCTCTCTTGCTTGATTTTTGGCAGCTAACCCATTCTTCTTACCGGTAAATTAAAATGCCAAACCTATTGATTAAATCTGCTTAAGACCTATTTCTTTGCCAGAACCTCTAAGGGTATATAGAACGCCTCTGAGTTACCATTATAAGAGGCCATAAGCAAATTTGACCACTGCATTGCTTCATGATGTGCATGTTTTTAGATATTATTAATTATTCCTAATTACCGATTGCTCTTGTAGGTCTGTGTTATGCGGAGTTTGGAGCAAGAGTCCCTAAAGCTGGTTCGGCTTACATCTACTCCTACGTTACAGTTGGCGAACTTTGGGCATTTGTTATTGGTTGGAATTTGATTCTGGAGTATGTCATCGGTCAGTGACGCTGCTGGTGCATTCCTGTGTTCAAATCTTCTATTATATGAATAATTATTTAATTATTTTATACGTTGAAGCAGCCTTTACATCTTTTCAGTGCAGCTGTTTTGTATTGCTGAGTGCAACTACAGTGGTTTTCTCACAGGCTTACTTAGCCTCCGAAACCACTTTAAATCACATTATTATTATTATTATTATTATTATTATTATTATTACTACTACTACTACTACTACTACTATTATTATTATTATTATTATTATTATTATTTATTATTATTATTATTATTATGGGCAATGCTAGTGGCTGCACCGTGTAAAGTTTGTGCTTAGTTTATTAGTTTATTATTAGTTTGATTTTATTTTGGTTTTTGTTCGGTTGATTTGTGTTGTTCCTTGTTTGTGTACTATTTTATTGATGCTGTGGTTGTCACAAATGAAGATTATTATTATTATTATTATTATTATTATTATTATTATTATTATTGTTATTATTATTATTGAATAAACAGCCTTGAAGTTATCCTTGTATCTAGGGACTGCAAGTGTTGCTCGGGCCACGAGCGCTTTTATTGATTCCATAACTGGTAATGTTATGAGTCACTACCTGAAGGATCACCTGCCAATCAGTGTCTTCATGCTGTCCAGCTATCCTGACTTCCTTTCTCTTGCCTTCACAATTGTGCTAACAAGTAAGACATTCTGGAACTGTGGTTCCATCAAAGGAGGCTTAGTGTGGTGGCAAATGACTGAAGGTTGCTATAGAGCTGCTATATAACTTTTGTTTTACATGCTGTTACGTTTATTGATTAGTATCATCTGCTTGAATACTTGTCACATTTGTTTACTAAATTTGCTATTTGAGTTCTTTGATAACATTATTTAAGCTAATTAATTAAATTTACTGTGATTTCAGTCACTTAATTTTTGGGCCAGAGTTAACAAGGCTAGAATTATCTTTCAATGTATTTAAAATGGACAAATATTCCCAAGATTGCATTGTGCCTTCGATACTATTTTGATAATGACATCTATAAAATACCGGTAGAAACAGTTTGCAGTAATAATTTGCCAACCATGATCGAGAATGCATGACTTAAATTCACTGTTGTCTCCTTTTTTGAATGTAATGAATGTAATATCTTCCTCATATTCTTCTGTCTGTCTGTCTGTCTGTCTCTCTGTCTCTGTCTCTGTCTCTGTCTCTGTCTCTGTCTCTCTCTCTCTCTCTCTCTCTCTCTCTCTCTCTCTCTCTCTCTCTCTCTCTCTCTCTCTCTCTCTCTCTCTCTCTCTCTCTCAGAAACAATAGCTTGGTTCTCATAGTTAGCTTATGTACCAGTAATTTATTTTAGCTCAACATGTTCTGTATAAATAAGACATTTGAATTAGCAAAAGTAGTTGGACAGATGTTCAGTCAGTTCACTAACATAGATTTGTGTCAAAATGGACTGAAAAGGTTGATTTATAATTCTGTTGTTCTCTTCTTGTTTTAGTTATTCTTTGCTTTGGAGTAAAGGAATCATCACTATTAAATAATATTTTCACTCTTGTCAATCTTGCCGTTGTTGCCTTTGTCATCATCTGTGGCTGTTTCAAGAGTGATCTCACAAATTGGCATTTGCCAAAACATTGGGTAGTGTATGATGTCTAAAATGTTTTAAAAATCTTTTGTTATTAATGATGAATATAATGTATTCATCGAGGCAAGATAGATGTGTGTGCGTGAGTGCTTGAGCTCGCGTTTGCGCGTGCTCGCGTGTGTGTATGACTGAAAAGTGGTAGTAGTTACATTATGCAGGGTAAGCCGCAGCAACTATTTTACATAAAAAATGGCTCTATACAAATTACATGTGTGAAATTCTGTCATATTACTCATCTGCTAAAATGCAGTGAGTGTTGCAGTCTACAAAGTGAATATGGTGTGGATATCTGTCCCCAATAGTAATGTATTTTGCTGTCTGAATCACCTTCATCTTTGTTGTCGTTATGTGTGGTGTTGTATTGTGCAGAATTGTATGTAAGTTTCAATCTGGTTTTGGTTCTAAAGGATAAGGAGACAAATGTTACTGATGGAGGTGGATTTTTTCCATTTGGAATTAGCGGAGTGTTGTCTGGATCGGCCACCTGTTTCTATGCTTTTGTTGGCTTTGATGTCATCGCAACAACAGGTGGGAACAGCCATTTCTGTTTTGCTTTGTTAGTTTTTACGATTTGGCCTTTGCATTGCGCAGTGGTGTGACATTCTGAGAGAGACCAAAGTCGTTGCTAATATTGTTTATCGCATGGTCTGTTATTTGAATCTGTAAATATTTGAATTTGTTTTCTTACTAATGTAGTACCTACTGGTTGAGGCTTTTGTTTGAGATTTGCAGACTGATTATTTTGTTTTGTGATTTCCAAACCCACACAAATTTTGACAATTCCACTGTCTAATGCCATCTAGTGCTTTATGTCAAATTATATTTCATTTGTATTAAATATTATATGATGGGACAGCAGCGACCTAAGCTGGACATTTTCATCAATGATGTATTAATCTGTTGCATATTTCTAGATATATCCATATGCTTTCCAAAGTAAGGGTCCCTGCAAATTACCGATGCTGATATGAATGTATAAGGTGTGCAGAAGATTACAACATACTGTACATGCTACTTCTATTAACAGTATAGGTTAATGCAACATACGACTGTTGGTATATTACTGGAGGATAGTGGGCATTTTTAAAATGGCTGGTATATTTAAAATTTTGTTCTTCCCTTGATAAAAAGAAATGGAATCATAGAATTTAAAAAGCGTTTGTTGTCTTTTGTTGAGCAGGAGAGGAGGTGATTAACCCGGAGAAGGCCATTCCGATCAGTATCATTCTTTGTCTGTTTGTCTGTGCCGTCGGCTACATAGGAATCTCTTCCGTGCTCACCCTCATGGTCCCCTACTACTTGCTTGACTCGGAAACTCCACTTTCCACAGCGTTCGGGCAAGTTGGGTGGAAGGTTGCAGAGTACATGATCGCAATTGGTGCCATCTGTAGTCTCGTTACGTGGTGAGAGTTGAGTTATGTTGACTGCTGCTGCTTATAACTCGATGTAATAAGAATTTTGTAAATTATGTAGTAGTTATTTTTAGTTACTACGCCTTTAATTAATGATCAGCATTGAAGTTGTATTTGCATTTTGTGCAGTTTACTGACATCAATGTTTCCAATGCCTCGAATCATCTTTGCCATGAGTCGTGACGGGCTCTTATTCCGATTTCTTGCCAAAATCAGTCGAAGGTTCAGAACCCCGATAGCTGCAACTCTGATCTCCGGCATATTTGCAGGTTTGTGACAGGCCTAATAAGAAGACAAACTGTTTAAAAAAATTCTTTTCTAAATCAAGGTTCAGCTTGAGCATTTTGGCTTTTTTATTGGTGTTTTCTCACGTTGGCAGCTGCATGAAAATTGATTAAAAAAGTGTGATTGGATGGAGGCCTATTGAGAAAATCACTTTGACATGTTTGATAAATGAAGACAAATAGACCCTACTTAGCAGATTTGTTATTATACAGGATTTAGCATTTATATCCATGTAATGTTTATTCTCAACCAATTTCTGTAAAATAGCTTTGGTTCGTTTTCTCTATGTTGCATTTGCTATAACAAATTACCATTAGCTATATCCTGTTAGTTTAATTATCTATATTCTCTGTACACAGACTTGTTGTCAAGACTCAATTGTTCAAGACCCAGACCAAAGCCAAGACTTTGAAGCTCATGACCCAGACCAAGAACAAGAACAAGACTTGGGCATCCAAGACGAAGTTCTCAACTTAGAACGAGACTTTAAGAACTGAATCCGAGACTCGAATCTGAGAACCACAACCCTGTCTGTATGCCTGTGATGATATTTTTTTGTTAGGTGTTATGGCAATGATGTTCGAACTTAAGGAATTAGTGGACATGATGTCAATTGGAACACTGTTAGCGTACACTCTAGTGTCTGCCTGTGTTCTCATACTCCGGTGAGTATTAATTTTTCTGTTAATTCCATTTGCGTTTCTTTGTCTTTAATTATTTGGATTTGGTGTGCCATCAGTTGATGCTCCTGTGCATTATGAAGTGGCGCTATAGAAGTTTAAGATTAGATTAGATCTTAATATACTGAATTTGTCTGCCTGTTTTGTTTTCACGATATGATTTTAATTTGAGAGACGTTGCAAAATCTTGGACCTTCTGTATTTGTCTTGTAGAACTGTCTTTAATTTTATCTGAAATTACTTGGTTCTAGACTGTTTACTTACATTTAGATATGAAGAAAATGACATAGTTGGAGTCTCTCTCCAGAATGAAATAGAACCTTCCTGCAGTCCTTTTGCGTGCATACGAAGGAACGCTGAACCAACTCTCTTTTCTAGTCGGTTGGTTAAGTTGGCTGTGGGCTTTGCTAGTAAGTTATCTCCTAGATTATTTCTATGTGATATGGAGGCCATTGAGTTGATTTGTAGATTTGCGGGGGTGGGGGGCGGGGGTGATGTTCTTTGACTGTACTTTGCTTTATTGGTATAATTCGGAATTATTGGTTTACCGATCTGTTTACACTGTTCTCTTCTTTGTGGTAACTTGAATTTATTGCTTCAAATTTTGCTTACAACTTTTCAAATGAGAAGATGGCGGTTGAGCTTTACAATCCTCTACAAGAGCATACCGTAGTTTTATCTGTTTTAAATTTGATTAGGGATAATCAGTGTCCGTTGTTATTGAATTTAGCTTTTCAGTATTTGAATGTGCAAGTAATAAAAATGTCACAGTCTATCTGATAGCACATGTTCATGTCTGTGTGTGTGTGTGTGTGTGTGTGTGTGTGTGTGTGTGTGTGTGTGTGTGTGCAGGCAGTGCTTGTGTCACATGTGTATGGGGTACAAAGAATCAAATCTGGAGTGACCTTCAACTGATGCCAAGTGCATTACTAAAATTGCACTATATAAATTAATTAATAATGATGATGATGATGATGATGGGGATGATGATGATGATGATGATGATGATAATAATAATAATAATAATAATAATAATAATAATAATAATAATAATAATAATAATAATAATATCTTCCTAACTGCCCTAGGAGTGGTACTGTCATGATTAGCATTTGGCTTAATTGACATCTGGTTGAATTCACGACATTTTTACAGGTCTCTGTACGATCTGGTTTGGTCTTGTGGAGATATTTCTTGTCGACTACATCGTGAATTGTCGGTGGTGGTCTCTGCTGATTCTGCTGCTGCCAGTAGCGCTGCTCTTCACCTGTGCATTCGCCATTTGGAGTCAGCCGCAGAACGCCGTTCAGCTGCCGTTCCGGGTAAGAACGCTCGGAATTCGTTTCGGTGTTTGATGTTATGTGAGATAAACGGAGATAAGCGTCTGAGATGTATTTGATAGATCGACTCTGGAGGCAAATTGTGCAATACAGTTTACTACGAATTACATGTCAAAATTCAAATACTTTCTTAGTGATTTTCAGGTTGATTAGGGGTCGTCCATAAATTATGTAACGCGATTTTGGCACTTTTTGCCCCCCCCCATTGTAATGTCACATAACGAAAAGTTGGACCCCCCTAAATATGACATAACAACGGGCCGACCCCCTTTCGTCTCCTGAAAAGTCTTGACACATCCCTTTATAGGTTTTTACGGTTAGCTGTTAACCGATATTTAGACCTGACTATAATAGTAATTGAACTAGAAATAGCTGTTAATGGAAGTTCATTGTGTTCTGCTTTGTTATTAGCAGCTGTGCTAGTGATGCAGCCAGGTGTCTTTAATTGATGTAGTATGAGAAATTCTTATTAATTTGCTGTTGTTTTAGGTGCCTTTTGTCCCATTCCTGCCTTTGCTTAGCATTGTTTTAAATATCTACTTGATGCTGAAACTGCCAAAGTCAACTTGGGTCCGATTTGCAGTGTGGATGGTCATTGGTTAGTTTGCTTTGTTCTACTGTGGTTGTTTATTGCTAGATAAAGAGTTGATCTGGAATAGAAAAAAGGGCAGGATTTTTTTCACTGGTCTTCTTAACGTTGACATTATCTGCATTATTTTGAAAGGTCATCTACATTATATAAAGTAGAGATTCAATTCAATTTATAGTCTGAATGGTACGATTTGAATGTAATCCAGTAGCTGAACTTTTTTGTCTGCGAAAGATGCTTTTAATTTTGGCTTTCCATGTTTGCATAGCTTATAATTATATAGAGTTTAGGCTTTCAGGTTGACTATATGCATTGGCTGTCATTGGGGGGGGGGGAACCGGCCCTCTATTCGGGTTGGAACTGGTCATGGGATCTGTGTAGACCAGTGAGTTGTTTGTGGGAGTGGGTAGGTAAGGTAGTATGATGAGAATGAACAAAATGAGTTAAAGGTGCCCTCCCAGTTTCCACCCCATATTCCGGAATCCTGACTATGCCATTGACTATATACATGCTTTTATTTAACTGACCTTTCACAATGCTTAAGAACAAGTACTTTCAAAATTTTTACTAATGTTGATTATTCTGACACAAAGTACAGTATAGTCAATATATGATTTAAAGGTTTTGCCATCTACGGTGGTTACGGCATATGGCACTCAACTGGTAATTCGGTGGCTGTTGATGACGATGATGATGAAGAGATAGACGAAGATGGTTGTGTAGCCAAGCAACCTGAAGACAGCGATTCAACTTCAGAACATTCTATGCTTCTGCCCACTCATTCGTGACCTTCAGATATAACAGCGCCGTAGAACTTTTCGGCTGTGACGTTAAATTTTATTAAATTTTATTAGGCAAATATTCTTTATTATATTTATACTGGAAGTTGTGTTGTTTTCAGTAGTTTTAATATGAAAATTTTCATGTTTTAGGGACTGATGATTTTGATTTTTCATATTTTAAGTTTTAAAATTGGTATTTTTGCTCGGGTATCTTTAACAACGAATCTATGAAGTTGTAAGCATGTTTGTGGAACTACATTTAAACTGATTTTTTTACAAGCAGATCATAAATTTGTGTCTTTCTTTTTAAAATATTTTAATTTGTCTTTGTCCATATTATTTTACAGAATCTAAATTATTGCAAATAGCTTCATTTTTATTCAAAACTGATAGTAATTGTTCATGATCCCACATTTTCTTGTTCACACTTGCTTTCAATATCTTCTCTCTGCAGTTACAGTACGTACCGGTATTCATTATCATGTATTCCATCACAATCTGTTATATCATGAAATTGCGTTGCTATTATTTTTATTACTATTATTATGTGGACATCTAAAATGGATATTTCCAAAAATAGGTAAAGAAGGGACCAAGTGATTGCTTCATCATTATATTAACCTGAACTTTTTGCTGGTGTATGTTCAGGTTTATTTGATTAAAAAGTGTTACTGTGAGCAGCTTCACTAAATAACTTGAATGGTTATATTTGAAATGGTCTATTTAGGATATTTTGATACAGCAGTTTAAATATTGGCACAATTTGGGTCATATATTTTTAAATAATTGTTTGCACAATAGTTATTATAAGCCATTGTTTGACGGATGATGTGATGGCAGGTTATCTTATAGTACAGGGTTTTAATTGATTAATTATACCAGATCATGTAGCTAATGTTATCTTATCTATAGTATGTCGTCTGCATTTGGCAATTACAGGTGTTGTAGAGTTATTCGATCATGACGTTGATTTAGACATTTTAATCGGAATCAGATAAATATTTTACACAGATAGCAGTAATTGTTAGCTGCTCTGTCTCAGTGTTCATGCTGTTTTATTGCTGTAAGAATTTATGCAAATGTTAGAAAAAGTCAATTGTTTTGAAAGAAATGCATTATAGGCAGATTGATATGTTGAACTGTGCTGAGTTTGAATTTTCCCATCTTGAATTTTAGGTAATTGAAGGTCAACACATTTTGACAGGTTCACATTTTAATAATGATTTTATTTGATTCTTATTCCTTTTGAACCTATGGCTTTAAAAACAAATTCATTTTTGGAAATAGAATAGACCTATGGCATTACATTATTATTATTATTATTATTATTATTATTATTATTATTATTATTATTATTATTATTATTATTATTATTATTATTATTATTATTATTATTATTATTATTATTATTATTATTATTATTATTATTATTATTATTATTATTATTATTATTATTATTGTTATTATTGGCTGCCCATTAATTATGTCAGCAAATTTTAGGCAATTTTAAACTCCCCCTTTGTCAACAACTGTCAAACTTTCAGTGACCCCTTAATGAAATTATGTAAAAAAGCTTTGATTCCTTCCCTACAAGCAAAAATATTTTATATGGCTGGCTTTTATGCTAAAATAGAATTATGGAAATTGATTTTTTGATTTATTAAATTTATTGTAAAAAATTAAATTGTTGACATTAATTTAGGTTGAACCCCTTCTCCTGTCAGCAAGTTTCAAACATTTTCAAAACCCCTATTTTGTTGATGTAATGAATGGACAGAATCTTATTGTTACTACTACTATTACTACTACTACTACTACTACTACTACTACTACTACTACTACTACTACTACTATACTACTACTAGCTTACATGGGCACCCATCAAAATTTTTCCAGGAGGGGGCAAAACACATATTAACACAACGGTGACGGTTAATATTTTAGCAAGGCTTTCAAATTTCAATGTGAAATATTGGCATTTGCATTTTCCAGGAGGGGCAAGTGCCCCCTCTTGCCTCAATGTGCGGGCGCCCATGCTCTTCTACTACTACTGTTAGACTACACTACAGAACATCAGTAGAAGTTCTAGGAAAATAGAACTGGGCATGAGAGTCTGCAGAAATTTTTCCGGGGGGGGGTGCAAGACAGGATCTTGTGCCAAATGAAATGAAAACAATTTTCAGGAGGGGTGCAAAACAGGGTCTTGTGACAAAAGAAACAAGTAATTTTACTTTCTTGCATTACTTCACAAATTTTCCAGGGGGTGCAATTGCACTCGCTTGCACCCCCTACGGACGCCCATGGAACTGGGGCTATACATAGGCGGATTTTATTAAAGGCTAAGGTAGGCTTAAGCCTATCCAACTAATCCCACCAAAACAAAAAAATTGTTTTTTCCATAAACAGGTCTGTCGTGTGCTGGATGGCACGCGTGTTGGATGGCACCCCGGGCCAGACCCCCATGCTAGCCTACCCAAATATTAAACTCTAAATCCGCCTATGGGGCTATATCCTAGTGTGCGACCGCGAAGCCAGAGGTGCCCTAACTCGTGAAAAAGTCTGATGAGCAAAAAAGGCCACCACTAGTTTTAATGACTGTCATGCCATTCATCTGGTATAATTTAATTGACCCAACAAAAAACCGGGGGCGGGCGGGAGCTGAAAACTGGGGGACTACAGACCCCTCTGCTCCAACGTTGAACCGCCTTTGCAGAACACCACATCGCTCTAGTCGAAGTAATGTCGGCTTTCACTAATTCCTCGTCTGTGGTAAAATAGCCGATTGGATCCACAGTTGTAATTATTAATCGAAGGCCTTAGGCCTATGCGTGCAGCCTAGGTAGCAGTGTTTAAACTAGAGTCCTGGACTCCGGGGGGAACTGAAAAAGCCGGGGGAACTGACAAAGACGGGGGGAATTCTGCTAGGGGCCGCTGTTAGTCCATGTAGTATTCCAAAATTTCCGGGGGGGAATTTGAAATTTCCAGAGGGAAAGGGCAATTCCCCCCCCCAAAACAGCCTAGATTAAACACTGTCTATAGGCGCTAAAGGAGGCCTACGTTGTATGGCCAATGGTAATGGACTACGTTGCTTGGGTATTGTGGTTTTAGGTTCGGAATTATTCCGTACAAGACAAGACGCGAAAAAACACCTGCGTATTTATGGCAAAAACATTTCCGTCAAATTTATGAAGTGGATAGAAACTCACAGAGTTCAAGAACGGTTAGTTTATATGATTGATGGATCTGTAATATGTTTCAAATATTCGATAGAATTAAAATTGCATTCTAGCTATATCAATAATATCACTATATAACGGCAGCGGTCATTCTTTACGTTGGCTATTTATAACAAAAGAAAGTTTTAAGAAGGTTTTTATCGATTAGGGTATGCCCACAACTCCCTGCACGCCACTGGGACTGTAAGATGTTTATTCACAAGGTGAACTGGCACGGTTTTAAAATAAGGTCATCACATTTGTAAGTGGGCCTGGATTGCTGAAAGGGAATACAAAAAAAATTGCAATGAATGGACAAAATCATGGAAAGAGTCGCCTATACTGTCAGCAAAAATCTCTGACAAGCAAGAAAAGGTTATCTAGTCCTTCCAAATCGCAGATGTTGCTGAATCTCAAACAAAAATCGTTGTCTGTTGAAGGCCTATTTTCAAACACGGTGGGATCGGGACCCATCTCTCGGTGAAACACTCTAACGCCTCTACTGCTTCCCTGGTGCTACACCGCCTCCCACTTGGTTCGTCAAAGGGCCTTCCCTCAGCCCCCGCTTTGACACTCGGGTTAAAGGTGTATATGAATATGGCCTTATTGAGTGCATTCCTCCTCCCGCGACAGCAGGCCTAATACTGCCGTGTTTGCGCCTTCTGGTTAAATGAGCAAAACTGCGGTTTAACCGCAGCTTTATATATAGGCCTACTGTAATATAAGTAAGTAGTAAAAGTAAGTAAAATCTCGTTAACTTCTATAGCGCTTTAAAAAGAAGCACCGAAGCAGCACCTTATTTATAGGCATCATCATCATCATCATTAACCTACGTGGGCTCATCGCGTTGGTGTATAATGCCATCTCCACAGTTTTAATTCTGCCATTCTTCCTGTCCGCTGCTCTGTGGAAAAGATCCTGTAAGCTGCTTCCACGCCAATCTTCAATATCATCCATTCCTTGTGTGGTCTCCCTCTCTTATTGGCACCCTCCATTATTCCAAACATTAGAGCTTTGATCTTTCTGTCCTCTTTCATTCTGCATATGTGTCCAAAAAGATGGAGTTTCCTTTGTCTTACTCTTTCCAGCATGGTTTGTTTGGGCTGAATTCTCCTGTATAGTTCTTCATTTGTGATTTTTTCGACCCAATTATGCAGAATGAGACTAGGCCTATGCTATGTTGTCTTGTAGCATTGAAACCAGCATAAATATGGCAACAGTTTCTGAGGAAATGAAATCAAAATCTATTTTCGACAACATTCTGCTGACCATAGGAAGCACAGCACAGAATCTGTTTAACTCAATTCGCACAAGGATTTCAGAACACCAAGAAGATATCAAGAACATAGGTTAGCTTTTCAATTGCATTTCTTAAAACAATGCTTGCTAGCTATGCAGTGCAGAGTAGATTTTATAATGCTGGTAGATTTCAGTGGTTTATTTCCAGTTATTTGATGAGTGGAAAATCTTTACCTATATAATTCACCAGTTTGGTTATAGGATATTCTGACGTCAGTTCTCAAGCTGAGTTTTGAATCTGGGAACCTTCTTGGTGGTGGCGGTGTGTGCATGTGACCTAGAAGTCAGTGACTGGCAAAAAAATAGACAAATATTAGCTGGATAAAACTCATAAGTAAAAACTATTTTGAGCGCTGTTTTAGTCTGATCCACTGCAGCTTAATTTTTAGCGAGAGAACTGTCAGGACATGCAAGTGAACCGACTGAGCACAATGAACGTGAAAATTTCAATCAAATTAGAAAAGAGTCCCGTGATGTAACTTTTGACAATGCTTCGGGAAGGTATAATTGCATTCTTATTGAATAAGTAAAGTAAAGTAAAATAAAGTAAAGTAAAATCTCGTGGATTTATATAGCGCCCTGGAATCAGCGCAACAGTAACCGCTTATTCTCAGGCACTCATGTCTATAACTTGATGAGTGATTATATTTTGCATATGCATTTTATACAAGTAATTCTGCTGAATGTAATTCTCATGAAATCAGACGTGGTTAACGTGTGGCAGATAATTAATTATTTTTTAGTGCTTAATTAGTGAATTCAGTTATATTTCAGTCATTTTACATGTCAGCCATTTCATTTCTCATTTTACATTTTAGTCATTTTGCATTTCGCATTTCAGTCACACTTTCTGATATACTGTATTTTTCCATGATCTTTTCAGACATCAGGAGATCAGACAAGGTAATCCACTGATTGCTGAGTCAAATCTTTGCATGAGTGCACATTTTATTTCGAGCAAAGGGGGTGGGGGAGGTCAATGTTTGACATCAGGGCAACTGCACTCATGTTATAGACATTTTAATATTTGACAGTAGTTACTCCGTGCATTGGTTATTCTTCATTTTTAGACACTGCCATGAGAGCTGGAAATTAAAGAGTTTGAAAAGCCATCTCTACTCGTGTTATGCATTCCTTAGTAGTAAGTAACATTCTGTGTGTGTGTGTGTGTGCGTGTGACACTGTCCTCCAAGCTATACAAATTATTGATTGCATAGTAGAACTTTTAACTAATTTTCCTGTGTTTTGAAAATCGTACAATATGGCATCGAACAAAGAGTAATTCTGGAAAATTAGATTTTAAGAATATGATTTTACAGAAGTACATCAGTAGCCTACATATCTGATTACTTTCTCAAATTGTTTTTCAGATTATCAGAATATCCATCTAATTTTTTCTCAGTCTGTGTTCTTTCTTTCCAAATTAGAAGGTCAGAAAGCATTATTAGGGACCCCGCTTTATTACAAACGTTTGGAAGAGTTTACTCTAAATCTACTGTATGACTTTATTTGCATATTGCATAGAAGTATATTTAGTTTTAGTGAACTCAGAATTCAGTGATAGTTTTGCACTGGATCGCGTCTGATGCAGTTTTAAAGTCTGTCAAATAGGTTTGAGGTTAACCTTACAATTAATTAATTAATTATTGATTCTTTAGGTCTCAATTTTGGGATTTGGTCCGATTCAATGGCAAAATATCCGTGTAGTTTGATCAGCAACCTGGTTGTCAGCATATTCCATCTGATTCAACCTCCAGGTAATAATCAATGTTTGAAAATTATATGTTTCACTATGTTTTATCGTTCGCAAATTGTATCAACTGCCATTACATGCTTGTTAATATTCTTGTTTATTGTAGAACGTTATAAGAAGCGAACAGATAACTTGTTGATTTCACTTTTGATTAAAGTGATTGTGATGCTCACTTTTCTTCAAGGTATACTGGATCTCATATTTGCATATTCAGTTTGTTATATTTTTTATCTTGCTAATTTCTTACTGTGTCAAGTGATATAACATATGTGTACAGTAGAACTTCGTTATAATCGATTTGGTTTTAACTTTTAACGTATACTTGGTTATAATGTACTGTAATGTTCTTTCCCATATGATGCTTTACAGTATTGGGCGGTATTGGATGAAACATACCTCAGATATACCATACTAAGTTTACAGACCTGCTGAAATATGCTATTATGAAGTACTACTGTATATTCAAGTATATATTCAAAGACCCATGTCTCTTCATTTCTTCATGTCCCTATTTTTGGTTTATGGTGCAGAAGACTCTCAAATTAATTTCAAATTTATTTTGCTTGATGCCTGTCATCCAATGCAAACTGTTGGAGAATCAAAGGAGGTCCAACGTATGGAGTTTGGAGGTCCAAAGTTTGGAGGTCCATGGCATGTGTTGGTTTGATGACATATTGAATGAGGCTTAGTGAAAAAAAATTAAATTGCTGCAATGTGCTCAATTTTTCTGGGAATGTGGTAGATTTTGTAAGAGTTAACCCCTTAACTGAGGATCCCGGATATATCTGTCCATTTCACATTGAGTTACAGTTAAATACACAGTTAAGGGGTTAATACTCAAGATTTATTGCTAGTTTAGAATTGTTCAGTACAGTAGATGTGAACAGTCCATATTTTGCCATCTTACAACAAGGAGTACATAATACCCAAGAGTCAGTCTTTTGTCAAAAAATTTACAGTCACTGACTTTAACAAATTCGTCTGATGATGTTGTGCCTCTATAGGTGCCAGTGGCATGAAAGTTCAAGAAGGCAAAGCCTTCGAACTGATACCAAATCGCAGCGATGCGATGCAATGGATGTGGATCTTCACCCCTCTTAGTAATTCTTCTGCTATCACGACTCTGTGCCAGAATGGTGAAGAAAATAGAGCAGCGAAGATTACATTGTGTCCGGGCTTTTCCTGCATATCCGGTAGACTTCAAATCTTAAATTTTCAACAGTGTCATGAAGGCAGCTACGTCTTTCACGGTGCAGCTTCTTGTGATGGTCCAGGGTGCAGTTTTACGGAGAACCATTCTCTGACAGTCGATGGTTAGTAGATTTTGTGAACTATTTTGGAATGCTTAGATTTTATCGTTTAAATGAAAATCTATGACTGTTTGACTTGCTCGAATTTTCATGGGAGAACAATAGTGGCGCCATAGAAGTTGATTGATTGATTGAATGGTTAATTGACTGACTGAGTGATTGATAAAACTGCATAATGGCATGTGATAGTGCATTACATTAGCATATTACTGTACATTCAACCACGATTGCTGGATGATTAAACCAAAAGTATAGGTAGAAGTTATGAGACATGAGCTTTTCTTGCACAACCATTAGATAGGAAATGAACTGAAAAATATTAGTGAATTTTTTTATAGATGCAGACATTGCAGAATTGCAGACAATGCAGACATCTGGTCCATCCGAAGAGGCCAATTCATCGCTGCCATTTCCTGAACAGAATTCAACCATTCCAGGTATTTTCATTATAATATTATTTGATGTGTGCATTCTATTCACCTACAGTATATGAGAAATCCCACTAAACCACCTAAAATCCAGTTATCATTGATATTACTATTATTATTTTTGCTATTACTATTATTATAATTGCTACTACTACTACTACTACTACTACTACTACTACTACTACTACTACTACTACTACTACTACTACTACTACTACTACTACTACTACTACTACTACGGTACTATTATTATTATTATTATTATTATTATTATTATTATTATCATCATCATCATCATCATTATTATCATTATCTACGACAATTTATATAGCGCAGTAACATAACTGGAGCTAAAGTCAAGAGCGCTTTACAAAGGAGCCACTTATAAGAAATGTTAAATAAGTGTGTCTTTAGGAGCTTCTCAAAACAACCAACGGAATTTGCATTAATCACGTCGCTCGGCAGAGAGTTCCACAGGGCTGGATTTCCCCGTGTGACTGATCTGTCACCGAACTTGGCAGTCTTTGAAGGTGGAGGGACGAATGATGAATAATGTATTATTATTATTATTATTATTATTATTATTATTATTATTATAAAAATTGCTGGAATGTGCTCAATTTATCCGGGAATGTGGTAGACTTTGTAAGAGTTAATACTCAAGATTTATTGCTAGTTTATAATTGTTCAGTACAGTAGATGTGAACAGTCCATATTTTGCCATCTTAAAACAAGGAGTACATAATACCCAAGAGTCAGTCTTTTGTCAAAAAATTTACAGTCACTGACTTTAACAAATTCGTCTGATGATGTTGTGCCTATAGGTGCCAGTGGCATGAAAGTTCAAAAAGGCAAAGCCTTCGAACTGATACCAAATTGCAGTCATGCGCTGCAATGGATGTGGATCTTCATCCCTCTTAGTAATTCTTCTGTTACCACGACTCTGTGCCTGAATGGTGAAGAAAATAGAGCAGCGAAGATTACATTGTGTCCGGGCTTTTCCTGCATATCCGGTAGACTTCAAATCTTAAATTTTCAACAGTGTCATGAAGGCAGCTACATCTTTCACGGCACAGCTTCTTGTGATGGTCCAGGGTGCAGTTTTACGGAGAGCCATTCTCTGACAGTCGATGGTTAGTAGATTTTGTGAACTATTTTGGAATGCTGAGATTTTATCGTTTAAATGAAAATCTATGACTGTTTGACTTGCTCGAATTTTTATGGGAGAACAATAGTGGCGCCATAGAAGTTGATTGATTGATTGAATGGTTAATTGACTGACTGAGTGATTGATAAAACTGCATAATGGCATGTGATAGTGCATTACATTAGCATATTACTGTACATTCAACCACGATTGCTGGATGATTAAACCAAAAGTATAGGTAGAAGTTATGAGACATGAGCTTTTCTTGCACAACCATTAGATAGGAAATGAACTGAAAAATATTAGTGAATTTTTTATAGATGCAGACATTGCAGAATTGCAGACAATGCAGACATCTGGTCCATCCGAAGAGGCCAATTCATCGCTGCCATTTCCTGAACAGAATTCAACCATTCCAGGTATTTTCATTATAATATTATTTGATGTGTGCATTCTATTCTCCTACATTCATTCATTCATCATTCATTTGTTCACATGGACGACAGAGGTCCGTTGTGCCAATCTCGTGTTGGCTGCGAGTTGTGACGCGACCGATGGCTGAGTGCCATTCATGAAAAATTGTGGAAGGAAGACCATCGCCCGATCTGCTGGGGCCATGTCACGGCGTGGTCTGCCAGGAGGTCTTCTCCAGCTCGGAGGAGGACGCGGATCGGTGCGTCGAGCAATGGCGCAGGCAAGAGCGCGATGGGCGGAATGTTCTTGTCCTGGCGAGCCACGTGACCGAAGAGCGACAGGCGGCGTCGCGTGATAATTTCTGTCACTGGCAGGAGGGCAGTCTGTTTGGAGACTGCTTCGTTGGTCGAAGTCGAACCAGCGAATGCAGAGAATCTGTCTCTGGCAGCGCATATGGAATGCCTGTAGTCTTTCAGAGTCTCGTGTAAGCAGAGTCCAAGTCTCAGAACCACAGTATATGAGAAATCCCATTAAAACAACCTAAAATCCAGTTATCATTGATATTACTATTATTATTTTTGATATTACTATTATTATTATAATTTGCTACTACTACTACTGCTACTACTACTACTACTACTACTACTACTACAACTACTACTACTGCTACTACTACTACTACTACTACTATTATTATTATTATTATTATTATTATTATTATTATTATTATTATTATCTAACGACAATTCTCAAAACAGCCAATGGACTTCGCATTAATCACATCGCTCAGCAGAGAGTTCCACAGGGCTGGATTTCCCGCGTGACTGATCTGTCACCGAACATTGGCAGTCTTTGAAGGTGGAGGGACGAATGATGAATAATGTACTATTATTATTATTATTATTATTATTATTATTATTATTATTATTATTAATTATCCAATGTCATTTTTTTGAGTATAGCGAACAGAATTTTACTAAAGATTGAGTCATCTAAAAGAACTTTGCATTGAAGCTCATTTTTGTGTATTTACATGCTTTAAACAGGGCACGATAATCAGAGTAATGGAGGTGTTATTATCGTTGTGGTCGCTTGCATTTTGGTTCCAGTCATGTTGGCAATTGCAGCCGTATTGTATAAAATCAAGGTACCGGTAAGTCTATGCTTTGCTTAGACTGGTCATTATTACTTTGCCTGTCCTTGGTTGGCATGATAAAGACTCATGAACATCTAATGACAATTAATCTTTAATATTGTAATGCCTTCAATCAATCGACAAATCAATCAGTCAATCAGTATTATTTGCTAAACCTAAATCAAATCTCAAAGTTGCTTATTTTAACAATGAGCCGTTTATAATGTATCAATTATAGCTTATTGAAAATCAATAACATCATGCATATATATAGTATGAAGAATAGCAACAGGCAAACTTGTTTGTAAAGGTAAGCAATCATTGTCTGCATGCACTTCTCATAGTAAATAAAGACAATCACTAAGGTTATGCAGAAAGAAATAAAGTTAGTGCACTGTAGTAATGAGAGCAGCAGATTTAGGCAGGAAGCTCCAGAAGTTAAAACAATATAATTATAGAGTATATGAAATTGGAGTTATTCTTAGGCAAGTGTGTATTTGTCCATGCTTATTCTCATCACTGATAAACAGAAAATATTGGCTTTCTGTTAGGGTGGTCATTGATGTGCATGAGCTATGTTTTGATTCTTTGCCCAAGTCTTGCTGTGTCTGCAGAAATGTGGAATTAATACAGAATAGCACAGTACATTTTATACATCTATCAGATGTAATTTACTGAGAAAGGCAAAACATTTGCAGAAATATTGTAGTTTGAAGGTGTTGACTAATTACTGGAATTCTTTGAATAAACTTCTACAAAAGGCCAACATTTATGAATAATTCTTATTTGCCTACATAGAAGATAGAAGATGTGATACTTGTGCACATACTGATGCTACTGATACTAGTGCATATACTGATGACAATTCTGATATTCTGTCTGTACATTTGAATTGATAGCTTTGCAAAAATGCAAAGAAGAACACTGAACACGTAAATTCGACGCAATGCCAGAAAATGTTGGGTAGGATATTTTTTATGCTATATTTGGCTTTCACTTATTCAATTAATTAATTAATGAATTTACCGATATATTCCGTTTGGCTTGAGCCTATGACCAGATAGACATGATAATCTACTAATTGTAAACGAAGATAACTCTAATAATAATTATTATAGCTTATTTCATTATCTTATTATTGCTGTTTTAACTTACTTTATATTTTACTAAATGTATACTATTGCTTTAATTAAGTATTTAACTTGATGTATTATGCTCTGTCTGCTACATTTAACAATTTCAAAAATTCTTCATAGTTGTGTATATATTTGATTGCTTTGCTTGTGCATTTCTTGCAGACAATGACACTGAACCAAATGGTCTTGTCTGAATAAAGAAAGAAATGAATTTTTAAAATAAAAAATTGTTACCATTTCATAATATTCTGCATGATGATTACTTTATACACTGCATATGCTATTTTTAAATGGTTGCTAGTTGTAAGTGCTACTTGTATTAGACTTTATATATACCTTATTTAGATAGCTGCTGCTCCAAGTGTTAAATGCATTCGATTATGCAATATTTGTTAAGTGTATTTCATGCTGGTGTACATGTGAATACACAGTTGAATGTTCTTGAGACTATGTGATTCTCTGGTTTAAACGTTACTTTTATGACAATTTCGTATTAAATTATGTATAAATATTATATTGTGTATGGCCTATTCTCTTGTTTTTTTCTTTTCCTATTACTACAGCATTGTCTCTATTAACTGCGCAGGTGAGGCATTCTAGCTAACAATGGGCTGCCCAATTTTTTATAGTATTGAGGAGGAAGGCTCCCCAACAATTTTCCTGCTCCAAATAGAGAACAAGAAAGTCGCGATAGGCGTTCTGGACTTGATGGTCGACTTTCAGTGCTTACTGACAGTGGCGGTTCCAGGATTTCTTGGTGGGGGGGTTGAAATGAATTCATAGGAATTGGTGGGGGATGAAAAGAGAAGGGGAAAATCAATAAACTTTTCCGGTAAAAGGCTGACAAAAGGGGAATTTGTCCCCTAATTTTACTACACTTTTACCAAAAAATAGGCTGACAAGCAAAAAAAGTCACCCGCAGTTTTTCCCCGTATTTTTACTGGATTTTTAGCTCAAAAAGTAAAAACAATAGGTTTTTACAAGTGAACAAAGTCTGTTGGGGGATGCATCCCCCATTCATCTCCCACGTGGAATCGCCACTGCTTACTGACATCAAATCGCCCGGTTTTCGAGAAAATTTCCATCAATATTTCCGTCAATATTTTCCATGGCATCAAGAATATGCCCTACTATACTGTTCGAAGGTTTCCGTCATGTCATAGTGTAGCAAAGTAGAAGCAGAAATTGATTGACTGCGGTTAGCCTAGGATCAAAAAATCGCCAAGAAGTCGAATTTTCCAGAAATAGGCCTAATTGATTGGGAGTCGGACAACTCCCACTGAAAAACTGAAAAGCTTTGATCCACTCAGTGGACGTAGGACCAGTGGCTTAGCTTGGGTTGGCGGCACCCAGAGCGAAACTGGTAGCCTATATGCGCCCCTCTTCTTCTGAAAAAGATTGACGAGCAAACAGTTTGTTGTGTTTTATTTTGCGCCCCCACCCAAAAAAGGAATTTTGCGCCTTTCGGATAATTATGCCTCCTCTGCCCCCCCCCACGGTAGGCCTACGTCACTGGGTAGGACCAGTGGCGCAGCTAGGATTTTTAGGCCCTAATGCAAAAATTATTAATGGGCTCCTTCAACTCAAAAAGTCACAACAGTGCACTAAGGCTTAAAATTTTTTAACACTTCCTAATCTTGGTTTCGAATAGATCGCACCATGCATAAATTTAGGCCTATTAATTGCAAACAGACAGTTAAGAGAGAGGGGAAAGGGATCATATAATCTTCAGTCGCACTTTTTGTGTCCGTGTGTAACAAATTACAATGCGAACGATCTGTAAATTACGTAATTTTCGAGTAACAACTCCACACGTCTTAATTATGCCTATCTTCGCTTCAGACATGCATTGTTGCCGTATTTATGATTTAGGAATTAGCCTTCCTCGATCTGTCAGGTGGTGATGACACTTTCATCTGTTCCTGTTTCATGCGAAGCATTGCCTCGGCCGATTTGGTCCTAAAACGGGTTCGATGAGTCTTTCTAGGCTTTCGGGGATGCAGTGGCGTGGCCAGGAATTTTGGGTTGGGGACAAAAGGGAGCTGGCGTGTCGGATTCCGTACCCCCACCTCACACACCCCTCCACAAAAATCCTGTCCCTGCACGGCTGCCCTTCTTCCTCACCGGATTTGCGCGAAACTGATAGGTTGTCTATGGTCAGGTTGGGGAGGCAGTTGCCCCATTTGCCCCACCCGTGGCGACGGTAATGCGAGAATGTCCCTCCAAGAAACAAATTATAATCAAATTTCATGGCACCGTTGTCTAATGCTGCGACCTTACGTTTAGCGTCACGTGACATTTCACAATTTACTTCTGTTGACGCTGTCCGTAACTGGGATAATTATCGACTTTGGATTCGAGATTGGGTGTCTTCGGGATGCAGAGAGCCTGAAAGCACTTTCTCGCTCCTTCGATTTGCGTCTCGTGCATGCAGCAGCAGCAGCAGCAGCACGAGCGAAACCTTCGTTGGTTACCTGTTGTGCATATTGATCGCGATGCAGGTAATTTAGGCTTCTTCTTGTTTTTCATGGTACAGGTGCTGTATAGATCGTTTCCGTCCGGCCGTCCTGTGTCGTTTAGGGCTAGCGGAGATGGCGGTGGTGAAGTAGATTTGACTGCGGAAGGTGCCGCGCCGGGTCCCCCTCGCCTCAAAAGAACCAGTTGTTCCTCCGAGCGAGTGGCGCCGACAAGACGGACTGAAGCAAAACGATTTTCAATTCAAGAATCTCGTGAGATTTTTAAGCGCAATTCTACAAGAAAATCTTGTAACAGATTCGGACTCAAGCTAGGTCGACGAAAGAATTAAGAGCGATGAGAAAGAAACTTAACGGGACGATCTCGAACCTGGGCGTAAACTGACCGACTGCAATAGTTTCGCCGAGATTCTTGCTAATTTACTCCGCCTTCCCCCGTCTTTCTCTCCGAAATCGAACTTTCGAAAGTACCCGTTTCATGACCAGGGCTCTGTTCGCGGCGGCATCTTTGTCGCTGACCGCAGCCCTATTGGCCTGCGGACTGAGCTTCTTCGGTCCGTTTTGGCTTCAGAACGTAAAGGCGACGGAGCCGACCGTTACGGACAGAGAATATCTTCTGCCGAATGGAAGACCGACGTGGACCGGAAACTACTCTCGCGGTCTCTGGGCTCAGTGCGGCGCCAGATGTCAGTGGTTCTGGGAAGACGGATACAGACTACAGAAGAACCTTTTCACTCCGCTTAGTAGGTTATGTAATAATAATAATAATAATAATAATAATAATAATAATATTAATAATAATAATAATAATAATAATAATAATATAATAATAATAATAATAATACCCTTTTAGGCCTATGGCAATCCTGAATATATTTCCATTTTACAATGAAGTCACAGTTAAATACGGAGGGACTATCGTAAAGGGATAATAATAATAATAATAATAATAATAATAATAAGGAATATTTTCAGTATTATTCAATTATTATTACGGCGGATTATTATTATTGTTTTAACCAGTTTTATCCTGTGTTGAAACACTATAATGGGACTCGGTAAGTAACGATTTCTGTTAATTCTCGGGTCTAAACCCTGGCGAAAGCATCTGCTTGATGGCCTTTTAAAGTGAAGACAGCACAATGAATCAACTTCTACGGAGGGACTGTCGCAAATCCTGGGGCGTCGGCCGATGGCGCACCAAATCCCAGCCGAATTAAAGTCAGATCAAGAAGGAAGAAAGGTTCAGTCTAGATAAATTTCTGGGGAGAAATCGATATCATCCCTCTATTCCGAGCGGATAGGCCATTGGCGTAACCAGAGTGCTTTAGGAGAGGCGGCGGAAGACAATAAAAAGGACCCCCGATTCTGGCTGGGACCCGGTCGTGGTATTTGCGCAAACCCATTTGAGAATTTTCAAAAGGGGCGGAAGGGTTTTATGATTGACAACACCTGAACGTGGGAAGAGCATCTCAAGGTGATGACGGTTTTTTATTTGCATTCTGCAACATTTTTATTTCATCACATTTTGCGTCGCCATGTAATTGGCAAAAATAAAATGTTTTTAATAACACAACGAAAGGGAATACCCCAAACCTGCAATCCATGGACCACCTAGTCAGGCCCAGATTCTTGCAGATCCAAGAAGATATAAAATCAAGAATTTTTTGTGGATTGGGGGGGGTGTGGGGTGGGGAGTCCCATAAATCTTGGGGTGGCCATGTCTAGTGTTGAGATTTGATTAAAGTTTTTCGTAGCATAGTCATAGTCCTAGTCCTACACTCATCACTATGGAATAATTTGCGCAGATGTTGTATCTGAAGTACTTACAGTTTGTTCAGGGTCTTCGACATTCAGTTTGACGTTTCTTGTCCACATGTCGATATCATTCGCTCTATTCCGAGACCTGGCTCACGCCTGAAGTCGGATTCGTCAAACCAAACAGACGTGCTTTAGACCGTCCATAAAATCTGACGAAGAGTGTTGGTTTCACGATGTGATGTTGACATTGAGATGTAATGTTAACTTTGTCATTGCGTTTGACACCTCGGGAACATATAGACCCCTGCCTGAATCTATTCCTCCTCAACCGTAATGTGAGACTGGTTAAATGAGTGCAATGATCAATCTGATCCAACTATAAAGCCAACGTAACCAACGAACAAACAATAAAAGAAGTTTAGTTCTTACTTCTAAAAGTACCCCGGCCTGACCTATACCCCGGCCTGCGACGGGGCCGATAATTGGCTTTAGACCGTATAAAATCCAAAGGTGTTGGTTTCGATGTGATGTTGACATTGAGATTTCGTTGGCGACTTTTACACAGATCAATAACTGCTCAGCAACGCAGTTTCTATCGCTGGCGTTCAGTATGAATAATAGACGCCATAGAAAGTGTCACGTTCTCTCCACATAGCACGCAAATGGTGCTATTTCCGAACAAAAACAGCAGTTACAGATATTGCTTAACTTAAGAGGCCTGCCGTTTTCGCCACAACTCTCCCGTCAAGAGCTCTGATTAGCAACATTTTGAAATGTGCGTTTTTTCTAACTTTTTCTCTCATTTTCTATCTCTCTTCCCCTCTCTCTCAATCTCCTGAGTATCTGGAAGTTCTTCATCGTTTGGGATTGCGATCTTATTCCGTTGATTGTAGGTCTTGATTGCATTTGTGATTGAACTTACTGCAATCAATTTCAATCTGCGATGTGTTTAAATTAGTATTCCCTTTTCTATTTTTGCTCGATAACTTTCAAAATAAATTATTAAGTTTATTGTGGTAGGCTACATTTAATATTTGTTATTATTTTAATAAAAACCTCGGTGAGTTTACATGACAGATTTAAGTTAATAGATCTTAATGAGAGATGAATAAAAGCTTGGACAGGTACGATTCGAAATCGAAATGTGGCCACAGTTATGTTTAATCGAACGTCGCACGGAGAGCTTCAACTTACAGTAGACTAACTTCCTGATATACGACGATACAGATATCGTATCATTCAACGTACGTCACGTCGCATTAAACATGACGCGCTTGATTATAGGTCAATGTCGCCTGCTGATCAGTAGGCCCTGGGCTTATAATGATTGCATGGTCCTGATATTAATAATAAATTTCATTTGCAATTATTTCATTTAGCCCGTCCATTTTACACGCACTGGCAAATTAGAAATGATTTCATTGTCATAATTAATAGACCGACGATTTGACTTGCATATCGACAAGTCACTTTTCGGTTCGACAAAAATGATTCTGTCTAAAATGACGAGCCCTCAATTGGAGTGCATTCTAGGTAGGGCCTATACATTTTAAAATGACCGAAATTAATCAGAAAATCTTTCTCGTTGCTAAACAAATATTTAGCGGCATAATAATAATAATAATAATAAAATAATAATGTAATAATAATAATAATAATAATAATAATAATAATAAATAATAATAATAATAATAATAATAATAATAATAATAATAATAACGTAGCAATTACTTCTGTGTTAGGGCTAGTGACACATGACATTAGCACAAACACACATTTACAGTGGAGCGTGTGTGTTAGGTTTTGGAGTTAGGGTTAGGGTTAGGGTTTGAGATAATGCGCGTTAACGCAAACACACACTGTTTTTTTGCTATAACAGAGTGGCACTTGGCCAGTCAGGTGCTGTACTTCGTCGGAACAGCTCTAGTGCTCGTCAGTGAGATCCTGTCAAGGATTCAACTGTGCTGGAAAGAGAGAAGCGTCACGTACACGACCATCTCCGGTCTGCTGATCTTCTCGTGTCAGTGAACAGAAATCTATTCTATCACTTTAACTTAATTAATCTCAGGTTCAACCAAATGTCAAGATAACGACGACGACGAAAGTATTGCAGTGTGTATGGTCACTGGCGTTCAGTGGCGTAGCGTGACTTTTGGGGGCCTGGGGGCATCTTTGACATGGGGGCCCCAGAGTTTCGAGCTGACGAGCAAACAAAAACGTTATCATCTCCACCTTTTTCCTTTTTTAACCCTGATGAGCAAAAAAAAGGTCCTCACCACTCACCACACCATTTCCATCATTTCTAGGGTTAGGGTTAAGTTTAAGTTAGGGTTAACCCTAACATAACCCTAGATTAGACCCCTCTTCGCCCCCCCCCGCCCGGGGCCCGGGGGCAGTCAACAAAGTGCCCCCCGCCCCCTAGTTACGCCACTGCTGGCGTTCAGAGAGATGTCAATGGGTCAAGGGTCAAGGTCTCAGTGAGTCACACGGGTCACGGCCAGGGTTTAAGTCTAGGCCGTTTCCGAGGGGGGAATTGCCCTTTCCTCCTCGGAAATTTCAAATTCCCCCCGGAAATTTTGGCATACTACATCAACTAACAGCAGCCCCCTAGTTGACTTCCACCCGGCCTTGTCAGTACCCCTCCCCCCGGAGTCCAGAGTCTAGATTAAACACTGGTCACGGCATGCACACATGGGTCATTTGAGCAGAGGCGACTTCCCAGGCCCCGGGAGGCTCGTGCCCCCCCCTATTGAATGTCTTGCCCTCAGCTGCCCCATGATCTAGTGCACTCATTCTAATTATAAGCAGCTAGACTAGTCCAGGTTTATGAAAAACTAGTTGGCCACCATTCTTGGAAGTTACCGCCCCAACGCACCCCCACCCACCCAGTTACCAAATCCTGGAGCCGCCACTGCATTTGAGCTCCGTTCATAGAAGTCGCTCCTAAAATACCGCTATATTCGATCGGTCACCTCTCCACTGATCGATGGACCACGCAGTTTTACAATACACAGAACTTACATATTGGACCATAGTATACTCTTTAACCCCTTAACTGGGGATCCCGGATATATCCGTCCATTTTACATTGAGTTACAGTTAAATACACGGTTAAGGGGTTAATAAGAGCGTCGTAGTCGTTGTATAGAATGGTGGGATGCCTATATAGTGACTCTATTAGTGAGTGGGCCTGGATTTTGCCTTTCGCAGTCGTCTGTCAGGCGTCGGCCGTGGCCGTCTTCGGAGGTGGAGCGTGGAACGTGTACTCGGCGAAGTCTCGGCCGCTGGAAAGCTACGCGTGGGAGTCGACGTCCGACGTCTACTTCCACTGGAGTTACTGGATTGCGATTCCAGGTGGAGTGATGACGCTCTCCTCGGCGATCGCTTTCCTCTTCCTCGGATGCGGATGTCGTCGAGTCAAATAACGATTTCTGCTCAGTATCGGTGACGGAGAGAGAGAAGACAGACAGACAGACAGACAGACAGACAGACAGACAGACGAAAGGTTGGAAATACTGTTAGGGACGGGGTCGAGATATCGGACTATTTCGTCACAAATAGTTATATACTGTAAAGTGCATAATTTCGACCGTATGTACTATGTACTACTATTGTTGTCTCTCTTTCGCTCACGTTTTGGACGACAACGAACCTGGTTTTAGCTGTCTGCAATTTTGGAATATTATTGTATTAATATTGTAATACACGATTGCCTTCTCTATGAGATCAAATCTAGAACTTCTTTAGCACCATTGTAATAATAATGCATTCAGCACTTGCAAGCATACATGCCTTATTCAGAGGCTGATGCCTAGGCATTACGATAGTGGAGCCATAGAAGTCTGTTGACTGATTGATTGATTAATTGGTTGTTTGATTGATTGACTGATTGGTCGATCGATCGATTGATTGATTAAAAAGCGCATTTGGAAGTCTTCTTGGTATGCTCTAGGCCAAAGCTCGTGGAACCAGAATAGAACCTGTGCTACAAAACTATGCAGCTGCGGGGTGGGGGTGAGAGGGTGAGGGGTGGGGGTGGGTAGGGGTTGGCAGGCAAAGGGAAACGAACGAACCAGATTAAACAGAAGCCATTATAAGTATCGTTTCAAATCAAATCTTTTACAGGGCAGATAATTCACAATTAGGCCTACGTCGTCAGTGGCGTAGCGAGGGGGCAGAGGGGGCGAACCGCCCCAGGCGGCACTTGCCTAGGGGCGGCATTTTCGAGATTTTCGAATTTTTGAATTTTGATCGGGGTTTTTGCTTTCGATAACGTTTTTTGCTTGTTAGAAAATTTTCGGAGGCGGCGCTTTTTGTCTCGCCCCGGGCGGCACTTTGCCTCGCTACGCCACTGTACGTCGTCAATAATATTGTACTGACACGAGATAAGTTGTTCTGTCGTACGAAACACGCAGCGATTTTCTTACAGTTGAAAATACGTCTCTTAGACGTACAAAACAGACCGCAGAGGATGGTACTGTAGATCCATTAATTATCAGAGTTTTAAAAAAAGTCTAAAATAAATCTCTTATCAAGTCTCGACGAACAGAACGGTTGGCACAACAATAATCCAATCGGCACGTACGATTTTAGACATATATAGGTCCGTATGCACTGTGCACCGGCAGCTAGGGCGGTAGGCTATTTGAGAGTCAAACCTGTGGAGGGTGGTCGGGAAGGAGCAGACCACTACCCTAGTTCCTCTTTCTCCTTGCTGTTTAAAGATAGGACAAGTCAGAAAGCATTGACCATCTTTCCACTGCAAATGCCACGCACGCCGTTTATACGAAAACAAGAACAAATCGGTCTGTTTTGTACAATCAAATCCTGCTCCAGTAGCATTTCAAGGAGCTGCCTTGATAATACAGTATATTTGACTCTCATTAACAGAAGTTGAGAATATCTGCGTGGCTTACCGAAGACGATCAGCTTTCTGCCGTTTGCGTGTGGTAATATTTACAGTTGATAATATTAATAATATAATTGATTGTAAGACAAAATACTTTAGAAGTTTAGATCGTGGTCAATGTACAGTCAAACCTATATACATAGCGAAAAGGCGACACGATGCGAATGGTCTAATGCTAAACTAATATGACAATGTTCTGCAGTAACGGATTTTTATAGATAACAAACAACAGATTGGCAAAAACTTTAAATTTACAACCTTCAATATAATACTAAATCCTGACTTTGGCAACATTCTGAAGATCGATCTGTGAGTAAAGGCTCGGTTCTTTAGACCCGCGCCAGTCGACAATAGTATAACTTACGTATATGGATATATGTATGCATTTATGTATGCATGCATGTACGTGTGTACTGTGTAGGCCTATGTATAAATATATGCGGCTGTTCAATATAAATTCTACTTCGTTCCGTTTTCTTGTTCCAACAACAGTTAGCGGAGCGTGGGTTTATTGGCGTAGCTACGGAGGAGAGTGGGGGCGGACCCCTATTCGAATCGGGACCGGTCGAGAGATTTGTCCAAAACCGATGATCAATTGGTGTGGGGGTGGGGGAGGGGGAGGGGGAGGGGTAGTATGAGATTGTGGAAAACGCACCAGACAGAGCAGACTTTAGAGCGTTTGAGACGGAGACCTTCTCTTTGCTTTCTTTGACTTTTGGACCAAAATATGTCGAATATGTTGCCTTTCCTCCTATTCTGGAATCCTGGCTACGCCACTGAGTGGGTTGCCAGGGTCCGGTGCAAAGCAGGCAATGCGCTCCTAGATTCCTATAAAGTCGCTTTGTCTGTCAATGGCACCACAATGGTATTTTAAAAATTGTTATTATTTGGAATTTTTGTTTTTGCGCTTGAAATTCTGCCCTCCCCAATAATTTTGCGACCGGGGGGACAACCGCCCCCCCTGGGCCTCCCACGCCACGCCACTGGTCTTTTCTTCTTATATAGCAGTAGTTCAGCTACATATCGTCATCGTCCATTTCCGGGGAACGTAAGCATCCCGGCGCTTTCCTGGCCACCGATCCAGTCGGGTTCCTGGCTCCACGGACACCTGGGCGGCTGCTGCTGCCGCTGCAGCGGCGATCCGGGGTCGCACGGATCAGCGCCTCCCCCTCTCCCTCCATCATCGTCGTCGTCGTCGTCGTCGTCAAAGTTCCCTTCGTCCTCCGCTCCCGCTGCCGGGGATGTGGCGGACGAAGAGGGGAGGTCGCGCAGACAGAATCCCTCCGCGCTGCAGCTGTTCCCGCAAGAAGTAGTCCGGTTCTTGAGGGAATTCGGCGTATCGCTGCGCCGTTCGTCGGCCAGCGTGATCTGAGTGGCGTGGCTGGCGTAGTTGTGCGCCGCCGCCCGGGTGCGACGCAGGATACAATCGCAGACGACCGAACGACGACAGACGTGTGACATCACCTGCCGAAAACACCGAGACACGCCGAACAGGTGTTATGAGTAAGGCAGCGGCAATATATATATATATATATATATATATATATATATATATATATATATAAAAGTCGCGGCCGGTGGGTCTAAGAAGTGGGGGTTGCAATGTTAGTGAGAAAAAATTTCACCCTTAAATTTAGGCTGGGATACTTCGGTTCCAATGTGGTCCTATTACGTCGATAGTGATTGTTTTCCGCAGGATATTGCCTCAGCACGGATATAATTATTCCTGATTAAGATATCTGGTTCATTATAAGGCCTGCAACAGGTTTTACAGACATCAAAAACAAATTTTATTATTAATTCTATATGAGAGAAGCCTATTGAAGGCCTGTTGAATGGAAGGCATATAGGCCCTAGATACGTAAAAATCTAATAGATTTGAAGAAATTCTTCGACAAAATCCACATTTTCCTCTTGTTCCATCTTCATTGCTTTAATCTTTGCAAGAATAATCAATAATTTCCTTATCAATTTCTATCTACAGAGTTCGAAATAGAGCACACCCAGCCATTTCATACTACACACTAACGCCATTGACTGTACAAGAACGAGGGACATCAACTAAATGAAAGACTTGGCGAATATCTAACGGAATGCCTAGTAGGGCGATCGAGGGAAGAGCCGCGTAAGCTTTCGGACAGCGCTATAAAAATGTCGTGTTTTACTTATTTACTTACTTTTGAGTTGCATGGGAATTGACGTTATAGAGCAGTAGCGTCAATAATAATAATAATAATAATAATAATAACAATAATAAAAATGATGATGATGATGATGATGATGTTATATTTTTGATGATGATGATGATGATTAATGATGATGAGGATGAAAAGATGAACAAGATATTTGATGATTGTGATGATGATACAACCTGATGATGTCAAGTTTTTGATGAAACCTTTGTCTGTATATTTACACGAAGATCTGTATATTTACACGAAGACAAACTACAATAAATTAAGCAAGTCAGATATGGTAAGAAATAGACGAATTTTCAGAAATGCACTCAGTAAGTATTCATAACAATCGGACTTAACAATTATATATATATAATACTGAGTGGGAGTCTTTATATATATACAGTACTGGCCAAATTATTATGGATTTTGTCGTTTTCATCACTAATTTGATGCTAATAGCTGCTAGTCTGTTTATTTTTCCTGGTGATGATTATCCTTCTTGAATGGCACTTTGCTGTTCTAATGCTATAAAATTGAATATAAATTTATATAAAATTATTATATTATATATCATTTGTCATAGATAACTGCTTTGTTTTTGTTGACAGTAATTCTGAATAAAATTTTTGTGAAATATTTCAGTATCTTCAGCACCATAGTTTCACTTAACAGTTAATTTTATAAGTCAATTTGCAATTAGTGGGTCTTTTTTATATTAATAAGCGATACTAAGCAGTAATTTCTTCGGAGACATATCATAGCTACAAGTGATGGGAAAGAAGTCTGATCTTAGCCCGAGGAAGAAGGGCCAGATTCGTGTTCTTCTGGAGGAGACATCTTTGGCACAGACAGATATTGCTGTGAAAATGCAGGTTTCACCCCAAGTTCCCAAAGTGTTATTGCAAAAAGTATGATGTTTGACCTGACATTGTCTCCGAGGCGAAGGGGAAGATATGGCCGACGACGTCTATCGAGCAGTGATGTTAATCCTTGTCCTGGTCCTTGTCCTTAAGGACTCCTGGACCAATTTAAGTCCTTGTCCTTGTCCTCGTTAATGGGGTTCGGTCCTCGTCCTTATCCTCGAGCGTCAGATCGGTATATCCTGGTCACTTTAACTTAGTCCTTGAAACCAGCCTCTTGTAGGACCGGTGTATACCATTTTCAATTGTACTGATAATTATGTTCCAAGGTAAGAGTAGTATGTGGATTTATATTTTGGCTACATCTTTCGTTTGAGTTACTCTAAGCCTATATGTTTAGTCATTGTTTCCTTTATAATACCAGTTGATTCTTTAGCAGAATTCTTTGTTTCCCTGCGACGTCGGCTCCAGTTGATATAGTGTTTTTAAATGGTCTCATAATTAGACCTCATATAATTATATGACTGATCAGCTGCTGGAAACACTTTTTCATTTATTATTATATTATTATTATTATTATTATTATTATATTATTAAATACAATTTATAAGCGCAGTAACATAGCTAGTGACAAGAGTCACTGCGCATTTCAAATGCAAACATTGCTGTTGACTACATTATATTTTTTTAAATTTTGCTTTTCTAATTTTGTGATTCGGATTAAAATTGTGTTTGGTTTTTATATATATATACTTTTTGTCTGACAGAGGTTGGTTCTTGTCCTTGTCCTTGATCCTTGTCCTTGGGGTCAGTCCTTGTGGTCCTTGTGCTTGAGGGTAAGTCCTCGTCCTTGTCCTCGTCCTTGGAGGGTCGGTCCTCGTCCTTATCCTCGTCCTTGGGGTTGCCCCTTTCTTTATCCTCGTGCCGTTCTGGGGTCGGCATCAGTAACATCACAGCTATCGAGTGCAAGAAACGGTGGAAACTGGTCAGGTTGTGTCTGTCCAACCACAGGGCCAACCATTTGTGACAGTTAGGTATGAGTTGTAGTGGAACAGCTACAATAGGTCCCGGCCGGTGCGTAGACGTTTGTTCGATGCTGGTCGATCAAGTCATCTGGTTGTTTGATCATGGACCCTCTAAAGAAGCCTCTGCTGAAGACATCGCTGATGAAGAAGAGGCTGCAGTGATTTCGAAGCATTTGTCTTGGACTGCAGCTGACTGGTTTTACTGCACACTACTTTATTCTTATCTCATCAGATACGTCATGGTATGATGGTTTGACACTGAAATGCATTGTGACCTTCCAGCAGGTTTAATTTACCACACTAGGAAATGAAGGAATTCGTTAAGGCGCTTTTACGGTTGTCTTGACTGGCCGGCGAACAGAGCCTCTGAACCCAATTGAAAATGTCTTAAAGATAATAAAGACAATAATAATAGTCTCTACAAACAAGCGCCAACTCATAATAAGTGGCTTCTTCAATGGTTCCATGACGATAGGATCATAATTGATATTGCAGATGCAATATTATTAGCTGTTAAGGCACGTGGCGGATGGACAAAGTTCCGCATCAGCTCAAGTCCGACTTAGCAGACACATTAAACTATTCATTAGAGTTGCATTTGTGCCATCGCGTCACTTTATTTTAACCTTTTACCTATATAACCTTAGAAATCAGATGGAAATATAATCAAATCCATAATAAGACAGTACTGTATATATATATATATAATGAGAGGGGGAGTTATTATTATATGGGTGTCATTATAATATGCTACACCGGTCAGCAATTATTGCTATATGTGTAGAAATCATCACTGCTCGTTCTTGAAAGCCATGGATAGATTGGCTATCGTCTAGACTCTAGGAAGTATGCAGTGACTTTAATGCAGCATTTCTCCTGTTCCCAAAGCATGGCAACTGAATCCATTATGATGTCCAAAGTGATTAGACCTATATGCATCTCTATTGGTCATCCTATATGTTAGCTGCAAATAACCGATCCCTTCCTTTGCGAATTAATTTTGCTCAAGGGTGTAACCATGAGCGTCGAGTATAGGGTCACTTTAACTTAGAACCAGCAGCCTCCATAGGAGACGGTGTCCGCCGTATCCATGGGAACGGAGAGAACTACTTGGCGCATTTGTCTTCCCAGCATCATCTGCCGAGAACCGTACTACGAAGCCAATTGAATTACACGTCTATTATATAATTATATATAGAGTATACATATATAGTGTATATATAGATATATGCATATATAATTATATATACACACACAATATTATACATGGACATTATATATATATGCACTAAGATGCTAGGACAAACTTTACTGTCTCGTTTACAAACACTCTTATATACATTATACTCTTAGATATATATATTTATTTATTTATATAATTTATATATTTATATATTTATATTTATTTATTTATTTATTTATATATATATTTATATTAACTATCGAACTGATCCCTATACGTCTCCAGGGTCGGTCAAGGTTTGGAATACCAGCTCCGACAGGACAATATCACCCCTGCCCCCTTTCTTTGGCGTCGTGCCGTTCTCAGGGGGCATCAGTGGCGGCTCCAGGATTTGGCAAGTAGGGTGGTGTTGGGGTGACAACTTCTAAGCACGGGGCCAACCATTTGTTACCATAGGTATGTAGTAGTAAGAATAGGGTCCCAACAGGGGGGGGCAATTGAAGCAACATGCATTCAATAGGGGCATGGACCCCCGGGTTCCCCCATGTGGAGCCGCCACTGGAGGACATAGACATGATTTCGAAACAGCGCAACGGCCCACCGCTGGTTTTGCGAACTAACTACCATAATAATTATGTCCTTTAAGTTTTAACTGTGTTCATTGTGTTCACATGTTTAATTTATCTTATATAATGTTCATTGTTAAGAGCTTTTGACTTTAGTCTTCACTATGCGTACTGCGCTCTATAAATTGTCTTAATAATAATAATAATAATAATAATTGACGTCTTCAATGGTAGGACGATAATTATAATGCACTTGAATGCAATATTATTATTTCGTTAAGAGTTCTCGTCACTTTCATAGCAATACAATGAAGTATGCAAGTGATTGTGTACTAGAGGTAAGCTGTTGTGAAAACCTTAACATCTTAGATGGAATAATCTACCTCGACCTAAGACCTATAAAACCGAAACGAGAAATGCATTCGACGTAATCATCATCATCATTAGAAACTTTACAATTTCTCAGACTGCATCACCTGTCTGAAACTCTAGAAATCAGTACAAAAGTTTGCCGAGCACTGAGTACGTTGCAGACGTTCTAAGCTTACCTCGCCGTTGAAGAAGCAGAAGATCAGAGACACAAATACGCCCTAAAAGAAACGCAAGCACATGTGCATATAGGAAAGCGCTGCTATAGAGCCCTGGTCTATATATCATCGTCATCATCATCATCATCATCATCATCATCGTCATCATCATCATCTTGGTCACTGTTAACTGATGTGACCACCCTTTAAATAGCAAGGCCTGCAAGGGTAAGGGACTAGAGGAAAGGGCAATCACTTCTCCGTTGATCTGACTTTCGGATATCACCCTGTGTACAACTATACCGTCCCTCTGCTTTTCTAATCTTCCTGCTCATTAATTCTGCACAATTTACTTTTTCGACATTGCCTTTATTTATTTATTTATTTATTTATTTATTGCACTCTATTATACCTGTTGCGTGTTTGGAATATCGTATCCGAAGAATAAGCGTATATTTCTATACCTGTGAGTTGGTAATGGCTAGCGTGATGTATTCGTACGACTGCAGCTCAGAAGTTCCAAGGTCCGGTCTGTAGATGGTGAGAAGAAGCTGAAGACCAAACAGTGGAATCAACATGATGCCAGCCTTTAGGCCGCGTCTACGATCAAACGCACAAAAATTAATTTAATGTTTTAAAATATTCCCGATAAACTAAAGCACAAATTACAGGAATTTTTAAACTAAGACTACCGGAATTCGTCTCTCTCTCTCTCTCTCTCTCTCTCTCTCTCTCTCTCTCTCTCTCTCTCTCTCTCTTCTAACACCATATGAGACTTCATTATTCCAGTGGCGGCTCCACAGGGGGGCCCGAGGTTCCGTGCCCCTCTATTGAGTGCCTCCCCAGTGCCCCCTATTGGAACCCTATACTTAATACTACATACCCAACAACAAATGTTTGGCCCCCATGATTAGAAGTTGCCACCCCAACGGCCCCCCACTTGCCAAATCCTGGAGCCGCCACTGCATTATTCCCATAGGCTAATTATTCGGGGTTCGAATATTAATCTGGAATTTATTATGAAATCGCCGAATGTGATTGTAATTAACGCTGACGCTTTCGAGAGTATTTTCCAGAGTAAGTAAGTATGTAAGTAAAATCTTGTGGATTTATATAGCGCCTTGGTAAGCAGCACAACAGTAGGCGGTTCCGAGAGTATTTTCCAGCCCCAATTAGACCAGTAGCTGAACTCAGCGGTCGTAAGTGACAATGACCACCGGCGATTATTAGGGAAGACCATGGATACTGCATATAAGTCGGTAAGTATGCCTAACAGCAGGAACATTAAGGCGACCTCCATATAGCCATAGGAAATCAAATCTGCAGTGTCATTTCATGCTCAACAGCTTCAGTCCCTGAGCGATAATTAGTGAAGCCTCGCATGTAGAATGCACGGAGTGAAGTTTTCAGTGAAAACGAAATCGACGAATTATTAAACGAACGAGTAATAGAAATATTTAGGAAAGTTCGAGAAATTTCGAAAGAAAATTCGAGTTTGCGTTAATTGATGTTGACGACTTAAATTGCTCACCTGAAGTTACTTGGTTCCTGCGGATGGGCGTGGAGTTGAAAGAGGAGAATTCTCAAGATGTTGCAGAGAAAAATGAAATTCAGCTTCAAACAAAGCAGTTATGTTTATGCGGCGCATTTTAGCATAATTGTCAAATAAGCAATGTCAGTAGGACTACGATCACAAAATAATTTACTGAATCTCGTTCGTTACAACGTGAATTTTAGTAAACGTATGGATTGTGTCTTTGTATCCAGAAGACTATATAATGTGCGTTATGCTTAAAAGGACCACAATATCCTGCAGCATGCGTGCTTATAGGTCCATTGAATTCCAAACTATAGGCCTATAGGCCTATAACCAAGTTCGCTAACAAATCTTAGTTAGGTCCTAATAATTTTGTGTCTTGCATGCTTCTTATAATGCCAGTTGGTGTTGCAAAAACCGCCATGCGTTAATTATTGATGAAGCTGGTTCCAGAAGCGCAGTTAGGGGTCGGGGGTACATAATCCACGGGCGCCGAAGTGGGGAGGGGCGCCGAAATCGGGTTTAAGGTTGCAAAAAAGCAAAAAGAAGCATCAATATAGTTGTATGGACCGTCCGCGCTCACATAACTAACAACCAAACGGATTGACGACACCTTTTTGCTTGTCAGGGTTTTCGTGAAGTTGCGGGGGGGGCGCCATCAGTATGTTTCGTCCCCGGGTGCCGGAAACCCTAGCTCCGCCTCTGGCTGGTTCTAGGCTTATAGGCAATCTTTAATCATAAGCTTACAGTACTTACAGTAAGACAGAGAAGATTTGGAGTATATATGATCCATTCATAGCCTCCGACATGTTTGACCCAACACCTACGAGTCAACTCCGTAGAATATAAGTTCTGTTGATAATAATAATTGTCGCTTATCCATATTACTTAGCCTGTAATATGACTATCAAAGGAAACTGAGTGAATTGGGGGTTAGCGGGTAGTCATTTTTGAATGCTATCATGAGAATTTTGGGACCTGAATTTCCGCTTTATATTTCAGAGATTAGACAATAATAACTGAATAACTGAAGGGCAGACTTGCTGCAAACCTGCCAAGCCTAAGTTGCTTGAAGTACATGTAGTTGCTTGAATTTACTTAATGCAGAAATGTATTCTCTATTATTCTTTAAGTTTTCTAAACGATCTGGCTGTTGAAAATTGACAATTTGAGCAGAATTTTGTGTCTAGACCAATTCGCCACGTCCACAGCAGGTATTTCTATTTCATAATTTTATGCCGGTCTCTGTCTGTTCTCAAGCACTGTAGGCTATACAGCAGGGGCGTAGCCAGACGTTTGATTTGGGAAGGTATAAATATTTTGGGTGGGTATAAATCTTAACTATAAACCACATAAACCATATAAACCACATATAACCCCATGTAAATCACATTAAAAACTTTAAGGTAGACTGATTGGGGGGTATATATACCGATATCCCCCGGTCGCTACGCCCCTGCTATACAGAAGTCATCGTTGGTACGCAAATTCTGTAATTAAAGGCTTAAAGCGATTTTGAAAGAAAAACTAGGACATAAATCTAAAATGAATAATGATCGCCAGAGATCCAATAGGGGTCAGTTGGACGTAAAAACAGCTTTAGATCTCCATCAGCCAATATTCGATATTCGATAACGAAACGAATAATTTTGACGATGCTGTTTACTCACTCGCTGTTGTCAATAAACGAGCGGATTGTTGAGTAGACGGCGGCGGCTAATGCTGGACATCCTGAAACCATCCGTCAAATCAAGAGAAGGATTTCACTGCTTAATACGCTCTGCAAGTCTTCGCTTAATATGATTCTATTCTAAGCGCAGGGCCTACCTAGAATCAAATAGCCTATGTAACGTCGAAACTTCTAAAACATCACTTCCATTTCATGTATTATAGTAAGGTCTAAATCCGACCCAAGCACGAGATTGAAACGTCTGAAAATTTATTATTTTGCGCATTTTCCCAAAAAAATCGATGATGAGTAAAGTTTCCCGTTAGAAAATCCTTAGTCTGAGCTTTTCCAAGTCTCAAAATTCTCTCCTCACAAAATATAGGCATATTTAATAATAGAATTAGAGTTCGTAACGTTCTGACTAGACCGACCAATTAGCCTAGATACCCCTTAAACTTGAGAAGTCTTTGCTCTCTACAGTATCTTATAGACCTAATGCTGTATATAAGTTGGCTAGAATGTCTAAACATTCGATGATATTAATTTTAGACCTATCAATATCTCTTTGCATAGAAGTCTTTAGACGAGTCTTCATCTAGACAAGATGCGATCAAAGGTGTTCAGGGAACTTCAGGGTATTGAAAAAAGCTTTCATTTTAACCAATAGTCCGTGTTGACTGAATAGAAATAAATGCACGGAGAGCTGCTCTCTGGCCATTCCAATAAAATCACCCTGCGTCCAATCACCCAGGGTCCGTGTTATCCAGGTCAGGTTTTCACTATTAGCCTATGCATCGCATCTGTGTTTTCAAAATTTCTCATCGACGAAATATGGAATATTTTTCCGTTTTCGTAACAGCGTTTCTGTTTGTTTGTGGGGGGGGCGGGCGTTCGCTGCCATCAGAAAACTCGTCGTTTGCGGCGCTGAAGTCATTCGCCACCCCAGAGGCGGACCGAGAGGGCAGGGGGGGGACATATGTCCCCGGGCGCCGAGGTGAGGGGGCGCCAAAATCGGGTATTTGGGTAAGTGAAGCGCACAATAAAGAAGAAGAAGAAGAAACACGTGTGACGACCTTTCTTTTGCTCGTCAGCAATGTTAGGGGCGCCAACGGTACACTTTGTCCCCGGGCGCCGCATACCCTCGGTCCGCCACTGCCGCCACCGGGATCAACGCGGGCAGCATCGCGTGCAATGGCAGCGCGGCGGGCGAACGTGTCAGTTTGCCTTTGCGTCGCATTTGCTGCCGTTCGATCGCTGCCTTTGTGACCGAACTACGCAGCGGAAAATCAAATTTTCGGTGAAAGAGCGCTCGGTCCAAACAGACCACTGCAGGCCCAAACTCTACGACGGTCATCCAAGGGCGATACTTGGGTTCACGTGTTCTATAGTGTCTCCTCTAGTTTACGAGCGCCTGGTAAGGTCTACGCAGGTTTTTAGATCTATGATTAAAGCAGATGAACAAAAATTGGCAGCTCAATCATTCCTTATTTTTAATATTTCCTGAAGAACTTTCCTATTAAGTAGTCTATTGATTTGATTACTAATTTTGTTCTTTTTGTTCTTTTTTGATTAATAGTTTTGTTCTTTAGCTATATAATGGTACTTTTACATCAGTTACTAGCTATTAGCCTATTAGCGAAGCAACAACAACTACTACTATTATTGCATTAATAATAATAATAATAATAATAATAATAATAATAATAATAATAATAATAATAATAATAATAATAATAATAATAATAATAATAATAATAATAATAATAATAATAATAATAATAATAATAATAATAACTAAATAATAATAATAATAATAATAATAATAATAAAATGGCGCTATAGAAGTTACAGGGCGCTATAGAAGCTAGTCATACAGATCTCAAATACTGCAGTCTGATTCTCACCCCATCCAATCACGTAAAGACTACGTAGTGACTCGGACTGCTGGAAGGCCTTCGACAGAAGTCGGTGCAGGTACCAACCCTCACAGAACATCCAGAAATACGTGGTACTCGTGAAGTAGGACTTTGTGAATGCTATCAGCCGACACCAGACCTTAACAGATAAGCCAGAATAATTATGCACCGAATAAGGAAGACATTCCCGCATTATCTGCAATATACGTAATTGGCAAACTTTGACTTTGGCTGAGTATAGTCCATCCCTATGTCCGCTGAATGGAATGAGCAGGAGTTTGGTCAGTTTAGCGCTGATTCGATTGATTCTTAATACGTTGGTCAAACACCACATCTTTAATTATATTCTGCCGATCGATTGACGCATTTTTGTTTACAAACGGACACAACATGCATATGACGCATATGCGCCAGAAAGATGTACTGTACCTCGATCTAAAACCCTGCATAGCGATGTTCTAAGTAACCAGGGTTCCGGAATATGGAAGCACGTCAACATTTTAGGCTCCGGAGAGCAAAGAGGCGACGTAGACGAGTTCTTCTCACATTTATCTATTTTCTGCGATCAGGCTATCCACCCAACCCCACTCTGCCCCACCCCAAAATCTCAACGGTGTTTTGCAAACCCGACGATCGGTCCCAGTCAGCATAGAGGGACGCCCCCTCCACCCCCAAATGTGCCATCCCGTGGCCACGCCAGTGTGCGTATAGCGACGGAGACATTCGTACCGGATTGCGATGGATGACGGTGTCCAGTTTGTCCGGGTTGTTCAGCCTTTCGTAATGTACGAACAGGTACCAGGCGATGGTCGTGAAACAGCACAGACTCAACGAGGCAAAGAAGTTGACGTGAAGCCGGATACGCGTCTGTTTAGCTAAGTCTCTGTCGATGGCAAACACACCAGGAAAGCATTCTCATCACTGTGTCCGCATTCTCAAAAGATCTACTAGGCATACTACTACTACTACTACTACTACTACTACTACTGCTACTACTACTGCTACTGCTGCTGCTGCTGCTGCTGCTGCTGCTGCTGCTGCTGCTGCTGCTGCTGCTGCTACTACTGCTGCACTGCTGCTGCTACTGCACCACTGCTGCTGCTGCTGCTGCTGCTGCTGCTGCTGCTGCTGCTGCCACCACTGCCACTGCACCACTGCTGCTGCTGCCACCACTGCTGCTGCTGCTGCTGCTGCTGCTGCTGCTGCTGCTGCTGCTGCTGCTGCTGCTGCTGCCACTGCTGCTGCTGCTGCTGCTGCTGCTGCTGCTGCTGCTGCTGCTGCTGCTGCTGCTGCTGCTGCTGCTGCTGCTGCTGCTGCTGCTGCTGCTGCTGCTGCTGCTGCTGCTGCTGCTGCACCACTGCTGCTGCTGCTGCTGCTGCTGCTGCTGCTGCTGCTGCTGCTGCCACCACCACCACTGCCACTACCACTGCCACCACCACCACCACCACTGCTACTACTACTGCTACTACTGTTATTACTATTTTTTTTTATTATTATTACTACTATTATTATTATTATTACTACTACTATTACTATTATTATTATTATTACATTATTACTATTATTACTACTACTACTACTACTACTCCTGCTTCTACCATCATCATCATCATCAACATTGCTACTAGTAATAATAATAGCAATAATAAGCATCATCATCGTCGTCGTCATCATCGCCGTCAGTTCCTTCAGTTGATCGCTCTGCTGTTTCGTGCCCGACCATACGCATAGTAGGCTAAATGAATTCCTTTTCGGTTCTTTCGTTCATTCCACGTCTTAAGCTACGAACGTCTTTCGGTCACGCTTCGCTAATCGGATGTCGCGTCGGTTCTTCGCCGCCGCTTGGAGTTCTAATTATTCGGTCAAGTGAAATTCACGACTCCACCTCCACCCCAACCGCGTTCAAGTGAAACTCTCTCTCTCTCTCTTCTCCCCCCGCAGTTGGCAATCCCTTCGAATCCCTAAGAACGATGCCGCGCGCGAAATCCCGTGGGAAATCCGGCTCGAAGTAAGTCCGACAAACACGGAAGTTAATCAGTGTACTGGATCAGTGACAGTTAAGTGAAACTCGGGAGAGCAGTTTCTTCGGAGGAACAGACGGCAGCTGCGGGAATTTGGAATTAAGTCTCGGCCAGAGTGCAAATCTCGTGTGTATGGATGATTTAGAGGGTGCGTTTAGGGTCTTAACCCCCGAATGTTTGTCTATATCGCTAGTTTCTCTCTCAAAATATTTTAAGAGACAAAGGCAAACCTTAGCGTGCTTCTCGCATGAGACAGATCCTACTGAACTACTCTAAATCAATCATCATCCTTATTATTTATTATCATTTATTACAGCATAAGGGATCGTCCATAAAGTACGCCACGCATTTACAGTATTCTAACTATTGCATAATACGTCGCAGATGGTGCTAACACTGAAAAAGTTCTTGGAGTTGGATAGTATTTGGTTGAAGGGTTATTGCTATTATTATTATTATTATTATTATTATTATTATTATTATTATTATTATTATTATTATTATTATTATTATTATTATTATTATTAAAGCTTGTTCATGGGACATATTCTTCTGTACCATCCCATCTCATCCCATGGCAATTTATTTAACCCGGTGACCTTCGTCTGACGTCATTAATCAAACATTTTGCTCACCTGAACGTCAGGAAAATTCCGATAGATGGCAGCAGCATTGAAATGCTAAGAACGTTGAAACCGAAGCACACGTAGACGGCGTTCAGATGAAACCGAAACTAAAATAAGTAAGATCAGAATGAAGATAAACAGAAATTAATATCGCAATTAAAAATATAATATAGCCTATGAATAGTATAAAGCCTGACAATAAGTTATTTTCACGAAACCTGCTGAATAATAAAGCCAATAGAAGATATGCGACTATAGGTCTAACTTTCGGTGGTTTTGAGCGATTTAGTCTGCCGTATTGGAATTAATATAAAACGGTGGAACGGTGGTGGTGCTGGAAAAAGGTAATCCGGGCATTCCAGAATCCCAATCAAATCGACCGGTGATACCTGTGCGCGTACATAAAAATGCTTATGAATATATGATACAGTATGTGCTGGCTGAGAGAGAGAGAGAGAGAGAGAGAGAGAGAGAGAGGATGGGGTGGGGTGGGGTGGAAGGTGGTTCGGAAGTAGTCGGGTCTGTGTTGGAACCAATGGCGACTTCCATTTGGCCATCATTATTCTAACCGCCCACCTCATCTAGCATCTAAGATTGTAATACGATCAACGTTTCAACCTCTAAACTGAATCTTGCACAAATTAGATTTTATTTCGGAAATGATTTTTAAACGTCCATTTTCATTACTTGTTAGTGTCGATAATGCATGCATAGGCCCAGTGCTTTTTCTCTAGGAAGAAAGTTTGGGAACTCATTTTACATCCGTTTTGTCGTAATAAGCACCCATAGATATCAGCACAGAATAACAGTACTTGGTATATTTATATACAATACAGCTCGTTGTTTTTAAACTGTACTTTACGCTGTTTTCATGCGTTCCCATTGAAAAAAGAACCGATTGTAATTTGTAAGTAAAACACGCATTATTACATATCGATATAAAATGCGCTCCCACTGAAAATTTCAAAGCACTGCATGAACCTATAGGCTATATACGCTTATAGAAACATTTTGACATTGCAATGCAACATGACCATCCCGCTCCGCTGTCCGGCATTCTAACAACTTTTATTTTCTACTCTGAACTGGCAGGCACTTTCTAACAACCTGGTTCAGATCACAGTTCGCATAAACCAGCAATATAGTCGACGGTCAGAATAATTTTATTCTCGCCTTTTCCCAATGACTCTGCATGCGATATACTGTACATCAGGGGCGTAGCGACGGGGGGAGGGGGTATCGGTATATATATACCCCCAAATCAGTCTACCTTAAAGTTTTTACGTGATTTATACGTAGTTATATGTGGTGTGGTTATATGTAGTTTGTATGGTTTATAGTGAAGGTTTATACCCCCCCCCAAACAGTTATACTCCTGGCTACGCCCCTGCTGCACATAGGCCTATTAGATTACGAAGTAAACGTCTCATAACTATGATCTGATTGCGCATGAGAATCCTCACCCCCTCCCCCCATCCAATGACCCCCTCTCTCTCTCCCTCCCCCTCCTCCTCCGTCACTTCCTCGAGTCGAACGCTTCGATTCTTTCCTCTGCAGCGGCGGCGCTCGAGTAGAAAAGGATAAATCGAACCCCATGGCGTGGAAATAAGGCGCTCTCGTCTGCGTTGTCCCGTTCACGCGAGAACGATTTATGACCAGTTGACCGCAGTCAGAAGACGAAAGATCCTCAAAAGCAGAACGACAGAGCGCCCGAGCGCCAAATTAAGGCGAGAGAGTCGCTCGGTCGGTGAATATCCCGGTCTTTGTTTGGGACGCCAATCCCAAGCAACCGTCGCATAAAATACCCGGGTTCTCCTCGATCGGATGACCTTCTCAAGATCTCCGGTCACGGTAGAAAGAGAAGACCGTTCACAGTTCGATGATCGTTCATTACTCACCGAACTTAGAAGATCGTATACGGTTTATAGTTATAGAGCCAAAAGATTACGAAAACTATTATATTATAATATAATACGACCAACTTAATTGTAACAACGCTCTGACGGCAAAGAACGCAGTCAGAGATGGAACAATCGCCCACCGCTCGGACTTATGTACAGTACAGCAGGCGCCGGTCAAAAGTTACTAATTTGGTCATTTACCGAGAGAGGCGCCAAAATCCCCGCTAGTTGACCTCTCCGGAAGTGCGAAATTGGTATTTCTAAAAGGTTCTAAATGGGTATTTTTGATATCAAGCAACTGGCTTTTCGTAATTAATTTACGAAACTATTCTAAACTAAAGAAATTCTCTTTATCTCTGGACGTATCTTTCGAATTCAGGATGTAAGGTAATTTAACCCCTTAACTGGGCAACTATTTGTAACTCAATGTAAAATGGACGAGCGTTACTCGGGGCACCCAGTTAAGGGGTTAATACAGTTGGATGCCGAAAGAATGATGACGCAAACAAGGAAAAGGGATTCAACTACTTTTTCTTTTTTCTTTCTTTGACTGTTCTGCTCACATAGCCACTGAGGTGGGAACTCTTATTCAATTGGATTAAATCTGCCGTGTTTGATTCAATAGAGTTGAATAGTCCCTTTGCAATTCCCGTTCCCCTCTCCAATTAATTCCTCTCCACTGAGGCAGGCAAACGGGCAGTCACTTAAGTTTCGCAAGAAAACAACTAAATCTCGCAATTTTTCGGGCGAAGTCTCCACATTACTAACGCTTTACGGCTTTCACCATTGCCACTAAAACTAAACATTGACAAAAGTTACGACGTTAAATGCAACGGTACAATGTGAAAGCGAAAAACATCGAAAACAAGTAACGGTTACCGAATATCAGAATGCTGTTTAGAGGGACTCACACGACGTTCAAGTGTGTCATCTTAAAATACGATGCACTAACGAACGTTAGCGATGTATTAATTAAAACCTGTGCTGTCATGTTATAAATAATTATAATCAATATAATCTGAGAAAGAAATTCACATCTCTCAATATAGCTAATGAAAAATGTATAGAGTGAGTTGAGTCCTTATTTCCAAATACTTCTTGGCAGCATAGCAGGCATTCTAGTGGATAGAACTAAATAGTCTTCTTTAATAACCCAGCCCTGATTCAATCATTTCGGAAGATCAGTCAGGAGCGAAAAACGAATGTCAGTTTGTAATTGTCTCTAAAATGGCTTTTATTCAGTTAGTGGTGTGCGTGTGTAGTCAGACTGTCCATTCACTGCCGGTCTGATTTTTGTTGCCTGCGTGGTTTGGTCTTGGTGTTCGAAATGGCTTCATTGTGAACGAGAAGTCTTTTCAGAAGTCATCGATAAATAAAGACGAAGCGAAAGTGAAATCGATCGATTCACTTTCAATCGATTGGTAGAGCATATGATTAGCCTATAGTGATTGCAAAAATTCATCTGCCTGTCTTTGCGATGCAATAGACCATAAGAATCCTATTCGTGGACTCGAGTACTGGCTTAGGATGTTAGGGCGTTGCTTTGGAATGCTCTAATTAAATAGTCAACGTCAAACACAGTCTGTGTTTGCATAGCGGACATGTTTCTTAAGAGTACATCAAGTCATCGTTCGATACAGAGGAGAATGTGCTAATACGATGAAGATAGTGATGATGATGATGATGATGATGATGATGATGATGATGATGATGATGATGATGATGATGATGATGATGATGATGGGCGCACTCGTACTCGATCCAAGACCCAGTTTGCATAATAGGCGCTACGGGACAAAGGGTGATCAGTGATTTAGCGCCTGAGTGAAACTGCAAATCGATCGACTTCCGTTGGGAGCATCCGCTATCGTTGGCTTCTTAACTTAACCTACTCCAGCCTCTCTGTCTGTCTGTCTGTCTGTCTCTCTCTCTCTTTCACTCTCAACTAGCCTACTCGTCCATCCTCTGGTCAAAACTCCCAAGTTTGGCGACAGATCTGCTTCCAGTATTTTTAGAATTCACAGCCTGAGATCACTACAAAAGCCAACTCTATTGTGTTATTCGTGAAGAATCTAGACACACCTGTTTAGCATTTTAATAATAATAATAATAATAATAATAATAATAATAATAATAATAATAACATCATTATTCTATTCTAATAATAATAAACACTCCAGAGATTTAACTCAGTCGCCTTCCAAGGAACTTTCACATAATGATGATGATGATGATGATGATGATGATGATGATGATGATATGATAATGATGATGATAATGATGATAATGATGATGATAATGATGATGATGATGATGATGATATTAAAAATAAGGAAGTTTTAAATAAGAAATAATAATAATAATAATAATAATAATAATAATAATAATAATAATAATAATAATAATAATAAAGATGCAAAGTGATACGAGACGGTGACTGACACTGTGATGTTTCGTACCGTTGCGTTGACGCACGGCGTATAGTCCGTCCATTCGGCACCGTGTTTCTTCAGCCAAGTCCCGTTCACTGTGCAATACTTCAGCGCTCTCTCTGAAGACGAAAGCGAAATTAAGGACAGTTAATGTCTTTGCATTCGAAATCCATCTTCGTTTGCCGTCTATTCGAATCGAGGTTTACAGTATAGAATAAAGTCTTCAGGGCAGGGTGTCGGGTAGATGTATGAGGGTGTCTCTACCCAGTGTTTATTCTAGCCACCTTGACATTGGGGGGGGGGTTGAAATGTTTGTGGAGACAAGATTTGTCTTCCCTTTTATGATTTAGCATCAAGCCAGACATTTTGGGAGGGTGTCGGGTAGATGAATGAGGGTCATTTATATCATCATTTCCTTCAGACAACTTTATTAGCCGATTGGGTAAAGAATGGACGAAGAAACAGCCAAAACGTTTCTGCGGCGGTCATAACCATAGATGTAATAAACGTTTTTTATTCTACGTTTTAACGTTTTTATTTTGTAATGTTATTTTGCGTTTTTTACGTTTTTTAATTTATTTTCCCAACGTTTTTGACATCTATGGTCATAACTTCTACCCTGGATTTATATGACCGACACTTTATCACTAATCGGTGGAAAACGGCGCCGCATAAATGGTATTTGCGCATTGAAATAGCCGCATGAGATCAAGAATTCGTCCACGCAAGGACACGCCCAAAGCAATTAGCTTCAATCACGATTTCAAAGATACAGCATGAGTTTAGCATTTAATGTCTATTCTTAAATTGCTTTGGGCGTGTTCTGAGATTTTCTAAAACCACGTGGTAGGCCTACGCCGCGTGCTGTTATAGAGCACCATCTTTGGCATCGAATGGTTTGAATGGCTGTGAACATTATCCTATAACGTCAAAAACACGGCTCAGACAGCGTGTTAAAGATAATGTCTTTACGTCGTTATAAATATTGCGCATTCCAGAGAAGTTTCATTTACGACAGAAAACGTAGAGTTTAATCCTCAAAACGACTGTCGTTTATTAAAAACAGGACCTGCATAATTTCGAAAATTGGTCTTTGTACATAATTCTACGAACAAAGACGATTTTGCACAATAATTTCTTACAAGAATATTCTAGTCAAACAACAAAACTACAAGTCCTTTGTTTGATATTAAAACACGCAATTATCGCAGCCGGAGTGCTTCTAAGAGGTTTTTCAGGAGAGGCGCTAATGTACAAACATTCTGTTGCACTGCAATACATAACACTACATACAGCCTACATCCGACTGACCAAAAGATAAACAAGTATACTGCACCACCTGGTGTCAAAAGCGATAGCTCAATAAGCTCATACCACCGAAGGAAATTGCTGTACAGGCGATATATAAAGTGCCTAAGTACATCACTAATGACCAAGACTAATTAGATAACGGAGATTAACAGAGTGAAGTAAAGCTGGTTGTTGATTATAGTAAACAAACAGAAAAGGCAAAAAGCTCTTCAGTTAATTTGCAGCAAAACACTCCGTTTCGCTTGATAACGTCTCAGCATGTTGCTAGCGACAAAAGTATAGTTAGACCGCTAAATTATCCAATTCATTATTCACCATATATGAGACCGTAACATACTTAGGGTTTTCTACATAATAAAGAGATAGAGAGGAGAGACAAAGAGACAGACAGACCGACAGAGAAAGAAAGAAAGAGAGAGAGAGAGAGAGCGCGCAGGAGAGAGATTTCTTTAATAATTACTTTTTATTGGTGAAAGATAAGGTATTTGTGATGATGTACGACTATATTGCCACAGCAGACAGCAATCAGAAAATCAAATAAAATTGTAAATGCAGGAAAACGTCAGAGCCATATACCACCTGAGGGATTGCTGTGCAGCATGAATTCCGGACACCGTTTTTTCTCGTAGGTTCCCGGTAGACTCGAATCCCAACAACTGAATCCGTCCCAGGTCATCTTGCACCGGAAGTCGTCGTCGGACGAGACGTTACTTCCGGCGGCGGCGGCGGCGGCAGAAATGCGGACCTGATGGTCGCAGCAGTCCTCGGCCGCGCTGCAGCAGGCCCTCCATCGGCGACAGTCGGGCGCGGACAGGGCCCGGCAGGTCTCGTTCGCCGTCCCCTCGGAGGCGGCGGCGGCGGGGGCCGGGAGCGATCGGCGCCAAAGAGGAGACCCGGAAGACGACGACGACGAAGAGTTCGCATCTCCTCCTCCTCCTCCTCCTCCTCTTCCTCCTCCTCCGACGGCGTCGGAACCGTTAGGTGAGTTGGGTTTAGTCCGAGGGAAGAGGTAATCGTGGCAGCCGTTGCACGAGACGCGCAGAAAGGTCGGAACGTCGTAAGAACCGAACCGATCCCGACACATCGCCTGCTGCTGCCGCTGATGGTGGCCAGGGAGAGCCCTTTCCGGGCGCTGTGGTTGCTGGCGTTGGCGGTGACGCGGAAAGTGGTACTCTGGACGGGTGTTGTACGGGACGGAGGGTGATGTCCAGTCGTCCAGCGTCGATGTTCCGGTCTCTGATTGACCTTTTAGCAAACAATGGCGGCCGCAGAATATCAGTATTACAGCAATCGCTTCTACGATCTTCTTCTTCGCCATTTCGATCGTCTACAGTGTAAAACAAAAACACGGATATCTAATCCAATCTTAAACTTCTATAGCGCCACTTTCATAATGCACAGGAGCATCAACCGATGGCACACCAAATCCAAATCATTAAAGATCCAGGTCAAATCCAGGGTATCCGGCCGGACAAACGGGTGACAGTCTATGGTGGATAAGCCCGGTCAAAAAGATGGGTTTTTAATCTTGCTCTAAAAATTTGTAATGAATCTGCAATGCGAACATGCTGAGGCAATGAGTTCCAGAGTTTTGGGGCGGCCACTGAGAAAGCAAGAGAACCAAGAACTGTCCGAGTATGGGAGATGGAGAGAACTATTGCAGACGAGGATCTGGTCGAGTTTTTGTTTGCTTGTACAGAAAGTTTTGAAAGAAGGTAACTGGGTTCCTTGTAGTAAAGTAGTAAAGTAGTAAAGTGCAGAAACTGACTTGTAGTAAAGTGTTTTGTATACCTGAAGACAGATTTTAAAGATGGATTGATGCATAATGGCCACAAAATCACTGCACTTAATTTGATGGACATTGGCTATAACCTGTCGAACAAGAAATTGTAGGTAAATAAATAAGTAAAATCTCATGAATTTATAAAGCGCTTTGGAAAGTGGTCGTTCGGACCTTCAGCAATGAGAACGGACGACAAAACCATATCTGGAAAGTAGTACATGCAGTAGTAGCTGCATGCTTATTCTTATGCTATTTGCACTATAAGTCATTCGTCGTATAGCGACGAACGTGAAGATATATGGAAGGATACGACGGAAAATACAATCGTTACGCAAATGACAATTACGGAAACCCAAGCGATGACTTCGCGTATATAAAGACCTTTAAATTGATCAGCTGCTCTGATGTTCTTGTCGTAAAATTTCGTACGATTTAGTCGAAATTAGAACCAGATTCGCAGTCACGTCGGAAAACGAATATCTTTCCTCCTTCATCGCCTCTCAACATTCAATTTCCTCGTAACTCATAACGGCCTATCGATTAACCATGAACGATGCACAAACACAAAAGGGTTTCAAATAACAGGTAAACGCTCATAAATCACCCGATAGACTCGACGCAATACAGTACCGGTGGCGGGTCCACATAAGGGCCCCGGGGGCCCCGTGCATCCCCCCTATTGAATGCCAGTCCCCCAGCGGCCCCCACTGTTGGGACCATATACAGTACCTACTACTGCATACTGTACCTATCGACAAATGGTTGGCCTCCGTGCTTGGAAGCTGCCGCTCCAACGCCCCCCCCCCACTTGCCAAATCCTGGCACCGCCACTACGCAATAGCGTCGTTTATTCTATTCTGAAGCTTTGGAATTTTGTTCAGTGGTCCGAAGAGAGAGATCGATTATTCCAAATTGATTACCTCTTCGTCATCACGATTTTGCGAGTTGTGTGATATTGCTTCCAGATCTAAGATCGGTCAAGCAATTTTCTAATCACGACGCTGCGATGTTTGTGTGTGTGTGTGTATGTTTGTGTGTGTGTGTCTTGTGTACGGGGCTTTAGAAAGGCGACCGACATTTTAATTTCCTCGTTACTGCTGCCAAGTCACCTGCAACGCCAAATGATCCGGTTCGAGACGAAGGAAAACCGCACCGAGTGGAGAACGATGTGGTGACGACGGCAGAAACGAGAATCGCTGTGCGAAACAGTTCGGTAAAATACAGAACTTTCTGACCATCTTTTCCGGGTCTTGAGGAGAAGTCGTTTTTATCGAAATGGGGATCGGGGGCGCAGGAAACCGCGATGTTCGCCACTATTTGCGGCTATTAACGTGAATTTTAAGTCATATAAAAATAGCAAACAGTATAGACTAAAAATGATTTGTTTCAAAAAATGGAAGAACAAATTATGAACGATTGACTGGTATTTTCTCTCTAATCGTCGTTGTTACCGTCATCATCGTCGTCGTTATTATCATCGTCGTAGTCGTCGTTATCGAATTTCCGGAGTTCAGAAGTTTATCATTTTACAATTCGGAAGACGGAAGTCGTACGGCAAGTCTTCCGTCTGAATCATCTTCCGCCGGATGTAGGCCTACTCCATCAAACGGAGGTGCCATGAGTCCGATTGATGATCATTCCGTTACTTTTCCGACCTTTTCTAATAACTGGTCGACGAGGTCAAACAATTTGCCGACCAAAGTCACGACCTCTAGCGACGGCGTACGTCTCTTGACCATCGGACTCTATATCTGACGGAACGAACGGGCGTCGCTTAATTACAAATGGGCAACGCATTCAAAATTCCAATCTTAGAGCTTCTATAGCGCCGTGTTAAATAAAAAACGACGTCGACTTGTCGGTAGATTCTCGTGAAAATGTGTCTTCGCGTGAAACGAAGAAGGCGTGCATCGCTCCAAATCATCCGATGGTAGCGTAAGCATGCGGAAAATCAGACATTACCTTATGTTGCAGTTCTGTTACATTTCCTAATTCCAATCGAATGCAAACGGGCGTTTCAGTCAACTTGACAGTTGTTCAGTGTTTTATCCAGACTCCAGGCCTTTGAGGGGGAAATTGAGGCCTTGAGGGGGTGGGTGTGAAATTTACTTGGCTAGAGGGGAAGACGCACAGTTCAATGCAAAATTTGCGTAAGTGCTGGGATTTTTTTTGGGGGGGGGTGTTGAGGCTTGGGGGGGGGATCTCCCCCTAACAGGCCTGTATAAAGCACTGCAGTTGCTACCTGGATTCAAGACTGTCAAAGCGCTATGCACAGCAGAAAAAAGAAGCGCTGTAGTCAGACACATCTTTTATCTGATGACGGTTTGATTACCTTGAAAATGGCAGATGGCAACACACGCGCACGGACACACAAGCACTGACACACACACACACACACACACACACACACACACACACACACACACGCATATGCATATCAACACACCGTATTGCTTCGGAAGATCTGTCAAATGATTTGCCTGCGTAATTAATTAACCCATCTGACGACAGAAATCGATGATCTATCGATTTACCAAATGCGCTTGTTTTGTGTTCGCTGTGTACAGAGAATTCTAATCTAATCAATTATTCGTCTTTACGGATGGCACGACATATTGAAATCAAGAAAAAACGACACAAAACTGTAGGCCTACTCAATAATGATAGGCCTAATAGTCAAGGATTTGTGTCGCCTTCAGGTTAATTAGGAACTCATTGGAAGCATGCAGCTCATAAACAGTAAGTAAGTAAATAATAGTAATAATAATAAATAGTAAGTAAATAATAATAATAATAATAATAATAATAATAATAATAATTTATGTAGCGTTTTTGAAAGTAGCGCCGAAGTAGCTGCTTGTTCTAAGACGCTTAGTCTAAATATTTAGCTCTATAGCTATAGTTATTGACTACTGTATAGCTAAATTGTTCTAGTTGTAAGGGTAGTTTTATAAAGGGAAAATAAATGGGCTGTATAATGTCGAAATCGATGTAAAGTAAAAGGCCAGGAAGGGAGTCTTCTGTTTCTGCTAGAGCTGCATGGCCGCGTTAACGGCTGCGTGTTTTAAAGAGATTTTTAATAGAAGAAGGAAACTTATGGAGTTCTCGTGTATATATAGTTAATTTAAGGCATTAACTATAGGACATCGGCCCGAGAGTAGAATAAGCGTGACAATTGTCAAAAGTACGGGGATCAGCAGTGAGACAGAGTCGTCTTATACAAAGGCTCATCATGTTCGAGACGTTACGGATATGGCGGAAATGAATATTTAAAGAGAAATGCTCTTTATATATATATATATATAATTTTATATATATATATATCGGTATATACCGAGGATAATGTCTATAATAAGCTCTTTGCGCTATATAAACGATTTTGACGACAATGGACTTTAGACGCGACAGCAGTTTCAATCGGTATTTTTTTCTGATGCTGCAGAGAGCGTTGGAGATTTGTCAGATGAATCTAATAATCTATATACGACGGATTCTACGCTTCTGAATTCGCCTCTATACTATAGCTTTGCTAATGCAAACGAATGTTCGCCAGCCTGCCTCGCCGCTGTGCAGAGGTAACGACCGCTTCCTGTTCGGGCGTTTCCGTTCGCTGAACATTGCGGACTTCTCCCCATCCCCACCCCCACACCCGCCGCCCCGCCCCGTGAACACGCTAAAATCTTTTTGTCGAAAATAGCAATATCGTCGTTGGTCAGTGTTTATGCTCGAAATTAATCGAGACGCATGATCGTCGTGTTGGCGCTCAAGCCAATAAATAAAAGCTACACGAATTTCTCGATATAGAGTGCACGAAGATCGGTATAGGATGTGACTGCAATTTCAAGTATTCGACAAGCGTGTCACACACACACACACACACACACAAACACACACTACCAGGCCGATCAAGGCAAAACGATTTATGGGCACTGCCAAAAGTTTTGTAGAATGGAAATTCTCCGGAAACACAGGGAATAAGTCAGAATGCAACGTCGGGTAATTTGTAGCATCGTGTATTGGTTTGGAAGAGGCAGTCCTATAATTATTATAAAATTGATTTCGTGTACCTTAATGTTTTAACGATTGATATAGTTTGACGTTTAGGATTTTACATGTTTCTGCGCTGGACGTTACCTGAACTGTCGATAACCGTTCTCGAAGGAGCGATGTCTAGTGCCTTACTGACGACAGTGGCGTATAGCCAGGATTTCCACAGGAGGTTTGGTTCTGGCCGTGACCAATTTTGAAAAAATCTTGACAAGCAAAAAAGGTCATTGCTATTTTTGTCTAACTCTAAACATGCTGACGAGCAAAAAAGGTCCTCAACGTACCAGCCAGGGGGGTTCAACCCCAAAACCGCGTCCAAAATTTAAAATGCACGAAAACACGTTTAAAATTTTTTTCCGTCGACGGCCAAGGGGGTTTAGCCCTCAAACCTCCCTTGGCTACGCCACTGACCGACGATGTGGCTTACATTTGCTACAAAAAACATGTTGCAAAAAACCTGAACATGGATGTGCTGCGAGTTCTTTCAACTAAATTTCTACAGAGTTCCATAAGATTGGTCGAAATTTGACGAACTTATAGTCAAAATAACAAGTGTGGGTTTTTTAATGGCTCATAGTGTATAGGCTACTATACTTGTGTGAATTTCAAACATGGACATTGGTCCATTTTTTAAACCCACTCCACACCAACCCTCTGCATGATTCAGACCCAACCCAACCCGCGAATGTAAAAGGGTTATTTGACCCAACCCATCGTAATACATTACAATGTTTTAAATCATGGCTTATTCTCTGACTCAACCCAACCCAACCCACCATAAACATAGAAATGTCTGACCCAACCAACCCAACCCATGGTGAACCCAACCATGCCATGTCTGGTGAATATCAACTCATAACTTGCGGCGAATTCAGAATCGGGACAACGAAACAGCGAAGTCGCAGCATCCTTACAGCAGTTACATCGACCAGACATGGTCGATTAGATCATAAAAACGTCGCCGAATTGGATAGAACGTATATCACTGTTGCCAATACAGTCGGAAAACAATTCGGCTACACAGTAGTCCCGAAACGAAGCTGAACTATAATATTGATAAAACGCGGAAAATAAATTCTTCAATTAAGCGTTAAATGAAATTGTAAAGCGTTAATTAGCAACTGTGTGTTTGTTCTTCAGTTGCCGCGTATTTATAAGATGGCGGCTATGGACTTCCATTTATTTCTCTTTGTAGGGTTTACGAGTTCAAATTCTGTATTTTATTCCCTTTACGTCAGTCAGTAAACTACTGATATATATGTCATTCTTTGTCTACCTCTTGATCGTTTGCCTTCGACTTTTCCAGTAGTTACCAGGTTTTCTATACCGTTCTTCCTCATTTATGTATGTCCAAAAATTGCAGTTGTCTTTACGTATTGTGGACAGCAATTTCCTTTGTGTGCCAAATATTTCGAGTACTTGTTAATTTTTGTTTTTTTCGGTCCAAGATATTTTCGGCATTTTCTTAAGAGCCACGTCTCTGAGGCTCAAGCTTTTTCTCGTGACTTTAAAGATCGTCCAAGTTTCAGCTCCATATATATAGCATGACTCGCCAGACATAACATTCCAGAACCATTATTCTTGTTTTCATTGCTAAACTAATGTCTGTTTGTGAGTAAACCCTGTGTGCTTTAGAGTCGCAAAGGCTGTTTTGGCCATTCCTATTTTTGGTTTTATGTCTGATTCGCTTTTAGCATCACTGGTGAATTGTGCTTTTCGGTGGAATCAGAGATAACCGACGTAACGGACAGACGGAACTTGGAATAGAGAGGGTTGTATGAGCGACAATGGTTTTCAACAAGACAAATACAGCTAAACCACTTAAAATTAAACCCAGTTATAATAATAATAATAATAATAATAATAATAATAATAATAATAATAATAATAATAATAATAATAATAATAATAATAATAATAATAATAATAATAATAATAACGATAATAATAATAATAAAGGTCTCCGGTTAATAATAATAAAATCGGCGGTCTTCTTATGCGACAATCCGGAGATGAAAGAGAAACACCTCTTCTGAGACGATGCGAATATCAGTGAAGGTCTCAGAGATTTAACGAAATGTCGATCTTCTAATGCGACACTTTCAATAATAATAATAATATCCTTTCTAATAATAATAATAATAATAATAATAATAATTTAATAATAAATAATAGCGATGATCATTCAATAATAATAATAATAATAATAATAATAATAATAATAATAATAATAATAATAATAATAATAATAACTGGATTGTATTTATTATTATTCACTGTATATTTAGTTTTCCCCGACTCATACCAAGAGACCATTCGTGTAGCCATGTTTAACTTTAACCCTCGTCGGTCCGGCTAAAAAGTTCTTTACTTGCCCACAGTGGGTCCATCTGGATCCCGATTCTCTAGGCAGATTTTCGGCTAATTGGTTTTATTTATCTAGTGTCGTGTTTGGACCACCAATAGAGAAGAGAGAGAGAGAGAGAGAGAGAGAGAACATTAATTGAAGAACTAAGCAACATCCGTAAATCACCGCTAGACTATTTGTTGTGAAAACAATTCTGCGTTCGTCTCAAAATCGTCCATCGACAGAACAAACAGAGAAGAACTTTAGAAGTAGGGACGTGAACATAACTAAGCCGTGCACGATCAAAGGCGTTATAGGGTCTAGATTGATAGGGGTGTGGATTGCAAGTTACCTTGGTTTCGGTGCGCGCGCACACACACACACGCACGCGCACATAAATCAACTTCTGTCATGAGAGCATCCCACTGAGTACTGTATATAGTGCACTCGTAGACTTCGTTCAGTTCTTAGAGAGATAAAGGAGAAGAGATTAACGCGGGCGGCGCAGTACTCGTACTGTACATCCGAATGACAGAATTATTATTAATTATCGGTGTACGTATCTATCTATCTATCTAATCTATTTGGCAAATCGAATCGCTCCACTGCGCAACGCTTATCAGCTCATTTATCAGATAAGATAGTTCGTTTCCCTTATTGATCTGCAACCCTATATATATATATATATATATATATATATATATATATATATATATATATATATATATATATATATATAAGCACGGAATTTACCAAGGACGAGCAAACGCTAACGAGAGATTTTCAAAGCAATAAATTTATCTAATGGAGCGTTCAGATGAAAGCGTTAAAACGGATTTGGAATAATAGTATAGTCTGTCTTTCTTTTAATGTCCGAGAAGGAAACGAGAAAACGTATAACGCATCTCGGTGCAAACGTGTTTCGTTCGGGCATAAACTTACTACATTAATCAGTTGGGCATTCGTCGCTAAATGGCTAACGGAGTCTCGCTACTATAAATGATATCTGGTCACGATAGTGTAACTATGTATTCGACGGGCGTAATCTATAGTTCTCCCGCATGGAAACACATTAAACAGATTTTCGTCGGCGCCCAAGGGAGGGGGTTTAGCCACCAACCCCCTTGGCTACGCCACTGGTTTTTCCGCTGTAGCCTAGTGGTTAGCGGAGTGGAACGGCAGTCATGAGATCTAGGATTCAAACCGAGGTCTCAGAGGAAACTGTTTTCGGTTGTTTCTGCCCTCATTCGGCCGTCTGTCAGCCGATGTCGTGAAGAAATGAAGGCGCCATAGTTTGAAATCAGTAGTACATCAAAGTGTATTCCTATTGCTTAACAACCATTGTACAGTATATTGCAGTGCTAGTGCTTTTTCTAGGTAAACGGTTGTGGGGGGGGGCTCATTTCACATCTGTTTTGTCATAGGAAGCATGCTATAGATAGGCTATTAGTAGAATAACAGTATTACTTGGAATATTTAAATACACTGTAGCTAGTTGTTTTTAAACTGTATTTTACGCTGTTCTTGTGCATTCTCATCGATAAAAGAACCGATTGTAAGTAAAACACGCATTATTGCACATCGATACAAACGAATCTGGCAAAAAATGGCGTGGAAACGCCGTTCCAGCGTGTCGTTCACGCTGAAAACAGCACTGGACAGTGCTGATCAGCGTTTTAGCTTGTTGATCAATGATTTGGAGATAGGCCCAATAAAGAAGCGATGCTACTGAATTAAATATTAACACGACAAACAGACCGAGTCCATCGTAGAACCCTGCGGGGACGATTGATAACAGATGCAATGCACTTAGCTGAGATCGAAATAAGTGGAGTTGCATTTGGCAAATTAAAAGAGAGTCCAATAGATAATTAATGTATTGCCGTTGTAACCAAGGAAGGAAAATAAATTATGCAGTCGAATGCAACGACAATGGGCTATAAAAGACAATGTCTTACGCAAAGACTTTTACTTTCTTCACTTGCAATTAGATTCACGCAGTTGTTTTATACAGGAGAGGATACTGTTACTGTTTATACTGTTAGGAGGGGAGATTCCTTCCCCCTAAAACCTCAAATTCCCCTTCCTTCCAAAAAAAATCCCAGCACTTACACAAATTTTGCATTGAACTGTGTCTTTCCCCCTCCCGAAAGCCTCAATTTCCCTTCCCCACTCCCCCAAGGCCTGGAGTCTGGATAAAACACTGGTTTCATGGTAGCCCTAATCAAACTCGACAAAACCTTTAAAATAGCTAACTGCAATAACTAAACAGCTAGCCAGTCGATTATATTGTTATGTCTAAGTGTGCAATCATCACGAATTGTCATCACTTACACGCATTATGTTTTTTGCAGTGGAATTAAAACCACTCTAATATTCTAGGGACCATTTTTTCGGTTAAGAAAGTCGAATTTTCGAGAATGATTGTTTTTTTAAATTAATAGTTACCTAGCATTTGAAAATATGCCGACACACATTTTCAACCGGGATTGGTAATTGGGATAGAAATGTCTTCGTTTTCCACCCATCTCCGAGTTGTAAAATTTCGTATAATTCAACGAACAGGTTACTGTAGTAACGTCAGGCGCAATAACTGCGATTTTGAATTCAGTCGGCCATGCTTCTGCTGCGGTACGTTGGCGCTCCATACTTTTAACAAACGGCATCTGAGTGATGATGATGATGATGATGATGATGATGATGATGATGATTGATGATGATGATGATGATGATGATGATGATGATGATGATATGCTCAGTGATAACGATGCGGTTAGTAAGTGCTGTCATGCACTGCACGTCTTGAAAATGAAAAGTCGCTCCTCTCACTAGAACATGGAAAAGTACTGATGCTGGCAAAATAATGAAAATAGGGTGTATGAAATATTTCAATATTTCAAAGTCGCCGAGAAATTTTGTGGGATGCCGATAATATTTCGCCAAGGAAAAAGTAAAAAGCAGAAGACAATGATTTTGGTCAAATATCATCAGTTGTCGAGTTAGGCTGCGAGTCAAGAAAAGACATGATAATTTTTCAGGAGAGTCCAATATTAATAAATGCCTTTTGCGGGTTTCTATACCCGCTGATGGATCCCCTTAAAAATTGCACTGTTCTCCAAAATGAAGTAGAAACTCACTGATGTCGCTAGTCGCTGAAAATATTAAGACTTAGGCCTATAGGCCTACGTCTATTCCTTTCTCCATTTAAAATGGCGGCCTAAATTAGGCCTACAGATAGGGTTATTTCTAGGATTATCAATTTGGAGGTGTCGGTAAATTCTGGGGGTCTCCTGCCAAAAAGTCTGACAGGCAAAAAAGGTCATCGCATAATCGCATAGCTGAAATGGAGAGGGTGTTGGAGGGTTTTAGGGGGTGTAAAAATATCCCTGCCTACTGACCATCAATCCTCGAATATCGACAAGACACAATTGATTATGGGTAGTCTATGATATACTCACTGTTTGATCCAAAATTACACGAATCTCGAATATCAAAATATTTCTTATGTTTCTCCGCTGAAATATTAATCAAACCCGGTGAAGATTTCCTCTTAGAAATAATAACGAATCTCTCTTTCTCTCTCTCCGTTCCTCTCAAAAGATTTTGATTATACAGTATAAACGGAGTTGCGAGCGCTTACCAGGATAAGCGGAGACAATCCGAGCGATTATAGAAATCCATAAGCCTACAGTCTGTCTAAAAATACGATGTGTGTGTGTGGTGTGTGTGTGTGTGTGTGTGTGTGTGTGTGTGGGTTCGTCAACCTATCAGAAGGCCGAAAACGCAGATGAGCAACTATAAGATGATGAGTAGTATTAGTACTCTTGTACCACCTCTATGCTCCACATAGCCTATATGCCAACAGCTAAAGCAAAGGCATAATACTGTACAATGTTCTACTTCACCAATCTTTTCACTAGCAACGGTTTATATGGCGCTACTTTGCCGACCGTCCGTCCGTCCGTCCGCCTGTCTGTCTGTCTGTCTGTTAGTCGCATCGTTTGTCCGTCTGCCCTGGATCTCTTTCTGCCGTCCGTCCTCTCAACAATGCTAAATAATTGGCAATAAATGTGAAACCGCGTCTTCCGTTACTGCGCTCTGGAACGCTTCCTTTCCGTCTTGTTAATTAGATAATAATGGCGCGCTCCGCTTTTTACTTTCTCCCTACTCGCGGAAGATGTTTCCAGGAAGGTCGGTAAATAACAAAGCCTATATTTTCCGGGCGCTTTCCCTGAGGAAAAGCGATGTCATTTTGACATTGAAATTTTGAAGGTCAAGAGTATAGAGACCCCCTTACCTGTTTAACTTTAGATTAACTCATGATGTGCCATCTTGAATGATGCTCCAAAGCATTATAACGAAATGGCGCTATAGAAATTGATGATCCGATTGGATTGGAAATATTTCAGTCAAATAATTAAACACTTAAGTCAACGAATGATAGCAAATACGAATAGCAAACAATACCTCTTTCTCAATTTCCTTCTCCTTTCCAGCGTTCTCCCTCTCTCTGTCTCTCCCTCCCTCTCTCTGTCTCTCTGTCTCTACCTCTGTCTGTCTCTTCCTGTGTCTCTGTGTCTGTCTGTCTGTCGCCTTGTCCGCTGAATATGTTTGATTATGCTGTAATAAAGTTCCGCAACCAAAAAAAATACTCCTAGAAAATTCTCAAACCTCGATATAAGAATTAATAACAATGCGTTCTCTTTAAATTTATGCGTAAACTTTAAACTGACGAATCATTCGACAGTAATAATAAAACAAATGGCAAAACTATGATGATCTGTAAAATATTTTACACACTGTAGCTATTACCAGTATGTTCTGTTGGCATGCATAAGACTCGATCTAACTAGGCGACTGTGTATGTGTATGTAGTTTTTTTTAAAAAAGAGGCATGATGTCCTATAGTTATCTATAGTAGAATTTCATGCTCGATGTGAGTCTGTTGGGAAATATCGACAGAATTTCTCTTTTCTAGCACGAATTTTAATACATGTTGCGGAAATACGTCCAGTACGTCGTATATGCAGAGGACGAGGCAGCGTCCTAAAAACGAGATTGGTCGAGATCAAAGCGCGTGGCATTGCCGAGATCAAAGCGCGTGGCATTGCACGGGGGAACTTCCGTGGCGCCATCTTTGTAATGCTCTTGGCTCCAGAGCGCATAGCCTCCTGTCGTTCCTGTTTTTCGTCCATCTGGCGGAGACGGAGGTCAACGGGTCAGTTTTCATTGCACCTGTTTGATGGCCGTGCGCCGCCATCGGGAGATATTGTCCTTTACGGCGACCGAGCATCGCCAGAAGCAGGCAGCCTACAGCGGACGGGGGGGCAGTTATCTGGAGACACGTTCGTCGGGTCATCCGCAGATTCCAAGAAAGCAAAGAGTAGAAAAAATGTGTCAATTGGGACGATTCATCTATTTCGGAGGGGGTCATTTCCCCCCGAAGAACCCTCTACTCTACCCTCTAATATAAAAGAGACCATGAACTCAAAAAGGATATATATATATTATATTTATATAGCGCTGTACACTGCAAAATGTAGCGCTGCACACACACACTGACATGCGTTGCCGAGGAAGTGATCAGGCCATGACGTCGGGGTCAACGTATAGAGTGATCCACAAAAGATGCCAACGTCTAAATATGCATTTGTGCCACGCAGCAACAGTACATGTACCGGTAAGTCATATAGTGGATTGTCTTCAGAAACATTCGAATTCTGCAATGAGACATGAATCAACTCCAATGCCTGGCATTAATTAATGACTTCATGAAAATTGAACAATTCACTGGTATTTTTTTCAGGTCTCAAACACGGAGAATATCTCCTATACCTTCCAAAAAAACTGTGCTGTCTCCCAAATATTTTGTGAGAGGATAAAACTACGCGGTGTAGGTTTGGCAAAAACCGAGACCACTTTTCTAGACAGTTCTGCGTCGATTTTACAAATAAAATGTATTGTTTATTGCAATGCAGAGTCGTAGGCCTATTTGTAGAGGCAAGGGGGAATTTCTGGTCATTGCTTACTTATTTCCCCTGGCCATTTCTATACGTAGCAAGGGGAAGTTTCGAGCAATTAACTTAATTAGTGTAATAATGAAACAATGTAAAAAAAACTTCACCAGTTAGTTGTCTGGCTTTCAAATACCACCCTGGTGCAAATGTATACGTTATACAGCCCTATCGATCGTCATAATCGCAGATACAATCAATTGTACTGTATGTCGGTTCATAGTCGAGTTGGCGTGCAAAACATTTGCGATATTCGTTTGTTGGTAAACGACAACGCATGTGTAACGACATGAAACCGAATATACTCTGTGGCTTAGCAAAGAAACACTCGCCTCGTCGGCGCCGGAAGAAGTAAGCGGGTGGGGAAGTCTTTTAATGGATCAATTATCTTGTTACACCGGCGTCGTTCGGTCGTTGCTGCTGAAGAGCAAATTGATCTAGGCTCCGTCTGAACGTACAGTACAAGTATAGGACCTACTGCTTCTTGACTCTAAAGACACCGTGTCGAAGCGATATAGGCTACACGAAAATTATAAATGCCATCCGGTGAATGCATTACGCAGAGAATACAGTATAGCGTCCTGCTCTCTGTCTACTCCGTCGAGGACAAATAATAATTTATTGGACTCCAGTGGACAGTTCGTCTGAGAGAGAGAGAGAGAGAGAGAGAGAGAGAGAGAGAGAGAGAGAGAGATGCCCTATACACCGTCGGAGGATGTGTTTCCACTTCGGTTGCATTTATATAGCGCATGCATATTGTAAAAACAAGCGCCGGGCGAGTCTTATAGGTTTTACTTATTCGCTTTGAACCGGTTCTTTTGTCGCGTGGATTTGGCGAATACAGGATTTAGAATTATGTCGCTAAAGTTCCATTGACAGACGTGTTGGCTATATTCATCATCATCATCATCATCATCATCATCATCATCATCATCATCATCATCATCATCATCATCATCATCATCATCATCATCATCATCATCATCATCATCATCATCATCATAGACTCTGCCAACTGCCCTCGTCTCCCATGCAGGCGAATTACCATCTTATACCTATGCGCTTAATCTTAGTATGAAGCAGCTATAGACCGAGCCAAATGTGCGGTCATTCACGCAGCGTCGTTTAATTAATCCAAAGGGTCTTTGTGGTTGGGACGTTACGGATATGGAGGAAAGGATTTTGGGAAGAGAAAATATGCTTTGCGTTTAGGAAAGAAAAAAAAAACTTGCGGAGCTGTTGCAGGCAGTGTTTAATCTAGGCCGTTTCCGGGGGAAATTGTCCTTTCCCCCCGGAAATTTCAAATTCCCCGGAAATTTTGGAATACTACATGGACTAACAGCGGCCCCTAGCAGAATCCCCCTCCCGGCTTTGTCAGTCCCCCCCCCGGCTTTTTCAGTTTCCCCTCCCCCGGAGTCCAGGAGTCTAGATTAAACATTTGTTGCAGGAAGAGATGGAAATTGTGACTCAGAAGAGGTGTGCACGTGATTTCGTCAGGTCAAGTCAGGCATAGAGGGTCACTGAGCAGGGGTCACTGAGCAGAGGTCACTGAGCAGAGGTCACTGAGCAAAATCACTTCCCCGATGACGTCACGTCGATTGACGAACCTGAATGACAGAAGAGAAAGCGAATAGTCATGTTTTCCATTCCATGGAATGCCGAACTGGCTTTCGAAAAGCGTTGCACGAATCATTTCTTCTGCGAAATTCCAATCATGCCTTCTACACGATCATCGATTACAGGCGTACCTACCTGTCTGCGAGGTGTTTGGGTAGTTAAAACGCCAGATGTGTCCAGGTAGCCGGATTCGAGAGGAAAACACGGCCTGTGCGTGTCTTGCGTAGGGTCTCTTCATTCGGATAATTAGTCGTGTACTGCGTGAACCCGTCTTCAGCGTGTAAAAATCGAGGATACCGAGTAATCACTAATGGCTGGACTTCATTCGCCCATTATTTCAGAGACGGCCACGGGTTGGATTAACCCATGGGTTGCGTGCGGTTGGATTGCGTCAGACAGACGTTTTCGTGTTTTTTGGTGAATTGGGCTGGGTTCTACCAAAAAATGGACCCGTGACTATCTCTGCATTATTTTAAATATCGAGACATCGCATCGCCTGACGCAGGACGGAAACCTTAACCCTATATTGCACCATGTTGCCTGGTTAATCATATATGTTCACTATGTTGCCTGCAGTTACTGTAAACATTGTTCAATATAGGGTTAAACGCTTCGACCGAACGTTCGTCCCATCCATCCATCCATCCATCCATCCATTCGTCATTATTTGTCCCGCGGATAAGTTCGTGGAAGCAGATGTAACACGAAAGCGTTACGACACGAGCGATTAGGTCTACTGTGCGAAGACGTCTGTACGAAATAGTTATTCACGTCTCTGACAAATCATGACATTGACCGAAGTCGATACATATACATTTAGGATTTCATGCATCAAAATCTTCAGTAGGCCTTCAATGCATCCGCGGGAGAAAATATCGAATAAATTGATGGATGCGTCTGATCAATGCGACAACAGCTAAAGTAACGAAGACGGACTATTTATATTGTCTGTCATAGAGAGTGATTTTGTCGAGTGCGCCTCGGTTAATTATTCTTTAAACTAAACTTCTGCAATCAGTTGATGGATAATATATAGAAACAGGGCATATAGCCTTAAACTAACAACATTTCTTGGCGGTTACGGACAATGTTCTATTAAAATATTATGTAAAAAATCTGTTGAATCTACATTTAGTATGTAGCAGTGGCGTCAATCCCGCGAGGGTCCTTGGGTCCAGACCCTCACAAGAAATGTGGTTGTGAGGGTCCACGAGGCATTGGACCCTCACAAAAATCTGAATAAATCAACAGTATATTGCACCGTTGTACGATTAGGCCCATTTAATAAATTGTTGCGTTGGGCAGATATAGATATAAATATAGATATAATCAGCAAATGGTATTTTGGAAAATTAATAAGTAATAAGAATTATGCAAAAAGAGTACACATTCATATTCAGCATAGCACAAGCTGGCACAACAACAGGTGGACCCTCCCAACTTTTACTACAAATCGACGCCACTGGCCTGTACACCATAAGTTCGACTGCAATATGTATAAAATTCTGTGTAATCGACTGATGCCCTAAGCATTATGATGATAGTGGCGCCACAGAAGTCCATGGATTAGTTGATAGGTTCATCTTTTATTAGGTTTAAGCTACATAGAGGCATTTGTATTCATCACCATGAATGACGTAATATTGCTCTTGCGATAAGGAAGACTTCCCGCGCTAGAAAACAGAGGGTGTGGTAGCATATTCGGTTCCGTGTCCAGATGTTCCGAGGAACCAATCAGAGAACTGTCATCGGCATCTGCGAGTGACTTCAGTTCAGATTAATTATACTTTCCGACGCATCGATCGCTGCGACACCAGGCGGCTGTTTCTGGCAAACAGCTCCTCAGGCGTAAACTTAACAGTAGCGATTAAGTCTGTAGGCCTGCTGTATAATGAGGGAGTTATGCTGTCGTAGGCAAAACTGAATTCACGGATTTCATTTATCATTTTCAGCTGTTCTTCAAACAGCACAACATTTCAATAAAAATCCTGCTCACGATTAAGAGAAGTTTCGCAATAAGAACAATAACAATAATAATAACATTTATTATTATTATTGGTATTCAGTGGCTTAACGACGGGGGCTATATCGGTATATATGCCCTCCATGCAAAATCAGGCTACCTTAAAATTTTTAATGTGTTTTTTAAGATTTTCTAAGTTTTTAAAGATTTATACCCAACAATCATAATATTATACCGCCCCCAATCAAATTCCTGGCTACGCCCCTGTTGGTATTATTATTATTAAAATAAACTACTAATGATGATGATGATGATGATGATGATGATGATGATGATGATGATGATGATGATGATGATGAATGATGATGATGATGATAATAATAATAATAATAATAATAATAATAATAATAATAATAATAATAATAATAATAATAATAATAATAATAATAATCAGAATATTATCGTTGATAGCTTTTAGCTTTTTACCAGTCGTCAATTTTCCAGAGCATTGCGTTTGCTTATTGGTGATGCTCATACAGAGAATTCGAGGCACGTGAACAGCGGGTGTGGGGGTCTGTCATCATCAGTCGTCTGCAATTGTCTTCTGTCGTCTGCGCTTCTTTGGCGCCGATCATCGTCTGCTTCGTCTCGTCTCTCGTCAGACGGACGGACGGACGGACGGAGACTCGATTGGACTTGAAGTCGTCGATCGAGTGCTCGATGTTCTGCGCCACTCGACGCCGTCGTCGTCGTCGTCGTCGTCGTCGTCGCTATGGGGCGCCACTGGTCGCCGCAGGATTTTCGCCAAAATCAACGACCGGAGAGAAAGCGGCGGAGGAGAAGAAGGGCCGGAGGATAGCACAGTCGGAATGATTCTCCAGATACAAGAGACAAAGCTACAGAAGACGCAGAAAGAAAAGATGACCTTCTGTCCTGTTCTATTTGTCCGTCCGTCTGTTTTTGTCTCTCTGTCTGTCTGTCCGTCCGTCTGTGTGTTTCTTTTAGATGGGCCTTACCTGATGTCCAGTCGGGATAGGTAAAATGTCGCCGTGTTTTAGCTCAAACTGTCTCTCCGCTATGGAATAGGACCTATTCGTCGGAATTGATGCTAGAAAGTGCCCGAGCGTGGCGCTGGAAAGTAGTTAGTTTATACTGGCGCTTTATCTGTCGCTTTGGTTCGCTCTTGCGCGCCGATTTTATAACGCAATTCCAAGAGGATCACTGCGAATGCTTATCGCTCGATGAATTCGCAGAAAAAACTTCTTCGAAAACGGGCAGCGGTAACAGTCAGAGCCTATAATCCCTACATCGATGGGAAAAGTCTCACCGTCATCCTAATATTCCTCCGAGTAAAACGAAGAAACCGTCCATAAACGATAATATTAATATTAATGAGCCTCGTTTTGACGTCTTTACAGATCAAAGTAATTGCCGATCGACTCGAATGTTTCGAGTTTTATTCGCCTCGAAGCGGAAAACAGCCTCGCGTTGCCATTGGCAACGGTGAACATCAGAAACGGAGATTTATGTAGCGCGTCGACGTCGCGAGCGCAGCGTTCGAACGCGTGTTTGGACTTTGAAAGTCGTTCGGACGAAACGAATATTCTATCGACCGCGAGAGGTTTTATGATTTCGTTCGTCACATGTAGACTGAAATTGCCGCGCGTTAAACATCCGTCGTCTGCCAAACTTTCGATTGCTTCGTCCGAGCGATCGTTTTCGTGACGAATTTCCAGGTTATGAGGATACGGCTTGTAGGCGTCGGGTAGGCCTATAGGTCCTAAACGGGATCCGCCGATCAACTGCGTGGATTATTGCCGCATTGAACAGCAAATTACTGACTGTGTTGGAATTGAAAATCTCCTCATGAAGACTATATTGAACAGAGTTGTCTGTCTGGCGATTAAAATGCCCTTTAGGTTAGAGCAAGTTGATCTGATGTCATTTTCAGGTTTTAGTTGAATTTATTTATCTGGCTAAGGTCAATTCATATCAATATTAAATAAATGTGTCTTCAAATTTCTAATGAAAAGTTTTCAGTCACATTGTCTGGAAGAGAGTTATTCCCCGCGCGAATGATCTTTCCCCAAACTTAGGGGTTTAATCTAGACTAAGAAGATCTCCTCTCGATCACAGTCGATCTCCGTACAAGTACAGTTAGATAATCAGGACAGAGTGAATTAGGAATTAGGAGTGCCTATTAGCACGATGAAGAAGACGAATTGAGATTTCCATAACTGATCAAATTAGTAAACAGAAAATCTGAAAACCCGCTTCCAAAGACAGTGTCCCGTTGGCACGTGGAGCGATTTCTTCAAAGTCTTGCGCTAAGAAAGTCCTGACAGGCATTAAAACATCTCGTCTACAATCCACGGCGTTGGTGGCATCATACCCCTCGCCACGGAGGGCGCCACAAGCCAAATATTGGGTGGGCCAACATGGCCTGTTTGAAATTGGACAATGAGAGGACTAGTGCTACAGTAGGCTATAGATATGCAAAAATTCAGAAGAGTGATGAAATGAATTAAAACCACATATTCTTGTGTCCCCATCTTTGCTGTGCCAATCCGTACTAGAATTGTCAATATATTCTGTCTCAATTTTTTCTAGAGCTTTCGAAATGCTACAAAAAATAATGAGCCATTTGAAACGACACTATACAAAGTCTTTCAGAAATCTATTCTCTGTCAGACTGTATAGACCACAAAAATATTATAAAATTGATACCCTGTTTGAAATTGGACAATGCTAGTGCTACAGTAGGCTATAGATATGCAAAAATAAGAAGAGTGCTGAAACCAATTAAAACCATGGAGGGCGCCACAAGCCAAATATTGGGTGGGCCAACATGGCCAATATTTCTGAGTCAAGACAGCGCAGCGAGAAATTCTTGCCGTTACGATCAATCGATCATCAGTTGCATGGTTGTATAAATATAATAATTTTGAATGGTCTTCCACATCTGTGACATCTCTCTTATATATTTGGCAATATTATGCCAATATATTGGGGATTTTGGGTTATTAGTTCCACAAAACATTGTGATTTGCCAACTGAAATTGGGTGGGTCAAACACATTGTGGTCCATTTGGCCTAAATATTGGGTGGGCCATGGCCCACCTTGTTAAGCCCCCCATGCCCCTCGCTAATGAAATATAATTAATGTATCTCGTGTTAGGTTCGCTCTTCGTTCGATTGCAAGTTTGCAACGCGAATACGGCGACTTCGCGTTTCGTAGTATTTTTAAATAATAATCAATCATTCGAGCAGACGTCGACATCAAAGAAAATAAACGAAATAGCCTAAAAATGCCTATATGATTAGATTATCGTTGCCACGGAAACCGATATTAGAACGGAAGCGTGTTGAATGGTGTTTTGTCATCTGGCCGAGAGACCAACGGATATATAAATAGGACGAAAACCGCAGTGATCGCTTGTATACGGCGCTATATTAAACGGCGAGAAAGCACACAGGCTGTGTGTACCTTGATGAAAATAAAACAAACGATGACAGACGGTGAAATTGATATCGGATATTACTGCTGATGGGTGATGGATATAGAAACGAGAACTGATTGACTGGTCCGCCTGTATTTTGAAGCAACTATGTCAACAGTGGCGGCAAAACGGGTAGAAGATCTGCTAGATTGCAAGGCGCGACATCTGTGAAACACCGACACCAGCACACACAGAGACAAGAAAAGGGCGATGGAATTGCCCTTACCCCCTCCCGGAAATTTCAAATTCTCCCCGGAAATTTTGGAATACTACATGGTCTTTCAGCGGCCCCTAGCAGAATTCCCCTCCCCCCGGCTTTGTCAGTTCCCTCAGGCCTTTTCAGTTCCCCCAGGAGTCCAGAAGTCTAGATTAAACACAATGTTCAAGCGTGACAGCATTCGGGTGTGATGTGTGCAGTGGCGGCTCCAAGAACTCTTGGTGGGGGGATGCAATGAATTTCTAGGAGGAACCCGCCCTTTGTCAAAGGAATTATATGTAAACGGTCTAGAAGTCATCTGTAGATTTGATTTATAGAATATAATGTTCAGAATATTATTGACAATGTACTGCATAAAAGCCATTCTAGTTTTTTGTACAAAGCCATAGTGCAAAATCGAGTTTTCTATTGCTGAAAGCGAATTTGTCGATGGCATTTTGAATATAGGCCTATATCAAGGTTAATCCGTTTAGGCGATCAGCATTCGAATTTATAAGTTTTGAAAATACATCCAATAGGCCTGCAGTCGATTTTATGAAATTAAAAGGAACTGAGTTTTACAATAACATTCAGTCCCGCATATTTTAAAGAAATTTTATAGTTTCATTAGAAAATGAATCGAATAACTCAAACAAAGTCTAATGGTTCACATTATAATCGAGCTAGTGCAAAAGTCATCATATACAGTAGGCTTGACAATTAATAAAAGGCAAGCAATAACAGGAAAGGCTTAGCCTAATGGTGTTGCCAAACAGGCTGCTTCCAGGGTTATTTCTAGGCTTATCAATTTGGGGGTGTCGGTAAATTCTGGGTGTCCCCTGCCAAAAAATGTCTGACAAGCAAAAAAGGTCACCCCATAGCTGAAATTGGGGAGGGGGGTGTTGACGGGGAGGTGCGGTCTCAAATTGGGGGTGGTGGTGTTGGGGATTTTAGGGGGTGTAAAAATATCCCTGGCCGCCTCCTTCATCCCAAAAGCAGCCCAACCAAAGTGATCTGTATTGCTGAATTTTACTGGCTTTGAAAATCGGATTCATTGAATTCTTGAGCACAGTTCAACTGAAGTCAAAATAATATTATTGTCTTCCGTGCGACGCTGAAACTCGAATTTCTGTAGAATGTTTTCCCAACAAAAATCTCGTTCGTGACATAATTACAAACAGACGCTTCAAATAACGACAAATAAATAAGTAAGTAAGAAGC